>CM040119.1:6451526-7051526 GCA_022559845.1 Amorphophallus konjac
ACACCCAAAAAATTGGTGGAGCATGATGAAGCATTGGACAAAGGATTGGCAATGGCTACTCATCTCAATAGCGATAAGGTGCAGGATCTTCATGCATTTCCATATGTTTTCCTTTTTCTTTCATCCTATATTTCTTTTTCCCGTTCTATAGCTTTGTATGACAATGGTCACTCATGTTATGGCTATTTATGCACGGGATAGTGGAGGTCATGTAAGGAACTTAAGTAGCCTATCCACAGTTGAAAGTGGTGAGGAGAGTTCCAGACTTCTATATTTTAAGGATTTATCAAAGACCTTAAACTAACGATGAAACTTTATTTCTTAAAGAGGCAACCGGTGAAAACCCACTTTGGAAGAATAGAGTGGCGAGTTAGAAGGAAAGAAGAAGAAGAACAAGAATACAGCAAGTAAGAATAAAAAGGCTAGTTGAGCTCCATCAGCATAGCAGATGGAGGACAAGTTGTAAGTACATTATTGACACCAGTGATTGAATTTGTCTGCTTTGTTAAAAGTTATAAACTTAGGACAAAAATTCCCTATTGTTATATAAATCTCGAAAAGATAAGTTATATCTCAACATTTAGATTTGTCCCATTGATGGATAACTCTCAACCATTCTATTATTTTATTTTTCTCTTTTGTGACTTTAAACACTATTGTCTATTGGTTGTCGAGTACCTGATTTTTTTTCATTTCTCTCCTTTAATATGCCATTAGTTTTTCTTACGAATCGGTCTTGTTTCACATGCCACTAAATATGTACTTGGAAAGGAAACTTGATTTCTTCTCTTTAGAAAAAATAAAGCTTCAGGCAAACAGTTTATAGTGCATACGTAAATATGACAATGACTTTGTGGTAATTCTATTATTTACAGGTCGCCAGAAGCTAAAGAGCCACTCTCTAGAACTTTCCCCATTTCTCCTAATAAGCTCAGTCCACATAGGGCTGTAATTATCATGAGATTGCTTATTCTTGGGCTCTTCTTCAACTACAGAATAAACAACCTTGTTGACAGTGCTTATGATCTATGGCTTACCTCTATCATGTGTGAGATTTAGGTTGCTGTCTCTGGGTGCTAGATCAATTTCCCAAATGGTCTCCTATTAATATAGAGACATACATTGGCAGATTGTCCTCAAGGTATGCATCTAAACCTGCTTATCAACGGGAGATTAATCTAAACCATTTTAGTGATATATATCTCATTTGTTGGAACATGCATGGCATCATTGCATTCTTACAGGCAACCATGGCTTAACTCCCCCGCACTGTTCGAACGGGCTGCTGCCCCCCCTCCTTGGGTCTGACTAGCAATCCTGCGGCTGTGGCACCCACCCCATCTCTTACTCTGCCTTCCGAAGCGGGGGCCTTGCAAGATCCCCCCCACCGCAGCGTTGACGCGTCAACCCAGAGCACTGGCCTACCCATTTCCAGCGTGGACGGTGGCTCAGTGCAGCATCGGCTTCCTATGCAGGCTGGTCTTCTTATCATCTCCGATGAGGTGGATCCTCATGCAAAGCACTCAATTATGGGCCCCCAGCTATGCTCTGTAGCCGTGGGGGGGACTCACCATATTCCTCCAGAGGACTGTCAAGGAGGGGTAGACCTCCCGTCTCCTGTGCTCCACCAATTTGCAGTAGATGCCATGAATGCTGCAGCTGTACCCTCTGCTGCTGCGAGCCGTTCGCCCTCTGTTGCTACAGTTGCTGGTGCGGGCCTTGCCGTCCTCCGGAAGGTGGCGATGGGATTGGGTCCCTTCTCGTGGTAGAGTCTCTCCTCTTCCGGCTATTTCTGGAGATGTCGACACCCCACCTCCAGGTGCCGACACCTTGGAAGCTTCTCCTGCTTCTTCGATTCTTGGCCTCGGTTTCGACCCTTCCCCATCGGGGGTCGGCCCTTGCCCTCAACTGAGGACTGCTACTGTGCCACCACTTTCGGCTGCTGCAGCGGTGAGGCTACGCCCTCCTACTGAGGGAGTGCCCCCTGCAGACCCTTCCGGTCTGCCTACCGTTTTGATATCCGCGGTTGATTACCTACAGGTTTCTCCTATGCCTCATGAGGGTGTGCCCCGCCTCGGTTGGGCCTTCGCCACCGCTTCCTCCCTCTACAGCTCCAGCGGTATCTCCTGCCTTGGTGCTTGGCACCCTTGCAGCCTCGCCAGGCGGCGCCTCTCAGCCTCTTGTTGCTACTCCCTCCGCCACCACTGCCACTTCGGGTGCTCCTGCCATCCCCTCCGTCAGTGCTACTGCTGGTCCTACCAGTGTTGTTGTAGCCTCCTTGGCTCAGTGTCCTGTTGTTTCTGCCTTGGAGGTGCCTGCTGGTGTCGACGTTAGTGGCATAGCTTCCCCAACCTCTACTGCAACCTCCTGACCTGGAGCTGGTTCGCCTGGAGCTGGCTCTCCTACTGGTGGCACTGCAACGGCAGTGAAGCCCGGCTGTTCAGCCCCCCTCCGGTTGTCGGCCTCTCCCCTATGGAGCTCGGTGCACCGCCGCCAATTGCCCCTGGCCTCTGTCGGGCTATTGCTCCACCTTCTCCGGTCCTGCCCATGGTGCCCTGCGTGGCGTCTCCGGCTGCTTTTCCTCCTGGCCCCGTTGGGGGTGACTTCCCCCTGCTGCTTTCGTTGGCTCTGCGGTGGCAGTGGAGCCTGGTTGCCCGGTCCCCCCTTGGGGTCTCTGCCCACCTAGCTCTTTGACGGTTTCTGGTGTGCCCGGAGCTACTGCTGTCCTTAAGCCCCCTTTGGTCGATCATGCTGCTGCTAGGCCTACACCTAACCCGGCGCTGCTTCGTCCTACCGTGCGGCTCCTACTAGGGGTGTTGGCTCCACTTCCCTTGCTGCAACGGTTACTTTTGGCACCCCGACGGCTCATGCGGTGGCTGCTTCCCCCTGCCTGGCGGGCCGTACGGCGTGCCCCGCGAGCGTTGCTAGCATCCCTGCCCCACCTTATGACGTGCTGGACCCCCACCATGTCATCCTGGCCTTGCCCGCGGACCCCCGTGGAGAGGCCCCTCCTCCTCCAGCTGCTGTTGACCCTTCGCGGTCACTCCATGCTGACGCATCATTCGTGCCTGCCCTTGAAGGCCCAGTTGACGTGTCGGCCACCGAGGCCGCTAAGCCCACCTCAGGTGTTGCTCTCAGCCAACATGACCTCGAGGAGATTGAGGGCTCGGTTGGTCAGCCGAACATGGATCTCGATGACCTTGGCTTCCAGCCCGCACGCCGAAGCAGTCGTAGGGATCGTCGGAAGCCCAATCGCGACCGCGAGTACTGGTATCCTCATTTCTAGCTGGTTGTATCGCTCTGTTGGCCTTCTTGGGCTCCTTTTCTATTTCTTGGGCAGCGAACTTACTGTTGTTCTCGGCCCTCTTGTCATCCTTGACAAGGTGTTGCCCCTCCCCCGGACCTTACTCGTCCCTTGTATCCCCCCCATGTTATGTTCCTTTCTTTCTGCTCTTCTTAATGGAAAATCGCTTGCCTGGTGGTCGGGGTGGCACATCATGTCCCTTCCGCAATGACGGGATGAACGGACTCCCTCGTTTCCCACCTTGTAAGTATTACCTTTCAATTAAAAAAAATTTATGTTTGAAGGATTTTTTTTATATATCCATCATTGGTTCTCAATTCTTCGGCCCAGTTTGGCAAGGCTTTAGGCATGGCTTTCAAGATAAAAACATTTGACATGTTTTAATTTTTTTCAAATGACCAAAGCCATTCTTGGCTTGCGTGAATAAAGGATTTTGCAGAAAAAAGAGAACTAGGCACAGAAAGTGTCGAGTTCTCTAATCTCCCGAAGCACCCTCACATTGGATTCTCAAGATTTTACATGATTACAAATCAACACATACTGGTGTGGACACCGAAAATTGCACATCCAGATGCCACGCTCGGCCCAGCATCAACAACGGCCCCGAGTGAAGAAACCCCGGAGAAATCAAGCACAAGAGGCCCCACGGCCCATGGGCCTCGAAGAGAATCAAATGGGCCACGACTCATGCTCACAATGGGCTCAAAATCGCCCTGGCAGAACCCTCCAGCGGCACGCTCCCTTCAGCGGCACACCTGCCGCGGCCCTCGCCGGCACACCCCTATGGGGGTTCAGCGGTGCACACCCTGCCGCGGCCCCGCCGGCACACCCCTATGGGGGTTCACCGGCACACCCAAGGGGGTTCACCGGCACACCCCCATGGGGGGGTCTTCACCGGCACACCCCCAGAGGTGGGGGGTCTTCACCACCGGCACACCCCCTTTGGGCTTCAGCGGCACGGCCCTTTTGGGGTCTTCAGCGGCACGCCCTTCAGGCCATTCAGGGCCCATCCGAGGTCCAGCGGTACGCTCTTTTGGGCACCACAGCGGCACGCCTGTTCAGCCTTCAACGGCACAGCGGTGAAGCTCTTTCAACGGGCGACGTGAGGCCCATGGCCCTACACATCCTTGGCGCGCAGTGGAGCCCGTCTGAGGTGGCAGCTGGTTGTTGGGCCACGTAGCCTACCCCACTGACAGTCAGTACAGGGGCAGGTCAAAACCCATCATCAAAGCCGGCTCCCGCCTTCGACGGTCGTGCTCGAAGTCGTCGGTGGCTGGGAGTATAAAGCCTCCTGGTAAAACAAAAAGGAGGGGAAGGGGGGGAGACGAACAGAGGGAGGAGAAGAGGTTCCAACAGTAGAGGGCACACACAGGAGAAAGAGGAGAAGAAAGAAGAGAAGAAGAGGCCCTCCCGGCCTGTGCTCCGTCCGACGGCCACCGGGAAGAAACAAGAGTAAGAGAGAGAGAGCTTGTTGTATTGGGGGAAAGGGTTGGGGATAGTGGCCAATGTCTTAGGCCCGGATGTTTTCGTCTCTCTTGTATCCCATTCCTCCTGGGGGTTCTTTGTCCTTCTCCCTTTTGTCCATGGCCCCAGCTGGGGGTTTGCTTTTGTAATATATATGTAGGGCCACGCCCTCTTGATTCTCATGAATGAAAACCACCCTCTCCGGGTTCCTCTTCGATCTTCGATGTTTTATGCTAGGCTTTGCGGGCTTTTCGACGGACGATCCGTTACTCCCTCTGTCTCTTCATTCCTCCGGCGTCTTTAGGGTCCTCCACGTCGATGTAGGTTTCCCCCTTCTGTTAGCCTTGGCTCCGTGAGCTCCTCACTCCCTTCCATGGCCATCTACCGTGTTCCCGGGCTTGAGGAGAAGGGGAGCTACCCTTCTTTCTTCCCAACCGCTCAGTTACTAATAGGCCACCCCCGGCCTTGAAATCCCCTGTCTTTCTCCTCTTTCCTTGAACAGCCACCAAATTCCCCCCAGTTGCTTGCAACCCTTTTAAGCCTCCCAGCGGTGCACCTTTCCGGCCCTTGGCCGGCACACCCAGATCAGCCTTCAGCGGCACACACCCAGATATGCCTTCAGCGACACACCCAGATCAGCCTTCAGCGGCACACACCCAATAGCCCTCAGCGGTACACCCCTATTTGCCCCCAGCGGCACACTCCTTCTGCCCTCAGCGGCACACCCACACTCTGTTACCCCTTGGCCGGCACACTCCAATTGGCCCTTGGTCGTTACACTCACCTTATGGCCTTTAGCGGCACACCCTTCAGCCTCTCAGTAGCCCACTCCTTGGCCTCGCCTCCGAGCCCCTTCCTTCACGTTTTCCGAGGTTCTATAAAGGTGTTGCTCCCCCGGGGGCCCACCTCCAGTTGTCGGGTTCCGCCACTCCATGTGGGCGCGTTCCCTTTATCTCCCTTACGCCCCGGGTTAAGGGGAGATGCTGCCGAATTTTTTGTGAGATATTAATAAACAATTAAAAGAGGCAAAAGGAGGCAACAAACGAGCAGAATAACTAATGAAACCTTCCAACTCATCAAATTACTGCCGGCACCCCAACGAGAATTGAACTAAGCTAATTAACCACCTGGCCGCCCGAAAACCCGACCCGCAAGAAAAGAGACCGAACCGAACCAAGAGAACAAACACGGGAGGAATTTTATATGAAACTACACAAGGGTTAAGACAAGAAGAAAAGAAAAGCCTTAAAGCAGGTAATCAAAACTGAGTTAACCTCCATCACTCCCTGCCCAACTCCCAGCGGCACACACACACCCAGCCTTCAGCGGTACCCTCTCTTGAGCCTTCAGCGGTACGCCCCTGCAGCCCTCAGCGGTACGCCCTTTGCAGCCTTCAGCGGTACACTCTCTACAGCCCTCAGCGGTACGCCCCCCTGTAGCCCTCAGCGGTACGCCCCAGCCCTCAGCGGTACACTCCCGTTTTCCCCTTCGCCGGCACACTATACACATACACATATACAACTTGACAAGGGCATTAATAATAGCAAATAAATTAATAAAAATTACGCTAATTAAAGGACTCCGAATGCGTAATATTAATCACAATAAAAGAGGTGGGAGGGGTAATAAAAAAATAATAAATAACAAACAAATGATAATGATAAGAATAATCATGAACGAAAAGAAAAAAAATCATCCCGGACAAAGGCACGAATAAACAGTAAATATTAAATCAGAAATGAGAATGTACATAGCTAGGAAAACCCCAGATAAAAGACATCAATGCCCACGCCGCAGCCCGCTCTCTCCCCGGGACCCGGGGCAAAAGGAACAACAACGCTGCCCCTTTAGGTCGAGCCCGAGTCTCGGGAATTCCCCGATATGGCCGGGCTTTGATCTAACCTCGGGCCGACATCCTAATCGGACCGGATTTGTTTTCTCGTTCCGGATACCTTCCGAACCTTCATTTAAAATTGCCGCATGCTCGGCAGACATTTGAAGGGATCTACCTCGATTTTCTCATTGTGGCGCTGTCACGGACTTGTGTCCGAATACGAAAGGTCTACGAGTGGCCGACACGGCCGACAGTTTATGGCCTTAATACAACTTTCAGTGTGACCCATCCCTATCTCTCTCGTATAATTAGTGTTACTCCTTTCGGCCGCGGGGCCTCTAATTTCGGCAATTAATCAAGGGTATTCCCTCGTATGAGGGATGTAAATGACGTCGTGACCTTCATGGCGCGACGGGATTCGGTCCCGACACGAACCACACAATCGTCTGACGAAGTCAGATCGAGCGCACCATGGGCTCTCCGGAGCCCGAATAAATTGTCACTCCGGTGACTGGCACGCCCACGCACTTAATAAAACCAACAGACGAACGGGAACCACAGTTTAACGGAAAGTGCGTCCACAACTCTGGCACGCCCGGTGGGACCCATCCACCCTTCATCTCTTTGCCGAAATTAGGGGCCCCACAGCCCCCTTCTTGTAATACTAACTGCGTTATCTTTTTAAATGCAGAAAAAAAAGTGAAGAGAGAGGCATCATGGAGCCGACAATGGGTGTCATCTGCAGCCCTGAGGTTGTGGAGAATCACGTGCGAGGTGGCTACCTGGCGGTACCCCTCACTTTCGGGAGCTTCCCTCCCACCGTGGGTTTCCCCAACTTCCTGGGGGTAGCCTTCGTCCAGATCCTCGACGTGGAAACGCCCGAGGAGCCTCAAACCAACGCTCCCGCTCCGGGAGCCGTCGAAGCTGCCGCCGGCCGAGCTGTGGCCGAAGACAACAATAGCGTCCGCACAACGACGCTCAGCTGCAACGTGCACCACGTGCACCAAACTACCGGCCCGTTCCACCAAGGGTCGACATCCCACCGGAGAAGGCTCCGGAGAAGCAACATCAGCGCCGGATCAGGGCGTCGCGCCTCCAACTCCGGGAAGTCCATGACGGTTGGGGCCCTCCGAGTCCGCCTAGACGGGCAGAGGTCCCAGGTGACACCGGACCGCATCATCCCAACCGTTCCAGTCCGCAACTCCTTTGAAGGACTGGCTAAGCTGAAGGAGAAGACGAGGCCCATAGCCCCGGTCGTAGCACCAAAGAGGACGCCGGGTCACAGGCCGGCTAAACTGAAGCAAGTCTGGGTGCCTAAGGAGACCCAGCCCAACGCACCCGCCCAGGCAGGGCCCAGCATCTTCCGCCCCAGGAGGACCCGACGCCATGACAGGGCTGAGGTAGTGACCCCCACTCTCCGACCGGCACCTGTCATCCTGGTGCCGTCCGAGGATGCTCACCGCCGTCGCCGGGGGCGCCGACACAACGCCGCCCGCCCGGCACTCAGGGCCTACTCTCCTTCCGCTGCTGTCGTCGACTCGCAACCACAGGCCGCTCTCCCTGACCAGGAGTGGGAAGGGATCGAGCAGGCCATGAGAAGCTACCTCCGAGGCCCGGGTAGCACCCCCGCTGGCCGCCGGAGACTACTGGGGGCAATGACCTCCGCCTTCCAGGAAGAAAGGGGGGAACCTGCACCTAGTATGGAGTCGAGGACCCGCCCGGAAGAGCCGCGCCAGTCCCCTGTACGGGAGGAGGCGCCGTCCCGACGGTCGGTCTTCGACAGGCTAACATTCCCAGGAGGACCGTCCCGGAGGGCGTCAAGAAGAAACAAGAATAGGAAATGGCTGACATTCACCTGCAACATGGCAGGAGTCCATGGTCGGTATGGGGCCTTACCCGCCGACCCGGAAGAATTGGCCAGAATAGCTGCCAGGCCGGGACCCCTTACCAGAAGAAGGAGAGCGGCAGGCGGCGCGACACCTGGGGAGCCCCTCACGGCCCTCACGGCCAATGTAGTCACCACCGGCGACACGAGTGGCGGACCCTCGACATCATCCGAGGACGCCCCGGCCGAAGAGACGGGGGGCATACCCAGCCTCCCCACAGCTGACCCAGCAATGCTGCTCATGATGCAACGATTCCAGCAGGAAATCGAATCACTTAAAAAGCAATTGAATGAGCGAAACACACCACCCCCAATGTCCTGGCAGACCGAGGTCACACCCGAGGTACCCAGGGACGGGGGGCAGTCTCCCGAGGCAGCTCTCCCAGCAACCCTCAATCCTCTCGGGGGCGCGCCCCCGCAGCAATCACATTGCGCAGCAGTCACCCCGCCACAGGCTCTGCTTTCACAAGGGTCCCCCATGGCCCCCCGGGCGACCGTGGTAGCCACCCCGAGCGCACAGCCCGCTCATTTTTACCCGAGCCCAGTCGACCCGGCGGCAGTCAGCCGGTTAATGCTCGAGCAGATGATAGATATGAAATTGGCTGAGAGGGGCGATGGGGGTCAGACGCCTTTCGACGTCTACCGGGTACCCTACCCGGTTCATTACGCTGCCAAGAAGCTGCCGGCTGGCGTCACCAAGCCGCCGAAATTCGAGAAGTTCAACGGGCAAGGATCTCCCAGAGAGCATATTGCCTATTATGTGAACGTCATGGGAGACTTGGCTGCTGATGAAGCCTACCTCCTGAAGTTCTTCGGCTCAACACTCACCGGGCTTGCCTTTGAATGGTACTCCGGCTTGCCGCCCGGGTCCGTGGCCGATTGGCCCGACATGCAGAAGAAGTTCAAAGAAAGATTCTACGTGGCCGAGAGAGAAGTTACCATGGCTGAACTCTACGCCACGAGGCAGAAGAATGATGAGTCGGCTCTCGACTACATTAAGAGGTGGAGGAACCTCAGCATGAGGTGCAAACGCCCCCCGCATCAGGAGGACGCAGTGCAGATCTGCAAGCAAAACTTAAAGAAAGAAATCCTAGAAAGAATGATCGGCACTGAGGTCAAGACATTTGACCGTCTGAATAATGTGGTAGCAGAGATCGAGGCATTCTTGGCCCGATACTCCTCCACCCCGGCTATGTCAAGCCAGAGGGCCAGACAGGCGGAGAAGAAGCCGGCTCCCCCGGAGGTGCATGCACTAGACTTCCAGGCTTTCGAAAAGCAGAAGGAGAAAGCCAAGGGAGCAGCTAACCCTCCGCCACCCAGAACCACAGAACGGCGAGAAGGCCCCTCACTAAGAGAGAAGATGAGAAACAAGTTGTATTCCTTCTCCCGGGACAAGTCCAAGCTCCTGTTTGAGTGGGCAACCAGCTACAATAAGATCACATTGCCAGAGCCGAAAAGGCCTGGCGACTCAAAGAAGAAAGATGACCCGCGCTTCTGTCTGTACCACCGGGTGCTCGGGCATACTATTGAAGATTGCTACGTCTTCAAGGATGTTATTGAGTCCTTAATCAGAGACGGGGAGCTGGACATGGGGGAGCATAAAGTAGACCCCCCGCAGCCACACGAGCTGCCCAGTATAGCCTCCTCCGTCAGTATGATCTCGCTATATCAGGAGCTGCCAGAAGAATGGGCGAAGGCCTGTGCCCGTGCCACTTATGAAACCTTTATCATGGCCCCAGCTCAAGACCAAGAAGGGTGGCAGACTGCACCCGGAAAAACCAGGAAGGCGCGCGCCTCTCGACCCACCCCAGGAATTCACTCGAGGGTAGCAACGCCCCTGCCTGCACCGCCCCCAATAAACCCTGTTTGCCACGACACGGCCCCCCGGCTGGTCATGAGGCGGCCCACTCACAACAGGAAGAGCTCTGCCCCGCTGCGGATGCACAAGAAGACTAGCCCGGCGGTTGAAAGACTCCAGGCTATTATTGATGGGCTCGAAGATTATGAACAGCCCGAAATCCAGCCTGTGGAGCTGAAGGAGTATGTCCCCTGGACGGAGTTCGAATCACTCGAGCTGGCTCCGGGAACAGAAGCTGATGCAGACAAAGAGCCTCCCCTGTGGGGTGAACCTCCTCAAGAGCAGCCACCCGCTGCAGCAGGCAAGAAGAAGAAGAAGAGAAGACCCAGGGGCAAGAAGAAGAAGGAGGTTGTCTTCGCCTGCAATACCCTCGCGGCGCTGTTCGACACCTCTCTCTCCCTGGAAGAGAAAGAAGAAGAGCCACCCCATGAGCCGGCAGAAGTGAGTCAAGCTGAAGCATCCACCTCCCAGCACGCCACCAGGTCAGGGAGGAAGTGGGGGCGCCCTCCTCAGGGCAGCCTCAACATCATGCTCAGGGGGGAACAACCATACCAGGTTCCCGAGCCCGAGGTCCGAGGCACTGAGATCCCTCCTCCATCAGGCCTCTACCCCGGAGGCACCAAGAGTCAAGGCGCCCCGTCGTTCGCCGAGTTCCTATCCGCTCGAGCAGGAAGGCGGGTGCACCCCCAGGGGTCCGCTGTGACCAGTAAAGCAAGCATTCCTCAAGCTCTACCGGCTACAGTTCCTGCCCAGCCGGAGGAAGAATTCAGCGGCACCCCAAACCTCGCCGAATTCATGCGAGCAGCAGAGGAGGCTCAACAGGCCCCGCCTGCTCGACAGGCCACAGCAGAACCCACAAAACAGGCATCCCCTGATCCGGCACCCCAGTCCCAGGATGAAGGCAGGCGCAGCAAGCCCGAAGAGATGAAACTGCTCAAGGTACGGGCGGCCGAGCGAATAGTCAGACATCTCAAGAAAATCCCGACCCGGTTCACGGTCTGGGAGATGCTGTCCTTGAATGAAGAAACACGGCAAGCCATCATCGCCGCACTCCAGACGCCAGCACACCTTGAAGCCTGTTTGGCAGAAATACCACCTGAAGTAGCAGTGGCTTTCACAGAAGATGACATGCTCCTACCGACTTGCAGCCATAACAGGCCCCTCTACATGAAAGGGCAGCTGAACGGCCAGCCTATCAACAGGGTCTTGATCGACCCAGGAGCAGCGGTGAATATACTCCCGTACCGGGTATACCAGAAGCACTACTTTGACGTACATCTGGTCGAAGTTAAAAATGTCAAGATTGCCGGCTTTAACCAGAAATGCGAAGTTCCTATGGGGGTCGCAGAGTTCAACTTGACCTTTGATGACTTCACCACCAAGGTCCAGTTCCACGTCATCAACTCCAGCACTTCCTACAAGGCGTTGCTTGGCCGGCCTTGGCTACACCAGAACAGAGTGGTGCCCTCCACCCTGCATCAATGCATCAAGTACCCCTGTGAGGGAAAGGAAGTCAGAATCTTCGCCGACCTCCACCCGTTCGAGGTGTTCGAGTGTCACTTGTCAGATGCTAATCTGTACTTGGAGAAGGCGAAGCAAGCTCCTCAAGTCATCCAAGACAAGGGCAAGAAGAAAATGGAATCAGGGGGCTGGTTTCCTCCGCCGCCCCCAGGCTATGTAGCTCCCCCGCATGTACCATTTATTGCACAAGAAGAAGGGGTATTCAGGGCAGCCCCTCTCGCCATCTACCCCACACCGGGGGCACCCTGCCTCGAAGACCTGCTAGAAGATGTCAGGGTCCCGCCAGGGATCGTCAAGCCGATAGCAGAGATAGAATCCCAAGCAGCTGAACGACTGAAAACCTTCGAGGTGCCTAACTCTGAGGGGCCGCCCACTATTTTCTATGTGGCCGGGGAAAAGCCGGTCAGGGAAGACGATGATTGCCGGTTCCCTGACGAGTTGCATGACCCGCACGTCCCCATCACGGGACTTCCCCACATGACTGACCAGGCAGCCAGAATGGTCAGAAAGCAGAAGATTCCTCCCTACCAGCCCTCCAGCCGGAAGGAAATGTTTGAAAGAATGTGGAACCCACCAAACCTGGATCGACGGTTGCTGAAAATCACCAAGCACCCCGGTCTGGGCTTTTCACTAGAAGATTACTACGAGACTGATGTCATATCGGTCTCAGCATGGCCCGGCGACGACCCCGCAGAAGCTGCAGATTCGCTGGAAACCCACCGAGACACATGTCCCGGGGCCTCGGCCGAAGAGGCACAAGACGAAGAAGTATTCCTGTGGAAGCCTCCCAGCCGCCGCTATATGGAGAAGACCCCCTCCTTTTCCGAAGTGTCGACCTCGAGAGGGCACGCCAGCGAGGCGCCTCCACCCCGGCCGGCCGGCGAAGCAAGGAGCAGTAGCACGGGCCATGCCCCGAGTTCCCCTCGATACGACCCCGTCATGTACGCCTTGTACCATAGGCAGCAACGGGAGATCGAGATGCTAAAAGCACGACTGGCCGAGTTAACCTCGCTAGTCGCCGACCTGATCCAAGGATCTCTTCCCCCATGGGGTGGCCGGATGCCTCGGCCCCGAGGCACCAGTCCCAACACCCCCGCCCTGACAAGGCGGGAAATGAGAGACATGGCAAGCCCGCTGATCGAGCGGCCAACCAGGCAAGGGCTGACACTCCAAGAGAAGCTGCAGAAGCCTTATTCCTTTCCGAGAGAGAAGACCCGGGGCATCTTCGACTGGGCTTGCCATTACGGCAAGGTCTCCCTTCCACGGTCCAAGAGGCCGCAGGACACCCGAAGAAGCGGGAATCCACTGTTTTGCCCTTACCACCAAATACTGGGCCACGCCATTGAAGACTGCTATGTCTTCAAAGACCTCGCTCAAAGCCTCATCGACAGGGATGAGCTTAGAATGGGGGACTACGTGGTAGCCCCGCCACGCCCCCATGTGGCAGACAGCCCCAGGGCAGGAGCCTACACTGTGTCCACCCGATGCCGGGCGCCCGAAGATGCGGCTACCCCAGCCTCTGCAGGAGCGGTCTATGATGAATACACAGAAGAGCCCGAGATGCACTTATGCCCTCCTGAACCTGCGGACCTTACGTACCCGGCGGCTACGACCCTGGGGGACTGCGAGGCAAATGCAACCTCTATGCCCAGTCATGATGAACAAGGAGAGGGAGATGACGTCCTCGAGCCCGAAGACAATGAAGACCAAGACTTCGTGGATTTGTCGCCAGCCCCGCCGGAAATTGAAAATAGCGGCCAGGCCACAGTCGACGAATTGGTTGAAATCAACCTCGGCACAGAAGACAATCCCAGGCCGACTTTTTTGAGTGCTCTCATGCCTCTACAGGAAAGAGAACAATACACAAAGTTGCTGCAAGAATTCCGGGATTGCTTTGCCTGGAACTATGAAGAAATGCCCGGACTGAGCCCCGAGGTGACTCAACACATCCTGTCTATTGATCCCAAAATGGAACCAGTGAAGCAACCTCCCCGGCGCATGAGGCCGGAGTTAACCAGCCAGATCTGCAAAGAGGTCGACAAGCTCATAAACGTCGGCTTCGTGGCAGAAAATCAATACACCACATGGCTGGCCAATATTGTACCGGTGAAAAAGAAGAATGGACAGATCAGGATTTGCGTGGACTTCCGCGACCTGAATAGAGCCTGCCCGAAAGATGACTTCCCGGTGCCTATCACCGAAGTGATGATTGATGCAACCACCGGCCACGAGGCCCTGTCCTTTATGGATGGGTCGTCCGGCTATAACCAAATCTGGATAGCCGACCACGACCGGGTCCATACGGCTTTCCGGTCACCCAAAGGGGTATTTCACTACAAGAGGATGCCCTTCGGCCTCAAGAATGCCGGTGCCACATATCAGCGGGCGATGACCAAGATCTTCGACGAGCTGCTATACGGCAAGGTCGAGTGCTACATCGATGATCTGGTCGTCAAGACGAAGAAAAGAGACGAGCACCTGAGCGACCTCAGGGCCGTCTTCCAAAGGCTCCGGCAGTACGGGCTGAAAATGAATCCCATGAAGTGCGCCTTTGGCGTGTCCAGCGGGAAATTCCTCGGCTTTATTGTCCGGCACAGAGGGATCGAGATCGACCCCCTGAAGATAAAAGCCATCCAGGAGCTGCCTCCTCCGAAGAGTCTGGGGGAGCTGAGGTCCCTACAGGGGCGTTTAGCTTACATCCGCAGGTTCATCTCCAACCTGTCAGGGCGTTGCCGACCCTTCCACAGACTGATGATGAAGAATGCACCCTTCAGCTGGGGTCACGAATGCCAGCACGCGTTCGACCAGCTAAAGGAGTACCTGAAGACCCCACCCGTCCTGGGGGCACCTGTCAAAGGTAGACCGCTTATTCTCTACATAGCGGCCACCGAGTACTCACTGGGGGCAATGCTCGCCCAGAACAATGATGAGGGAAAAGAACAAGCTCTTTACTATCTCAGTCGAAGGTTGGTGGGCGCAGAGGCTAAGTACACCCCGATTGAGAAAATCTGCCTTGCCTTGGTCTTCGCGGTCAAGAAGATGAGGCACTATATGTTGTCCCATGAAGTCAGCCTGATATCCAGGGCCGACCCCATCAAGCACATTCTCCTCCAGCCAGTCCCGAAGGGGCGCCTTGGCAAGTGGGCCGTGCTGCTCATGGAATTTGACATCACTTACGTGCCACAGAAGGCCGTTAAGGGGCAAGCCGTCGCGGACTTCTTCGCAGCACACCCTGTGCCCGAAGACTCTCCGTTGGCCACAGAGCTACCCGAAGACGAAACACTAGAGGTGGATCAAGTGCAACAAGCCGTCTGGCAGTTATACTTCGACGGGGCCTCGAGAACAGAAGCGACCCCGTCTGGGCATGGCAAGGTGCGTGCCGGAGCTGGCATCGTCCTCAAATCGCCAGATGGAGAAGTGATGCACACCTCCTGCTGCATTAGCAAACCCTGCACCAATAATGAAGCAGAATATGAAGCTCTAATCATCGGTCTCCAGGTCGCCCTTCAAATGGAGATCAAAATGCTCCAGGTGTTCGGCGACTCGCTGTTGGTCGTCAAGCAAGTCCAGGGGCAATTTGATGTCCGAAAACCTGAGCTGCTCCCGTATCACACTAAAGCAAAAGGGCTCATGGAGCGGTTCTACCTCCTCGAGATAGGCCATGTCGCCAGAGGGGAGAACGCACAAGCCGACGCATTGGCAAAATTGGCAAGCTCACTGGCAGTGCCTCCAGATGGATCTCTCCATATCCAAGTAATAAACCAACGCCAGGTACCCAGCATGATGGCAGAGGAGTCAGAAGAAGAAGACCTAGAGGTCACTACAGTGGAAGCCGTCAGCCTGCCCGACTGGAGAGCCCCCTTGGTGCAGTGGTTCAAACACCAGCGATTGCCTGACCGAAGAGAAGAAAAGATCAAGCTAGTCAGAACCAAGGATTCTTACGAGCTCCGAAGCGGAATATTATTCCGAATTGTGGCAGACGCCAGAAGGAAGCTGCTCCTCCGATGTTTGTCCACCGAAGAAGCTTGGAGGGTTATGAAGGAGGTCCATGCCGGCATAGCTGGCGCGCACCAGGCGGGACCGAAAATGAAAATTGAAATCAAGAAACTTGGCTATTATTGGCCTGCAATGTTCAACGACTGTTGCGAGTATGCTAAGTCGTGTCAGAGATGCCAAGAGCATGCCACTATACCCAGGAGACCTCCGGCACCATTACACCCAACAGCGCCCAGTTGGCCGTTCGCCCAATGGGGGACGGACGTCGTGGGCCCCTTACCCGCATCTTCCACAGGCGGCAAATACATTCTGGCGGCTACCGACTACTTCTCCCGCTGGGCCGAGGCCATTGCCTTACGAGAGGTCACCGGAGAAGTCGTGGCCAGGTTTGTCCTCCGCAATATTATATTCCGGTTCGGCGTGCCCGACCGGATTGTGTCGGACAACGGCAGCCACTTCCGCAACCAGAAAGTTTACCGGCTAGCAGAAAAATACAAAATTGACTGGAGGACATCGACTCCTTACAATCCACAAGCCAATGGGCTGGCCGAAGCTTTCAATAAGACACTTTGCACTCTCCTGGCCAAGACTGTTAGCTCTAACAAAAGGGACTGGGAAGAAAGAATGTATGAAGCGCTTTGGGCGTACCGAACCGTATACAAGACCCCAACGGGCTGCTCGCCCTTCTCTCTTGTATATGGCTCGGAAGCAATCATCCCCGTCGAACTGGAGATACCGTCCCTCAGGGTCGCCATTCAGCATGGGCTTGTCCCCGAAGGGCAGACCAACACCGAGCGAAGGCTCGATGAACTCTCCAGTCTGGAAGGAAAGCGGCTTCAAGCCCAACAGAATATCCAGGTCTATCAGGCCCGGATTGCACGCGCCTTTGACAAGCTCGTCAAGGAACGCGAATTCAAGAAGGGTGACCTCGTCATGGTCAAGAGAAGAGATCTCATGGCGGCCAACCCCAAAGGTAAGCTAAACGAGAACTGGCTCGGACCCTACGTAGTCCAGAAAGTCTACGAAGGCGGAGCCTATGTAATTGTCAACCACCGCGGGGAGGTTCAATTCCCGCCTCTTAATGGAAGGCACTTGAGGCTGTACCACGCCCCAGCGCCCCCATTCAGGTAATAATATTACTCTTCGCCCCATTTTGGGGCGGATTTGCGTGATTAATGTCCGAATGATTTGGCCACCAGCCGGGTTCCCGAAAAAGGGAAGAAAGGAATAGAAAGAGAAAGAAAGAAGAAGCAAAAAAAAGAGAAAGACAAAAAAGAAGAAGCAAAAAATGGAAAGAGGAAGAGAGAAGAAGCAAAAAAAAAAGAAGAAAAAAAATGGAAAGAGAAAGAAGGAAGAAGCAAAAAAAAAGAAAAAAAAAGAAAAAAAAAAGAAAGAGAAAAAGAAAAAGAAAAAGAAAAAAAAAGAGAAAAAAAAAGAAAAAGAAAAAGAAAAAAAAAGAGAAGCCAGAAAGGGGGACGCCCCCCATTTCCAGCCCCCCCCCCCCCCCCCCCCCCGCATCAGCGGGGGTACCAAAGTTGATTTAAAAAGAAAGAAACAAACTCTTCTCTCCGTCCTTCCCGGGCGGTGAGTACCCCTTTGGCTCGAACCTCACGTCCGGGTCATTGACTAAACAAACTCTTCTCTCCGTCCTTCCCGGGCGGTGAGTACCCCTTTGGCTCGAACCTCACGTCCGGGTCATTGACTAAACAAACTCTTCTCTCCGTCCTTCCCGGGCAGTGAGTACCCCTTTGGCTCGGACCTCACGTCCGGGTCATTGACTAGACAAACTCTTCTCTCCGTCCTCCCCGGGCGGAGAGTACCCCTTTGGCTCGGACCTCACGTCCGGGTCATTGACTAGACGAACTCTTCTCTCCATCCTCCCCGGGGGGCGAGCACCCCTTTGGATCAGACCTCCCGTCTAAGTCACTGACTAAACGGACCTTTCTATCCGCCACCTCTGAACGGCAAAAGGGGTCTCTGGCCAAGTACCCCTCACTCGAGACCAGCACGCGCTTCCAATATTGCGGCAAAACCAGGGAGTTGCCCGTTCGGTATGGTGGAGTGGTCCCCTCGTCCTCCCCCTGGGAAGGCGAGCACTCTCCTGTACCCTGACATGGGTCCCTGTCTGGTCCTTCCAAAGTGAATCCCCGCAAAGACTCATACCCTGCCAACGGGCCCCTACACGAAAAGGGGGGAAAGATACAAGAGCGAGGGAAGAGGAAGGAGAAAACAATATGCACGGAAGAGGAAGAGGGGTGGGAAAGCTCCCTCCGGGATAAATGCATACACCAGGAACGCGTGAAGTCATAAATGCTTTGCTCTATTCAAAAGAGGATCAAACTACATGTGCTGCGGGGCATACCCCTGTGTTACATTCAAAAAAAAAAGAAAGAGAAATTAAGGGATGTAACGCTCAGTCGATGTCCCTGAAGATGTCCTCGAGGGGGAGGATCCCGACGCAAGGGAAGTTCGTCATATCGCGCAGTCGGCCCCTCAATCCCTCAAGACGGGCGAGCTCCGCTTCGACGGACGCCATTTCAACGTCGGCAACGGCAAGAGCTTCCCTCTCCTCTGCCACCGCCCCTTCCGCCTCGGCGAGGCCAAGTTTGGCCGCAGCAAGATAGCCCTCCAGCTTCTCGATCCGGTTCTTGAAGGAACGAACGCTGCCTTCGCCTTCCTCTAGGGCCTTTCCGTGGCGTTCTCTACTGTCGCGTCGGGCCTTTAGGGCCTGCAGATATTCGTCTGCCTGAGCATCAAGGGCGGCGCGTTCGTCAGGAGCCTGGGTCTCCAGGAACTCGCGGCGCTTGACATATTTCAATAATAGCAAGACCCGCCGTGACCATTCCCCCAGCGGACAGCCAAGCACTTGCAGCGCCCCCGTTAATTGCGTTACGATGGTATGCACCTCCCGATACGACAGAGAAGCATCGCCGAGAAGCATCGTCCGTAAAGTGATCAGCATCTGACGGACTGGCGCTTCTGAGGACGTGTGACTAACTGAGGGCACGACCGGAGGGGTGAATTCTACGGTGCTGTCCACCTCTGCCCACAGGTCGGTATCTGCCGCCACTGAAGATGAAGGAAGGGCGAGGGTCAAGTCGCCCGGCCGGCGTAGCTCGACGAGAGACTCTTGGCCGACCATTGCCTGGGGAAAGGAAAGGACCATTGCCGAAGCCTCCGGTGCCCCCATCGTTTGGAGGTCACCTGCCCCCTCTGCCTCCGTCTGGCCCGACTCTGCCACTCCTCCAAGGGGCAGGGGTGCAGGGGCCGTTACCTCGGCTAGAGGAGGAGCTTCGAGTAAGGCCAGGCCCGAAGCCGTCACCCATGAACTCCTCGCTCGCGGCTGAGATCCCTCCAGATGCGCACGGAGCCCCGCAAATATCTGCTGCAAGAGCGGGTCCTCCATCTGAGCCGGGAGTTTCGGGAAGGGCGGAAGCGGAACCACCAGCTGGGGTAAACGTCCCGCTTCCACGAGCGCAGCCAGTCTCTCTCTCTCCAAGCCCAAGACTGGAGCCGGCCCCTTCACCGCTATCGGGCCAATGCTCGGTCTCCGCTTGGCCACTGCCTTCCGGATACGACCAGGCGCCTTCCCCGATATCGGCATCGCCTGACCATGGGAATGGGAATCAGCTATTCGCCATCTAAAATAAACCATGCAAAAGGGAGACCGTGGAGCCCGCATACTCACCTTGGCCGCTGGGATGATGCTACCTTCAGGCGCGATCTCCCCCTCCTCCAGAGGCTCGCCCGCCGCTCTGGTAGTACCGGAGGGCTCCGCGGGCATTTCCTCTCGAAGGGCGTCGAGCAAAAGAGCCAATTTGCCCATGACGGCATCGGCTCCCGTTGGGCGGTCGATCAGCGCAGCCGGGGCAGCCTCCTCTGTGATCTCAAGTTCGGCCGGTCCTCGAAAATCCTAAAGAAAAAGGGGGGGGATAAGGTCGTCAGTCAATCACAAAAAAGGGAAAGGGAGAGCCGGCCCAAACAAGCTCACACTCACAGCGGTCTTCCCCACGAGGCTCGAGGAGCCAGCAAGTAAGGGGGCCCCGAAGGCCGGCTCGGGCGGCTCCGATGCCCCGGACGCGCCCTCGTCAGGAGCTACTTCGTCGGAAGAGTAGTTGTAATCTACCTCTTCCCCAGACGGAGACTCGACCGCCGTCGGCTCGGCCGGGACCAGCAGAGGAGCTTCCACCTCAGAGTCTCTGCCCAGTACGTCCTCCCTCGGGCCAGGCGAGGCTCGCGCTCCGATCTTCTTCCTCCTCACATATATCAACGTCGTCGGGAGGTCGGGATCAGGCCCCAATGACTCGGTGGCCACCGCAGCAACGCCTGTCATGCAAAAGAAGATAAGCCAGGGTGAATCTACTGGCCCCTAGGACAAAAAGGGGGGGGAGCTAACCGTGTAGTCGAAAATATTTACCCCCTTCAGTTCCTGCGACACGAGATGACCCGCGGGCTTCCTCAACAGGCAACGCCTTCTCGGGAGTCCCGACCGTACCCTCGCCCGTGAGATAGAAGCGCATCGTCGCCATGCGCGAAGCCGAGGCCAACTCGGGAGGCCGGTCGACCACAGACGACACGGGCGGCCGATGAATCTCACCAGCTTCGTGGCTCGGTTCGGTCCGCGTGGCTTCGAATTCTTCGAAGGACAAGACGGGGGCCATCGGCAGGGCTGCCGTCGGAGCCGGGGATGCCTCGGTTCGCCGCCGTTTTACCGTCTCTCGCCCGGCCACCTTGGCAGCAGCCAGTGCCTTCTTAACGGGCGACTGTGCCCGGGGCCTTCCCGTTGCCTGCGGCAAGGGAGCTGGAGCCGCCGCCGGGGTCGCCTCCGCCGGGACCGCAACTTCGCCCATGTCAGGCGTGGGCATGGGCTCTTCCATAGAAGCTGAAACAAAAGAAGTATCCAGGTGTCAGGGCTCCACTCCAAGATAAAAAGGAGGAGGGAGATTCAAAAGGCACACTAAAGAGCGGGGACGCGGACCGGCAGGTTGACCTGGCTCGGGACGGGCAGCTTCGAATTCCTCGAAAGACGGGACTAGTGGCGCCAGAGGAACAGCCGTCGAAGCCTTAGCCGTGTCTGTCTTCCTCCGCTTTGTATCCCGCTGCTTAGCCGCCTTGGCGGCGTCCACCGCCTTCTTCACAGGCGATTTAGCCCGGGGCCTCTTCGCAGCCTTAGGCAAAGGAGCCGTGGTCGGGGCCAGCGGCGCGGCTTCAAAATGCGCAGGCTTCTTCACCAGCCGGAGGAGGTTCCGGTACGTGGCCATCTGCGTGCTGTCGGGATGGTCTGCAAAGAAAAGAGGGGAAAGAACGAACATGCATACACCATTAGTACCTAACTCACCGCGAAAGCCGCAGCGCTGAGGGACAAAACCGAAGAGCAAGAGGGAACTGAATACCATGAGGGCCAGTGTACAGCCGCAGCGTGATCGGCCAGTAGCTCAGGGATATCTCCTTGTCCCGACGTGCCGCCTCCCGGACTAGCCAACAAACGTCCTCAATAGTTTGACACCGGTCCGTGAGGTTGGCCAGATCCGCATGTTTCTTGGAAGAAAGGTGACAGAAAAGATTGAAGTGGTCCATGCCCCACCCATCAGCATAATAATAAGGGATGTGCAGGCGCTTGCCCAGGATGGAGGCCGTCACATCTTCAATCTTCATCCCATTCACCCGGAGGAGGATATATAGCCACGTGGTATCCTTGTAATTCTCAGGCTTCCTCTCCTCCCGCCTCATGAACGTGCGATACAGGCAGGCCAAGTCTCTCTCCGGACGCCAGCTCTTGGCAGGAGTCCCCTCTTCCTCTATGGGGAATGGATAATTGATGAGGTCCAGACGGTCGCTCCCTACCCGGCACAGGTCCCTCAGCGTCTTCTGATAGCTGTCCTTCGCCACTGGAGGCAGCTCCACTTTCGGCGTCGGCCTCCTATCCCGGGCTTCCCGACGAGCTATCAGATATGTCGCCACCTCCTTCTCTTGCCTGTTCTTGAGCCGAAGAAGATGATCTGGCTCAATGTCAAGTACTGGCACCGGTTGCCGGCTAAGGAATCTCCTTTCGGCGCCATCCCAACAATCGGTCTTGTGCAACCGATAGAAAGCCGTCCGGGCATTCCACCACTTTATATAGTCTTCAGTCACTCGGGGCACGCGACCCGGGGCTGGCACCCTGAAGGAGGCAGAGTCCGCCCGGTGGAAGAAGTCCCACCAGCTTCTAGCGTGCTCGGCGACCGCACCTCCCCGGACGTTCCGCGAAGGCAAGCCGAATTGCGCATGATAAGCAGGGATATGCTGGTCATACCCGAAGTTGCGGCCAAATCGGAAAGGGTAATACGGCTCCAGCAGTACGTTGTCTCCCTTCCGGAACACCAACACGCTCGGGCGGATAGCCAGCGCCCAATCCCTCAGCTCGGGCTCCAGCAACGGGCGCACCACGTTTTCCTGGCTGATAGGGTGGACATACCTCTCCACCTGGTCATCCTTGCATTCCCTCTTATTATTCACGAGCGGGCTTGAATGTGCGGCCAGCGTCCAGAAATGAATGGTACCGGCTGCGTCCCGGGGAACCGTGGTCAACCGGCCCCGAATATCATACATCCGCATGGAAGTAGAAGCCGGTTCTGCACTCGCGAACTCCAGCATCCTCGGCACCAGCCCCCAATCCTGAAGGACTCGCGGGGCGAACTCCGGAAACAGTGAACAAACCCACGCGTTGAAGAAATGCAGTGGGCACACGTACCGGGCCTGCCTCGGGAACTGGTGCGTGCTGATGTCTCCCAGTGCCTTATAAATCAGACAGAGCGCCGCCGGGCACAGAGAAAGTTTAACACCCCACGCCATCTGACACGCCGGGTAGATGGCATCTGGCCGAATCACCGTCTCATCCCCGTACGGCATGGCAAATGAACACAGCCAGTACGTCAGATAGGCGGCACAGTGAGTTTGTGGGTCGACCCCCGTCGGATTGGCCCCGCTCCGACGTCCCTTGGAGGGGATCTTCACGTCATGCTTGGGCTTCGCACGTTTCTTGCGAGCAACAGCGGTGCCAACGCAAGGAAAATCTTCATACTGCTTCAGCCCATCATAGAAATATTCCAGCCATACCGCCATACGCACCCGTTTCCTATCCCCACGGGCGGGCTGCTTCCCCTTGTGCGACAGCTGGTACAGCTCCCGGTATGCCTTCATCAGGTACCGGTATGAATACCCCAGAGAATAATAGCCGTCCCCATTAGTCTCGTCTTTGATCAAGTCCGGGAGGCATACTTCTTCATAAGGCTCCCCGTCAATGGGCAAGCCGCTCAGCTGGCTTAGGCTCCACAAATCAAGTGAAGTTTCTCCCTCTGCCGTGTAGAAGGTATTGGTCTCCGCACTGAATACTTCTATCATGCCGCAACAGAGACCCTTGGAGATGGGATAACCATACCGGGAAGCGTACACGCTGTGATAGATGCCAACTCGGACCAGCAACGGGGCGTAGTTGAACAGTACGTATTCCGTGAACTCCACCGCCCCTTCTCGGAAGCTGTGGGCGTCTTGAAGCTTCAGCTCCCCGAACCAGCCCAGTGATAGTTCGTACTTGAACCTGATGGCCAAACAGTCCAATATGAACGGCTCCTCCCTATAACCCCATTTCAGGGGAGCCAAGAATAAACCAAATCGGGGCGACTCGCCATGCACCTTCCCCGCAGACATGTCCCACCTTGCTGGCGTGAACTGAGGGGCCCGCACCAATTTATCTTCAGCCGGCAGCACCCCTTCGATCCCCAGGACCGGCTTCCATTCCCGGGCTTCTCCCACCAGATACATCGGAATGCTCCTGGGGACGCTGTACAATAGACTGTCCCGGGCATGTAGGATGGCCCGCTCGACGGCTTTTATAGTGCGAAAGTCTCGCCCCTCTCGGGAGCGCAGGTGCTTCAGGAATCGAACAAGGTGCCTATCCTTCGGGAAGTCCTTCCTGTACTCTCCGGTGACCCGGTCAAATGTGAAGCCACTGTCAACTCGGGCAAGCCTCCGGAAATCCATGGTCTCCCCGTCGGACTCAGATGACTCTGCCAAAGCGGCTATTTCTGCATGCTCCCGATCCAAGTCTTCTACATTTAGCCAGGTAACTGCTGGTACCGGGCCCCGTGGGATAAGGTCAGCACCGATAGCAGCAGAAGGAGCCGAGGAACCACTTGGGGCAGCCATTTATCTGCAAAGATACATAAACAGGAGATCAGGATAAGCCACATGCAAAAGGAAGTGAAAGACTGTAAAAGAAGGGCTTTGCTACAAGTCAAATGAACAAAATATTGCCAATTTCTGACGAAATTTTGGCAGAGTTTCCCCTAAGCCAGAGGCGTAAGGGAAAACACGGGTGCGCGTCCACAAGGAGTGACGGCCCCAACAAAGCATGGTGGGCCCCGAGAGGCAACACCAGAAGTCCGCCGATCGAAGGAGTCCTCTTCCTTAAGCTAAAAACTCCCCCTGGAGACCCTCACCGGTGCACTGCCCAGTGCCCTTCCCCGGCACACCCTGCAGTTGCCCTCACCGGTACACCCTGGGGTGCCTTCACCGGCACGCCCCTAGAGGCCTTCCCCGGCACGGCCCCTCTAACCCTTCCCCGGCACGCCCAGACGGGCCCCTTCCCCGGCACGCTCGGTGCATGGCTTCCCCGGCACGCCCCCAGGCGTCCCTCACCGGCACGCCCAGACGGGCCCCTCACCGGCACGCCCTTGGGCCTCTTCCCCGACACGCTGCGCACGGGAGCTTCCCCGGCACACTACCCGCCAGGGGGGACCGCTCCCCGGCACACCTCCTACCCTGTTCACCGGTGCACCCGGGGAGCCTCTCCCCGGCACGCCCTGAGGGGTCTTCACCGGCGCGCTCTAACCGCCGCTCCCCGGCACGCTCCGGCCGTCGCCCCTCCACGACGCCGGAGAAGAAGATGAAGAACGAAGAAGAAGAAGGGAGGGAACCAAAAAAAATGGTGGAAGGAAAGGGGAAGGAGGGGGATGGGGAGAGGAAGAAAACGGTGGGGAGCCTAGGGCTCCCCCGACCTCACAGCTACCCGAAGATGAAGAAGGAAGAACAGGGGAGAGGGGGAGAGGAAGGGGAAGACGAAAAAAAAAGGGGGGCTCCACGGAGGCGTCCTCACCACGACGACGGCAGCAACGGCGGCCGTGCCCGGAGAAGAAGAGGAGTGGCGAGGGGGCGGGGCTCCCGTCCGCTCGGTCGCCAAAGAGAGGGAAAGAGGGAAGATGAGAGAGGGGGGGGATTCGAACGGGCTGACCGTTTGAAGTCCCCCGCTCCCCTTTTTATATAGAAAAAAAAAAGAAGAGAAAAAAAGGGAAAAAAAGAGAGAGAAAGAAAAAAAAGAAAAGAAAAAAGAAGAGAGAAAGAAAGAAAGAATAAAAGAAAGAATAAATAAGAAGAAAGGGGGAGAATAAAAGGGAAGAAAGAGGAAAAAGGGGAAGAAAAGAAAATGAATAGAAAAAAAAAGAAGAGGGAAAGAAAATGAAAGGGGGAGAAGAGGGGGACGTGGAAATAAAAAGGGAGAAGAGAAGATAAAAGAGAGACACGAAAAATAGAGATAAAAAGGAGAGAAGAAAAGGAGAAAATAAAAGAAGGGGAAGCAAAATATATGTAAGATATTAAAATAAATAAATGTATATATATATATACATATATGTATATATGTACCCACACACTGACACCCCTTTACACACTCATCCGCTCACATACGTGGAGGAGTAAGCCGATAATGTCCAGTAATAAATGTCCCCGGGGAAAACATTCCATCCCCACAATCCTGGTCATGCGGGCGTCCATACAAGCAAAACAACTTTACCTCTGCACACGGCCACCTTTGAAATGGTGCCGTTCCCCTGCAAAAAATAATAATAAGCCCGTCCCTGGCTTATCGCCTCGGGCCTCAGCCACCACCCACATTATATAAAATCGCCATCGCAGGCCTTACGCCCGGATCAACAGAACCCCTATCCTTGCGTTGGCATTAACCTCTTGCCAACGAATAAATCCCTTTCTGGCGCAAGGCCCCGTGCCCTAGCCACCCACTCCGCACAATATTGCCATTATGGACCCTACGTCCGAATCGGCACAGATTCCCCCGTTGCGCGGGCATTCCATTCTTGCCAACGAGTGAACCTTATCTTCCGGCGCAAGGCTTCGTGCCCTAGCCTACACACGCATATCACTCACTCGTCAAAAAAAAAGAGAAAATAAAATGGGGTTAAAAATGGAGATGCCCCGCCGGACTTGTCCCTACACCGGGACAAGGGCAAAAATGGCAACAACCCGGCTGTGGCGAAAACCCGAAAGGGCGCTACGGGCAAAATTGGGTACCCCGCCACGTGAAAACCCGAAAGGGCGCGTGGGCAAAAGCAAGGGGGGGCCGGTACCGGCGAAAACCCGAAAGGGCGCTTGTATCGGTAATGTGGTTCAAAAAGAAGAGAGAAAGAAAAGAGACAAAAGAGATCAACAAACCAAGTCAGCTCCCGACTCCCCGTCGGCACTGACGAAGAGACCAAGAGACAATAAACCAAGTCAGTTCCCGACATCTTGTCGGCACTGACGAAGAGACCAAGAGACTAAGAGACAACAAAGCATGTCAGTTCCCGGCATCCTGTCGGCACTGGCGAAGAGACTAAGAGATCAACAAAGCATGTCAGTTCCCGGCGTCCTGTCGGCACTGGCGAAGAGACCAAGAGACTAAGAGACAACAAAGCATGTCAGTTCCCGGCATCCTGTCGGCACTGGCGAAGAGACTAAGAGATCAACAAAGCATGTCAGTCCCGACGTCCTGTCGGCACTGGCGAAGAGACCAAGAGACTAAGAGACAACAAAGCAGGTCAGTTCCCGGCATCCTGTCGGCACTGGCGAAGAGACTAAGAGACAACAAAGCATGTCAGTCCCGACGTCCTGTCGGCACTGGCGAAGAGACCAAGAGACTAAGAGACAACAACCAGGCCAGTTCCGACGTCCTGTCGGCACTGGCGAAGAGACAAAGAGATCAACATATCATGTCAGTTCCCGGCATCCTGTCGGCACTGGCGAAGAGACAAAGAGATCACCATATCATGTCAGTTCCCGACATCCTGTCGGCACTGATGAAGAGACCAACATACTGCTTCAGTTCCCGACGCCACGTCGGCACTGATGAAGAGACCAACATACTGCTTCAGTTCCCGACGCTACGTCGGCACTGATGAAGAGACCAACATGTTGCTTCAGTTCCCGGCACCCCGTCGGCACTGATGAAGAGACAAAGAGAGCAACATACTGCTTCGGTTCCCGACGCCTCGTCGGCACTGATGAAGAGACAAAGAGGACCAACGAGCTACTTCAGTTCCCGGCACCCTGTCGGCACTAATGAAGAGACCAAGAAACAACATACTGCTTCAGCTCCCGGCATTCCGTCGGCACTGATGAAGAGACTAAGAGACAACAAACCAGGTCAGCTCCCGACATCCTGTCGGCACTGATGAAGAGACAAAGAGACAACAAACTGCTTCGGTTCCCGGCACACTGTCGGCACTGATGAGGAGACCAAGAGACCAACATACTACTTTAGTTCCCGACGCACCGTCGGCACTAACAAAGAGACCAACAAACAACAAACCAGGTCAGCTCTCGACGCATCGTCGGCATCGACAAAGAGAGAAGAGATGAAGACACCCACGGGCACCGCCCGGCTCATCCTTCGCCTGCGCTACCCGTGGGTGGGGGGCATTTGTGGACACCGAAAATTGCACATCCAGATGCCACGCTCGGCCCAGCATCAACAACGGCCCCGAGTGAAGAAACCCCGGAGAAATCAAGCACAAGAGGCCCCACGGCCCATGGGCCTCGAAGAGAATCAAATGGGCCACGACTCATGCTCACAATGGGCTCAAAATCGCCCTGGCAGAACCCTCCAGCGGCACGCTCCCTTCAGCGGCACACCCTGCCGCGGCCCTCGCCGGCACACCCCTATGGGGGTTCACCGGCACACCCCCAAGGGGGTTCACCGGCACACCCCCATGGGGGGGTCTTCACCGGCACACCCCCATAGGGGGGGTCTTCACCGGCACACCCCCTTTGGGGCTTCAGCGGCACGGCCCTTTGGGGTCTTCAGCGGCACGCCCTTCAGGCCGTTCAGCGGCACGCCCATCCGGGGCTCCAGCGGTACGCTCTTTTGGCACCACAGCGGCACGCCTGTTCAGCCCTTCAACGGCACAGCGGTGAAGCTCTTTCAACGGGCGACGTGAGGCCCATGCCCTACACATCTTTGGCGCGCAGTGGAGCCGTCTGAGGTGGCAGCTGGTCGTTGGGCCACGTAGCCTACCCCACTGACAGTCAGTACAGGGGCAGGTCAAACCCATCATCACAGCCGGCTTCCCGCCTTCGACGGTCGTGCTCGAAGTCGTCGGTGGCTGGGAGTATAAAAGCCTCCTGTTAAAACAAAAAGGAGGGGAAGGGGGGGAGACGAACAGAGGGAGGAGAAGAGGTTCCAACAGTAGAGGGCACACACAGGAGAAAGAGGAGAAGAAAGAAGAGAAGAAGAGGCCCTCCCGGCCTGTGCTCCGTCCGACGGCCACCGGGAAGAAACAAGAGTAAGAGAGAGAGAGCTTGTTGTATTGGGGGAAAGGGTTGGGGATAGTGGCCAATGTCTTAGGCCCGGATGTTTTCGTCTCTCTTGTATCCCATTCCTCCTGGGGGTTCTTTGTCCTCCTCCCTTTTGTCCATGGCCCCAGCTGGGGGTTTGCTTTTGTAATATATATGTAGGGCCACGCCCTCTTGATTCTCATGAATGAAAACCACCCTCTCCGGGTTCCTCTTCGATCTTCGATGTTTTATGCTAGGCTTTGCGGGCTTTTCGACGGACGATCCGTTACTCCCTCTGTCTCTTCATTCCTCCGGCGTCTTTAGGGTCCTCCACGTCGATGTAGGTTTCCCCCTTCTGTTAGCCTTGGCTCCGTGAGCTCCTCACTCCCTTCCATGGCCATCTACCGTGTTCCCGGGCTTGAGGAGAAGGGGAGCTACCCTTCTTTCTTCCCAACCGCTCAGTTACTAATAGGCCACCCCCGGCCTTGAAATCCCCTGTCTTTCTTCCTCTTTCCCTGAACAGCCACCAAATTCCCCCCAGTTGCTTGCAACCCTTTTAAGCCTCCCAGCGGTGCACCTTTCCGGCCCTTGGCCGGCACACCCAAGATCAGCCTTCAGCGGCACACACCCAGATATGCCTTCAGCGACACACCCAGATCAGCCTTCAGCGGCACACACCCAATAGCCCTCAGCGGTACACCCCTATTTGCCCCCAGCGGCACACTCCTTCCTGCCCTCAGCGGCACACCCACACTCTGTTACCCCTTGGCCGGCACACTCCAATTGGCCCTTGGTCGTTACACTCACCTTATGGCCTTTAGCGGCACACCCTTCAGCCTCTCAGTAGCCCACTCCTTGGCCTCGCCTCCGAGCCCCTTTCTTCACGTTTTCCGAGGTTCTATAAAGGTGTTGCTCCCCCGAGGGCCCACCTCCAGTTGTCGGGTTCCGCCACTCCATGTGGGCGCGTTCCCTTTATCTCCCTTACGCCCCGGGTTAAGGGGAGATGCTGCCGAATTTTTTTGTGAGATATTAATAAACAATTAAAAGAGGCAAAAGGAGGCAACAAACGAGCAGAATAACTAATGAAACCTTCCAACTCATCAAATTACTGCCGGCACCCCAACGAGAATTGAACTAAGCTAATTAACCACCTGGCCGCCCGAAAACCCGACCCGCAAGAAAAGAGACCGAACCGAACCAAGAGAACAAACACGGGAGGAATTTTATATGAAACTACACAAGGGTTAAGACAAGAAGAAAAGAAAAGCCTTAAAGCAGGTAATCAAAACTGAGTTAACCTCCATCACTCCCTGCCCAACTCCCAGCGGCACACACACACCCAGCCTTCAGCGGTACCCTCTCTTGAGCCTTCAGCGGTACGCCCCTACAGCCCCCAGCGGTACGCCCCTGCAGCCCTCAGCGGTACGCCCTTTGCAGCCTTCAGCGGTACACTCTCTACAGTCCTCAGCGGTACGCCCCCCTGTAGCCCTCAGCGGTACGCCCCAGCCCTCAGCGGTACACTCCCGTTTTCCCCTTCGCCGGCACACTATACACATACACATATACAACTTGACAAGGGCATTAATAATAGCAAATAAATTAATAAAAAATTACGCTAATTAAAGGACTCCGAATGCGTAATATTAATCACAATAAAAGAGGTGGGAGGGGTAATAAAAAAATAATAAATAACAAACAAATGATAATGATAAGAATAATCATGAACGAAAAGAAAAAAAATCATCCCGGACAAAGGCATGAATAAATAGTAAATATTAAATCAGAAATGAGAATGTACATAGCTAGGAAAACCCCAGATAAAAGACATCAATGCCCACGCCGCAGCCCGCTCTCTCCCCGGGACCCGGGGCAAAAGGAACAACAACGCTGCCCCTTTAGGTCGAGCCCGAGTCTCGGGAATTCCCCGATATGGCCGGGCTTTGATCTAACCTCGGGCCGACATCCTAATCGGACCGGATTTGTTTTCCCGTTCCGGATACCTTCCGAACCTTCATTTAAAATTGCCGCATGCTCGGCAGACATTCGAAGGGATCTATCTCGATTTTCTCATTGCGGCGCTGTCACGGACTTGTGTCCGAATACGAAAGGTCTACGAGTGGCCGACACGGCCGACAGTTTACGGCCTTAATACAACTTTCAGTGTGACCCATCCCTATCTCTCTCGTATAATTAGTGTTACTCCTTTCGGCCGCGGGGCCTCTAATTTCGGCAATTAATCAAGGGTATTCCCTCGTATGTGGGATGTAAATGACGTCCTGACCTTCATGGCGCGACGGGATTCGGTCCCGACACGAACCACACAATCGTCTGACGAAGTCAGATCGAGCGCACCTTGGGCTCTCCGGAGCCCGAATAAATTGTCACTCCGGTGACTGGCACGCCCACGCACTTACTAAAACCAACAGACGAAAGAGAAGACCACAGTTTAACGGAAAGTGCGTCCACACGCCCCTGATGGGAAGGCAAATTCCCTGGTATGGCTTCTTCTTGCTTTTGAGTGCACTTCCTTCCTTCCTTGTGCATGACCGTTTGTCGTTCTGGGATGCAAGTACATGGTGATACGTCCCCTGTTGCTGGAACATCTTCCTTAGCACAGGGAGGAGGGATGTTTTCCCTTCTTCCACTTTGGAGGCATGGCTGTGCGGTTGTACGATGGCCATGGGCTCCTCCCTAGTGTGTTGGCCTCATAGTACCGTTGCCCTCCATTGGCTTGTGTGGGCCTGCAGGTTCCCTGTAACGGGTGGACCTCGCTGGCCTTTCTTAAGGCAGGGGTGGCCGGAGCTACTGGCCAAGTTTTCCTCTTGCAGGCATTCTACCAGAGAAGCCTTTTGTTGGCCTGGGGGCCTTGTCCCTCTTCTCTGGCATAGGGGCTTCTCCATGGGTACCCTTCCACAGAACAAAAATGGGTACTTATGCTTGCTCGGAGATTCAGCATTGCCACTGGCGGAGGACGACATCAAGGGAGCGAGTCATTGGAGTCACATGCCACCATTGTCGAGCATGTTTTGCTTCTCCATGTACTTGTATTTGGCCCATGTGAGGGTATTTTTCTTGCTTTTGGTAGTTTGTATTTTGACTAAAGAAATATAAATTCTTTATCTTGAGCCAATACTGTTGTGTACCTTTTGTTGGAGTGCTTCTGCGTGCTTTCTGGGTGATTCCATGTGCTTGTATGCAACTGTTTACGTCTGCCACAGGAACCTTTGGGTTGCTTTTTCGTTTACAAGGGGTGCGGTGCTCACCTCTAGGGAACCCGTAGGTTGCCTTCTTCATTTTCGAGGGGAGCTGTGCTTGCGCCTTTAGGGAACCCGTTGGTTACCTCCTTATTTTCAAGGGGAGCGGTGCTCGCCTCTAGGGAACCCGTAGGTTACCTTCTTCGTTTTCGAGGGGAGCCGTGCTCGCCTCTAGGGAACCCGTAGGTTTCCTCCTCGTTTTCAAGGGGAGCGGTGCTCTCCTCTAATGAACCCGCAGGTTACCTCCTCATTTTCAAGGGGAGCCGTAATATCTCGGACCTTTCGGATCCTTCTTTTTGAGTCTCGAATCTGCTTTGGTGGAGTGTTTAGCTCTGTTTTGTTCGAAATTACGTTTCAGACATCTTTCATGTTCGGATCGGCGCGATCCGAAATTATTTCGGAGGTCCAGAGGCATTCCACAGCTTTTTCCGTGCGTTTTTTTGATTCACGACCCAGTTTTTGGCATTTCCTTCGGAACCACGTTGCGGATGGACCAAGTCGTTCACCCGGGCGAGAGTGGTACCGTTGTGACCGGTGCATTCCGAGGATCGTGAAAACATGATTTTCTATTTTTTGGTATTTTTCATAAAATCGGGATTTTCTATATAATCTCATTTATTTTCTCTCTCCCCCACCTCTTCTTTCTTCTTCTTCTTCCCGTGAGAACCGTGACCGCCCTCCTCTCTCTCTTTGGCCAACGACGACCGCGGCGGGCCTCTCTCCGACTGCAGATGGCGGCGGGGCGACGACACAGCGACGAGGGCGACGGCTAGACGATCTCGTGGGCGTGCGGTGTTCGTGGGAAGCGCAAGGGGACGGGGTTTCTAAAAGTGTTCTTTGTGGTTTGAGCTCGGATCGGTGCGCCTCGACACGAAACAAAGGTAGGGTGATGATCCCTAGCCTCTTGCGTTACTTCCCCGCGATTTGTAGGCCGAGGCGAGGCCGAGAGTGGGTTTTATCGCGCCGGGGAGGGTCGAGCATGCCTTGGGGAGTGATCACCCGATCCACCGTTTTAGCCCGTGATTCCGTGTTTTGAGGGCGTAGAATCATGCTAGGGGGCATGGGGTTAATTTCCCTTCGTTTACCCCTCCGTGGGGCTTGTATGGGGCCGGAATGGGTGAAATCCAGCGAGTTCGCCATTTTTGCGCCGGTGAAGGTTGAGCGGTCGAACCAGGGCCCGTTCATCCCTTGAGCGGCCCTGGCCTGACTGCCCTTCGGCTCGGAGCACAGTGGGGCATGTGCGGCTAGTCGTGTGACCGCACATCCCCATGAATGGCCCAAGGCCAACCACGTATCCCTTGGGGTTTTTGACCATTGGCTTGTGACCGTTGCACAGTGTTTGGGGTCAACGGCTAGGCGCTAGCCGTGTGTCCCCATGAGCGGCCAGGAGCTGGCCGTTCATCTTTTGGTGCCGTTGGTGGACGAGCGGCCCAAGTGGGTCTGCCCATCCCTTGAACGGCGAGGTTCTAGCCGCCCTTCCCCTGTGCGGCTAGGGCCCAGCCATTCATGCTTTTTACTGTTGGGTTGATGGACGGCCAGGAGGGACCGTTCATCCCTAACGCACGGCTAAGGGTTAGCCGGACATCCGTTAAGCGGCCCGAAGATAACTGTCATTCCGCCCGTTTTACCCAAGGGTAGAACAGTCCGTTCTCGGCCGTTCATCACCTGGTGCGGCATTTCTCTAGCCGCACATCCTTGAGTGGCCCAGGGTGGACCGTTCAAGGGGCTGGTCTAACCGGTGTTGTTTCTTTGGCCGATTCGAGTCCCGGGGGCGTGGGCCTTGGTCTGCGTGCTGACCCATGGTCTGACAGATGCTAGGCATCATGTCGAGGCCAGGTGTCGGGGTATTGTGTAGTCCCATGAGGTATTGTTTTCGGCTCGTATCACCGTGAGTCGGTACTGATACGAGGAGCGTTCCTTGTACTGTCCGGTTGAGACGTTATTTTCCGTTGACTCGAGAGTCTACCCTTTCAGTAACCCTCCACTAGTCGTAGCCTGCTTACACGTGTGTGGTCCCACCAGGGAGTGGTGGAGAGGCTACCCTGAGGACGGTTTTTAGACTGGTTTCCGTCGAGCCCCTCGTCTGTAGCCAGAGTCCGGCTCAAGGGGAAAACCAGTTAGAGGCCAGACCTAGGACGCATGGTATGTGTGTTCATACGTGGTTGGGGGTAGTTGGACACACGCTGACAAGTGTGACCCCAATTGGTCACTTGCTTTGTGGTTGCTTATACGGTGTCCTTGCCTCCGCCCGGGGACGCTGCCGACTGTGCTTCTAGTGGGAGATACTCCTGTCGAGTGGGGAGTGACAGACTGTCAGTCTCTGTGACTTCGACCTACGGGTCTTGGTCTTGTTAACGGCTGAGTTCCGGTCGTTTCGTCGTGGCGTGTGTGCCGATTTTCATACCGTGAGACCGGTGTTGTATTTGGAGGGCTTCCTTACTTTTGAGGTACTCGCTTACTGCTAGCGTAGCAGTTTTTCGTATTGCTAGGTAGGATTCGAGTGATCCCTACTGAGTCTTATTCCGAGACTCATCCCCTGCGTATTTTCACCGTGTTTCAGGCGAGGTGCGGCTTCAGAGGAGCGCGTCTGAGGCTCAGCGTGGTTCAGGTGCCCAGCGTTAGTGCCAAAGGTCAGAGCCGGGGTATGCCCTGTGTAGCTGTACTTTTCTTTCTTGTCTCTGTACTAGTTGTGGACTACCGTTGTTATTTTGTTATATCTTGTGGACCATGTATCATGGAAATTGTTAATTTAATTTCCTACTTATCATATAAAATGTTTAATTTCTGTAATTATTTGTGATACTTGTGTAGTCTCCACACCATCCTTCTAACCCTTCCGAGTCTTCGGGCTCGTGGGTGGCGGTTCGAGTCTTGGATTATCGGGCATTCCCGGTAATCAGATTCTCGAGTCGTTACAGCTGGTATCAGAGCGCGGTTGTGCGATTATACGAGAATCATAAGTAATTGATGTGGTCCACTAGTCCACAACAAGGACGTACAGTTGACGTTGGCATCGGGCATCGCGTGTTTCATTGACCTTGCCGTTCCCGTGTTTTCTGTCGTTTGCTTCAGGAGCGAGCATGGAGCCGAGGTGGGGGACTCGCTCTCAGCAGGGGCAGTCGGCTGAGGTTCAGGAGGAGTAGGAGGAGCAGAGTAGAGTGCCACCAGCGGCCACCGAGGCAGTAGATACTGCAAGGATTCCGGGGGCCGAGGGTTTCTTCCGTGGCATGTTCCAGCTTATGTCACAGCAGTTCGGCGGAGAGGCTGGTGAGGGCTCGTCGACCACGGGTGGGCCAGGCCGAGTGGTGAGGGACTTCATGCAGTTCCATCCACCTTACTACGGCAGCCAGCCAGACCCTGATTTGGCTCGGAGTTGGCTCGACGAGATGGAACGGGTGTTCAGTTCCATATGGTGTACTACGGAGGACAGGGTGATGTTGGCCTACAACTAGTTGCAGGGCACGGCTTGAGCGTGGTGGTCTTCTGAGTGGAAGATGTCCTTCCAGTCTCGTCCCCTTGAGCAGATTACGTAGGGCGACTTTGTCAGTGCTTTCGAGCGTGCTTACTGCCCAGAGTATATTGCTACGGAGAGGATGCAGAAAATTTTGGAGTTGGTCCAGGTCGACATGTCCGTGTTGTAGTACAGAGCCCGATTTGTTGAGCTGGGTCGTTATGCACCACATATCATAGAGCATGAGAGGGTGAAGACCGCACAGTTCTTACAGGGCTTGAGGCAGGAGCTGAGGCACCATTTGATCGCGAACTCTGCCACTAATCTGGAGACGGCTTCTCGTGTAGTGGCGTCCTTGGAGATGGATATGCAGAGGACTCGGGGACTGATTAGCTAGGGGCAGTCCTTGTCAGGCCGCAGCCACCAGACGAGTACTCAGCAACATAGCACGGTCCAGCTTCCTTCTGGTAGTTCGGGAGCTTCGACTCCGGTGGCATCAGCGGCATGATCTGCATCTTTTGGCGCCAAGGTCAAGAAATTCTCCGGGAAGGGTTTCCGGAAGAAGAAGAAGGAGGGCGGTGAGCAGCAGGCTTCTTCGGGTAGTGTGCAGCAGTCGACACCTTTGTAGCGATAGGGTTCAGTCGGTGGATCTCGTGCGGGGTGTCCTCGGTGTGGCGAGTCACATCCAGGCCGGAAGTGTACGGTGCCGGTGATCTGCTTCAGGTGTGATCAGTCAGGACACATGGCACGTGACTGTCCACATCGACCGCGTCAGCCACCCCAGTTCCCTCAGTAGTAATAGCAGCAGTACCTATAGGAGCAGGGTCAGCTTCCGCCACTACCTCGGTCAACAAGCGTGGGCAGGCAGAGAGCTCAAGGCCAGATTACACACATGACCAAGCTAGAGACAGAGCCATCGCAGCTTGTGGAAGGTATTGTTATGATTTTGGGTTGCGTAGCGCGAGTTTTATTTGATTCTGGCGTGTCCCATTCATTTATTTCGGAGGATTTTACGCAGAGTGTTGAGGACCCGGTGTCCCACATGTCTTGTGACCTTATGGTGGACTTACCGACCGGTGACTTCATGATCACTCCGTATTGTTTCGAGAAGGTTCCATTTTGGATCGAGGGGCGGAGTTTGCCAGGTAGGTTGTATGCATTGTAGCTTCGGGATTATGATGTGATTTTGGGCATGGATTAGCTCGAGGCCCATGGAGCAGTGGTGAATTGTGGAACGAAGAGGGTTTACTTTCAGCACCCTCGTAGGCGGACCTTCTACTTCCAAGGTATCCGTTCCACCTCTCCTCCTTTCCTCATTTCTACGATTCGAGCCCGTCGATTGCTTGATTCTGTTTGTCATGGTTTTCTCGCTTCTGTGGTCTTGGTAGATCAGCCGTGTCAAGATGTCGAGGATATTCCGATGGTGTGCGAGTTTTCCGACGTTTTTCTCGAGGATTTGCCTGGATTGCCTCCCTAGCGAGAGAACGATTTCGTTATCGAGGTTGTGCCTGGTACGGGACCCTTAGCGAAGGATCCCCACCATATGGCCCCCGCTGAGCTGAGAGAGCTGAGGGCGCAGTTGCAGGAGTTGATGGCCAAGGGATACATTCGTCCTATCTTTTCCCCTTGGGGTGCGCCCGTGTTGTTTGCGAAGAAGAAGAATGGTAGTCTGAGGTTGTGCATTGACTACCGGTAGCTGAATGAAGTGACCATCAAGAACAAGCATCCGTTGCCGCAGATTGATGATTTGTTCGATTAGCTCCAGTCTACTCGAGTGTTCTCGCGGATTGATTTGAGGTCTGGTTACTATCAGCTGAGGATTCGCGAGTCCGATGTGGAGAAGACTGCGTTCAGTACGAGGTACGGGCATTATGAGTTCTTGGTGATGCCGTTCGGGCTTACCAATGCCCCTGCAGCCTTCATGGACTTGATGCAGAGGGTGTTCTATCCCTATCTAGACCAGTTCGTGGTCGTGTTTGTGGATGACATCCTTGTTTATTCGCGGTCTGCGGAGGAGCACACTTACCATTTGGGTGTGGTGCTGTAGACGTTGCGAGATCCCCAGTTGTATGCAAAGCTCAGTAAGTGTGAGTTCTGGCTTCGTGAGGTGCACTTTTTGGGGCACGTGATCTCCGGTGATGGTATTTCTGTGGACCCCGCCAAGGTCGAGGCAGTGATGCAGTGGCCAAGGTCGAGGTCTGTGCCGGAGATCCGGAGTTTCTTGGGGCGCGCGAGTTATTATCAAAGGTTTATTCAGGATTTTTCTCGCATTGCGGCCCTGATGACCAGACTTACGCGGAAGGATGTGCCTTTTGTCTGGACTGATGAGTGTGAGCAGAGTTTCAAGGAGCTGAAGAGATTGCTCACCTCAGCTCTGGTGTTGGTTTTACCTTCTGGATCGGGAGATTTTCTGGTCTGTACATATGCTTCCGGGGTGGGATTGGGTGATGTGTTGATGCAGCACGGTAGAGTGGTGGCTTATGCATCACGGTAGCTAAAGCCCCATTAGGAGAACTACCCTACCCATGACCTGGAGTTGGCGGTTGTGATCTTCGCGTTGAAGATATGGAGGCACTATCTGTATGGTGAGAAGTTCGAGGTATTCACTGACCATCAGAGTTTGAGGTATGTGTTCACTCAAAAGGACCTTAACCTCAAGCAGAGGTGTTGGATGGAGTATATGAAGGATTATGACTTCACCATATCTTTTCAGCCCGGCAGGATGAATGTCTTCGCCGATGCTTTGAGTCGGAAAGTCGCGGTCACTGCCTTGATGTTGAGAAAGTGGAGGCTCTGAGAACAAGTGCCCGAAGTGTCATTCAGGCTCAAGATACCTCGAGAGCCAGGGTTAGCGGTGCTCGCGAGTCTGACTGTCACTCCTGCTATCCGCTGTCAGGTGACAGAGGCTCAACATGTAGACCCTGAGTTACCCTGGAGTTTGGCTATGGCTGATGTGGATCTCGGCGAGGACGGTGCTGTGAGATTCCGTGGTAGGCTGTACGTCCCAACTGAGGTGCAGGTTCGTCGTGCGGTGTTGCGTAATGCTCATAGGAGGAGGTATACCGTACACCCGGGTGTGACAAAGATGTATCGGAACTTACGGAGGCAGTTCTGGTGGCCTGGCATGAAGAGAGATGTTGCCAAGTTTGTGGCCAGGTGCCTAACCTGTCAACAGGTGAAGGCGGAGCATCAGCGACCAGGAGGTACTCTTCAGCCCTTGGATTTTCCCGCGTGGAAGTGGGGCCACGTGACCATGGATTTTATGGTGGGATTATCGAGGACTCCGAGTGGGCAGGACAGTATTTGGTTGCTGGTGGATAGGCTAACAAAGGTGGCTCGGTTGTTACCGGTCAAAGTCAGTTGGAGCGTGTCCAAGTTGGCTCGTCTTTATGTGGAGCTGATCGTTCCGTTGCATGGAATTCCCATTTCCATTGTGTCAGATCGAGATCCGCGTTTCACTTCTGAATTCTGGAGGAGTTTCCAGCGAGCTCTTGGCATGGAGTTGTCATTTAGCTCAGCGTATCATCCTCAGTCAGATGGTCAGTCAGAGAGGACCATCCAGATGTTAGAGGATATGTTGAGGTCGTGTTTCCTGGAGTGGAAGGGGAGTTGGTTTCACCACCTACCATTGGTGGAGTTTGCCTACAACAACAGCTATCATTCGAGCATCGGCATGGCTCCTTATGATGCATTGTATGGGCGTCCGTGTCAGACTCCACTTGATTGGTTCGAGGTTGGTGAGCATGTTTTGACGGGACCGAAGTTGGTGTAGCAGTGTGTGAATGTCGTGCACCTGGTTCGTCAGAATATGTTGGCGGCCCAGAGTCGACAGAAGAGTTATGCTGACCATAGGCGGCAACCTCTCACTTTCGCCATGGGCGATCGTGTGTTCTTGAGAGTTTATCCGATGAAGGGGGTGATGCGCTTTGGACGATGTGGGAAGCTGAGTCCCCGCTATGTTGGTCCTTTCCTCATTGTGGAGCGGGTCGGCGAGGTTGCTTATCGGTTGCAGTTATCTCCTGAGTTGGCATCGGTGCATGACGTGTTCCACGTCTCGATGTTGCGGAAGTATATGCCTGATGACTCTCATGTGCTTGAGGATTTTGTTTGGCCCGAGGTGACTCTAGATCTTTCTCTCCCAGAGTTCCCCGTCCGCATTGAGGATAGGCGTGAGCAGCTCCTGCGGAACAAGGTCATCCCCTTAGTCAAGGTGATGTGGCAGTGGCACTCTAGTGGTGAGGCTTCTTGGGAGTGTGAGGATGAGATGCGTCAGTAGTTCCCTTATCTGTTCGAGTGAGTCCCCTCTTTCTTTTCCCCCTTTGCTTTGTTCTTAAATTTCGAGGCTGAAATTTATTTAAGGAGGGAGGGCTGTAATATCTCGGACCTTTTGGATCCTTTTTTTCGGGTCTTGGATCTGTTTTGGCAGAGTGTTAGGCTTCGTTTTGTTTGAAATTGCATTTCGGACATCTTTCGTGTTCGGATCGGCGCGATCCGGAATTATTTCGGAGGCCCGGAGGCGTTCCGTAGCTTTTTCCGCGTGTTTTTCCTATTCCCGACCCGATTTTTGGCATTTTCTTCAGAACCCCGTTGCGGATGGACCGAGTCGTTCACCCGGGCGAGAGTGGTACCGTTGTGACCGGTGCGTTCCGAGGATCACAAAAATGTGATTTTCTATTTTTTGGTATTTTCCAGAAAATCAGGATTTTCTATATAATCACATTTCTTTTCTCTCTCCCCCACCTCTTCTTTCTTCTTCTTTTTCCCGTGAGAACTGTGAGTGCCCTCCTCTCTCTCTCTCTTCGGCCAACGGCGACCACTGCGGGCCTCTCTCTAGATGCAGACGACGGCGGGGCGACGGCACGGCGACGTGGGCGGCAGCAAGACGATCTCGTGGGCGTGCAGTGTTCGTGGGAAGCGCAAGGGGATGGGGTTTCTAAAAACATTCTTCGTGGTTTGAGCTCGGATCGGCGCGCCTCGACGCGGAACGAAGGTAGGGTGACGATCCCTAGCCTCTTGCGTTACTTCCCCGCGATTTTTAGGCCGAGGCGAGGCCGAGAGTGGGTTTTATCGCGCCGGGGAGGGTCGAGCATGCCTTGGGGAGTGATCGCCTGATCCACCATTTTAGCCCGCGATTCTGCATTTTGAGGGTGTAGAATCATGCTAGGGGGCATGGGGGTTAATTTCACTTCGTTTCCCCCTCCGTGGGGCTTGTATGGGGCCGAATGGGTGAAATCCGATGAGTTGGCTGTTTTTGCCCCGGTGAAGGTTGAGCAGTCGAACCAGGGCCCGTTCATCCCTTGAGTGGCCCTGGCCTGATCGCCCTTCGGCTCGGAGCACAGTGGGGCATGTGAGGCCAGTCTTGCGACCGCACATCCCCATGAGCGGCCCAAGGCCAACCGTGCATCCCTTGGGGTTTTTGACCGTTGGCTTGTGACCCTTGCACAGTGTTTGGGGTCAACGGCTAGGGGCTAGCCGTGTGTCCCCATGAGCAGCCAGGAGCTGGCCGTTCATCTTATGGTGCCGTTGGCGGACGAGTGGCCCGAGTGGGTCTGCCCATCCCTTGAACGGCAAGGTTCTAGCCGCCCTTCCCCTGTGTGGCTAGGGCCCAGCCGTTCATGCTTTTTACCGTTGGGTTGATGGATGGCCAGGAGGGACCGTTTATCCCCAACGCGTGGGTAAGGGTTAGCCGCACATCCGTTAAGCGGCCTGGAGATGGCCGTCGTTCCGCCCATTTTTCCCAGGGGTAGAACGGTCCGTTCTTGGCCGTTCATCACCTAGAGCACCATTTCTCTAGCCGCACATCCCTGAGCGGCCCAGGGTGGACTGTTCAAGGGGCTGGTCTAACCGGTGTTGTTTCTTTGGTCGATTCGAGTCCTGGGGGCGTGGGCCTCGATCTACGTGCTGACCTATGGTCTGACAGATGCTAGGCATCATGTTGAGACCAGGTGTCGGGGTATTGTGTAGTCCCGGAAGGTATTGCTTTGGGCTCGTATCACCTTGAGTCGGTGCTGGTACGAGGAGCGTTCCTTGTACTGTCCGGTTGAGACGTTGTTTTCCGTTGACTCGAGAGTCTACTCCTTTAGTAACCCTCCACTAGTCGTAGCCTGCTTACATGCGTGTGGCCCCACCAGGGAGTGGTGGAGATGCTACCCTGAGGACGATTTTTAGACTGGTTTCCGTCGGGCCCCTCGTCTGTAGCCAGAGTCCCGCTCAAGGGGAAAACCAGTTAGAGGCATGACCTAGGACGCATGGTCTGTATGTGCACACATGGTTGGGGGCAGTTGGACACACGTTGACGAGCGTGACCCCAGCTAGTCACTTGCTTTGTGGTTACTTGTACGGTGTCCTTGCCTCCGCCCGGGGTGCTACCGGCAGACACCTGTGGTGCTGTGTAAGACGTCAGGGGATGCTGCCGACTGCGCTTCTAGTGGGAGGTACTCATGTCGAGTCGGGAGTGACAGACTGTCAGTCTCTGTGACTTCGACCTACGGGTCTTGGTCATGTTAACCGCTGAGTTTCGGTCGTTTCGCCGTGGCGCATGTGGTGATTTTTGTGCCATGAGACCAGTGTTGTAGTTACAAGGCTTCCTTACTTTTGAGGTACTCGCTTACTTCTAGTATAGCGGTTTTCCGTGTTGCTGTAGACACCCGTTTTTGGCCGATATGTTGAGTAATTTCTTTGTTCTCCTAGTTAATGCCTCAATTGGTTGATTTTCTGGGATATATCTCTCCAATTCTTGGCCCTACAATTCAACTTCTGTACCTTGGACCTCGTCTTGAACGTGGCATTCTTGCGCTATTCATTTCATATCACTTTCTTGAATGATCATTTGAACAGTCGCTATTTCTTGATATTATATCTTTGCAACATCTACTTGGTTGCTATTTTTACTTAATACTTGATTGAACGGCTATCCGATGGGTGTTCATTCTTTTTCCAATCATTTGGCGGGTCAATCATTTTCGCGCTATATCATCATAGCGCGTTCATGAAGAACGCGCTAGGTACTGCTAGCGCATTCTCAGACAGAAACCCAGTCCGACTCGGGCTTCCCTCTTTTTATTTGGATCCTTATTTTGATAATTTTCCAATCGTATTTCATCTAGAGGAAGGTTCCTAATCCCATTATGAGTCTTTTGCCCTCATTAATCGGCATGATTAACTTGATTTGAGCGGCCAAATCATTAGATTGGATCGAACTCCGACCTAGGGTTCGTTCTTGATTCTCCTCCTATAAATTCGACCCCTGGCCGTCATTCTAAGGGGATGCAACTTCGAGATCTTGACCAGGAGGAGGCTATTCTTCATTCCAAATCAACGACTCCTCACTCCTTCTACATCCAAGGGAGTATTTCAGGGCTCATAGTGTTCTTCCTAGTTCTTTACTTTTCTCTCTATTTCGTGTCTTTTAATCCCCACATAGCATTGCATATTGTTTGTCAAAATCAGTCCTTTTACAAAATATATGCATCCACACACTCCAAACCTATTTTTGGTCCTTCCATAGGGGTTTAAAAACCACCAAACCCCCAGGTAATCGAGCCCTCCGTTTATATGCTTTTGATTAAGAAGAGGGGCAGATTCTACATTAATCACGATCTAATGGGCCTTTCTTTATTATCTAAATTGTGTTGCAGGCACTAAAAGATAGATACATGGAGCCCTTGCACCTTGTCCGGCCTTGGAGCAAGGAAGGAACGAACCCTAACTTAATCCCGCTCTGTCTGATATCGCGCCATACTCTGCTAGCGCGATCTTAAGAATGCGCTCACTCAATATAGCATGCTCATGCCATGGCCACTATTTGGCCCTCTTTGAATTTCTGAGGTATGTAACGTGCCCTTATGCTGATTTTCATATTATTTGGCATGTTACTGGCTTCAGTGGCGATCACGGATCATTTTTATTATTACAGGTGACCCCCATTTTATCATTATTTAGTTTTTTTATCTTATCAATTCATCGCATATTCACTTATTCTTATATCATCAATGTGGGGGTGGTCTAATTTCTGATCTATATCTTTTGGCGATCACGGTGGGACACTTTGTGCCACCACGTTCGTTCTTTTTGGTTGCCTGCATATCAATTTATTAAAGTGTGTGTGATTATTTGCCTTGTGGGATTTTCCCTCTCTGTTTTTAGTCGCGCCCTATGTACCTAGCGCGTTCTGTCAGATCGCGCTACTTACATATAGCGCGTTCTTTACCGGAGACCTGTTCATTCACATCATTAGTCGGGTTTCTAATTGTCATCTTCTCTGGTTGCATCATGTATATTATCACGTATTCATTTTTCCTATGTTCACTTGTCATTTGCTAGCTTTAGTTTAGATATTCTTGCATTTCATAGCAGCATAACATTATTGGTTTGGGAGACCTCCTCTCTTTATACTCTTAGGATCCTATGGACGTATAAAATTGTACGTCCATATGTCCCACCGAGCCCCACATTAATGTCAAAGTCAAAGGAAGAAGACCCGGAGAGACTGGCCATCCAGGGCTCCAGGGGAATAGCACCGTTCGGCAAATCCCCACATTTACACGGGCGCATCAAGAGACCAAGAAAACACAGGATGCCCTCTTGAATTGATACAATGCTATGGACCCCCCCTCGGGTCCCTAACGCTGAAGAAATATCCCAAAGAATGCGCAACTTAAGTTCCCGAATCAAGAGCTGGTGCCCCTTTCAACGGCACGCTCCAAACGGCCCCAGCGGCACACCCTGAAGTGCCCCAGCGGCACGCCCTGAAGTGCCCCTACGACACGCTGCCAGCTTCCCCAGCGGCACGCTCTATGGGAGTGCTCCCAGTGGCACGCCTTCTTGGTGCCTTCTAGCGGCACACCCCTTCGAAGCCTCCAGCGGCACAACCCCAACGCCCTCTCAGCGGCACAGCCTCCAAGCCCTCAGCGGCACAGCCCCACAGCCCCCAGCGGCACAGCGTTGATTCCCCTGAACAGCACGCACCGACATAAAATACAACGGTCAATAGGCCAACCCATTGGCGTGCAGTTCAACCACTTCAAAGCCAGCTAACGCCCGCCTCGGTGTCACCTTCTGGCTGGAGGAGGGAGATCTTCACCTGACGAGAAAGATATCGAAGTCAACCTCAGATGGCAGTGCCATCATGAGGTCAGCCCCTTCAACGGCCCACATATAAAAAAGCCTCACGAAGAGAAGAAGAGGAAGGAGGAAGAGAAGAGGATTTTTCCCATTCGAAGAGGCCACAGAGACGAGGAGGAAGAAGAGAAGAAGAAGGAGGAGGAAGAGAAGAGGATTTTTCTCGTTCGAAGAGGCCACAGAGACGAGGTGGAAGAAGAGAAGAAGAAGAATAAGGTAGATAAGGGTGGAGAGATGGAGAGGGAGTGAGCCACCTATATAGGGGAGAGAATGAATGGGATAGAGGGAGGCATCCCCCCTTGTTAGAACTCTCCCCCGTCACTATTTTTTTTGGCTCTTCTTTTTCATTTCTTAGTCTTCCTCTTCTCCTCTCACAGTTTTTTTCGTTTGTTATTCTGCAGTATGTTGTAGTTGGCCTCCAGGCCATGCTTTTTTTTGTCATCTTGAGTTCTTCATGAATGAAACACCTTTTGGCTTTGTCTTCTTCTGCTGCATTTGATGTCTTCTCTTCATTCTTAATTTGTGGTTTGCATCTTTCCCCCGGGGCCTTCTAGCTTCGTTATGATTTTTCCCCTCATATCGTCAGTCAGCTTAGCTCCACTTGTAGGGATTCATCTACTATCCAGGAAAGAGCCGTCCTTCCAAACCCTATGGTATACACTGCCATTCGAACCCCCCAGTCATCATACCGTTCAGGCCCCAGTGGCACACCTAATCCCACCCCAGTGGTACACCATTGAATCCGCCCAGCGGCATACTCTTCCATGGGATTACCCAGCGGTACGCCCTTCCCTCTTGTCTGCTCAACGGTACACATTTTCTGATTGTCCAGCGGTACACCCCCTTTTTTTTGGTGCACCCAGCGGCACGCTCCTCCCCTACTGGCCTGCCCTGCGGTACACCCTCTAACTGCCTCAGTGGCACACTTTGATTATCATCTCCCCAGTGCACCCATAGCCTGCCTCAGTCTACTGGTTCCTCGTTCGACGTTTTCTCCGAGTTTTTTCGAAGTTTTCCCAAAGGTGGCTACTTAGGCACACACCTCAGTTGTTGGTTCATGTCACTCCTTGTGGACATGTCCCTTGCATTCCCTTACCGTCTGGGTCAAGGGGAGATGCTGCCGAATTTTTGTCAGAAATAATAATAAGTTAAAAGATGAAAGGAGGCAACAAACAAATGAGTCTAAGCAACAGTAAAACATTCTAATCAACCAAGGGAACTACTCAAGACTCCAGAAATTGGCTGAACAAGACCCCAAGAACTGCACTGTTGAACATGACTCGGGACTCAACAACCTGATAAAAGACTGACAGTCGGATCCCCTGAGACTCCCCATCAGAATTGCATAAACAAGGGACTCTCTCTCTCTTAAATTCTATTCCACCCCGTTGAGCCACAGCCTGACTACTTTGATTCTTCATACCCCAGCCCACTCCTTAGCGGTACACCCTAGCCTTCAGCCTCCAGCGATGCACTTTCTACCTCCAGCGGCACACCTAATCCCACCCTCCAGTGGTGCACTTCATTTTGCCCTCTGGCAGCACACCCTTCAGCCCTTCCACGACACGCACACTTCAGCCTTCCAGCGGCACACTCCTAGACCTTCCAGCGGTACACCCTAGCCTGCTCCTTTCAGCGGTACACTTCTCCAATCCTAGCCTAATACACTTTCCATTCTCCAGCGGTGCACTCCTAGACCTTCCAGCGGTACACCCCTAAATCATCCTCCAGTGGCACACTCAACCTTCATTCCACCATACCTCTAATCAGAAGAGGGAAAAACATAACGGTAATAATGATGAAAAGTGGAGGTGGTGGTTGTAATCCAGATAATAAACAATAATAATAACAATGATAACGAAAGGGGGATAATAAAAAGGAGGTAATAACAAACAGGAGAAGAGATCATGATCCGTGGGTGGTAAAAGGCAATTAACAAAGAAAGGGTAATGTCAATAAATGAATGATAATAACAAGCATTGACAATCATTATAAATACAATAGTACGGCCTTCGACTCTCCCTCTTGGGTTCCGAACTCGAGAATATTAATGATGCCCTCGTAGGTCGAGCTTCACCCTCGGGAGTCACTTCTCTCGTTAGGGTTATCACCCGACCCTGCCCCGGGCCAATATCTTATCAGGGTCTCCTCTCTCGTCGGGATCTGATTTTCACCCCCTCCCTTTTGCATTAAAATTGCCGCCTCCTGGCAGACATTTGCACGGATTCAACCCCCCGTCACCGTCTTGTTTTCCATGCGGGCTCTTGTTCAAACAGGGAATGGTCCATCAGTGACCGACATAATCTAAGTGTCCACGCCCTCATCACGGGCTCACTGCATAGCATGGCTATCTTTTTCCTCCTGCGTTAATTAGTATTTCTTTAGGTCGTGGAGCCCTTATTTCTGGTAATTAATCAAGGGTATTCCCCTCTCAGAGGGGATGTAAATGACGTTGTGACCTTTATGGCACAACGGGTCTCAGTCTCGACCCGAACCACACAATCGTCTGATTAGTCAGATCGAGCTCACAATAAATCGTCACTTTGTGACTGGCACGCCCACGCACCTAAATAAACGAACGACATAATAAGCGAATTTCAGTGCGTCCATAAGCCTGACACGCTCGGTGGGACAGGGATCACCCTTCATCTCTTTGCCGGAACTAAGGGCGCCACGGCCCCCTTCTTGTAATACTAATCCTGTGATATGCAAATGCAGGTTGCTTCACGAACGTCGGGATGGCACTCACTTTCGGCCGGCAGCCCGTCGAGAGCCACGTGCAGAATGGCTATTTGGCCATCCCCCTCGCTTTCGGGAGCTTCCCTCCCTCGGTAGGCTTCCCCAACTTCTTGGGAGTGGCCTTTGCGAATCTGCTGGACGTCGAGGCGTCCGACGGAGTTGAAAGCAACGCCTCCATCCAGGAGGCCGCTAAAGCTGCTGTCGGTCGACCAATGGCCGGACCTCCCAAGACCGCTCCCGTGAAGACATTGGGCTGCAACGTGCACCATGTGCACGAAAGCGCCGGCCCGTCTCGTCAAGGCTCGGCTTCCCACAAGAGAAGGCTTCGGAGGAGCCATGCTACTGCACCACCCCGAGGTCGGGTCTCCAGCACCGGCAAGTCTACTACCGTCGGAACGTTCCGGGTGCATCTCTCTGGGCAACGCTCTGAAGTGATCCCGAATCGCATCATACCGCCATACCGGTGCGCAACTCCTTCCAGTCACTGGGGAAGATGAAGGGCAGTATGACGCCCGCATCTCCAGCCACAGTTCCACAGCACCAACCGGCCCCTAGGCCGACCAAGGGCAAGTAGGCATGGGTTCCTGTAATGCCCCGAGTTTTTTGGATCCTTATTTGTGGGTCCCGGATCTGGTTTTTCAGAGTGTCTAACCCCGTTGTGTCTGAATTTTTGTTCCGGACATCTTTCATGTTCGGATCGGCGCGATCTGAAGTCGTTTCGAAGGCCCGGAGGCGTTCCGCGGCTTTTACGCGTGTGTTTTTCGATTCCCGGTGTGGGTTTCAGCTTTTCCTTCGGAACCTCGTTGCGGGTGAACCGGGCTGTTCACCTAGGCGAGGGTGGTACCATTGTGATCGGTGCGTTCCGAGGATCGTGAGGGTGTGATTTTCTATTTTTCTGGATTTTTCTCATTTTTCAGGTTTTCCTATATAACCCCCACCCTCTCTCTTCCTCTCATTTCTCTCACCCTCTCTCTCTTCTCCCACACTCTCCTCTCACTCTCTCCTCTCCGGCGGCCGAAGGACCGAGGCGGGGCGATGCGAGCCAGGAGGACGGCGAGGATGGGTCGAGGATCGAGGCTCGAGTGCGTGGTGAAGCTCGGCCGTGGATTCGTGGAACGGCGAGGCTTCAACGGCGTTTTCTTCGTGGATCGACGTCCACGGTGCGTGAAATCTTCGGTGGAGGTAGGGTGATGGACCCCCAGCCCGTGCACTTCATTTCCCGCGAGTTTCGTAGGCTACGGTGAGCCGAGCGGGCCAAACAGGGTGATTTGGGGAAAATCCATATTTTGGGGGAGTGAGCCGGATCCCTTGTTTCACGGCGTTTTTGGCCGATCCGAGGCCATAGATGCATGCTATGGGCTATTGGGGAGCTTCCCCCATGTTTTCCCCTTCATCCGTGGATGATTGGGGCGTGGCGTGGATTTTTGGGTGTTTTCCCGCCGTTCTCGATTTTCCCAAATGATCGCGGTCCACCAGTAACCGCGTTCACTGGTCGCGGTCGTGGGAGAACTGCCTTCATCCTTTGTGATTTGGTCGGGAAGGCCTTCAGGCATCGCGGTCATGCGATAGACCGCTTTTGTCTGGTCGCGATCATGAGATGACCGCTACTGTGTGGTCGCGGTCCTTGGGCGACCGCTACCATCGGGGTTGAGTCTGGCTGGTCGCGGTCGTGAGATGACCGTAACAGCATGGTCGCGGTCGCCGGTCGACCACTATCTGGTCGCGGTCACCAGGTGACCACTACCACGTTGCAGTTTCCGTTCGCGTTGTTTTGACGTCCGGTCGACCCGGTTGTGACCCAGTGGTTGACTTTGGGTCTCGTGAGTGTCTCGGACACCCCGTGGAGTTCCGTGACCATGTCTTTGGGTGTCTAGAGGTCTCACTTACCTCATTTTTACGTGCCCGTGAGCTTAAGGGTCTGGGTGACCCTTTTAGCGGCCCGATTGTGTTGTGTTGGTCTCCGGTTGACCCGGTTATGACCCAGTGGTCAACCTTCGGCCTTGTGAGTATCCCGGACACCCCATGGGTTCTGTGTCCATGTTTTTGGGGTGTCGGGAGGGACCGTGTTACCTCGATTAGCGTGCCCATAGGTGTGGTGGGTCCGGGTGACCTCACGTGTTCCGGGCTTTCGTGTTACGCTCGACCGAGTCACCGTGTATCGGTGTGTGTGCGGTGGGGTCTCCCCCGCATGTCGTGGGTTTCTTTGGAAGGTGAAGCCCGCGTGGGCCACGTGTTAGGCCTTGGACTACGAGTCCAGTTATCCGGCCTGGGGCTGGAGGTTTCCCGCTTGCTCCAAGATGGGAAATCGTCATGGCGGCTTGTGTGCTGCCCTGGGAATCATGCTTCTGTGTTTTTTTGTGTGGCCCGTGTGGGTGGCCTTTGTCCCTTGCGTTCCCTTCCCGAGGGAGTGGTCTTGGCGACTCGTGAGTTGTCTCGGTATTCATGTTACCGTGGTTTTAGACCTAGAGATTGGACTAGATTGACGGCCTTGTGCTGTTGCGTACAACGGTCTGGACCCTGAGTCTTGTGACTCAAGGACCGTTGGCTGTAGTGTGTCTAGAGGACTGTCCCGAGTCTAATGGCTTAGCGCCATTTGGGTTTCCTCGACTCTTGCGCAGAGTGCGTGGGTGGCTGTGGGCCGCGAGCCCTGTTCTTTCTCCGACTGTGGTCACCGTGCGACGGGGCCGGTACATGGGGTGGTCCCCGTAAGTAGTCGGATGCGGACGTTGTTTTCCGTTGACTTGAGAGTCTACTCCTTCAATGACCCTCCACTAGTCGTAGCCCACCAGTACGACGTGCTGGTCTCACCTGGAGTGGTGTACGGGCACCCACCTTCAGAGACGGTTGTGGACCGGTTACCGTAGGCCCCTCGTCGATAGCCAGAGTCCGGCTATGGGGGAAAACCGGTCAGAGGGCCAGACCTAGGATGTGTGGTCTGTGTGTGCACACGTGGTTGGGGGCGGTTGGACCTACGTCGACGGGCGTGACCCCAGCTAATCACTTGTTTGTGGTTACTTGTATGGTGTCCGTGCCTTTGGTAGGAGTTACCACGTCAGGCGGATCACCTGCGGCGCGGTGTAAGATGTCAGGGGACGCTACCGGTTGTACTTCTAGTGGGTGGTACTCCTGTCGAGTACGGAGTGACAGACTTTCAGCTTTAGTGGCTTCGACCTTCGGGTTTTGCTGTGTTGACCGTGGTGTTTCGGTCGTTCGCCGGGGCACGTGTGTCAGTTCTCGTGCCGTGAGAATAGTGCTAGTGGCTTTACCGAGGTTGCGTCTTATGGTGCGGTACCCGCGATCGGATGGTCGGGGTCGCACCTTGGACAGCGTGTCCAGGTAGGCTGTGTCCGGGGGACAGGCCTCCACGGCGTGATTACCGTGGGTTTTTACTTCGGTAGGTGGTACTAGCGTGGTTCGATAGCTTCGACTGCGTGATCCAGGCGTGCCTTCTGGTACAGTAGGAGTAGCTGTAGTGTCGAGTTTTGACCGGCCACCGGTTTGCTGTTCCTACTGTAGTTGTAGCTCTCCTTTCCGCTACCGCCATTGTTTCCAGTTGGGGTTCCGCGGGATCCCTGCTGAGTCTCTGTTTTGGAGACTCATTCCCTACTTTTCAGGTGTAGCGGTTCTTCCTCGAGGTTCGAGAGTGCGGAGCGGAGGGTTCTCAGTTGCCAGCTTGCCGGGCCGAGTGTTCACTTGGCATGTGGTACGTTTTTACTACTTTAGACTGTACTTTCTATTGGACTGGACTATGTTGTAGTAGTTGTTTATTTATTTCTATTAATTGTTGAATTATCCTGCTTTATTTCCTATTTCTTTGTGCCTCCACACTCCTTTTAGCCCTTCCGAGCCCTCCCGGCTCGTGGGCAGCGGTTCGAGTCTCACGTTATCGGGCCTTTCTGGTAATCGGATTCTTGGGGCGTTACAGTTCCCAATGCAGCCCGGGTTACTTCACCAACCCAAGCAAGGCCCAGCACCTTTCGCCCGGTAAGGGCTCAACAAGCAGACCGGGTCGAGACATCGGCCCCCGTCTATCAGCCGGCATCGGCCACACTGGCCCCACCGGAGAACACCTGCCGTCGACACCACCAATGTCACTATCAGGCTGGCCGTGTGGAGCCTGTAATCCACTTGCACGTTGCTGTCAACAGGGCAACACCACCCGCCTCTTCTCCTGATCGAGACTGGGAAGGAGTGGAGCAAGCCATAAGAAACTACCTGCGGGGCCCAGGGAGCACTCATTTGGGTCGCCAAAGACTGCTGGGGGCAGTGGCCTCCCCATTTGAAGAAGAAGAAATCCGACCCGTGCCTAGTGCCGAGTCGAGGAACTGCTCTGAGGAGCGCTATCAGTCCCCGCTGAGGGAAGATGTGAGGCCACGGGGGTCGGTCTTTGACAGATTGGTCTTCCCAGGCAGGCCGTCGAGAAGAGAAGCAAGAAGTGGTAGAGACCTAAGGGTCTACACTTGCAATATGGCAGGAGTATTTGGCCGGTACGGGACCTTACCGACCGAGCCCGAAGAAATGGCCAGACTTGTGACAAGGACAGGACCTCTCACCAGAAGAGGGAAAGCAGCAACTAAAAAGACACAAGCTCACACTGAAGGAACTGACCATGGGGAATAGTCGATGGCCCTGGCCGCCAATGTCATTACTGAAGGCACCACGGGAGGACCATCCACTTCGTCCGAAGAGGCGCTGTGGACACCAAAAAATGTCGATGAGGATCATACGGCATGCACGTCTCGACATTCGAGAGCAAGCCGAAGATGGAAATGCCGAACAAACCTCATGCCTCGCCCGATCAGGACGAGAACTCGCTTGGTGGTCCACTACCTGCTAAGGAAGCCCCCAGGCAGAAGATATAGCTACAACGCTCCTACCGGCCATGCCGAGAGCTGAATCAGAGAGAAGTCGGGAATTTCGGCACAGTCTCGGTACGCACCGAAAGTCACGCAGAATCTGGGACCGAGTCCCAGAGGCTACAAACGGAATACTGCAGAGGCCATACATTGTAACCGGAACATTCTGGGAATGCCGACATTCATATAAACGGCCGCGACTTCGAGAAGAATCCGTTTAGTGCTTAAAACGGCACGAAGGAGCCTTAAAACGGCGCGCCTTAAAACGGCGCGCCCCCCTCTTAAAACGGCGCGCCCCTTTCTTTTTGGCTACACGGCGCGCGAAGGGGCATCCCCTTTGATGCTTAAAACGGCGCCCCTTTGAATAGGGCGCCGTTTTAACCCCTCATTCCATTCTCTGCTTCCCCGGCGCGCAATCAACCATCCCATCCGCCAGCCGATACCCTGTTTTTGCATCAGCCTGGTGCCTAGAGGGCATTCAATGCTCTGAAGCCCTGTCTCCATGGGCATTCAATGCTCTGGAGCCCTATCTCCACCTCCGTTCGACAACGTAGCTGCATCGACGGTGAAGACAAGCATCCATGGTGGTGGCAGCAGTAGCAGATCCTCCCGGCAAACCTGCGAACATCCCGTCCTAGGATGAGCGCCAGTGTACGGCACGAATCAGCAGCATCCAACACAACAACAACGTTGTTGCGAACAAGGCAGGGGTGGCGGGAATCCTCTCCCCCACTGTCCGTTCTATAAGAGGCATGCTCCACTGGAGAAGAAGGGGGTGAGAATAGAGGAGAGCGGCTCGAACCCCCTCGGTTGTATGCAGTGAAGAGAAGAAGAAAAAGAAGAGGAGAAGGCCACCCGAAGAGAAGAGAGCTCCACCCATCCAGGCCAGAGAGGTGAAGAAAGAAAGAGAGAGGAGAGTGAGAGTGAGAGGTGAGCTCGGAGGGGGAGGAGCTTGTGCTCCGTTCCCCCTCCCCCATCGATGTATTCCCTCCTTTCCCTCTACTGTATTCTCTCCTTTTCTCGCTTTAGGGTAGATTCCCAGCTGTATTTCTCTTTGCAAACGAATAAAAAGAAAAGCCCTTTTTGCAACATACGGTGTTCTTCTGCTTCCCTCTCTTTATCTCTGCTTTCTCCTCATCCAGGCCCTTCGAAGCTTGCTTCTCCATAGCATGGCCTTCGAAGGAGCCCGTCAGGAGATGAACATTCATGGCCTCTCGTGGCACACATTCGTCCCGCTTATGAAAACATCGCCCGTGAGTCGTGGGCGCTCTTGTAGGCTGGCCCTCGAGCGTTCCGCACTCGCACTTGGGCTAACGGACCGCCGTGAGGCCGCTCCGCATTTTGAGAGTTTACCCCGGAGCAATCCGATTGGTGACTCTCCTTGATCTCCGGCAAGTCCCGATCCGGGGGAGGTGCTGCCCAATTCTCGCCATGGCCAAGAACACTCAGGAACAAACGAACAAACCACCTCCGAGAACAAGAACAACACATAGTAAGTTCTGTGAATCAAACCCTTCGAACGAACACTTAAGCATTCATGTTAATTCACCTCAATAAACGACTAAAACGTTTAAACCCCCTTTTCATCAACCTAATCTTCCAAATTGATGAATAAACCTGTCATTAACCCAACCTGCAGGTGAAAGAAAAGAAAACACACAGTCAAAATCAAGAAACCCTCGGGAGGGGCTAATCCGGCACGGCCACCGCTCCATGGCGTCGTTTTAACCCTCCTCACAATAGCCCCATCTCCTTCTTCGGATGATAAACGGCGCACCCCTTTCATTTCTAATCCGGCCCCCTTAAAACCGGCGCGCCCCTCTATCCTTGAATGGCCCAATTCCGGCGCGCCCCCCTTGTTTAACAATTAAAATGGCGCGCGCCTTTGACCCTCTCCCCTTGTTTAACAATTAAAACGGCGCGCCCCCACTTTGCCCACTCTTAAAACGGCGCGGGTCCTTTAGCACCCTATTCCGGTGCGCCTCCCCCCTTTTATTCATCCTGTTCACTCCTTGTCCCACGCCAGATTAACCTCCCCTTTTGTACACTTCAAACCCGGCGCACCCATCTCCATTCTTGTTCATTCCATATCCGGCACGCCTGCTTGACACAAAGGGGGAATAAACAAGCAAAAATAATAATGAAAGGTCAATCATGCTAATAAAAGAATAAAAGGAAACTCCATAACCTTTCTATAATTAAATTTTTGTTCCGGGGGCGCTGCCCCCGGAAACCCCCGCAAGGGGCGTTGCCCCCTTGACCCCCACGACCTGACCGAGCAGGTCGAACCCCGCGACCTGACCGCGCAGGTCGATCCGCGTGTGAGGGCGCACGTTAGCGAGCTCGGGCTACGCACCTAACAATTCACTCCCCCCGGACTGGGTGCAAGGAGAAAATCACTGATGCCTTGTGGTATCGGGCGTGGACCTCGGAACCCCCGACATGGTCATGATCCGAACACATCTCGGGCCAATAGTTCGTTAACTCGACCCGCTTCTCTCGGGATCTAATCCCACAACTCCACATTAAACTTGTCATACCTATGGTAGACATCCGTACGGTTTTATCGTCATCCATGACGCTACTAATACGAACCTCCGTTCGAATAAGGAATGGTCCGTTAGTGACCGACGTATACACCGGGATCCAATCCCGCACCCACAGGAAATGTGCCGTACCTCCGGTATGTCTTTGTCGTGGTCTTCGATGTTTCGAATATGGGCTTACGTCCGAATACTGAATGGTCCGTTAGTGACCGACGTATATCCCGGGATCGAATCCCGTGCTTGCATTAAAACTTGCCGTACTCACATCAGACATTCACACGGGTTTATTTCCGTTTACGTCTTCAATACAGATCTTTGTCCGAACATAAAATGGTCCATGAATGACCAACAAAATATGAAGGGAACAAGACGGCTCTCGTCCTCCCCGAACCACACGTGTGGGAATATCAATAAGACCTTCGTGAGTCGCGTTTGGACCTCGGGTTCGCCCCAACCATGGTCATCGCCTGACCCACATCTAGGCCTATAGTCGGCTATCTCTGTACAAATCTTTGTTTCAGAATCTAGTCCCGGGACACTTTCCCACTGCCCTTCGGCACCGAAAATATTAATGATGCCCACGCGAGCCCGACTTTGACCGCGGGGGGCCCACCACAGTATGGTCGTAGCTTGGTCTTGCACCGGGCGAACAAACTTATCGGTTTCCGACCGCTCTAACCGGGATTCAACCGAATGCCTCCTATCCCTTTGAACAATAAACTCGCCGTACCCCGGCATACATATGCTCCCGTTTTCCCCGTGATGATCACGATTCTCTAAAGCCGGAGGCTCGTCCGAATACCAAAATGGTCCCTTGAGTGACTGACATATTTCGAATGCTTGTTCCCCTAGACATAGGGCTTTCCGACTGATTCGAGACCGCTATCGGCTTGTTTCTCTCGATATAGTTTCCTGGCCATGAGGCCCCTTTTCCCGGTGATTAATCAAGGGTGTTCCCCTCTCCGAGGGGATGTAAATGACGCCGTGACCTTTATGGCCCGGCGGGTTCCAGTCCCGACACGAACCACACAATCGTCTGATTAGTCAGATCGAGCGCACAATAAATCGTCACTTTATGACTGGCACGCCCACGCACTTAATAAACGCCAATAAACAAATAAACAACGATTTTATTAAATAAAAAGTGCGTCCACAAGTCTGGCACGCCCGGTGGGACTGGAACCACCCTTCATCTCTTCGCTGGGATTCGGGGCCTCATGGCCTCCTAATAAACAATGTTTGTCTGCTTTGATGAATTGCAGGTGTTGTCTTCGCCAGCCCTGTGGGGGGAAAAGCCGGACCAGGCGTAATTATCTTTAGGGCCTCCAAGACGCTACTCCGAGGCATATGCAGCTTTCAGGAATCATGAAGGCCGCTAAAAAAGGAGAGGAGAGGAAAAGAAGAGAGGGAGGGGAAATCAAATCCCCCTTTCCAAAAAAAAAAAGAAGAATAGAAGAATAGAAGAATATAAGGAAAAAAAATGAAATGATAAGAAGAAAGAAGAAAGGAACGAAAGGGGAAGAGAAAGAATCGACGAGAGAAGGTTGTGCGGTCATATCCGTCGGGACCTGTGCTGAACGAAGATTACCACTATGGGATTGATGCGGTGGAGCGAACCACTCATCCCCTCCCTGAGGGGGTGAGCGCTCTCCTGAACACCCACCTTGGTCTATTACATAAAAAAAAAGAAAAAAAAGAAGAGAAGAAAAGAAAGGACAAAAAAAACTGGCAAGCATCGCCGACCAAAAAGGACAAGAAGAAGGCCGGCATCCCGCCCGACTCTAGGAGGGTCCAAGTCCATGGTGCCATGCCCGGGCCTATTCCACCTTCCTGCTGCCCCTATATGGGAATGCTTTGTAGCAATGAGGCCAAGCACGGCCACGAATCTAGAAGAGAGCATTCATCCACCCCGCCATAGGAGTGTAAGACACAAAAGAATACACCCCGACTTAGGGGCATTTGAAGAAGCAACACACCCCGCCACGGGGGCATAGGAGCCTTAGGGAACGCACCCCAGCTTACTGGGATCTGAAGAAGAATTACACCCCACCTTGGGGGCACCAAAAGTAACAATACACCCCAACTTGGGTGCACGAGAGGCAAACATTCCCCAGTGTGTCGGGGTAAAAAAAAAAAGAGAGAATCCACCCCGCTCTGGGACATGAGAAGAAAAGGATACACCCTGGCTCGGGGGCACATGAAGAGAATCCACCCCGACTTGGGGGCACATAAAGCAAAGCACACCCCGGCTTAGGGGAACATGAAGAGAAATATACCCCTCTCTGGGGTCGAAGAAGCAGAAGGATCCACCCCGACTCGGGGGCACGCACAAAGCAAAAGTTACGCCCCAGCCTAGGGGCGTTTGAAGAAGAAACTACGCCCGCTCTAGGGATATATGAAAAGACACACACCCTGCCTTGAGGGGTAGAAGAAGCAGAATACACTCCGCCCGGGGTGCACAAGAAGCAAAGCACACCCCGACTCGGGGGACATATGAGACAAAGAATACACCCCGGTTTAGGGGTATCTGAGGGAGAAATATACCCCGATATGGGGGCATATGAAACAAAAACACACCCCAGCTTAGGGGAATACAAAGAGAAATATACCCCACCCTGGGGCAAAAGAAGCAGAAGAACCTACCCCGGGTTAGGGGCATTCGAAGAAGAACCACACCCTACCATGGGGGCATAAGAAGCAAAGACCATATCCCGCCATGGGGAATACAAAACAAGAACTGACCCCGGCCTAGGGGGCACACGAAGAAAGAAACACATGCCTTGCCATTGGGTGCACAAAAAGAGAAACACACCCCGGCCTGGGGGCATAAAAAGGAAACAACAACACACTCCGCCCGGGGTGCTCAAGAAGCAAATACACTCCGCCATGGTGGCACAGAAGCAAAGAAGCAGAATCCACCCCGTCTTGGGGGCATAAGAAGCATGAAGTTACACTCCGACTAGAGGGTACGTAAAGAAGAAACCCATCCTGCCTTGGGTGCACAAGGAAAGAAGAATACACCCCAGCCTAGGGGCACTTGAAGAAGAGACATACCCCGCCTAGGGGCATAGAAGCCAGAAAGAATACACCCTTGCCTGGGGGCATAAAAGCAAAGAGGCCTACCTCCCGACCTAGGGGGCAGATGAAGAAAAGCTACACTCCAACCTGGGGGCATGTTAAAAGAATACACCCCAGTCTGGGGGCATCAATGAGAAAGGAAGAGTAGAACAAAAAGAATAGTCATGAAGTGGACGTGGTCTTTGAACCCACCTCTTCACAAAGAAAAGAAGAGTAGAAAAGAAAAGAATAGTCATCAGGCATACGTGGTCTTTCCACTCGCCTCCCCACACAAAAGAAGAAGACAAGAAGAGAAAGAAGGGTCACGAGGCAAACTTTGACCTCCGACCTCCAGCCATCCAACAAACAGGAACCAACTAAACCTTCCGCCGACGGGGCGTTAAACCGACTAAACCTTTCGCCGACGGGGCGTTAAACCGACATAACATTCCGCCGACGGGGCATTAAACCGACTAAACCTTTCGCCGACGGGGCGTTAAACCGACTAAACCATCCGCCAACGGGGCGTTAAACCGACTAAACCTTCCACCGACGGGACATTACACTGACAGATATCCCACCATCGGCCTCCGAGCCGACAGCTATCCAATCATCGGCCCCTGAGCCGACAACTACTTCGCTCATCATTGGCTCCTAACCGACAGCTACCCCATTATCGGCTCCTAGCCGACTGCTTCCTAATACAAAAAGAATAAACCTTTCACTTTGGTCTGGATCCTTCCCCTGGCCAGAGAATTAAAGAATCAACCCATCCACTTTGGTTCGGGTCCTTCCCCGGCCAGAGAATCAAAGAATCAACCTTTCACTTTGGTTCGGATCCTTCCCCAGCCAGAGAATCAAACAATAAACCTTCCACTTTGGTTCGGATCCTTTCCGGGCCAGAGAATTAAAGAATCAACCTTCCACTTTGGTTCGGATCCTTCTCCGGCCAGAGAATTAAAGAATCAACCTTCCACTTTGGTTCGGATCCTTCTCCGGCCAGAGAATCAAACAATAAACCTTCCACGTTGGTTCGGATCCTTTCCGGGCCAGAGAATCAAAGAAGCAACCTTTCACTCTGGTCCGGATCCTTTCCCAGGCAGAGAATTAAAGAATCAACATTTCACTTTGGTCCGGAACCTTCCCTTGGCCAGAGAATCAAAGAATCAGCCCATCCACTTTGGTTTGGATCCTTCCCCGACCAGAGAACAAAAAAAGAGGGACCTTTATCTTCGACTCTTGCAGCTCGCTTCCCAATTCTGGCTCTCGTAGCCTGCCAACCTTTGGCCTTCGTGGCCTGCTTCCCGATTCTGGCTCTCGTAGCCTGCTTCCCTTTGGCTCCCGTAGCCTGCCAACTCTGACTCTTGCAGCCTGCTTCCTAATTTTGGCTCTCGATGCCTGCTCCTCCAACCTTTGGCCTTTGTAGCCTGCTTCCCAGCATCTCCCGGCTTCTATGGCCTACCTCCTTGATGTCCCCTGGCTTCTATAGCCCGCTCCCCTAATATCCTTTCGGCCCTTTGTGGTCTGCTCCCCTAATACTTTTACTATCACTACACTTACACGTAACGACAGTATGTTCTTACGCAAAAAAAAAGAAAAAAAAAGAAAAAAAAGAAAAAAAAGCAAAAAAAAGAAAAAAAAAGGAGAACAAAAATGTTTGGTTACCCTGCTTGCATGCTTGCTTGTAATATAGAATAAGACACGTCCTTGAAATTTTCTAGGACCTTGTTTCCTCGCTAAATAATAACGCTGCCCCGATTCCGGATGCATGTGCGTCACGGCATACCCTCGAAGGGAACCTAATTATGGCGGGTGCACACGTCAAGGGGAAGAGTCATGGCTAAATTGCTGAGCCCAACTTACAAAATAAACCCGAGGCAACGCTCCCACACTTAGCACTTAATGTGTTCAATAGCCTTCGACTATAGGGATTGCCCGAATTTCTTCTTAGCACTCCAAGGATGCTTGAATTCCTGCACTCGCGTGAAAGGTAATCGTGAGGAAAAAGCTGCCTACCCCCACTGTAAAAAAAAATAGAAGAGAAAAAAAAAGAGAGAAAAAGAAAAGAAAAGAGAGAGAAACGTGGAGCTGAGTAGCCGGGAATCCCCACTGAAACAAATGAGGAAACTCGCGCGAAATGGTGAAGCGAATTATAATAAGGACGAATCTTAGTAGCCGGGAATCCCCATTGAGACACATGAGGAGACTCGCGTCGAACGGTGGAATCCGCAATAAAATTATGATAAGGATAAATCCTAGTAGCCTGGAATCCCCATTGAGACACATGAGGAGACTCGCGTCGAACGGTGAAATCCGCTACCAAAATAAATAGCTGGGGGCTGTGTGAAGCTACCGAAAGTCGAAAGCCTGAAACTAATGTGTAAGCGCTAGAGTAACCCTCGAGTGTTGCTTAGAAAACCTGCGTATCCCTATGTTTAGGGCCTTTCGCTCACACGTTTGCTCCTCCACTCCGCAGAGGATTGCCTCGGGTGAAATGCGTGAATTTAAGCTATGCATGCAAGACATGCGATATCCTCTTGACGGGCGCACCACCCCTTAGTCGTGCCTCGTGGCCCACACCGCATTTGCGAATTATGGGCGTTATCCCTATCCCATCCCTTATAGAGGGAGCTACCTTGTATGTATTTATGTTATGCTTGCTGATGAATGCCTGCATGCTTGAATAAAAGAAATAATAATAATAATAAACTCAATTTTGGCCATTGTGGCCTACATTCCCAGTTCTGGCTCGTGTAGCCCAATCTTGGCCCCCACAGCCTACTTCCCATCTCCAAGGCCTGCTAACCTCCCAACTTTGGCTCCTATAGCCCGCTTCCCCAATTGCAGCCTTTGCGGCCTACCTCTGCAACATCAACTCCGGCCCTCATGGCCCACTTTCCCGGGTTCGGATTTCACAGCCGGTACTCCTGGTGCATTGAAGAACATCAAATCCTTTTACTTTGGTTTAGGCATGTCGCCCGATCAGAGAACAAACAGACCTGTTTCACTCTGGATCGGACCTTCCATCCGACTAGAAAACAAAAAGATCCTTTCACTCTAGATTGGACCTTCCGTCTGGTTAGAGAACAAAAATGTCCTTTCACTTTGGCTCGGACCTGCCGTCCAGTCAGAGAATAGAAAGAATTCTCTCCACTCTAGATCGGACCTTCCATCCGGCTAGAGAATAAAAAGATTCCTTTCACTTTGGCTCAGGCATGTTGTCCAGCCAGAGAATAAAAGATTCTCTCCACTCTAGACCGGACCTTCCGTCTGGCTAGAGAATAAAAAGATTCCTTTCACTTTGGCTCGGGCATGTTGTCCAGCCAAAGAATAAAAGATTCTCTCCGCTCTAGATCGGACCTTCCGTCCGGCTAGAGAATAAAAAGATTCCTTTCACTTTGGCTCGGGCATGTTGTCCAGCCAGAGAATAAAAGATTCTCTCCACTCTAGACCGGACCTTCCGTCTGGCTAGAGAATAAAAAGATCCTTTCACTTTGGCTCGGACCTGCCGTCCAGTCAGAGAACAAAAGATTCTCTCCACTCTAGATTGGACCTTCCGTCCGACTAGAGAATAAAAAGATCCTCTCACTTTGGCTCGGACCTGCCGTCCAGTCAGAGAATAAAAAGATTCTCTCCACTCTAGATCGGACCTTCCATCCGACTAGAGAATAATAAAAAAAAATCCTTTCACTCTAGACCGGACCTTCCGTCTGGCTAGAGAATAAAAAGATCCTTTCACTTTGGCTCGGACCTGCCGGTCAGTCAGAGAACAAAAAGATTCTCTTCACTCTAGATTGGACCTTCCGTCCGACTAGAGAACAAAAAGATCCTCTCACTTTGGCTATGACCTGCCGTCCAGTCAGAGAATAAAAAGATTCTCTCCACTCTAGATCGAACTTTCTGTCCAGCTAGAGAACAAAAAGATCCTTTCACTTTGGCTTGGACCTACCGTCCAGCTGAAGAACAAAAAGAATTCTCTCTACTCTGGTTCGGACCTTTTGTCCAGCCAAAGAATTAAAAGACCTTTCCTACAGCTGGTACCCCTGGCGCATTAAAGAACGAAACAACCTTTCACCCTGGCCCTAGCCTGCCATTCGGGTAAGGAATCATCCCCTTTTCCTTGCGCTAACACTAGCCCGTGTCAGCGACTTGACTACCCCTCCATCCCTTCGGGGTCACGAACAATCCTTTTGATTTGGACCTCCCATTCAGGTCACTACATGAACTAACTCTTCTCTCCGTCCCTTCGGGTGACGAATACCCCTTTTGATTTGGACCCACCGTCCAGACCGTTAAAGGAATAAACCCTCCCCTTTGCCCTCGTGGCTCATTTTTCAATTATCGGCCCCTGAGCCGACAGCTATGTCATCATCGGCGTTTAGCCGACAACTATCTCATAATCGGCGTCTGTGCCGATAGCTATCCAAAGTTGTTCAAAAAAAAATAAAAAAAAAGAGAAGGGAAAAAAAAGAAAAGAAGGAAAAAAAGAAGGGAAGAAGAAAAAGAAAGGAAAGAAAAGAAGAAGAAAAAAGAGAAGAAGAAGAGAAGAAGAGAAGAAGAAAAAGAGAAGGGAAAAGAAGAGAAAAAAAAAGAGAAGAAAAAAAAGAAGAGAGAAAAATCATCATCAAAGCCTCCGAGGGATGTCGACTCATCAAGTCCCGCCGGAGATCAAAATATTTTCAGTACCACCAACGCATAAGACTAGTGGCCCAGACCTTTCGTCTGGTTCCATGAACAAAGAGACCCTTGCTTTGGCACTAATCCCATGCCAATGAACAAACCACGTCAGCTCCCGGCACCCTGTCGGCACTGATGAAGTGAAAAAGAGACAAATAAACCATGTCAGTTTCCAACACCCTGTCGACACTGATGAAGAGACAAAGAGATCAACAAACCAGGTCAGCTCCCGACACCCTGTCGGCGCTGGTGAAGAGATAAAGAGACAAACAAGCCAGGTCAGCTCCCGACACCCTGTCGGCGCTGGCGAAGAGACCAACAAACCAGGTCAGCTCCCGGCACCTTGTCAGCACTGACGAAGAGACAAAGAGATCAACAAACCAGGTCAGCGCCCGGCACCCTGTCAGCACTGACGAAGAGACAAAGAGATCGACAAACCAGGTCAACTCCCGACACCCTGTCGGCGCTGGTGAAGAGACAAAGAGACAAACAAGCCAGGTCAGCTCCCGACACCCTGTCGGCGCTGGCGAAGAGACCAAGAGACAAACAAGCCAGGTCAGCCCCCGACACCCTGTCGGCGCTGACGAAGAGACAAAGAAACTAACAAGCCAGGTCAGCTCCCGACACCCTGTCGGCACTAATGAAGAGAAGAAGAGACAAGCAAACCACGTCGGTCCCCGACTCCTCGTCGGCATCGATGAATAAACCAATGGCCTGGACCTTTCGTCTGGTTCCATGAACAAAAGACCCTTGCTTTGGCACTCACCCCTTGGCAATGAATAAACCACCTCAATATCACAACTCCCATTCCCACCGACAAATTAACCCTTGGCTTGGACCTTCCGTCGAAGTCGATGGACAAAAGAACGCCTTTGCTTGGCTTAGACCTTCCGTCCAAGTCGATGAACGAAAAGAACTTTCTTGCTTGGCTCGGACCTTACGTCCAAGTCAATGAACAAAAAAAGAGAAGAGACCTCCTTTGCTTGGTTCGGACCTTCCATCCAAGCCAATGAATAAAAAAAAAAAGAAGAACAAAAAAGGAAAGAACTTTCTCGCTTGACTCGGACCTTCCGTCCAAGTCAATGAACAAAAAATAACCTCTTTGCTTGGCTCGAACCTTCCGTCCAAGCTAATGAATAAAAGAGATAGAGCCTTCTTACTTGGCCCGGACCTTCCGCCCAAGTCGATAAAAAAAAAAAGAAAAGAAAAGAAGGGAACTTTCTTGCTTGGCTCGGACCTTCCATCCAAGTCAATGAACAAAAAGAACCTCCTTGCTTGGCTCGGACCTTCCGTCCAAGTCAATGAATAAAAAAAAGAAAAAAAAAGAAGAAGAAGAACTCCTTTGATTGGCTCGGACCTTCCGTCCAAGTCAATGAACAAAGAAAAAAGAAGAGAAACCCCCTTTGCTTGGCTGGGACCTTCCGTCCAAGTCAATGAATGAAAAGACCCCTTTGCCTTGGCACTCATCCCGTGTCAATGAATAGACCACATCAGCTCCCGACACCCTATCGGCACCAGCAAATAAACCCATCACTTCGAACGTTCCACCGGAATGCATAAAATCCTTTTCACTCCATCGGAGCCCTTTCCTAAACCTTCGGCTTGGACCTCCCATCCGAGTCAATGAATGAACAATTCTCCTAAACCCAGCACGAGTCATCAACTCCCCCTTGGGATTGGCCTCATCTAAGTCGTTTTAGGCCTCTTACCTAAGACGACGCATAGACCCTTCAGCCTTGCTTCGGTATTTACCCTATGCCAATGACTAAACCCCCACTCTGACATCTCGATCCGTGTGCGTATGCGGTGAAGCGATCCCCTCATCCCTTCGCTGAAGGAGTGAGCACTTTCCCGTGAATTTGCACCGGAACAGCATCCTACTGGCTCGGAAGAACAGACGTCTTGTCGAAGAACTCTACACTCGCGGGCCCCGCGCACTCGTCCCTCGCTTGCGCCGCCCACGAGTGGGGGGCATTTGTGGACACCAAAAAATGTCGATGAGGATCATACGGCATGCACGTCTCGACATTCGAGAGCAAGCCGAAGATGGAAATGCCGAACAAACCTCATGCCTCGCCCGATCAGGACGAGAACTCGCTTGGTGGTCCACTACCTGCTAAGGAAGCCCCCAGGCAGAAGATACAGCTACAACGCTCCTACCGGCCATGCCGAGAGCTGAATCAGAGAGAAGTCGGGAATTTCGGCACAGTCTCGGTACGCACCGAAAGTCACGCAGAATCTGGGACCGAGTCCCAGAGGCTACAAACGGAATACTGCAGAGGCCATACATTGTAACCGGAACATTCTGGGAATGCCGACATTCATATAAACGGCCGCGACTTCGAGAAGAATCCGTTTAGTGCTTAAAACGGCACGAAGGAGCCTTAAAACGGCGCGCCTTAAAACGGCGCGCCCCCCTCTTAAAACGGCGCGCCCCTTTCTTTTTGGCTACACGGCGCGCGAAGGGGCATCCCCTTTGATGCTTAAAACGGCGCCCCTTTGAATAGGGCGCCGTTTTAACCCCTCATTCCATTCTCTGCTTCCCCGGCGCGCAATCAACCATCCCATCCGCCAGCCGATACCCTGTTTTTGCATCAGCCTGGTGCCTAGAGGGCATTCAATGCTCTGAAGCCCTGTCTCCATGGGCATTCAATGCTCTGGAGCCCTATCTCCACCTCCGTTCGACAACGTAGCTGCATCGACGGTGAAGACAAGCATCCATGGTGGTGGCAGCAGTAGCAGATCCTCCCGGCAAACCTGCGAACATCCCGTCCTAGGATGAGCGCCAGTGTACGGCACGAATCAGCAGCATCCAACACAACAACAACGTTGTTGCGAACAAGGCAGGGGTGGCGGGAATCCTCTCCCCCACTGTCCGTTCTATAAGAGGCATGCTCCACTGGAGAAGAAGGGGGAGAGAATAGAGGAGAGCGGCTCGAACCCCCTCGGTTGTATGCAGTGAAGAGAAGAAGAAAAAGAAGAGGAGAAGGCCACCCGAAGAGAAGAGAGCTCCACCCATCCAGGCCAGAGAGGTGAAGAAAGAAAGAGAGAGGAGAGTGAGAGTGAGAGGTGAGCTCGGAGGGGGAGGAGCTTGTGCTCCGTTCCCCCTCCCCCATCGATGTATTCCCTCCTTTCCCTCTACTGTATTCTCTCCTTTTCTCACTTTAGGGTAGATTCCCAGCTGTATTTCTCTTTGCAAACGAATAAAAAGAAAAGCCCTTTTTGCAACATACGGTGTTCTTCTGCTTCCCTCTCTTTATCTCTGCTTTCTCCTCATCCAGGCCCTTCGAAGCTTGCTTCTCCATAGCATGGCCTTCGAAGGAGCCCGTCAGGAGATGAACATTCATGGCCTCTCGTGGCACACATTCGTCCCGCTTATGAAAACATCGCCCGTGAGTCGTGGGCGCTCTTGTAGGCTGGCCCTCGAGCGTTCCGCACTCGCACTTGGGCTAACGGACCGCCGTGAGGCCGCTCCGCATTTTGAGAGTTTACCCCGGAGCAATCCGATTGGTGACTCTCCTTGATCTCCGGCAAGTCCCGATCCGGGGGAGGTGCTGCCCAATTCTCGCCATGGCCAAGAACACTCAGGAACAAACGAACAAACCACCTCCGAGAACAAGAACAACACACAGTAAGTTCTGTGAATCAAACCCTTCGAACGAACACTTAAGCATTCATGTTAATTCACCTCAATAAACGACTAAAACGTTTAAACCCCCTTTTCATCAACCTAATCTTCCAAATTGATGAATAAACCTGTCATTAACCTAACCTGCAGGTGAAAGAAAAGAAAACACATAGTCAAAATCAAGAAACCCTCGGGAGGGGCTAATCCGGCGCGGCCACCGCTCCATGGCGTCGTTTTAACCCTCCTCACAATAGCCCCATCTCCTTCTTCGGATGCTAAACGGCGCACCCCTTTCGCTTCTAATCCGGCGCCCTTAAAACCGGCGCGCCCCTCTATCCTTGAATGGCCCAATTCCGGCGCGCCCCCCTTGTTTAACAATTAAAACGGCGCGCGCCTTTGACCCTCTCCCCTTGTTTAACAATTAAAACGGCGCGCCCCCACTTTGCCCACTCTTAAAACGGCGCGGGTCCTTTAGCACCCTATTCCGGTGCGCCTCCCCCCTTTTATTCATCCTGTTCACTCCTTGTCCCACGCCGGATTAACCTCCCCTTTTGTACACTTCAAACCCGGCGCGCCCATCTCCATTCTTGTTCATTCCATATCCGGCGCGCCTGCTTGACACAAAGGGGGAATAAACAAGCAAAAATAATAATGAAAGGTCAATCATGCTAATAAAAGAATAAAAGGAAACTCCATAACCTTTCTATAATTAAATTTTTGTTCCGGGGGCGCTGCCCCCGGAAACCCCCGCAAGGGGCGTTGCCCCCTTGACCCCCATGACCTGACCGGGCAGGTCGAACCCCGCGACCTGACCGCGCAGGTCGATCCGCGTGTGAGGGCGCACGTTAGCGAGCTCGGGCTACGCACCTAACAATTCACTCCCCCCGGACTGGGTGCAAGGAGAAAATCACTGATGCCTTGTGGTATCGGGCGTGGACCTCGGAACCCCCGACATGGTCATGATCCGAACACATCTCGGGCCAATAGTTCGTTAACTCGACCCGCTTCTCTCGGGATCTAATCCCACAACTCCACATTAAACTTGTCATACCTACGGTAGACATCCGTACGGTTTTATCGTCGTCCATGACGCTACTAATACGAACCTCCGTTCGAATAAGGAATGGTCCGTTAGTGACCGACGTATATACCGGGATCCAATCCCGCACCCACAGGAAATGTGCCGTACCTCCGGTATGTCTTTGTCGTGGTCTTCGATGTTTCGAATATGGGCTTACGTCCGAATACTGAATGGTCCGTTAGTGACCGACGTATATCCCGGGATCGAATCCCGTGCTTGCATTAAAACTTGCCGTACTCACATCAGACATTCACACGGGTTTATTTCCGTTTACGTCTTCAATACAGATCTTTGTCCGAACATAAAATGGTCCATGAATGACCAACAAAATATGAAGGGAACAAGACGGCTCTCGTCCTCCCCGAACCACACGTGTGGGAATATCAATAAGACCTTCGTGAGTCGCGTTTGGACCTCGGGTTCGCCCCAACCATGGTCATCGCCTGACCCACATCTAGGCCTATAGTCGGCTATCTCTGTACAAATCTTTGTTTCGGAATCTAGTCCCGGGACACTTTCCCACTGCCCTTCGGCACCGGAAATATTAATGATGCCCACGCGAGCCCGACTTCGACCGCGGGGGGCCCACCGCAATATGGTCGTAGCTTGGTCTTGCACCGGGCGAACAAACTTATCGGTTTCCGACCGCTCTAACCGGGATTCAACCGAATGCCTCCTATCCCTTTGAATAATAAACTCGCCGTACCCCGGCATACATATGCTCCCATTTTCCCCGTGATGATCACGATTCTCTAAAGCCGGACGCTCGTCCGAATACCAAAATGGTCCCTTGAGTGACCGACATATTTCGAATGCTTGTTCCCCTAGACATAGGGCTTTCCGACTGATTCGAGACCGCTATCGGCTTGTTTCTCTCGATATAGTTTCCTGGCCATGAGGCCCCTTTTCCCGGCGATTAATCAAGGGTGTTCCCCTCTCCGAGGGGATGTAAATGACGTCGTGACCTTTATGGCCCGGCGGGTTCCAGTCTCGACACGAACCACACAATCGTCTGATTAGTCAGATCGAGCGCACAATAAATCGTCACTTTATGACTGGCACGCCCACGCACTTAATAAACGCCAATAAACAAATAAACAACGATTTTATTAAATAAAAAGTGCGTCCACAGGCGCCAACTGAAGAAAGAGGGGGCACCCCTAGCCTCTCAATGAGTGACCCCATTGTATTACTTATGATGCAGCAATATTAGAGAGAGATCGAGTTGCTAAGGAAGCTGTTGACCGATAGAGCTGCTCAACCCTCGACATCTGGGCAGACCGAAGCATTACCAGAGACCCCTGGGGGCAATGGGCAAGCCTCGAAAGCTTCTCCACAGGCGACGGTGTCTCCACCGATCCCCAGCTACACCGGGGCATGCCCCTGCACCAGCCACAGCATGCAACTCCGGCCCCGCCGTCGAACCTATCATTCTTGAGATCCACCATTGCACCTCAGGCGATAGTGTTAACAACGCCGCTAGCGCAACCTGCTCATTTCTACCTGAACCCGGTGGACCCGGCGACGGTGAATAGACTGATGCTTGAACAGATGATAGCCATGAAGCTGGAAGAAAGGAGCGATAGTGATTGCACGCCCTTTGATGTGTATTGGGTACCTTATCCAGCACACTATGCTGCAAGGAGGCTCCCGACCGGTATCACCAAATCACCGAAATTTGAGAAGTTTAATGGGCAAGGGTCACCTAGGGAGCATGTTGCCTACTATGTGAATGTTATGGGGGATCTAGCTGTAAATTAAGCCTACCTCCTCAAATTATTTGGCTCAACACTTACCGGGCTGGCTTTTGATTGGTACTCGAGCCTGCCCGCCGGGTCCATTGCAGACTGGCCCGACATGTAGAAGAAATTTAAAGAGAGGTTCTACATAGCTGAACGGGAGGTCACTGTGGCAGAACTCTACGCCACCAGGCAAAGAAATGATGAGTCGGCACTCGACTACATAAAGAGATAGAGGAACCTCGACATGAGATGCAGACGTCCCCCGCATCAGGAGGACGCGGTGCAAATCTGTAAATAGAACCTGAAGAAAGAAATCCTTAAGAGAATGATTGGTGCCGAAGTAAGGTCATTCGACCGTTTAAACAATGTAGTGGCAGAGATCGAGGCATTCCTTGCTCGATACTCTTCCGCTCCAACTATATCAAGTCAAAGGGCCAGGCAGGCCAAGAAGAAGCCGATACCACCAGAAGTCCACACATTGGACTTTCAAGCTTTCGAGAAACAGACAGAGAAGGCCAAGGAGACGGCCAATCCACCTCCGGCCAGGGCTACTGAACGGCGGGAAGGTCCTTCCCTGCGGGAGAAAATGAGGAGTAAGTTGTATTCTTTTCCTCAGGACAAGTCCCGGATCTTGTTTGAATGGGCCACCTGGTACAATAAAATCACATTGCCAGAACCAAAGAGGCCTGGCGACATAAAGAAGAAGGATGATCCCCGTTTCTGCCCGTATCACCAGATGCTGGGGCATACTATCGAAGAATGTTATATCTTCAAGGATGCCATTAAATCTTTGATCAAGAAGGGAGAACTGGATGTGGGGGAGCACAAGATAGACCCTCCGCAGCTGCACGAGATGTCGAGCCTCGGTATTAGTGTCAACATGGCATCTCTGTACCAGCAGCTACCTGAAGAATGGGCGGAGGCCAGCACAAAGGCCACTTATGAAACCTTTGTCATGACGCCGGCTCAAGATCAGGGAGGTTGGCAGGCGGCGTCGACAAGGAATAGAAGAAGAAGGCAAGCCCCCCGGCCCACGCTGGAGGTTCATATAAGGGGTGTCACACCTCGACCAGTCCCGCCGCCAGTGACGCCTGTTTGGCAGGATACAGCCCCCCGGCTAGTCGTGCGGCGTTTCACTAATAACAGGAAGAGGCATACCCAGATGAGGGTGCACAAAGAGACCAGTCCCGTGGTGGAAAGAGTCCAGGCCATTAATGAACAGCCTGAAATTCAGCTTGTGGAGCTGAAGGAATATGTCCCTTGGAAGGAGTTCGAGTAACTCGAGCTAGCTCCGGGGGCAGAAGCCGACGCAAAGGAAGAGCCTCTCTTATGGGGCGAACCCCCCAAAGGCCAGTTGCAAGCCACTGGAGAAAAGAAGAAAAAGAAGAAGAGAAGGCCCAGAAACAAGAAGAAGAGCGGGGTCATCCTTTCTTGCAACACCCTCTCAGCATTGTTTGACACTGCCCTCTCCCTGGGGGAGGAAGAGCAAGAGACGTCCATTGAGTCGTCAGAAGTAAATCAGGCCGAAGCATCCACCTCCCAGCATGACACTAGGTCGGGAAGGAAATGGGGACGCCCTCCCCAGGTCAACCATAACATCCTGCTCAGGGGAGAACAGCCATATCATATCCCTAAACCTAGGGTCCAAGACAAGGAGATTCCCCCTCCCTCGGGCCTCTACCCTGGAGAGCCAGTAGGCTAGAATATCCCTTCATTTATTGAGTTTCTTACGACTCAATGGGCGAGGCAGTCATGCCCCCGCGAATCTCAGTGGACCAGAGAAGCAGGTAGTCTCTCGGCCCCGCCGACGGTAATTCCTTCTCGGTCAAGGGAAGAACCTGACAACACCCCGAACCTTGCCGAGTTCATGCAAGGGAAGGAAGTAACCCAACAGGCCCCGCAAGCTCAAGTGATACCTGACTCGATGGAGGAAGCACCCGCTGAGCCGGCTCCCCAGGCCCAGACTGGGGGCAGGCGCAATAGAGCCGAAGAGATGAAGTTGCTCAAGGTCCGAGCTTGCAACAGAATAGTCAAGCACCTGAAGAAGATCCCAGCCAGGTTCACAGTCTGGGAGATCATGTCCCTGGATGAAGAGACATGGCAGGTCGTCATCGCAGCGCTCCAGACACCAGCATATGTGAAAACTTGCCTTGCAGAAATGTCACCTGAGGTAGCCGTGGCTTTCACAGAAGAAGACATGCTCCTACCTACCTGCAGTCACAACAGGCCACTCTATATGAGGGGGCAGCTGAATGGGCATCCCATCAACAGAGTACTGATTGACCCTGGGGCGGCAGTGAACATACTCCCCTACCGGATATACCAGAAACATTACTTTGATGTGCACTTGGTCGAGGTCAATAATGTTAAGATTGATGGCTTCAACCAGAAGTGCGAGGTCCCCATGGGGATTGTCGAGTTTAACCTCTCCCTCGGTGATTTCATGACTAAGGTCCAGTTTCATGTGATTAACTCCAGTACCTCCTACAAAGCATTGCTTGGTCGGCCTTGGCTGCACCAGAACAGGGTAGTGCCGTCTACTCTACATCAATGCATCAAGTACCCCGGCAACGGGAAGGAGGAGAGAATCTTTGCTGACCTCCACCCTTTTGAGGTGTTCGAATGCCATCTCTCAGACGCCAATTTGTATCTAGAGAAGTCGAAGCAAACTCCCCAAGTCACCCTGGACAAGGGAAAGAAGAATGCAGAGCCGGACAGTTGGTTCCCTCCACCGCCGCCAGGCTATGTGGCTCCCCGCCAAGTGTCATTTGTTTCTGGAGCGGACGGAGTATTCAAAATCGCCCCTCTTCCCATCTACCCTGTGACAGGGATGCCTCACCTAGAAGACTTGCTAAAGGACATCAGGGTCCCACTCGGGGTCATTAAGCCTCTCGCAGAAGTTGACTGCCAGGTGGTTGAACCATTGAAGACTTTTGAGGTGCCTAACCCCAGGGGACGGTCTACTATTTTCTCTGTGGCTGATGAGCACCCGGTCAGAGGGGACGATGATTGTAAACTCCCCGACGAACTGCAAGACCCACTCATCCCGATCACGGGGCTGCCTGACATAATCGGCCGTGTAGCCAGAATGACAAGAAAATAAGGGATCCCCTTTTACTAGCTCTCCAGTCGGAAGGACATGTTCAAAAAGATGTGGAACCCACCAAACCTGGACCAGAGATTGCTGCAAATCACCCGACACCCGGGATTAGGTTTCTCATTAGAAGATTCCTACGAAGCCGACATCATATCGGTCTCGGCTACGAATGGCAACAGCCTCACAGGTGCCGCAACCCCGCAAGAGGTCGAAGGTCGCCAACACCTTAAGCGTTCAGCTAATGAAGAGCAGGATGAAGAGGTATTCTTATGGAATCCACCTCCCTGCAGGAGTAAGGAAAAGACCCCATCCTCCTCTGAGGGACCGGCCCGGGATGATTACAGCAGAGGGCCGCCGTTGCCTCTGTCTGATATTGGCGCAAAAGACGAAGGAGCAAGCCGGACCCCGGGCCTCCCTCGGTGCGACTCCGCTTTGTTTGCCTTGTGCTATCAGCAGCAGCGAGAAATCGAGATGCTGAAGGCTCGACTGGCCGAAGTGACCGCACTCGTGTCCGACTTGATCTGGGGCATCTTCCGCCAGTAGAATATCGGCACGCACCTACCCCCGAGCACCACCCCGAACATCCCTATGTACCGGAGAAAGGAGGCCAGAGGTGCAACTGTTTCCCCAGTCAGACGGCCGACCGACCAGAATCCTACATTACAAGAGAGAATGCAGAGGCCCTACTCCTTCCCGAGGAATAAAACCCGAGGGATCTTCGAATGGGCTTGCTATTATGGCAAAGTCACCCCCCCACGGTCCAAGAGGCCGCAAGATGCTCACAGAAGTGGTGACCCTTTGTTCTGCCCTTATCACCAAATATTGGGCCACCCCATTGAGGACTGCTACGTGATGTGCGGAAACGCACGTCGTTAATACGCCCCCACTATCAAATTATAATATCTGGCCCACAAATTAAATAAATGGAATAGTTAAGTGGTGAGACCGAGTCGAATCCACAGGGATAAGTAGATTTGAAAGTTGAAAATCTTAAGTTGTTAAAATTTAAAGATCAAGATAATTGACTTTAGACCGCCTTAGAAATTGAAAAAAAAAATAGAATTCTATTGAAAATAGGGGTTTTGGAAGGAATAGAATAACTTAAAATCTAGAGGGAATTAGAAAAGGTGGAATACATGAAAGTTGTAGAGAATTGAAAGATGAAGAACTTTTATGAAGACCACAGAAATAGAAAATGAGAGGAAGATAATGAAAAACTTGAAAAATCAAGATCAATCGCTGCTGGTGAACAGTAACTGACAAAAAATAGAACTGTAAAGAATTAATTCTAGAGCTCAAACAAAGAATAATTTGAAAAGGTTGTAAACATCAAAAATCTATCTCTACAAGATAAGAACAATGTTTATGAAGACCTAAGAGTAAAATTATGATTGTAAAGGCTTCAAAATGAAAAATTGGTGGAGACTATCACTTCAGATGAACAGTAAACACATAGGATAGCACTTAAGAAAATGGAAAATAACTTTTAATCTACAAGGAATTGGATGAAATGATGAACAGAGAAGTTGAAGAACACTTACAAAGGAACAACTTTTATGAAGACAAGTAATTGAAATGGAGATCACACAAGCTTGTAAATTGATTATGAAAAGCCGAAATGACTAAGATTACAATGAAATCCTTCAATACAAACTTAACACAAATTTCAAAACTTGAATACAAAAGCTTTCAAAATCTATCCCTACCAAAGCCACAAAGCAAAAACTTGAAGAACACTTACAAACTTGATCAATCCATAGCTTACTACTCCTAGCTATCCTCTCTTCTTCTTCTTCACAACCTCTTTCCATTACAAATGAAGCCCTTTATATAGGGTGTTAAAACAACCCCTTTGCATGTGAACACTTGGCTAATGTAAACACCCAATTGCTGCTATATTTGACCCAATATTGTGTGCTAGCATGTGATGCACACTTTTTCTATTTTTCTAGAATTTTTTCAGATTTTTCTGGCCTCCTTTTCCTTTCTTTCTTCTCTCTTTCTCTCTCTTTCTCTCTCCTCCGGCGCGTCGCGCCGCCCGCGGCTCGCACCTCTCTCTTCCCAACCGCGTGGACCGCGGTGCGCCGCCTTCTTCCGCCGCTGCCGCGTGGGCTACGCGGGCGCGGTGTGCCCGCGTTCCTGGTTGACGCGGCTGCGCAGCGTGTTGGCCTCCTCCTTCGCGTGGACCCCGCCGCTGCCGTTCGTCGTTGACACGCGCCCCCCCTTCCCCTCGTCGCCCGTGCCGCCTGCGAAGGCGGGGCGAAGGGGGGGGGGCACCTCCTGCGTTCGACCACACACACACACACACACACACACACACACACACACACACACACACACACACACACACACACACAGAGAGAGAGAGAGAGAGACAGTTAATAATGGATATAATATATATACATATAGTGATATATATATTGTATATATCTTAGAAAAACCCTAAAAAATGTCCAATTAATTTATTATTTTTTTTATTTTTATTTTCTTTTCATTTTGGAACAAGTCCAAAATTATATTTATTATTTTTTTTATTTTCATAATATATAGAGAGATATATATATATATGTATATATGTATATGTATTTAGCTTATTAAGACCTAAAAAATATCAAATAAATTTATTTTTTTTTCTTTTTTTTCTTTTATTATTATTTTATTCTTATTGAACAAATCCTTGGGCTTTTGGCTCATTTCAACATACATTATATTTTCTTATTTTTCTTATTTTTATTTATTTTGAATACTTGTTAAATAAGGAAATATCTTTATTAAAATCATTTAATTACAGAAAATTAATTATTTTACTCTAAATTAAAAGTAAGTGTGATAAGTGCATATTTATTATTATTAAAACCCATAAATAATATAAATAACATGAATTAAGATGAAAAAATACACACTTATCACTACGTCTTCAAAGATATTGCTCAGGATCTGATTGAGACGGATGAGCTCAGAATGGGGGACTATATAGTGGCCCCGCCACGCCCCCACATGACAGATAGTCACGACAGAGGCATCCACATGGTGTCGGTTCAATACCATAGTTTTGAAGATGCGGCTGAGAACCAACCCCCGGTGTGGCAATCAATTACTCCAGCCCATGCTGAAGCCGTCTATGACAAATACCAAGAAGACTTCGGGGAGCTTCTTTGCTTCTCCGCGCAGGAGGATCCCTCGAAGTCGCAGCCCACAAGCCCGGAATGGGGGAATAACAGCAAAGCCTCATTGCCCGATAGGGTGGAGCCAGGCGACACTTACAGAGTCCTTGAAGCGGAAGATCGCGAAGGTCGGGATTTCGTCGACTTATTGTCGGCACTGCCGAAAATTGAAGATGGCGGTCAGGCCACAGTAGATGAACTTATCGAAATTAACCTAGGCACAGAAGGTAACCCCAGGCCGACCTTTCTAAGTGCCATTCTTCCTCTACAGGAGAGGGAACCGAATATCAAGTTGCTGCAAGAGTTCCGGGACTATTTTGCCTAGAACTATAAGGAGATGCCCGGCCTGAGTCCCGACGTGACTCAACATATTCTGGCCATTGACCCTAAGGTGGAACCAGTGAAGCAGTCCCCTCGACGCATGAGGTCGGAGCTGATAAACCAAATTTGCAAAGAAGTCAACAAGCTCATAGAGGTCGATTTTGTAGCTAAAAACCTATATACCACCTGGTTGGCCAACATTGTGTCGATGAAGAAGAAGAACGGACAGATCAGGATTTGCGTGGACTTCTGCGACCTGAATAAAGTCTGTCCAAAAGATGACTTTCCGGTGCCCATTACTGAAGTCATGATTGATGCAACCACTGGCCACGAGGCCTTATCCTTCATGGGCGGATCGTTCGGCTATAACCAAATCTGGATAGCCGAGCACGACCGAATTCATACGGCCTTCCGGTCGCCCAAAGGAATATTCTATTACAAAAGAATGCCCTTCGGCCTCAAGAACGCCGGTGCTACCTACCAGCGGGTGATGACCAAAATATTCGACGAGCTGCTATACAACAAAGTCGAATGCTACATTGATGACTTGGTCGTCAAGACAAAGAAAAAGGAAGATCACCTGAAGGACCTTAGAGTCGTCTTCGAGAGACTCCGACAGTATGAGCTAAAAATGAACCCGATGAAGTGCGCCTTTGGCGTCTCCAGCGGGAAGTTCATTGGCTTCATTGTCCGATACAGAGGGATTGAGATCGACCCCTTTAAAATAAATGCCATTCGGGAGTTGCCTCCCCCGAGAGACCTGGGAGAGCTAAGATCCCTGTAGGGCCGGCTGGCCTACATCCGAAGATTTATTTCCAATTTGTCAGGGAGATGTCAACCATTCCAAAAATTGATGATGAAGAATGCACCTTTTGACTGCAACCAGGAATGCCAGAAGGCCTTCGATCAGCTGAAGGACTACTTAAGGACCCCGCCTGTGCTGGGGGCACCTATCAAGGGGAGGCCGCTTATTCTATACATAGCCACCACCGAATGTTCACTGGGGGCAATGCTCGCCCAGAACAATGACGAGGGAAAAGAGCAGGCTCTCTATTATCTTAGCCGAAGGCTAGTGGGGGCAGAAGTAAAATACACCCCGATGGAGAAGGTCTGTCTCGCCTTAGTCTTCGCAGTCAAGAAGCTGAAGCATTACATGCTCTCCCATAAAGTGAGCCTGATCTCCAAGGCCGACCCAGTTAAACACATTCTCTCCCAGCCAGTCCTGAAGGGACGTCTCGGCAAGTGGGCCGTGCTGCTAATGGAATTTGATATCACCTATGTGTCGCAGAAGGCCGTCAAGGGTCAAGCCGTGGCCGAATTCTTTGCTGCACATCCTGTGCCTGAAAATTCCCCATTGGCCACAGAGTTTTGCCTGAAGATGAAACACTGGAGGTGGACCAAGTCCAACAGATCGCTTGGCAGCTGCACTTTGATGGAGCTTCGAGAACAGAAACGACCCCGTCCGGACATACAAAAATACGGGCAGGGGCCGGCATCGTCCTCAAATCCCCCGAGGGAGAAGTGTTGCATACATCTTGCTCTATCAATAAACCTTGCACAAATAATGAGGCAGAGTATGAAGCTCTGATTATTGGTCTCCAAGTTGTGTTGCAAATGGAGATTAGAATGCTGCAAGTATTTGGCGATTCGTTACTAGTCGTCAAGCAAGTCCAGGGGCAGTTTGATGTCTGAAAACCTGAGCTGCTCCCTTACCATGTTAAAGCGAAGCGACTCATTGATCAATTCTACCTTATTGAGATAGGCCATGTTGCTAGGGGAGAAAATGCACAAGCCGATGCACTGGCAAAGCTGGCAACCTCATTAGCAGACCCGCCTGATGGATCTCTTAGCATCCGGGTGGTGAATCAACGCCAGGTGCCTGGCATGATAGAAGAACCATAAGAAGAAAAACTGGAGGTCGTTGTAGTAGAAGCCGTCGGCCTACCTGACTGGAGGGATTCCCTCATGCAATGGTTTAAATACCAGTAATTGCCCAAGCAAAGAGAAGAAAAGATCAGGCTGCTCAGAACAAAGGACTCTTACGAGGTCCAGAATGGGATCCTATTCCGAATTATGGCGGATGCCAAACGGAAAGTACTCCTGCGGTGCCTATCAATGGAGAAAGCTTGGAGGGTCATGAAGGAAGTCCACGCCGGAATAGCAGGTGCACATCAGGTGGGACCAAAGATGAAAATTGAAATAAAGAAGCTTGGCTACTACTAGCCAACCATGTTTGATGACTGCTGCAAGTACGCCAAGTCTTGCCAGAAATGCCAGGAGCATGCCACAGTACCCAGGAGGCCGCCCGTATCGCTACATCCGACATTGCCCAGCTGTCCGTTCGCCCAGTGGGGAACAGACGTCGTGGGCCAACTACCCGCGTCATCCACCGGGTGCAAATACATTTTGGCGGCAACTGATTACTTCTCCCGTTGGGCGGAAGCCGTTGCTTTGAGAGAAGTGACTGGGGAGATCATCGCCAGATTCATCCGACGCAACATCATATTCCGGTTTGGCACGCCAAACCGAATCATCTCAGATAACGGAAGCCACTTCCGCAACCAGAAAGTCTACCGGCTGGCAGAGATGTACAAGATCGACTGGAGGACGTCAACCCCCTACAACCCCCAAGCTAATGGCCTGGCTGAAGCCTTCAACAAAACTCTTTGTACACTCCTATCCAAAATTGTGAATTCTAACAAGAGAGATTGGGAAGAGAGAATGTATGAGACTCTGTGGGCATACCGAATAGTATACAAAACTCCAACGGGTTGTTCACCCTTCTCATTGGTATATGGCTCAGAGGCAATTGTCCCCATCGAGCAGGAAATATCCTCCCTTCGAGTCGCAATCCAACATGGGCAAGTCCAGGAAGAACAAACAAATGTCGAGCGAAGGCTCGAAGAGCTCTCCGACCTGGAGGGGAAGCGGCTCCGAGCCCAGCAGAACATCCAGGTCTATCAGGCCCGAATAGCTCGTGCCTTCGACAAGCTCATCCAGGAGCGTGAATTCAAGAAAGGTGACCTCATTATGGTCAAAAGGAGGGAAGTCATGGCTTCCAACCCCAAGGGCAAGCTGAACGAGAATTGGCTCGGACCCTATGTAATCCAAAAGGTTTATGAAGGCGGAGCATATGTGATAGTCGATCATCGGGGGGAGGTCCAGTTTCCACCCCTTAATGGTAGGCATCTAAGGTTGTACCACATTCTGATTCCCCCCTTTTAATGAATAATACAGTCTCTCTCCCCGCAGCGGGCGAATTTGCATTTCAATTGCTTGGATGGTTTGTCGGTATTCACCATGCACTTCAAAAAAAAGGAAAAGAGAAAGAAAAGCAAAAAAGAAGAGGGAAAAAGAGAGAAGAAAAGAGATAGAAAGAAAAAGAAAAGAAAAGATAAAAAAAGAAAAAAAGCGAGAAAGAAAAGAAAAAGAAAGAAAGAGAAAGGAAGAACGAAAGCAGGATTGGGGAATCAACCCTTCTCCTTGCGTTGGCACTCATCCGTACCAACGAACATTTCAATAAACGAATCAACCATGTCAGCCCTTGACATTCTGTCGGCACTGACGAAAAATACCCCAACCGGACCTTTCGTCCGGGATTGGGGAATCAACCCTTCTCCTTGCATTGGCACTCACCCGTACCAACGAACATTTCAATAAATGAATCAACCCTGTCAGCCCTTGACATTCTGTCGGCACTGACGAAGAACACCCCAACCGGGCCTTTCGCCCAGAATTGGGGAATCAACCATTCTCCTTGCGTTGGCACTCACCCGTACCAACGAACATCTCAATAAACGAATCAACCCTGTCAGCCCTTGACATTCTGTCGGCATTGACGAAAAATACCCCAACCGGACCTTTCGCCCGGGATTGGGGAATCAATCCTTCTCCTTGCGTTGGCACTCACCCGTACCAACAAACATCTCAATAAACGAATCAATCTTGTCAGCCCTTGACATTCTGTCAGCACTGACAAAGAATACCCCTCCCGAGCCTTCCGCTCGGGATTGGGGAATCAACCTACCCCCCTTTGCGTTTGCACCGGCCCCGTGACAACGAATACATCAAGAAATAAACAAACCACATCTGCCCCCGACACTCTGTCGGCATGGAAAAACATGACCCTCTTTTTGACCAAGACCTCCCGTCAGGATCATTGAACGAACAAACTCTTCTCTCCGTCCCTTCGGGTGATGAACAACTCCTCTTGGACGAGACCTCCCGTCTGGGTCGTTGGATGAACAAACTCTTCTCTCTGCCCTTCCAAGGTCAAATCAACCTAGTCGGGTCAAACATACCGGTGACATCATTCAGATGAGTCGCCTGATGGACATGGTGGAGTGGTCCCCTCGTCCCTCCTCTCTCCTCTAGAAGGGGCGAGCACTCTCCTGTGCCCCTCTGCGAACCTCACCGGGTCCTTCTCGGGTAAGCTGTCGGTGTGGACTTGCGTCCCATCGCACAGCAAGGAAAGAAAAAGAGAAAAGGAAGGAAGAGACTGCCCAACACCACACGTATACAAGAGACACATGGAATAATTGCATTATATTCTTTTCGAAAAATTACATTAGCCTCGGGGCATACCCCAGTGTCACATGCAAAGAAAGGAATGGAAGGGGGACCGGCAGTCAATCTAACCCCCGGAAGATGTCCTCAAAGGGTAGGATCCCGACGCAAGGAAAGCTCATCATCTCACGCAAGCGGTCTGCCTGCGCGTCGAGGCGCTCCAGCTCGGTCGCCACAGAGGCCACTACTGCTTCAACGACGGCTAGCTCTTTAGTTTCCCGGGCCTTACTCGTCTCTACCTTAAGCAGGTCAGACTCAGCCTGGGCCAGCCAGCCCCGGAGTTTCCCTATCCGGTTCCCTAAAGCGTCGATGTTGGCATTGTGCCTGCCCAAGGCCTCCCGGTGTTGCTCCCGGCTGTCCTCTCGCACCGCCAGAGCCTCCAGGTACTCATCCCTCTGAGCACTGATAGCTGTGAGCTCAGTTGGGGCTTGTGTCTCGAGGAATGCGTGACAGTTTACGTATTTCAGTAATAATAGAACGCGTCACGACCATTCTTCCAGCGGGCATCCTATCATTTGCAGTGCCTTGGTCAGTTGCTCTACGATAGCCCTCATGCCTCGGTATGTAAGCGTCGGGTCGGCAACGACCATCGATCGCAATACCACTAAGGTTTGGCGGACTGGCAGGTCCACGATCGCCCACAGCTCTGCGTCCACCACGGCCGAGCTACCTAGAAGTGCGAGGGCCGAAAGGAGGGGCCTCCCGGGCTCCAAGGACGGCCCCTGGCCAGCCACCGCCGAAACTGAATGAGACACTGCAACAGAAGTGTATGGTTCCTCCACGATGAGCGGCTTCTCTAGTTCCGTCGACCGGGCCGGTTCTGAGCCCGAAGATGCCGCCCCTCCGTCAAAACTAGGGCCATGACTTTGTCGAAAGAATGAGCGGTCACGAAGACCGAATCCGGCACTGCGGTGGACGGGGTTGCTCCGGCCTCCGCTCCCTCAGCAGGCTATAAGTCCATGGCATCCCCGCAGACCGGAAGCGTAGGAGCGACGACCTCGGTAGATAGGGCATCAATGACAGGCGGGCCTGCTACTGTTCCCGAAAGGGCTTCATCTTCGCCAGCCTGAAATCTCCCCGAACGTTCATGGAGGATCGTCAATATCCTCCCCAAGAGCCAGGATTCCTCGGGTATCACCGGCGTCGGGATCGGTGGCAGTGGGATCACCAACCGCGGGACGGCCCCCATCTGCAGAAGAGACCCCAGGGACCCCGCGTCTGGCCCCAGAAGCGCCTTCAGCCTCTTATCCGTGTGTACGCGGAAGGACGAGCTCCACCTGGGGACAGCCTTACGAGCCCGAGGCGTGCGCACTCCGCGGGGCGTTGTTGTTACCTGGCCATGTGAAGAGAAGTTAGCCGCTCGCCAAGTGAAGTAAATCACTGAATCCTCAAAGAAGCCGAATGCATCCCCCCGCTTACCTCGCCCACCGGCACTATGTTGCTCTCCGGTGTTACCTCTTCCCGGGCGTCGACTTCAGAAATTGGCTCCCCGCGGGTCTCGGTCGTCGTCACTGCCACTTCCTCCACCCGAATTCCAGCTTCGGGCATTACCGGCTCCTGCACTTCGACTTCTGGCGCTATCTCTCCCTCTTCCAGGGCTTCGGTGGCTGGGGTGGTGGTCTCCACGGCTCCTTCAAAGGCACGAGCCTGTATTGCCTCGAATAAATCAACAACTCCTAGGGAGGGCTCAGAAAGAGAGAAGAGGAAATTATGCACTCACAGCCACTGCCACTTCTTCCCGAAGTGAGATCTTAGCGGTCGAGACGGAAACACATGAGCTCGCCACAGCCTCCTCTCACCGCACAGCCTTGGCTAGGAACGCCAATTTGTCCAAAGCCGCAGCAGTTGTCTCTCGCCTGGTAGCTTCTGCCCCCGGGACGTAGATCTCTACATCTTTTGACGGGCATGTCCCTTTGAAAGCTAAAAATAATAAGATCAAGAATATTAGCTGATGGCCTAAAGAAAGTAAACCTGAATTAACAGGTTCGCACTTACAGGTGCCTGCTTCACCAGGCTAAGAGACATAGGTAGTACCGGGGTTTTTCAGGCAGGAACATGAAATCTGGGCTCCCCGGGGACACCCTCTGTTGAAAGTACTTCGTCAGAAGAGTAGAGGTAGTCTACCTTTTCGCCCGACGAAGATCTAGTGCTAGTGGGCACCTATTTTGCTGTCAAGGCAGCCCCCGCCTCAACATCCGGGGTCGGCAATCGCGACTCCCTTGATCGCCGCCCCTTCTTCCGATATATCTGCCCGAACCGGGATGCCTCCGGGGCGCCTCCGGTTCTAGGGCCGCCACATCAGCTCCTGCACAAGCAAGGCAAGATCCAGATTCGGTCATTCCCGTAAAGTTTCGAGGGATTAGGAAAATTAATAAAATGACCGGCCAAGAAAGTGATATACCTCCTTCGACTTCGACAGCGAGAGCTGGGGCGAAGAAGGTCTCGTCGACAGATTCCATGACCCCGTGGGTTACGGCTTCGCCCACGCTTGGGATGGATACGGGCGCAGGCCTCTCGACGACAGCTGAAACAGAAGAACACATGTGTCACAAGAAGCGCCCCTCTTAACACCTCAATAAACTCTGAAGAGCTTCGAAGAGCGGAAGGGACCCAACCTGCAGGCCGGCTTGGCTCGGCCCGAGCGGCTTCGAATTCCTCGAGTGAGGAGATTACGAGTGCCAGGGGAGCGGTCGATGTGGCTTTGGCAGCCTCTATCTTTCTTCGTTTGGCCTCCCGCCGCCTAGCCGTCTTGGCAGCATCTACAGCCTTCTTCACGGGTGATTTTGCCCGGGACCTTTTCACATGCGGGGGCAGAGGGGTCGTGGTCGGAGCCACTAGCGCCTCCTCAAAGTAAGCAGGTTTCTCTGCCTGCCGCAGAAGATTGCGATACGTCACCATTTGAGTGATGTCGGGGTGATCTGTTAAAAAGAAAGAAAGAAAACAAGGGACCCGATCAACGTCCAGTATTCAAGAAAGGTCAGCATTGAAGAACACAAGGGAAGGAAGAGAACACTAAGTACCATGTGGGCCAGTGTACAGCAACAGCGTTATCGGCCAATAATTGAGGGACGGCTCCTTGTCCCGACGAGCCGCCTCCCGGACTAGCCAGCATACATCTTCAATATTTTGGCAGCGATCGGCGAGGGCGGCCAAGTCCGCATGCTTCTTGGCGGTCAAGTGGCAGAAAAGGTTGAAGTGGTCCATTCCCCACCCCTCGGCATAATAGTAGGCAATGTGTAGGCGCTTGCCAAAGATGGTTGATGCCGAACCTTCAATCTTCAACCCGTGCACTCGGAGGAGGACGTAGAGCCATGTGGTGTCCTTGTAGTTTTCTTGCTTCCGTTCCTCCCTCCTCACAAAGGTGCGATAGGGACAAAGTGGGTCCATCTCCGGGCGCCAACTCCTCGCTGGGGTACCTTCTTCCTCTATGGAAAATGGATAATTGGTCAGTTCCAGGTGGTCACTCCCAACGTGGCAAAGGTCCCGCAAGGTCTTCTTGAAATCGTCTTTCGCCATCAGAGGTAGCGTAACCTGCGGTGTTGGCTTGGTCTCACGAGATGCCTTGCGCTCGATCATGTACGTGGCTACTTCCTATTCCTTGATGCGTCTCAGCCGGAGTAGGTGCTCTGAGTCAATATCCAGTACCGGAACTGGCTGCCGGCTCAGAAATTTCCTCTCTGCCCCATCCCAGCAGTCGGTCCGGCATAATCGGTAAAAAGCCATCCGGGCATTCCACCATTTCACATACTCCGGAGTCACCTGTGGAATCCGACCCGGGGCTGGCACCCTGAAGCTGGCGGTGTCTGCCCAATGAAAGAAATCCCACCAGGTTCGGGCAGTTTCGGCAGTAGGACTCCCCCGGAGACTTCGCATCGGCAGATCGAAGCGAGCGCAGTGCGCCGGGATATGCTGATGATATCCGAAATTTCTGCCGAAGCGAAAGGGGTAGTACGGCTCCAGCAACAGACTGTCCCCCTTTCAGAAAGCCAACACGCTTGGACGAATGGATAGTGCCCAGGCTCTGAGCTCCGACTCCAGTAAAGGGCGGACCGCGTTCTCCTGGCTGATAGGGTGCACGTACTTTTCCACTTGGTCGTCTCTGCATTCTTGGTTATTGTTTACTAGCGGGCTGGAGTGAGCGGCCAGGGTCCAGAAATGGATAGTGCCAGTACTATCAAGGGGCACCGTCGTCAACCTGCCCTGGATGTCATACAGCCGCATGGATGTCGAGCTTGACGCCACACTCGCGAACTCCAAGATCCGTGGAACCAGCCCCCAGCCTTGAATGGTGCGTGGGGCGAACTCTGGGAATAAAGAACATACCCTGATACCCACGCATTAAAAAAATGCAGTGGGCAGACATACCGCGCCTACCGCGGGAACTGGTGACTGCTGATGTCCCCAAGCGCTTTGTATATCAGACACGGCGTGGCCGGACAAAAAGACAACTTGATACCCCAAGCCATCTGACAAGCTGGATAGATGGCGTCCGGGCGAATGACGGTCTCGTCCCCATAGGGCATGGCGAACGAGCATAGCCAATACGTCAAATATGTGGCGCAATGCGTTAATGGGTCGACTCCCATTGGGTTCGGCCCGCTCCGGCGCCCTCGAGGAGGGATCTTCACATCAACTTTTGACTTGGGACGTTTCTTCCATGCAACGGCAGTGCCGATATATGGGAACTCCTCATACTGCTTCAGCCCATCATAAAAATACTACACCCAGAGGACCATGCGGACCCTTTTTCGGTCCCCTCGGGGGGGTTGCCTCTCGCCATGCGACAGCTGATATAACTCCCGGTACGTCTTCATAAGGTACCGGTATGAATAGCCGAGAGAATAGTAGTCATCCCCGTTGGTTTCATCTTTAATCACATCCGGGGGGTAGGTTTCTTCGTAGGGCTCCCCATCAATGGGCAAGCCACTGAGCTGGCTGAGACTCTACAGGTCCAACGAGGTCTCGCCCTCTGCCGTGTAAAAGGTATTGGTCTCTGCGTTGAACACTTCGATCATTCTGCTACAGAAGCCCCTGGAAATAGGATAACTGTACCGGGAGGCGTACACACTGTGGTAGACGCCAGCCCGGATAAGGATCGATGCGTAATTGAATAGCACGTATTCTGTGAACTCCACGGCCCCTCCCGGAAGTTGTGCGCATCCTTATGCCTCAGCTCCCCAAACCAGCCCTGCGCCAGTTCATGCTTGAATCGGATGACTAGGCAATCCAACAGAAAAGGTTCTTCTCTGTACCCCCACTTTAGTGGAGTCAAGAACAGGCCAAATCGGGGATGCTCACTCTGAACCCGCCCGGCAGACATGTCCCACCGAGCAGGGGTGAACTGAGGCGCCCGCACTAACTTGTCCTCTTTCGGTAGCACGGCTTCGAGTCCCAAGATGGGCTTCCACTCCCAAGCATCTCCCACTAAGTACATCGGGATGCTCCTCGGGACACTTTACAGTAGGCTGTCCCGGGACTGCAGAATCGTCCGCTCGGCCTCTTTGACAACTCGAAAGTTCTGCCTCTCTTGGTGACTGAGGTGCTTCAGAAAGCGAATGAGATGCCTGTCCTTCGGGAAGTCCTTCCGGTACTCCCCCGTAGCCCGGTCAAAAGTCATGACGCCTTCAACCTGAGTAAGCCTGCGGAAATCCATCGTCTCAGTGTCCGACCCCGACGATCTGTCCAGTGCCACTATCTCAGCGTGCTCCCTGTCCAAGTCCTCTATGTTGAACAATGTAACCACCGGCACTGGGCGTGGGGGAACGTGTTCGGCACTGGAAGCAGCAGAATCTCTCGGGACAGCCATCTCTCTGCAAGGTGCAAGGTACCTCAAGTCAGAACAAGATACAAGCAAAGAAAAAGAAAGGGAATTATAAAGGGGACTACACTACAATTGAATTAAAAAGAATGCCAATAATTTCTGATAAAATTTCGGCAGAATTTCCCCTAGGCCGGAGGCGTAAGGGAAAATACCGGTGCACGCCCATAAGGAGTGACGGCCCCAACAAAGTCACGGTGTGCCCAAGGGCGACACCGGAGGTCCTCCGGTTGAAGAAATCCTCTTCCCCCCTTCAGCGGCACACCCTGTACCTTCCTTCAGCGGCACGCCTAGGCCGAGCCTCTCAGCGGCACGCCCTGTGCCTCCCCCAGCGGCACACCCCCTGGCCGTCCAGTGGCACGCCCTCGTGCCCCCCCTTACCCAGCGGCACACCTGTGCCCCCCCTTACCCAGCGGCACACCCGTGCCCCCACGTCCAGCGGCACATCGTGCCCCCACGCCCAGCCGCACACCCCGTGCCCTCGTTCCAGCGGCACACCCTCGTGCCTTGTCCCGGCGGCACACCCCATGCCCCTTTCTCCAGCGGCACGCCCTGACGCCATGACCGCCCCTGTACTGAAGAGAAGAAGGAGAAGAGATGAAGAGGAAGAGCAATAGGAGATGAGAAGAAGAACAAGAAAAGAAGAAGAAGGAGAGAAAGAAGGGAAGGAAGATGGGAGCCTAGGGCTTCGTCATCCTCCGAGCGAAGAAGAAGGAGAAGAGAAGAAGAAAGAGAAGAAAGGAAGAGAGGAAGAAGAGAGAAGAGACAAGGAGAGAGGGGGAGCCCCTCCGTGGCGTCCTCCTCACCCCAGCAACGACGGTGATGATAGACGGTGGTGGTGGCCGTACCCGGTGGCGAAGGAGCTACAAGAAAATAGACCTTTAGGGGCATTTCAAAACTGCCCCAAAAAATAGAGATAAATGCCCTAAAAATCTTTAGGGGCGGTTTGATTAATTTTAGGGGCATTTTAAAATGTGCCCCTATTGGCTCGATCCCTAAAAATTTTTGGGACACTTTTTGAAAAATGCCCCTAATGTTATCATTAGAGGCACTAAAAAACCGCCCCTAGATATTCTAATAGGAGCAATTTTGATGACCAAATGTCTCTAATCAGCATATTTTAAGGGCAATTTCTCATTCAAACTGCCTCAAATAACATATTTTAAGGATAGTCTTCTTGAAATAATGTGTTTTAGGAGCATTTTATTTCCCAAAGTGCCCCAAACAACTAATGTGTAAGGGCTCCAATTTTTAAATATAGCACCAAAATAACCATCCAAAATGTAAAAATTAAAGTCAACATTCCTAACATGCAATCAATACACAAATCATATTCTTTTTAATTCATTGGCATACACAAACATCCACCATTATACAACACGTGTATATCAATTGTATGCCTTTTAACAGAAACATAAATAAGACATGATACACATTGATAAAAGTAACGTCTTAACATAGCTATATTATAAAATAAAATCATGAAAATATTTTAATTACAAAAGACATAACATCCATGACTTTAAAATACAACTCATACCGTGGGGGCTCAATTTTTCACTTCGTGACTAAAATATAAAAAAATAGTTTTCCCTTGGTGCTCTTTAGATACAAACATTTTCTTGCTAGTGGACAAATAAGAAGGGAATTCAATTGGCTTGACAATTTTACATGAGATCATGGCACTTGCATTCTTCTCTACCAATGCATTGCAATCTACATTCTTGTTTGGATGCCACTGCAGAGCAAGCTTCTTGTAAGCACGTTTAATTTTAGCGACGGAGGTAGTCCTTGATGCCCAATATCTTGTACCAATCCTTGCACTTACTTAATTTCAATGCTTTTTCAACCCTCATCAATATTTGTCAAACACTCATGTCCTGCAAATTTAAATATATCAAGAATTTATGAGCTTGTCAATCACGACTACTAAACTGAAAGTCAAAAGAATTAAAGAGAATACGTTGCTTTACTTTTTCCAACCAAAAATAATGTTTCCTATCAAATGGCACCTTGTAGAAGTCAATTTTATTTTTCCAAGGTATGATGAATGCATACATATAAGAAAGAAAAAGCTTGAACTACCAAAAACCTTGTAGAAGTCAATTTTATTTTCCCAAGGTATGAATCTATGATGGCTTTTAGACAAACTTAGGAGGGCTATGGCTCCTTGCCCTCCCCTGAATCTGCCGCAGCATTTCGAAGGCAAGTTAATTTATTGCACTTCATATTGGACTTGAAAAGTTATATTATCTTTAAATACAACTTAATGTCATTGTATAATTACAAAAATGCAATAACTAATAGATCCGAGAAGTGGTGCAGAAAGAGTTTCATGCAGGAAAGGCACCCAACTGATAATTGAAGTTTAATATCAATGTTAGTAACTTGTATCTCCCAAACAAAGTAATTATCACTCAACTAGTGAAGGCTATAATTTTACGATGATGAGAACAATTAAGAAACTAATATCAGAGTGTTGATGAGGATGTGTTATCTCCATCTACTAAAGTGTAGATGGGTACACGTTCTCTTTAATACAGAAATCATATGTACATACTAAAAACAATTGCTGGAGGGTGTCAAAACATGAAGTTAAGGAAACATGGCATACCTCCCTGCAATATTTCCCACAGAACAATAAGGATTCTGCAACATTTTCATGCTGGCCACTTTCTCTGGTGCATTCCCAGTGATCTGCAGTGGAACGACAAAAACCTTCATATGATACAATAAGTTTTAGGAAATGTGCAATTATTTAGAGGACATAGTTGGGCCATGATGGAAACACAGCTCGAGATCCTGACATTTTTGATACCACTGCTGACATGTGAACAGGGACAACATCTGATCTACTCTGTCAGATCCACCCTCAACTGCCAAGCAAAATGTGCATATACAATATGGACAATGCCACCTTCCCTCGGGAAAATCCTGTAAAATTGCATGAAATCAGAAATAGAACTTTGACAACACATTGTTCGTAGGATTACTATCACATGAGACTATTTAAAAAAGATTCTTAGGAATATCAAGTTTTTGATGTCAAGAACTTGTTTCACATGATGACAAGTAGGGGTGTCAACGGGTCGGATCTTTTATGATCCGAATCCGGATCCGATAGTGTAAAATCCAAATCAGACCCGGATCTGAAATAAGGTTATATTCCGGATCCAAGTCTAACCCGAATCCGGATTTAAACTTTCGGATCCGGGCTTGATCCGAAACTCTAAGACATACTTTTTATAGGTAATGAGACGATATTCATATCTGGATTATTGGCTCCAATGAATTCATTATTGGATTCACATATAAACACATTTCTTTTCAGGTCAGGTCCAATAAATCTGCTTTGGGATAATTCGGATCCACACAAGAAACAACACACTACACTTAAAAGTAAAGAAGTTTAAACTCAGATCCATTTTTGGATCCACATAATAAACAACGTATTTCATTTCGGATCGGGCCCAATGAAGCTATTTTAGGCTAAGAATCTGTCATCGGAGAGAATCTCCCACTCTTCTGTTGAAAATCTTCTGCCCAGGAGACCATCCATGTTGATGAAATAGATAGGCTATAAAAGTACCGTGTAGTTCACTTTGGACCTGCAAACAGCCATTTTGTAGCAACAGGTAGAATCAGTTAAAGGAACGAGTTTTCGGATCTACTAGAACAAAATGCTAAAACAACTTAAATCTGAAACAAAATGCAGTCTCGAACAAGAGATCAAAAAACATGTGAACAAAAAAAATTGTCAACTGTCCCGCAACTCAAAAACCTGTAACATACATTTACCCAAGCCCCTCATATGAAAACCATGAAACAATGCTAAACTACTTAAAACCAGATAAGGTAAAAAATTATTGGGCACATGATAAAAAGGCTAGGTCTCTGTGCACTGTACAGCAACAGGAAATCAAACCAAATTCCTGAAAATCATCTCTCTGGCCTCTACTTTCATAGATAACCACATGGTCTAATATAAGGAGGTTCCACAGCTAGTTCCTAGACATATATATATCAGCACATTTCCCTCTTGTATTACACTAAAATAAAAACATTTCATTGGAAAAAAACAATGGCGGTTTAATCCTAATCCTATGAGATTTATACTGTTGTGTCTTTTCAGGGACAGTTGATGAGAATTTGTGCCTGAACAATTTTGCTTGCTCTTCTCTCATGGTTGTTTCCCTCTAGTGATGAGCTTTTGTGCTTATCAAATTTGTGACATGTTCTTTCATTGTAGAAGCCAACTATCCCCAAGTGTCATGTATACAAGTTGATTTTTTTTTCAAGGTTGAGAAATAATCTGATTCCTGTACTTGGATGATGCTTGCGTACTGTCAGTCAAATCCTTGCCTAATTTCTTATCTAAACAAAAAATACTGTTGGCAGAAATTTTCAAATTTGGTCTGATCCTTGAACACCATATTTTAATACATGAGACCTTAATTTTAGCAATTTCTCAATGGTACTATGTGCACTAATGCAGACATCAATGGTAAGGAGGTCATTCTCTTGAGAAAGAATAAGAATAACATTATTCCGACCACTAAAAACAAGCTATTGATTTAGCACTACCACTATTGATTCCATCTATTCATAAACAGGATGCATAATATTTTGGGGGATCAAATAGGAAGACCCTGTGGTTTTCTAGATAGTTATTGCCAGTCGAGGAGAAAGCCAGTTTAGAAGTCAAGATGTCAATTAGCATATTCTTCAGTGGTAAGAGAAAGTTCACAATGTTGACTGAGTCTTTAAGTGGTGAGGTGGCCCACATGCTGGGAAAAAGATGAATTGATGTTTCAGTCTTAAACAAGAAATAATTATCACAGAAGGTGTCCACCTGAATGGATAGAACTTTAGGATCAAATGTGTATATTCCCTGCTATCCATCACCTTGTCTGGGATACAAATACAGAATTTTGAATATAGCTTGGGCAATGCCAAGCGAGAACAAAGGTTTATTTGAGTTGACAGAGTTACAGGAGAATATTCCTTACAGACGTTACGAAATAGAAGTCATTTCGATGGGAAGCCAGGTATGTTAGAAGGAATTTTCCTTCAGATATTGGGAAAATCATGCCCTTCTAATGCCAAAAGAGAAGTAAATTTTTCTCTTTAGGCTGATCTCCGAAAATTAGCACTCACAGACACCATGAAAAGTTAGCAATGCCCATTATAACCTTTCAGTCAGAGAGCCTAACAAGTCATTGAGGCTCCTCGTTCCTCTCTTCTGAGACAGATTGTACATGTGCTGCCCCTGACTAAAAATAGAGCAAAACCCCTGACTAAAAATACTAGTAGTCTTACTCCTAACCCCACAAACCCCTGACTCAAACAAATGTGGCACTGGCTACAAAAAACTAGAGGAAAAGCAGATCTCACAAGCCACCGAAACAGTTGAAAAGTGCCCAATACTCTAAAATCTAATCTACAAGGGGTACGCAAAAAAGACACAGAGACAAACCAGGGATAGACCAGATCAACGTCACCGATGGAAGAAAATAAAAAAAGGAACTTGGGTCTCGTCTAAATACCTTCGCCGCCCTGGTGAGCCGATCTCCACTTTCCCCGACGCAAATGTTCAGGACGAGCTGCTGCACCTTGATCTCCCGCATCGGATTTGAGAGCTTCTTCTCCGACGCCTGCGAAGCGCCACAAAGAATAACTACCACATAGAATTGATATCATGGAGACTTCCACATAGAATTGTAGAAGCAGTGGAGAAGTACTGGACAATGAAGGAAAGAAAAAAAATATGTGCAAACCAAGCTTTTCAGAACCACTTGTGTAAGAGCACATCCACGTATGAAGTTAGGAATAGCTAAATCAAGCAAGGGAAGAATAACTTAATGAATCTTATGCATATGTCCATGTTTGCTGATCCAAACCAATAAACCCATTATGTAGTTCTCAAGATGCCCTTTAGTTGGGAGTGTGAAAAAAATTATCATTATCCACATGAAAAAAGAGAAACTAGGCAAACCTGAAGTCTTTGCAAGTTTTTGCTAGACTTTTCTTTCCTTATGATGAAAATTAAGATGAAGTGTATTTAAAAGACTATCTCATTGCTCTGTTTTAATGTAACCTACCCTTTTGGATCTTCAAGAAAAAAAATTCTAGTAAATTCTCAGTGCACAATCTCATCTCCTTCCACAGCCATTCACAGCTTGTGCCAAGTTTAGCACACAGTTGTGTGGGCAGATACTGATGAACATAAAAGACGAACATGCTGCATCAATCCCCCCCTTGCGCACAGGACAGCCTCAGATTTAAAGCCATATATCTACTACGACCAAAATCAGAGCCATATCAACTACCTTTCCTGGGAGGAGAGCACTTCCGGAGAACACCTTATTTGGCCCTCTATGGAAGCAAGTCCCGAGAAGTTTCCAGCTAGGTCTTGTAGATATCATCTGAGAACAGAACGAAATGGACCTCTTTGAAATCACCCGAGAACTCCTTAACTGCAGATATGGCAATCTTGGAAGCCTCCTTGTAAGGATAGCCATAGACGCCACATGATATGGCGGGAAAAGCAACATACTGAATGCCATTTTCTTTGGCAAGCTTTCAACAGCTTCTATATGCATTTCTCAGGGAAACCTCGGGCTGCTTATCAGTATCATAGATGGGGCCAACTGTATGGATTACATGAGAGACAGGCAACCGAAAAGCCAGGGTAATCCTGGGTTCGCCAGTTGGGCAACGGACTCTAGGACGGACCTCAGGAACATCACGACATGCTGCTAGAAGTTCGGGGCCAGCAGCTCTGTGTATGGCTCCATCTACACCCACCCCTCCAAGCATTCGCTCATTAGCTACATTCCTTTTTTTTTGGTAAGTAAGGTGTAATGAATTGTATTAAAGAAGCTAACTGTACAATAAGAAGAACCTTTGGACCACACACATCGTGGCCTCTAGGTTGATTAAACTGAAAAGTTGAATTTCTTAAAAATTTCTTCCTGCCTCTTAGAGAGGTTATTCAGACCATTAAATTCTAAACAACATCTAGAGTCCTCTACTATTTCTAAGAACAACTTTATGCTTGATGTGGGTGGTGCATCTTCAAATAGTCTAAAGCATCTCTCTCGCCAAATCTTCCATATGGTGATTCTTAGAAGAATTCTGACTAGCTTAACCAATGGAGTGAAGCCCTTAAATTCCTGTTGCAGCTTGAAGATTTCCTGATGGATTCCAATTTGAGGGCTTCTATGGAGGTCGAACTTATGAAGAATATTCATCCAAATCCATTGAGTATAAGGGCATTCGAAGAAGAGATGTTGGTGAGATTCACTTGCTGCTCTACAAAGCAGACAAATACTAGGAAGAAAGAACCCCTTGGGCTGAAGCGATTCTGCCGTGGGTAATTTAGAATGAACTGCTTGCCACATACAATGGGAGGCCATTTGAGAGGTGGGATTCTGCCAAACCCAGTCATGAGCTGTCATAGGTGGCCCTTTATCTCTTATAGCTTCCCATATATCCCTTGTCTTTAGAGGCTTCATTGAATGTTTCCATGTGACAGCATCTCGGGCACTGTTGTTTATAGGAATAGTTCGAATTCTATCCCATAGCTCTAGCATTTCGGAGGAGAGTGCAGCAGGTAGAGTCCATCGGCTCTCAGAGATAAACCTGTCGACAGTGGCATGTTTGCTGAGATTGAGGTCCTCCCTGATATGATCCCCATATTGCTGATTAATACTGCAACCATGAATCCATGGGTCTGACCACAGATTAGTATGTTTACCATTAGAGATTTGAATTGAAATGTGGTTCTTGATGAGATCTCTAGCCAGCAGAATCCCCTTCCAGGCTGACGAATAATAAGACTTCAGCTGGAAGTCCCATATATTATTCTTTGAGAGATACTTGTGCCGAACCCATTCAAACCAAAGTGAATCTTTTTCCTGTAGAATCTCCCAAAGCAATAGACCTGAGCTTGCTCGGTTCCATTCTTTCAGGTTTTTAAGCCCCAGACCTCCTTCTGATTTAGGCTTGCATATATGATGCCAGGAAAGCATGTGTAAGGAAGATTTGGAAGAGCAACCTGACCAATAGAAGTTTCTTAAAAGCTTGTCAATCTCTTCAATTAACCCTGCAGGTAAGTGAAAGGCTGCTGCCCAGTAAATGGAGTAGGAAGAAAGGACTGATTTCACCAATTCCAGTCTGCCCGCTCTTGACAGCAGTCTGTTCTTCCAAGAATCAATTCTTCTTTTAATCTTCTCAATAATAGGAGAACAATTACTTTTGTTAATGGATTTGGTGATTAAAGGCAGTCCCAGGTAAGGCACGGGGAGGTTGCCTTGGCTAACCCCCAACTGATCAGTTATATTTTTAGGATTCTGAATTTTAGCACCAATAAAGGCCTTGGTTTTGTCTGCATTTAGATTAAGGCCCGAGATCTTAGCAAATCTGTGTAGAAGATAACTCACTTGGCTGATTGTCTCTTTATCATTTTCCAGGAACAGGAGCAGATCATCAGCAAATAGAACATGGGAAATCTGCAAGTTCCCAGCCCTTGGACACTTAATATGTCCATTGGAAACCTTGAGATCCAGCATAGAGCTAAAACCCTCCATGACAATATTGAATAAGTAAGGAGATAAGGGGTCTCCTTGTCTTATTCCATTTGAGCTATTGAAGAAGCCATGGGGAGAGCCATTTAATAAGACAGAGAAGGTAGGTCCTTCCAAACAAGCAGAAATCCAGTTAATGCATCTTTGAGGAAAACCCATTCTGCTCATCAAGTAGTATAGATATTTCCTGTTTACTGAATCAAAGGCCTTCTTCAGATCCACCTTCAGACAACTGATATTACCTTTAGTTTTGGAATGAAGATCTCAAACAATATCATTAGCGAGTAATACATTGTGGTGAATACTCCTTTCTTTAAGGAATGCAGACTGGTTCTTACTGATGAGCTTAGAAAGGAGAGGCTTGATTCTGTTAGCAATGACTTTAGAAATAGTTTTGTATACAAAATTGCAAAGAGATATGGGCCTAAACTGCTCAAAGGAGTCCGCCCCTTCCGTCTTAGAAATAAGAGAGATGAAAGTACAGTTAAGCTGTTTTAGAAGACTGCAAGTGGAGAAAAAATGTTGAATAGCAGATATTACATCTTCTCCAATAATGCTCCAAGCAATCTGAAAAAATTCTGCAGGAAATCCGTCTGGTCCTGGGCTCTTGTGTTTGGGGGCTTGGAAGATGGCCTGTTTAATCTCCTCATTCAATATAGGCGCTGTAAGAATCCCAGCATCCTCCTCAGATAGAATAGTTCTGGGAGTAAAGTTCCAGTCTTGAACATGAGAGGGAGATCCTCGGTTAAGTAGTTCTGAGAAAAATTGGATAGCATGACTACTTATCTCTGAAGGATCAGCAGTGAAACTTCCATCTGCTAATCTACATTTTTTGATGCTGTTAGCAATCCTCCTGCTTTTAAGAGCTGCATAAAAAAATTTAGTATTTGAGTTGCCCAGAGCTAGCCAATTTTGCCTTGATTTCTGTCTAGCAAAGGATTCTTCAATTTGGGCTTCTTTGGATAGTTGCTGTTTGAGAGTCTTTTCCTGAATGATCAGGTTAGCATTCAATGGATCTATAGAAAGTTGTGACTGGACATCAAGAAGGTCCTGTTTGGTTCTCTGAAATTTAGCTTTAACATTTCCAAAACAATTCCCATTCCATTCCCGAAGCACTTCTTTGAGCCTTTTGAGTTTTGACCAAAGAATAAATTGGGGTGTTCCTGTAACTTGGAAATCCCAAGCATCCTTCACTAAGGCAAGAAATCCAGGATGCTGAGTCCACATATGAAAGAATTTGAATGGTTTTTTTCCAGTTTTCATTTCTTTTTCCGAATAAACAGTGATCATCTTATGATCTGAGAAAATTTCAGAAGATAATTCTGCATATGAATCAGGGAAAAGGTTCAACCATTCATCATTTATTAGGCATCTGTCCAGCCTAGCCACAATCCGTTTAGGAGGCATTGAGTTGTTACTCCAAGAGAAGGAGTTACCTGCCATTTTAATGTCGTCTAATGCTGAAGAAACTATCCTATTATCAAAATCCTGAAGAATGGCTGTGGGGACAGGATTCCCACCTAGCTTTTCAGTTGGATACCGGGTAGAATTAAAGTCTCCAATCACCATCCACGGCATACCATTACTGAAGGATGACAGAGCATATAAATCATTCCAAAGAATTCGTCTCTGGGATAGCAGATTTGAGGCATAAACAGCTGTTACATAGAATTGAAAATTTTGAGCAGAATCTGTAACCAATAAATGGATGAGTTGATCAGAATACTTGATCACACTTGTTGTAAATTTCGAAGGGTTACTAAGAACCCATATTCTTCCTCTTTCAGTGTAATTATGGTGAAGGTCTGCTTCAGGCCATATGTGCTGCTTGAATATAGCTGTATTTTTTTATGAATCTTGGTTTCAACAAAAATAGCAATGTCACACTTAGAGCGAGAAATAATGAGCTTGAGTTGGGCTCGTCGCTCTGGTTTATTTAATCCTCTGACATTCCAACTTATGAACTTCATATGGAAATCCCAAGAAAAAATATTAGAAAGAGGAAAATTATGAAGACAGGCGTTGGGATCGCCTTGTTTTGGAATTTCCTAACTGGATTTCTGACTTTCCTTTATTCTTCCCAGTAGGAGGTAACTGGTTAGAATTAGAAGGCATAGGAGCTTCAAGACCCGATTTCTTCTCAACAGCTTCCTGAAGACTAGGGAAGTCGCCCCTATCAAAGTTAATGTCACCTAACTTAGTTATAGATTTGAAATTCAAACCGCTTTCCTCTGCGTCTGAAATGCTAGGCAACTTCCTTACATTTAGCTGTCCTTTTTCAGAAATCTGATCTTTGGCAACCAATTCGCTGGACCCCAGGCCATCATTCCGATCAACACGGACAGAAGCTAAATTAGAATTCTCTTCCTCGGAAATTGAATCTAATGCCGAAAATTTGTTCTCAGTAGAGTCTGAAGTTTGTTGACAGCTTCCTGGTTGGACGTCAGTAACTTGAGAGCCCTTGAACCCAGATTCCTGCGATGCATTGTGACAGTCATTTCCCAAACCATCTTTAACAGTAACCGATGTGTTCGGAATATGAATTAGCATACCATTTGGACTGCTATCCATTAGAAATTTATGGTCACCTCCAGCAGAGGAAAGAGTTGAGGTTTTGGGTCCCTTCTGCGGAACTATCTTTTGCTTGTTGAGATTTTTATCAGATGAGGATCGCTTAATGGAGCATAGGCCCTCTGAGTGCCCAAAAGAATTGCACACTGAACAGGCCGTAGGCTTCCAAGTATAAGAAACTTGAATTCTTCGAGTCCTACCTTGAATATCTTGGAAATAAACTTCATTCGGCAGGGCGCTGGTAGCAGAGATCATAACACATGCTCTAGCAAAACTTAGGCGTTGCCTTGAAGCCGTGAGTTGATCTAAATGAAGAGGTGTCCCAATGACACTGCAAATGCGACTGAAGAACTTATTTGTCCATAAGTGCAAGGGAACCCCATGCAGAGAAATCCACAGAGGAATGGACTGAAGACTATCGACTTCGAAAGTAATCTCCGGAGACCAGCGACGCAAGATCATTGGATGACCTTTAATAGTCCAGAAAGTCTCCAGAATGCGATGCAGGTCATCCACTAAATCAAATTTGCAAATAAAGAACCCATGTTCCAGCATGAAAAGCTGGAAACCATTGGGATTCCATCGATGACGAATGAAAGCCTGGAGTGGCAAGAACGAAGTGGAGAGGCCTACCACGTAGCCGACGAGGGAGTTCGACCATGCCTCTTCTAACTCCGCAGAGTCCCCTTTTTCACAAACAGCAACAGGCCGAGAGTCAATGGAAGAAGGTGCAAGGTATTCCAACTGGAGTTTGTCCCGATCGGCAGCCGGAACAGAGGCCTTGAAAAGACCAGCCCAAGCATGAGTACTGGAAGAACCTGGGAGAGGAGCTCGAGAGCGGGAGTGAGAGAGGCGCCGGTCACCCCCGCCCAAAGAAGGAACTCCAGAGGATGGCGGAGGAGAAGATGACAGGCCATGCAGAGACGAGGCTTGGTCTTCAACGCCAGAACAAGCCTCGCCTCTCATCGCCAGAACGAGGCTCTCTTCCGTTCACACCCCGTCGAGTAGATTTCCTCATTAGCTACATTCACGATAGCGTACGTGGATCCGTCGACGGACCTGACGGTGATGTCCCCCTTGCGGATATCGAGGACATTCGAAGGAGACAGCTGGAAGCGGCCGATCCTAACAAGAGCAGAACCCCCGCCGGAACTCGGCACCGCCGCGAACCAATGCCCGTTCCCCGGCATCCTGGAGATCACGGTAGGAAAGCCTAGGATTTTGGGGGATCTGGGGCTTCTGAGAACGGGGGAGTGGCGGGGGAGATCTGGCCTCAGCAAAGCTCCGAGAACTCGGCTGCCCCTCGAAAGGATTGGCGAAGAGCTCGACATTTCCCTGGGGGGACGCAGGGAAGCGCCATTCCAGGTCTCCATCAGCGCTTCTCAGGAACAAGGGCCCTTGGGCCGTCCATCTGCGGTTCTTCGTTTGACTGTACCGGAGGTGGATTCCCTTCACGAGATTGAATGGGATCGGACGTCGATGATATTGGAGGAAGAGGAAATAGCGATAAAGAAAAATAGAGGGAGGAGGCGACTCGACTGGGAAACGGCGAGGAAGAGTCCACGCAACTTTGGAAATTTGAGAGGAGGGGGGGGGGAGGGGGAGGGGGAGGGGGAGGGAGACAGAGAGGAAGAGGGAGAAGAGTCCGCGCGAACGGTTACGGAAGTCTTCAAAGCAAAAATTTTGGGACATTAGTAAAGAACTACTTCGATCTCATACTCGTTACGAGATTTAGAGGCATTTTCAGATTAACGAAGATGAAAATTAGAATATTTTAGGGGCAATATAAAATAAAGTGTCTCTATTTATAATATTTTAGAGACGGTTTTAACAAATGCCACTAACCAAACAGCCCCTATACATCATTTTTTTGAGAGAGAGATGCGGGGAGAGGAGAGATGTGGAGGGAGAGAGAGAGAGAGATTCGGGAGAAGGAGAGGTGCAGGAAGGGGAGAGACGTGGAGAGAGAGAGGGAGATGCGGGGGAAAATATTTGGGGTGGATAGAGAGACGCCCTCACGCGTCACGACCCCCCTTCCCCCGGCAAAAACGCCACACCGTCTATTGTTCTCAGGAACCGAGAGCAGCGACGCCTACTTGCCGCTTCCATCTTGCCAGCAGCTGCTCCTCCTCCACCTCGCCAGCAATGGCGCATCTACCCGTAGTCCGCCGGTTGTCGCACGCTCCGCTTCGATACCGCTGCATGCAACCACCGCCACCTCCTTGTCGGCGGCCGCACCCCACCTGAATTCTGCGGCATGCCTCCTCTACTTAGCCGCCGCACGCGTTAGTCCGCCTCCTCTAAGTCGTTGCCCTGCGCTGCCTCCACTCTACCGTCATCCTCTTGCCCACGGTCAAGTTGCTGGATTCACGGTAGAGCTTCGCCTTTCCGCTGAAACCCCACGTTTGAGGATCACCATTCCGGATAATACCTTTTACGTCAAAGTTGTCATCTCATTTTGGTTGTCAACCTGTTTATGATTATCGATCCTCACAAAAAAAAATTCGTTGTTTCTTGATAATGAGATTATTGGTGTAGTAATAGTGTGCTTCATTGTATGGTTATTTGTTAAGGCATTTTATTACAAACTCCTACCTTTATTACTTCTTAATTGATATGATTTGTCAATGTTTGAATTAAGATCTTGATGCACATTTAAATTTTGATTGACTCTTGACCTGATGACGATGGTGTTCATGGCTTTTCATATGTCAATGCAATCATCGTCAAATACGTTGACAGTTGCCCATTGATGGAGACATCGCTGCCCATGTGCTATAAACAAGAGCTTCTTGGGACATGCCCACAATTATATAGAGTGCCTTTCTATGGTAATTGTCCAAGTCATTTCTCTCTGAACTCCCGACTTTCTCCTCTCCAAACTAACTATCTCTAAAACCCTCTCCTGCCTCCCATGTCCCTCCAACTCTAGATTTTTTTTAGCTGGCCTTCTCCAGTTTATCATGTGGACTATGGTTATATAGGCATTTTTTTATCATGCAACTAAGCTAATTTTAAATCATTTTATGTTGATGTAGTTTCCATCATCTTTTTTTCCCACATAAGAAGTAGTGTTGGAAGTTTATGTCAAATGGGCGGAGGACACTCTAAATTAGATTTGTTAGTTATGGTGTCACGGAGTCGGGAACTGGGAAAAAAATGAGTCCGAGGAAAAGACAGCAAAAAAGATCTTTTAACTTGGAAAAATTGTGACAGAAACATTAATTTTTTTATGCATAAAAGTTTGCTTTAGAAAGTAAAATATTTATAATGTAAGACACGTGTCATTCTACAATCTTCTTCCCCATACAAAGTTACGTAAGGTATCATTCATATAAACTCCTTCTCTTGCTACCTCTCCTCGTGAGGGATCAATACTATATGAACTCAAATGCCACTTGCCCCTTTACCTTAATTAGGTTGGCTAACAGTGGTCAAGCCTCTAACAATGGTTAAACATATCCCCATTACTCAATCATCACCCTTATCAAGTCATCTTAAACCAGAGTGGCAGTCTCTTAATTTTTGTGAGAGTTCCAATTACACATATCAGTATACCTTGTGGGTCATTTCTGACCGACCGAATGACCCCATCTCAACAAGTTGTAAACATAAAGGTTGTAGCTAGCTTAGTGACATTTTTAATGGTTCAAGTTTCACATTAATTGGACACTTCTACCTAAAAAAATGATATAAAACTCAGTATTGGGCTTGAAAACTTAATGGGTTGAATCTATGGGGCCTAATCAACTCAGTCCAATGAGCTCTTGGGCATACAAATTCGGGTTCTTACAGTTGTGATCAAGACTATTGATTGAATCTAGCATTTGTTGGACCCATTTGACCTAATTTCTTGTTTGGAAGTGCTAACTTATAAAGTAATGAAAGTTGTAAAGTTGTTACACCTTTCAAGTCACACAAAATAAAAATTTATTGTCACTCCACCTATCATGTAAATGCACATTGTCTCTGGATTCTAGCAGTTCTTGCATTTCACCTCATATTTTTCAAAAGGAGAAACATTTTGAAAATAATCATCTTCTGAAGTTATTAGTTATTACAATGATGTCAAGCAACAACATTCAAATGTGAAGCTGCCATTTTCAATATTTTATTTTTGAAAAGGAAAATAAAACTATGAATGCCTTTTTGTTAACCCTACCTACTTGATGATAATAACTTCTAAGTTGGTGTGTAATCTATTTAGCAATCAATTTACTAAAGTGTTTTGGGATTTTATTATTTTTATATAGAAAACCTTGATTTGAAGGTGATCAAATAAGAATAGGATGCATGGAGATGCCTATGTGATAGAGGTTCTACAAAATAAAATGTGTCCACAAAAGTGTCAACATCTTGGCTAATTGAGTTACACTTTGTAAGCGTCAAATTTCGTTCATAATTTTTTCAATTGTTATTTTAAATAGTATTTCTATTTAATTTAAAATATCATATTTAATAACATATTTTTTCTTTTAAATAATGATTCTATACTATTTTTATTTTAATAAAATATATTAAATATGTTTGACACTTCGATCATGGTTTAGAAATGTATGCTTACATGAAAAAAATGAGAAAATATATGTTTGATAGAAGCAACCAAATATATTTTTGTGTTTTTATTAAAAAATTCTTTTATAAGTTTATTTGTATATTTATATATTTTAAATTATATTTATAATCTTCTTATATTAAAGTATTGTTAAAAATATCAATGCTGTTAACCTTCAATTAAGATGTAGATGCTATTATGTTCCTGTCCATTTTAAGGAGTTTTTGGACAAATATATCCTTAAGAAGACTAACTAATTGCTCCAAAGAGAGAGAGAGAGTGAGTGAAAAAGACCGTATAGATATAGAAAGAGAAATAGTTTAGGAGGCATTAGTGATATCTTGGACTTTTAAAATCTAGCTGTAGATTAATTATAATTAACTAAAGAATTATATTAGAATACAAATTGATGGTGATGGTAGGAATATTTTTGTAAATATTGTAATAAAATAATGTTATTAACTTGTTATATATAATTATATAAATAACTTATAATATAATATTGTTGAAAAATTCTCATGATTATAAAAAGTAATATAAAAGAAAGAGATTTTTTGTATATAAAACATGTTAAAATAAAAAATTAAATTTATCCTTCTTCCATTTATATTTATACAAGATCGTATTGTTGTTATATAAATGACCACGGAAGGATCTTTCTTCGTATGTTTTCATGTTTTTTTACACATAAAATAAAGATTTTTTTACATAAAAATTATTGTTAAATAAAAAGTTATAAAAAATATTCTTGTAAGTATATTAGTAAATATATCACTGTATAAATTTAAATTATATAAAAAAATCATATTTATTTACTTTACGGACATTTATTTTTGACCAAAAATTTATAAAAAATTAGACTTAAATAACATGTACGTATTATTTAAAATAATTGAGTGATACATTTATAAATATATTTTTAAAAATATTTTTTATACATTTAATTTTAACCATAATTTTTATGTAAAATTCTCCGTGAACACATACATATATAATTATTGGGAATAGTTTCTTTAAAATCTATTCTATCTAAAAATTTATGTCAACATAAATTTTGATTTAAAATTTAAAATTGATGAAAACTCACACTTTCTGTTTGGCAGCAGCGTCATAATATTTAAAGTTTATGTGGATCGGTTGACAGATAACTCTCCGTAAATTAAAAATTATTAAAGTAACAATTCAATAGAGATTGTTATCATTCGTAAATAATAAAAAAACTATAATATGAACTTTTGAATATAATGTTTAAAAAATTACAATAATCAATGTCATTATCTCTCGTTCACATAATCCTCTCATATGTTTAATGTTATTCTATTTCGAAATAAATTTCACAAAATCATATATGACTAGCTAGTACATTATACACATAATCTCATGTCATATGATTCTTGCAAACCTTCGTGACTGTCATCTCTGCTTACTGCTCGTGGAGTCCAGAGGCTGGGTATGCCTACTCTTACAAGTTAGAATATATGGGCAAAACTCCTATTTCTCATGTGGATGCAAGAAGCAGGAGAACTAATTCATAAAACAAACCCTATTACGCGTGTTACCGGAGGAACTTTCGCATCAAAGTCTCAATAACATGTCAATAAATGCCATATGATAATTACTTTTAAACCCGTTACACTCAATTTATTGTAATCGTAGTACTCTACTCGAGAAATTATATCTGAGAGACGGGGGGCTGACGGTGGTGCATGGCCACATATGCAGAGGGGGCGTGGGGCACAGGCGGGAGGGAGTGCGGAGGGCTGTACAGGGGCGTCGGCAGAGGTGTTGGGCTGCCGGCCGGCGGAGGGCGGTGCAGGGCTGAAGGTAGAGGAGAGGGGGGGCTGAGGGCGGTGCAGGGGAGCCTTCTCCAGTGGATTCTCTACTTCTATTTTTAAATTTAAGAGAAAAAATGAGAAAAAAACATTCCCAAACACCCTATTATAAGTGTCAGGAGGGAAGGGAAGAGAGAGATGCGGGGAGGGGAGAGATGTGGAGGGAGAGAGAGAGAGAGATTCGAGAGAAGGAGAGGCACAGGAAGGGGAGAGACGTGGAGAGAGAGAGGGAGATGCGGGGGAAAATATTTGGGGTGGGTAGAGAGACGCCCTCACGCGTCACAACCCCCTTTCCCCCCGGCAAAAATGCCACACCGTCTATGGTTCTCAGGAACCGAGAGCAACGACGCCTACTTGCCGCTTCCATCTTGCAGCAGCTGCTCCTCCTCCACCTCCCCAGCAACGGCGCATCTACCCGCATTCCGCCGGTTGTCGCACGCCCCGCTTCAATACCGCTGCATGCAGCCACCGCCACCTCCTTGCCGGCGGCCGCACGCCACCTGAATTCTGCGGCATGCCTCCTCTACTTAGCCGCCGCACGTGTTAGTCTGCCTCCTCTAAGTCGTTGCCCTGCGCTACCTCCACTCTACCGTCATCCTCTTGCCCACGGTCAAGTTGCTGGATTCACGGTAGAGCTTCGCCTTTCCGCTGAAACCCCACGTTTGAGGATCACCATTCCGGATAATACCTTTTACGTCAAAGTTATCATCTCATTTTGGTTGCCAACCTGTTTATGATTGTCGATCCTAGCAAAAAAAAAATCGTAGTTTCTTGATGATGAGATTATTGGTGTAGTAATAGTATGCTTCGTTGTATGGATATTTGTTAAGGCATTTTATTACAAACTCCTACTTTTATTACTTCTTAATTGATATGATTTGTCAATATTTGAATTGAGATCTTAATGCACATTTAAATTTTGATTCACTCTTGACCTGATGACGATGGTGTTCATAGCTTTTCATATGTCAATGCAATCATCGTCAAATGCGTTGACAATTGCCCATTGATGGAGACATCGCTGCCCATGTGCTATAAACAAGAGCTTCTTGGGACATGCCCACAATTATATAGAGTGCCTTTTAATGATAATTGTCCAAGTCATTTCTCTCTGAACTCCCGGCTTTCTCCTCTCCAAGCTAGCTATCTCTAAAACCCTCTCTTGTCTCCCATGTCCCTCCAATTCTAGATTTTTTTTAGCTGGCCTTCTCTAGTTTATAAAATGGACTATGATTATATAGGCATTTTTTTATCATGCAACTAAGCTAATTTTAAATCATTTTATGTTGATGTAGTTTCCATCATCTTTTTTTTCCAGATAAGAAGTAGTGTTGAAAGTTTATGTCAAATGGGCGGAGGACACTCTAAATTAGATTTGTTAGTTGTGGTGTCACGGAGTCGGGAACTGGGAAAAAAATGAGTCCGAGGAAAAGACAGCAAAAAAGATCTTTTAACTTGGAAAAATTGTGACAGAAACATTAATTTTTTAATGCATAAAAGTTTGCTTTATAAAGTAAAATATTTATAATGTAAGACACATGTCATTCTACAATCTTCTTCCCCATGCAAAGTTGGGTAAGGTTTCATTCATATAAACCCGTTCTCTTGCTATCTCTCCTCGTGGGGGATCAATACTATATGAACCCAAATGCCACTTGCCCCTTTACCTTAATTAGGTTGGCTAACAGTGGTCAAGCCTCTAACAATGGTTAAACATATCCCCATTACTCAATCATCACCCTTATCAAATCATCTTAAACCAGAGTGGCAGTCTCTTAATTGTTGTGAGAGTTCCAATTACACATATCAGTCTACCTTGTGGGTCATTTCTGACCGACCGAATGACCCCATCTCAACAAGTTGTAAACATAAAGGTTGTAGCTAGCTTAGTGACCTTTTTAATGGTTCAAGTTGCACATTAATTGGACACTTCTACCTAAAAAATGATATAAAACTCAGTATTGGGCTTGAAAACTTAATGGGTTGAATCTATGGGGCCTAATCAACTCAGTCCAATGAGCTCTTGGGCATACAAATTTGGGTTCTTACAGTTGTGATCAAGACTATTGATTGAATCTAGCATTTGTTGGACCCATTTAACCTAATTTCTTATTTGGAAGTGCTACCTTATAAAGTAATGAAAGTTGTAAAGTTGTTACACCTTTCAAATCACACAAAATAAAAAATTATTGTCACTGCACCTATCATGTAAATGCACATTGTCTCTGGATTCTAGCAGTTCTTGCATTTCACCTCATATTTTTCAAAAGGAGAAGCATTTTGAAAATAATCATCTTCTGAAGTTATTAGTTATTATAATGATGTCAAACAACAACATTCAAATGTGAAGCTGCCATTTTCAATATTTCATTTTTGAAAAGGAAAAGAAAACTATGAATACCTTTTTGTTAACCCTACCTACTTGATGATAATAACTTCTAAGTTGGTGTGTAATCTATTTAGCAATCTATTTACTAAATTATTTTGAGATTTTATTATTTTTATATGAAAAAGCTTGATTTGAAGGTGATCAAATAAGAACAGGATGCATGGAGATGACTATGTGATAGAGGTTCTACAAAATAAAATATGTCCACAAACGTGTCAACATCTTGGCTAATTGAGTTACACTTTGTAAGCGTCAAATTTCGTTCATAATTTTTTTAATTATTATTTTAAATAGTATTTCTGTTTAATTTAAAATATCATATTTAATAACATATTTTTTCTTTGAAATAATGATTCTATACTATATTTATTTTAATAAAATATATTAAATATGTTTGACACTTCGATCATGGTTTAGAAATGTATGCTTACATGAAAAAATGAGAAAATATATGTTTGATAGAAGTAACCAAATATATTTTTGTGTTTTTATTAAAAAATTCTTTTATAAGTTTATTTGTATATTTATATATTTTAAATTATCTTTATAATCTTCTTATATTAAAGTATTATTAAAAATATCAACGATGTTAACCTTCAATTAAGATGTAGATGCTATTATGTTCCTGTCCATTTTATAGAGTTTTTAGACAAATATATCCTTAAGAAGACCAACTAATTGCTCAAAAGAGAGAGAGAGAGAGAGTGAAAAAGACCGTATAGATATAGAAAGAGAAATAGTTTAGGAGACATTAGTGATATCTTGGACTTTTAAAATCTAGATGTAGATTAATTATAATTAACTAAAGAATTATATTAGAATACAAATTGATGGTGATGGTAGGAATATTTTTGTAAATATTGTAATAAAATAATGTTATTAACTTGTTATATATAATTCTATAAATAAACTCATAATATAATATTGTTGAAAAATTCCCCTGATTATAAAAAGTAATATAAAAGAAAGAGATTTTTTGTATATAAAACATGTTAAAATAAAAAATTAAATTTATCATTCTTTCATTTATATTTATACAAGATCGTATTGATGTTATATAAATGACCACGGAAGGATCTTTCTTCGCATGTTTTCATGTTTTTTAGACATAAAATAAAGATTTTTTTACATAAAAATTGTTGTTAAATAAAATGTTATAAAAATTATTCTTGTAAATATATTAGTAAATATATCACTGTATAAATTTAAATTATATAAGAAATCATATTTATTTACTTTAAGGACATTTATTTTTGACCAAAAATTCATAAAAAATTATACTTAAATGACATGTACGTATTATTTAAAATAATTGAGTGATACGTTTATAAATATATTTTTAAAAATATTTTTATAAATTTATTTTTAACCATAATTTTTATGTAAAATTCTCCGTGAACACATACATATATACTTATTGGGAAGAGTTTCTTTAAAATCTATTCTATCTAAAAAATTATGTCAACATAATTTTTGATTTAACATTTAAAATTGATGAAAACTCACACTTCCTGTTTGGCAGCATCGTCATAATATTTAAAGTTTATGTGGACCAGTTGACAGATAACTCTCCGTAAATTAAAAATTATTAAAGTAACAATTCAATAGAGATTGTTATCATTCGTAAATAATAAAAAAACTATACTATGAAATTTTGAATATAATGTTTAAAAAATTATAATCATCAACGTTATTATCTCTCGTTCTCATAATCCTCTCATATGTTTAATGTTATTCTATTTCGAAATAAATTTCACAAAATCATATATGACTAGCTAGTACATGATACACACAATCTCATGTCAGAGGATTCTTGCAAACCTTCGTGACCGCCATCTCTGCTTACTGCTCGTGGAGTCCAGGGGCTGGGTATGCCTACTCTTACAAGTTAGAATATATGGGCAAAACTCCTATTTTTTCTGTGGATGCAAGAAGCAGGAGAACTAATTCAGAAAACAAACCCTGTTACGCGTGTTATCGGAGGAACTTTCACATCAAAGTCTCAATAACATGTCAATAAATGACATCTGATAATTACTTTTAAACCCGCTACACTCAGTTTATTATAATCGTAGTACTCTACTCAAGAAATTATATCTGAGAGACGGGGGGGCTGACGGTGGTGCAGGGCCACATATGCAGAGGGGGCGTGGGGCACAGGCGGGTGGGAGTGCGGAGGGCTGTACAGGGGCACCGATAGAGGTGCTGGGCCGTCGGCCGGTGGAGGGCGGTGCAGGGCTGAAGGTAGAGGAGAGGGGGGGCTGAGGGCGGTGCAGGGGAGCCTTTTCCAGTGGATTCTCTACTTCTATTTTTAAATTTAAGAGAAGAAAATGAGAAAAAAATATTCCCAAACACCCTATTATAAGTGTCAGGAGGGAAGTGAAGAGAGAGATGCGGGGAGGGGAGAGATGTGGAAGGAGAGAGAGAGAGAGAGAGAGAGATTCGTGAGAAGGAGAGGCGCAGGAAGGGGAGAGACGTGGAGGGAGAGAGGGAGATGCGGGGGAAAATATTTGGGGTGGGTAGAGAGACGCCCTCACGCGTCACGACCCCCTTTCCCCCCGGCAAAAACGCCACACTGTCTATGGTTCTCAAGAACCGAGAGCAGCGACGCCTACTTGCCGCTTCCATCTTGCCAGCAGCTGCTCCTCCTCTACCTCGCCAGCAACGGCGCATCTACGTACCCGCTGTAATATCCCGGACCTTTCGGATCCTTCTTCGTGGGTCCCGGATCTGGTTTTCGGACCGTACGGCTCCATTGTGTCCGAAATTTCGTTTCGGACATCTTTCGTGTTCGGATCGGCGCGATCCGGAGTTGTTTCGGAGGCCCGGAGGTGTTCCGCGGCTTTTCCGCATGTGTTTTCCGATTCCCGGTGTGTGTTTCGGCTTTTCCTTCGGAAGCTCGCTGCGGGCGAACCGAGCGATTCCCCCAGGCACGAGTGGTACCGTTGCGATCGGTGCGTTCCGAGGATTCCAGAAATATATTTTTTTATTTTTCGGTATTTTTCCGAAAATTCAGATTTTCTATATAGCCCTAATTCTTTTTTTTTCTTTTCTCCTTTCTCTTTCTTCTTCTTCTTCCTCCTTCCTTCCCCAACCGTGACCGCCCTCCTCTCTCCCACTCTCTCCCATTCGGGCGCGACGAACCCCTCTTCGGCTACGGACGGCGGCGGGGCGACGGCGCGGACGCGTGGGCGACGGTGAGGCGATCTCGTGGGCGTGCGGCGAGCGTGGGAAGCGTGGGGAGTTCGTGAAGCTTCGAGCATTCTTCGTGAGTCGTGATCGATCCGGCGGAGCATTCGCTCCATTGAGATAGGGTGACGTTCCTTAGCCTCATGCCGATCTTTTCAGCGATTTATAGGCCGCGGGGAGGCCGAGAGGGGATCGTTTGAGCGTTATTGGGTTTTTCCATGATTTGGGGAGAGCTCGCCCGATCTATGGATTTGATGCATGATTTCGTGTTTTGATGGCCTAGAATCATGCTAGGGGTCCCCAGGGGTCTTCCCCTTTGTTTTCCCCCTCTCCTATGGAGGCATGGGGGCGTGGTTAGAATTTTTGGGCGTTCTTATCGTTTTCGGCCGCGGACTGAGAACGCGCTATACTCCAGTGGCGCGTTCTTGGAGGTCGCGCTGCCCCGACCGAGCGCGTTCATCGGAGAAGATGAACAGTAGGGCGGTTCGTGTCGCGCTATGGGGTCCTAGCGCGATCATCCTTGTCGCGCTAGGAGGACCTAGCGCGATGGTCCTTGTCGCGCTAGGGTTCCCTAGCGCGATGGTCCCTGTCGCGCTAGGGAGACCTAACGCGATCTTCCCTGTTGTGCTAGGGTACCCTAGCGCGTTCTTCCGTGTCGCGCTAGGTATCCCTAGCGCGATTTGGCTGTTGTTGGGTGTTCCCCTTGGGCCGTGTGTGCGTCCCGGGCACCCCGTGGAGTTCCGTGACCATGTCTTTGGTGTCCGGAGGTTCCGTTTGCCTTGGTCATGAGTTTGGCCGTAGGCGGTGAGTCCGTTTTTTTCCGACTGTGGCCACCGTGCGACGGGGCTGGTGCGTGGGGTGATTCCCACACGTTGTCGGTTTCGGACGTCATTTTTCGTGACTCGAGAGTCTACTCCTTCAGTGACCCTCCACTAGTCGGAGCCCACCAGTACGAGGTGCTGGTCTCACCTGAGAGTGGTGTACGGGCACTCACCTTTCGAGACGGTTTGTGGACCGGTTACCGTAGGCTCCTCGTCTTAGCCAGAGTCCGGCTGCGGGGGAAAACCGGTCAGAGGGCCAGACCTAGGACGCGTGGTCTGTGTGTGCACACGTTGTTGGGGGCGGTTGGACCCACGTCGACGGGCGTGACCCCAGCTAGTCACTTGTTGTGGTTACTTGTATGGTGTTTGCGCCTCGGGTAGGACCTACCACGTCAGGCGGTTCACCTGCGGTGCGGTGTAAGACGTCAGGGGATGCTGCCGGCTGTGCTTCTAGTGGGTGGTACTCCTGTCGAGTACGGAGTGTCAGACTGTCAGTCGTGTGTTTCCGACCTTCGGGTTTTACGATTCGACCGTTGGTTTCGGTCTTCTCGTACCATGGCACGTGTGGCGGTTTGCGTGCAGTAGGGTCTAGTTCTGTAGAGTGCAGGGCTTTCCTTTCCGAGGTACTTTCCTACTACTAGAGTAGTGGTTTCTCATTTTACGAGGTAGGGTTCGGGTGATCCCTACTGAGTCTTGTTCCGAGACTCATTCCCTGCGTGTTTTCACCGTGTTTCAGGTGAGGCGCCACCTTCGGGGAGCGCGTCAGGAGCGCAGCGTGGTGCGGGTGCCCAGAGGTAGTGCCAGAGATCAGAGCCGGGATATATTCCGTGTAGCTGTACTTTTCTTTCTTGTCACTGTACTAGTCGTGGACTGTTCTTGCTGTTGTTGTTATTTTATTGTGGACCATGTAAAATGTTAATTTATTTCCTGCTTAATATTATAACTGTTTAATTTCTGCAATTATTTGTGATATTTGTGTAGTTTCCACACCATCCTTTTAACCCTTCCGAGTCTTCGGACTCGTGGGTGGCGGTACGAGTCTCGGGTTATCGGGCCTTCCCGATAATCGGATTCTCGGGTCGTTACAGCTGGTATCAGAGCGCGGTTGTGGAATTACATGAGAATCATAGGTAATTGTAGTGGTCCACTAGTCCACAACGATGATGTACATGTGACGCTGGCATTGGGCACCGCGTGTTTTATTCTGACATTGCCGTTTTCGTGTTTTCTGTCTTGTGCTTCAGGAGCGAGGATGGCGCCGAGGAGGAGTTCTCGCTCTCAGCAGGGGCAGTCGGCTGGAGGTCAGGAGATCCAGCAGGGGGTCCAGAGGGACCAGGAGGAGCATAGCAGAGTTCCGGGAGCTACCGAGGCCGCGGATGCTGCGAGAGCTCTGGGGGCCGAGGATTTCTTCCGTGGCATGTACCATCTCATGTCTCAGCAGTTTGGCGGAGAGGTTGCTGAGGGCTCGTCAGCCAGGGGTGGGCAGCTCGTCATCCAGGGGTGGGCCGGGCCGAGCAGTGAGGGACTTCATGCAGTTCCATCCGCCTTACTTTAGCGGCCAGGCAGACCCTGATGCGGCTCGTGATTGGCTCGATGAGATGGAGCGGGTGTTCAGTTCTGCGAAGAGTGCTGCCGAGGACAGAGTGGTGTTGGCCTACAACCAGTTGCAAGGTACGGCTCGGAGGTGGTGGTCTTCCGAGTGGAAGACGTCCTTTCAGCTTCGTCCACTTGAGCATGTCGAGTGGGGTGACTTTGTCAGTGCTTTCGAGCGTACGTACTGTCCAGACGTCGTTGCTACGCAGCGGATGCGGGAGTTTCTGGAGCTGGTGCAGGGTGACATGTCCGTGTTGCAGTACAGGGCCCGATTTGTCGAGCTGGGTCGGTACGCACCTCATATCATGGAGCATGAGAGGGTGAGGACGACGCAGTTTGTGCAGGGCTTGAGGCTGGAGCTGAGGCACCATTTGATCGCGAATGGGGCCACTGATCTAGAGACAGCGTCTCGTGTTACGATTTCCTTGGAGATGGATATGCAGAGGACTCGAGGACCGATCAGCCAGGGGCAGTCCTTGTCAGGTCGCAGCCAGCAGTCGGCTACCCAGCAGCAGGGTTCTTCCAGCATGCGTCGGGTGGTTCAGGAGTACCGGCATCGGCAGCTTCGGTGACAGGATCTGCGTCCTTTGGCTCGAAGGTCAAGAAGTTCTTGAAGAAGAATTTTCGTAAGAAGCACAAGGATCAGGGGCAGGCTTCATCGGGCAGTGTACAGCAGCCGCTTCCTTTGCAGCGTCAGGGATCGGTGGGTGGATCGCGAGGACCTTGTCCACGGTGTGGTGGGACCCACCCAGGCAGGCAGTGCACGGCGCCGATCATCTGTTTTCGGTGTGACCAGCCAGGGCATATGGCGCGTGACTGTCCTCAGAGGCCGCCGCAGCAGCAGGTTCCCCAGCAGCAGCAGCAGCAACAGGGACAGTATCCGCCGCTATCCAGGTCAGCTAGTGTGGGAGGCAGGCAGAGAGCTCGTGGCCAGATCACGCACTTGACCAGGGCAAAGGCAGTGGCGTCGCAGCTCGTGGAAGGTACCGTTCAGATTTTGGGTTGTGCGGCTCGGGTTTTATTTGATTCTGGCGCGTCTCATTCGTTTATTTCGGAGGATTTCGCGTCGAGCGTCGAGGAGCCGGTGACCCAGTTGTCCTGTGATTTGGCAGTGGAGTTGCCTTCGGGTGACTTTATGGTCACTCCGTATTGCTTCGACCAGGTTCCGGTGTGGATCGATGGGCGGAGTATGCCAGGCAGGTTGTATGCGTTGCAGCTTCGGGATTACGACGTGATTCTAGGCATGGATTGGCTCGAGACTCATGGAGCGGTGGTGGATTGTGGAATGAAGAGGGTCTACTTCCAGCATCCGAGCAAGAGGACCTTCTATTTCCAAGGTATCCGTTCCACCTCTTCTCGATTCCTTATCTCTGCTATTCGAGCCCGTCGATTGCTTGATTCAGGTTGTCAGGGTTTTCTCGCGTCTGTGGTTGTGTCTGACCGGATGGAGCCGGATGTCGAGGACATTGCGGTGGTGTGCGAGTTTCCTGATATTTTTTCTGAGGAGTTGCCTGGATTACCTCCCCAGCGGGAGATCGATTTCGTGATCGAGGTTGTACCTGGTACGGGACCTTTGGCGAAGGCTCCCTACCGTATGGCCCCCGCTGAGCTGAGGGAGTTGAGGGCGCAGTTGCAGGAACTGTTGGCCAAGGGGTACATTCGTCCGAGCTTTTCCCCTTGGGGTGCGCCCGTGTTGTTTGTGATGAAGAAGGACGGTAGTCTGCGGTTGTGCATTGACTATCGGCAGCTGAATGAAGTGACCATTAAGAACAAGTATCCGTTGCTGAGGATTGATGATTTGTTCGACCAGCTTCAGTCTGCGCGAGTGTTCTCGCGGATTGATTTGCGATCCGGTTACTATCAGCTGAGAATTCGCGAGTCCGATGTGGAGAAGACTGCATTCAGTACGAGGTACGGGCATTATGAGTTTCTGGTGATGCCGTTCGGGCTCACCAATGCCTCAGCAACCTTCATGGACTTGATGCAGAGGGTGTTCCATCCGTATTTGGACCAGTTCGTGGTCATCTTTGTGGATGACATCCTTGTTTATTCGCAGTCTGCTGAGGAGCACGCATACCATTTGGGTGTGGTGCTGCAGACGCTGCGAGATCACCAGTTGTATGCGAAGCTCAGCAAGTGCGAGTTTTGGCTCAGCGAGGGCACTTTCTGGGGCACGTGATTTCTGGTGATGCATTTCCGTGGAATCCCGCCAAGGTCGAGGCTGTGATGCAGTGGCCGAGGCCGAGGTCGGTGACGGAGATCCGGAGTTTCTTGGGGCTTGCGGGGTATTATCGCCGTTTATCCAGGATTTTTCCCGCATTGCGACCCCGATGACGAGCTCACGCGGAAGGATGTGCCTTTCGTTTGGTCCGAGGAGTGTGAGCAGAGCTTCAGCTGAACTGAAGAGGTTGCTCACCTTGGCTCCGGTGTTGGTTTTGCCTTCTGGATCGGGAGGTTTTGTGGTGTGTACAGATGCTTCCGGCGTTGGACTTGGTTGCTGTTCTGATGCAGCATGGTAGAGTGGTGGCTTATGCATCTCGACAGCTAAAGCCCATGAGGAGAACTACCCTACCATGATCTTGAGTTGGCGGCGGTGATCTTCGCGCTGAAGATCTGGAGGCATTATCTGTACGGTGAGAAGTTCGAGGTGTTCACTGACCATCAGAGTTTGAGGTATGTGTTCTCGCAGAGGAGATCTGACCTCAGACAAAGGCGTTGGATGGAGTTCATGAAGGACTATGACTTCACCCTGTCTTATCAGCCGGGCAGGATGAATGTTGTAACGACCCGAGAATCGATTACCGGGAAGGCCCGATAACCCGAGACTCGTACCGCCACCCACGAGTCCGAAGACTCGGAAGGGTTAAAAGGATGGTGTGGAAACTACACAAGCATCACAAATAATTGCAGAAATTAAACAGTTATGATATTAAGCAGGAAATGAATTAACATTTTACATGGTCCACAATAAAATAACAACAACAGCAACAGTAGTCCACGACTAGTACAGTGACAAGAAAGAAAAGTACAGCTACACGGGGCATCCCCCGGCTCTGACCTCTGGCACTACCTCTGGGCACCCGCACCACGCTTCCGCTGCGCTCCTGACACGCTCCCCGAAGGTGGCGCCTCACCTGAAACACGGTGAAAACACGCAGGGAATGAGTCTCGGAACAAGACTCAGTAGGGATCACTCGAACCCTACCTCGTAAAACGAGAAACCACTACCCTAGCGGTAGGAAGGTACCTCGGAAAGGAAAGCCCTGTACTCTACAGAACTAGACCCTAACGGCACGCAAACCGACACACGTGCCACGGTACGAGAAGACCGAAACTCAACGGTCGAACCGTCAAAACCCGAAGGTCGGAAACACACGACTGACAGTCTGACACTCCGTACTCAACAGGAGTACCACCCACTAGAAGCACAGCCGGTAGCGTCCCCTGACGTCTTACACCGCACCGCAGGTGAACCGCCTGACATGGTAGGTCCTACCCGAGGCGCAAACACCGTACAAGTAACTACAACAAGTGACTAGCTGGGGTCACGCCCGTCGACGTGGGTCCAACCGCCCCCAACCACGTGTGCACACACAGACCGCGCGTCCCTGGTCTGGCCCTCTGACCGGTTTTCCCCTCAGCCGGACTCTGGCTGCAAGACGTGGGGCCCAACGGTAACCGGTCCACAAACCGTCTCTAAAGGTCAGCCCGTACACCACTCCCTGGTGCGACTAGCACACGCGTACTAGTAGGCTACGACTAGTGGAGGGTCACAGAAGGAGTAGACTCTCAAGTCTCGGAAAACAACGGTGCAACTGCAGGTACGAGGAACGCTCCTTGTACCAACACCGACGCACGGTGACCAGCTGACAACAACATCTCCCGGTACACTCTGTACGACGAGAGACACACCGACGCAACCCGTACCCTTGAACGGTCCACACTGGGCCGCCCACGGAAGTACGGTCACACAGGGACCGCACAAGGATTAGAACGGTCATATCAGGACCGTTCCACCCAGGGTCCAAACGACAGATAAACGGCCAACACAGGACCGTTCAAACAGATGTGCGGCCAACTCTTGACCGCACGTGGGTGAGGAACGGTCACCTCCTGGCCGCTCGTCTCCCAACGGTAAAAAGCCTGGACGGTTAGTCCTTAGCCGCACTTGGGGAAGGGCGGCTACGGCTTAGCCGTTCAGGTGTTGTGCGGTCAGGGCCAGACCGCACATCCAACCATAGCGCTAGGGGATGTACGGCCAGCACCTGGCCGTGCAAGGGGTTATGCGGTCAGCTCCTGGCCGCACATCCCAGAGCACTGCACAACGGTCACAACCAACGGTCAAAACCCTTGGGGTTGGGCGGTAGCTGTGGGGCCGCACATTAGGATATGCGGTCCCACGATAGACCGCCCAAGCCCACTGCGCGCCAAGCCTCACCCAAAGCGCGCCGAGCCGATGAACGGTCCGAACGGAACCGCATAGGGGTTGTGCGGCCACTGGTTCGACCGCACATCGCTCACCGGCGAGAAAATGGCGAACCTCACCGGAATCGCCCAATCGGCCTCAAAACAAACCCCACGGAGGGGGAAATGGCGAGAGAAGAACCCCCAAGCCCCCTAGCATGCTCCTACGCCCTTAAACCGTGAAATCGGGGCTCAAAACGATGGATCGGACGAACTCACCCCGCGGCATGATCGACCCTTCCCGGCTCAAAATAAACCCCTCTCGACCTCGTCTCGAGCTGAAACTCACGGGGAAGGAAGACATGAGGCTAAGGAACGTCACCCTACCTCCGGTCCGCGACGAAACGCTCCGATCCGAGCTCGAAGTCGCGAAGAACGCCGCTAGAATCTCGCCTCTCCACGCCTCCCACGCTCGCCGTATGCCCGCACGATCGCCTCGCCGCCGCCCACGTCACCGCGCCGTCGCCCCGCCGCCGTCTGCAGCCGGAGGGGAGCTCGCCGTGGCCAACCGGGAGGAAGAGAGGGAGAGGGAGGGAGACACGGTGGAGGAGGAAGGAGGAAGAAGAAGAAAAGAGAAAAGAAGAAAAAAGAAAAGAAAAGAAAATGGGAATATATAGAAAATCCGATTTTTCGGAAAAATACCGAAAATTAGAAAAATACATTTCCGGAATCCTCGGAACGCACCGATCGCAACGGTACCACTCGTGCCTCGGGGAACTGCCCGGTTCGCCCGCAGCGAGCGTCCGAAGAAAAAGCCGAAACACACACCGGAAATCGGAAAACACGCGCGGAAAAAGCCACGGAACGCCTCCGGGCCTCCGAAACGACTCCGGATCGCGCCGATCCGAACACGAAAGATGTCCGAAACGAAATTTCGGACACAACGGAGCCGGACACTCCGAAAACCAGATCCGGGACCCATGAAGAAGGATCCGAAAGGTCCGGGATATTACAGCCCTCCCCCCTTAAGGAATTTCGTCCTCGAAATTGAGAACAACCCAAGGGGAAAGAAGAGGAAGACTCACTCAAACAGGTACGGGAACTGCTGACGCATCTCGTCCTCACGTTCCCACGAAGCCTCACCACCAGAGTGTCGTTGCCACACGACCTTGACCAAGGGAATAACCTTGTTCCGCAGGCGCTGCTCTCGCCTATCCTCCACGCGGATCGGAAACTCTGGGAGAGAAAGATCTGGAGTCACCTCAGGCCAAACGGAAAACTCGAGCACATGAGAGTCATCGGGCATATACTTCCGCAACATAGAGACGTGGAACACGTCATGCACCGACGCCAACTCAGAGGGTAACTGCAACCGGTAAGCAACCTCACCGATGCGCTCCACAATCGCGAAAGGACCAATATAGCGGGGACTCAGCTTCCCACGCCGTCCAAACCGCATCACCCCCTTCATCGGAGAAACTCTCAAGAACACATGATCGCCCACGGCGAACTCGAGGGGCTGCCGCCTACGGTCAGCATAGCTCTTCTGCCGACTCTGGGCCGCCAACATGTTCTGACGAACCAGGTGCACAACATCCACACATTGCTGCACCAATTCCGGTCCCGTCAAAACACGCTCACCCACCTCAAACCAATCAAGTGGAGTCCGACAAGGACGCCCATACAATGCCTCATAAGGAGCCATGCCGATGCTCGAATGAAAGCTGTTGTTATAGGCAAACTCCACTAACGGTAGGTGATGAATCCAACTCCCCTGCCACTCCAGGCAGCAGGATCTCAGCATGTCCTCCAAAGTCTGAATGGTCCTCTCAGACTGACCATCTGACTGTGGATGATACGCCGAGCTAAATGCCAACTCCGTGCCAAGAGCTCGCTGGAAACTCCTCCAGAATCCAGAAGTGAAGCGCGGATCCCGATCCGACACGATCGAAATGGGAACCCCATGCAACGGCACGATCCGCTCCACATAAAGACGAGCCAACTTAGGCACGCTCCAGCTGACTTTGACCGGTAGCAACCGCGTCACCTTCGTCAGCCGATCCACCAGCAACCAAATACTGTCCTGCCCAGTCGGGGTTCTGGGCAACCCCACCACAAAATCCGTGGTCACATGGTCCCACTTCCAAGCAGGAACATCCAAGGGCTGGAGAGTACCGCCTGGTCGCTGATGCTCCGCCTTCACTTGCTGACAGATCAGGCACCTGGCCACAAACTCGGCCACATCTCTCTTCATGCCAGGCCACCAGAACTGCCTCCGCAAGTTCCGATACATCTTCGTCGCACCCGGGTGCACAGTGTACCTGCTCCCATGAGCCTCGCGTAACACCGCACGACGAACCTGCTCCTCCGCTGGGACGTACAGCCTGCCACGAAACCTCGCAGCACCGTCCTCGCCGAGCTCCACATCAGCCATCGCAAGAATCCGGGGCAACTCAGGGTCCGCATGCTGAGCCTCTGTCACCTGACGACGAATAGCAGGAGTGACAGTCAGACTCGCAAGCACTGCCAACCCTGGCTCCTGGGGAATCTTGAGCCTGAAAGATACTTCGGGCACCTGTTCCCAGAGCCTCCACTTCCTCAGCATCAAGGTACTGACCGCACCTTCCTACTCAAGGCATCGGCGACGACATTCATCCTGCCCGGCTGATAAGACAGGGTGAAGTCATAGTCCTTCATGAACTCCATCCAACGCCTCTGTCTGAGGTTCAGATCTCTCTGCGAGAACACATACCTCAAACTCTGATGGTCAGTGAACACCTCGAACTTCTCACCGTACAGATAATGCCTCCAGATCTTCAGCGCGAAGATCACTGCCGCCAACTCAAGGTCATGGGTAGGGTAGTTCTCCTCATGGGGCTTTAGCTGCCGAGATGCATAAGCCACCACTCTACCATGCTGCATCAGAACAGCACCCAATCCGACGCCGGAAGCATCTGTACACACCACAAAACCTCCCGATCCAGAAGGCAAAACCAACACCGGAGCCGAGGTGAGCAATCTCTTCAGTTCCCTAAAGCTCTGCTCACACTCCTCGGACCAGACGAAAGGCACATCCTTCCGCGTGAGCCTCGTCATCGGGGTCGCAATGCGGGAAAAATCCTGGATAAACCGGCGATAATAACCCGCAAGCCCCAAGAAACTCCGGATCTCCGTCACCGACCTCGGCCTCGGCCATTGCATCACAGCCTCGACCTTGGCGGGATCCACGGAAATGCCATCACCAGAAATCACGTGCCCCAGAAAGTGCACCTCACTGAGCCAAAATTCGCACTTGCTGAGCTTCGCATACAACTGGTGATCTCGCAACGTCTGCAGCACCACACCCAAATGGTACGCATGCTCCTCAGCAGACCGCGAATAAACAAGGATGTCATCCACGAAAATGACCACGAACTGGTCCAAATACGGGTGGAACACCCTCTGCATCAAGTCCATGAAGGCTGCTGGGGCATTGGTGAGCCCAAACGGCATCACCAGAAACTCATAATGCCCGTACCTCGTACTGAACGCAGTCTTCTCCACATCGGACTCGCGAATTCTCAGCTGATAGTAACCGGACCGCAAATCAATCCGCGAGAACACTCGCGCAGACTGAAGCTGGTCGAACAAGTCATCAATCCGCGGCAATGGATACTTGTTCTTAATGGTCACTTCATTCAGCTGTCGATAGTCAATGCACAGCCGCAGACTACCGTCCTTCTTCTTCACGAACAACACGGGCGCACCCCAAGGGGAAAAGCTCGGACGAATGTACCCCTTGGCCAACAGTTCCTGCAACTGCGCCCTCAACTCCCTCAACTCCGCGGGGGCCATACGGTAGGGAGCCTTCGCCAAAGGTCCCGTACCAGGTACAACCTCGATCACGAAATCGATCTCCCGCTGGGGAGGTAATCCAGGCAACTCCTCAGGAAAAACATCGGGAAACTCGCACACCACCGCAATGTCCTCGACATTCGGCTCCATCCGGTCAGACACAACCACAGACGCGAGAAAACCCTGACAACCTGAATCAAGCAATCGACGGGCTCGAATAGCAGAGATAAGAAATCGAGAAGAGGCGGAACGGATACCTTGGAAATAGAAGGTCCTCTTGCTCGGATGTTGGAAGTAGACCCTCTTCATCCCACAATCCACCACCGCTCCATGAGTCTCGAGCCAATCCATGCCTAGAATCACGTCGTAATCCCAAAGCTGCAACGCATACAACCTGCCTGGCATACTCCGCCCATCGATCCACACCGGAACCTGGTCGAAGCAATACGGAGTGACCATAAAGTCACCCGAAGGCAACTCCACAGCCAAATCACAGGACAACTGGGTCACCGGCTCCTCGACGCTCGACGCGAAATCCTCCGAAATGAACGAATGAGACGCGCCAGAATCAAATAAAACCCGAGCCGCACAACCCAAAATCTGAACGGTACCTTCCACGAGCTGCGACGCTATTGCCTCTGCCCTGGTCAAGTGCGTGATCTGGCCACGAGCTCTCTGCCTGCCTCCCACACTAGCTGACCTGGGTAGCGGCGGATACTGTCCCTGCTGCTGCTGCTGCTGGGAAACCTGCTGCTGCGGCGGCCTCTGAGGACAGTCGCGCGCCATGTGCCCTGGCTGGTCACACCGAAAACAGATGATCGGCGCCGTGCACTGCCTGCCTGGGTGGGTCCCACTACACCGTGGACAAGGTCCTCGCGATCCACCCACCGATCCCTGTCGCTGCAAAGGAAACGGCTGCTGCACACTGCCCGATGAAGCCTGCCCCTGATCCCTGGACTTCTTCTTGCCGAACCCTCTCTTGAAGAACTTTTTGACCTTCGTGCCAAAGGACGCAGATCCTGTCACCGAAGCTGCCGATGCCGGTACTCCAGAACCACCCGACGCAGACTGAAAGAAACCCTGCTGCTGAGTAGCCGACTGCTGGCTGCGACCTGACACAGACTGCCCCTGGCTGATCGGTCCTCGAGTCCTCTGCATATCCATCTCCAAGGAAATCGCAACACGAGACGCCGTCTCGAGATCAGTGGCCCCATTCGCGATCAGATGGTGCCTCAGCTCCAGCCTCAAGCCCTGCACAAACTGCGTCGTCCTCACCCTCTCATGCTCCATGATATGAGGTGCGTACCGACCCAGCTCGACAAATCGGGCCCTGTACTGCAACACGGACATGTCACCCTGCACCAGCTCCAGAAACTCCCGCATCCGCTGCGTAGCAACAATATCTGGACAGTACGTACGCTCGAAAGCACTGACAAAGTCATCCCACTCGATCTGCTCAAGCGGACGAAGCTGAAAGGACGTCTTCCACTCGGAAGACCACCACCTCCGAGCCGTACCCTGCAACTGGTTGTAGGCCAACACCACTCTGTCCTCGACAGCACTCTTCGCAGAACTGAACACCCGCTCCATCTCATCAAGCCAATCACGAGCCGCATCAGGGTCTGCCTGGCCGCTAAAGTAAGGTGGATGAAACTGCATGAAATCCCTCACTGCTCGGCCTGGCCCACCCCTGACTGACGAGCCCTCACCGGCCTCTCCGCCGAACTGCTGAGCCATGAGATGGTACATGCCACGGAGAAAACCCTCGGCCCCCGGAGCCCTCGCAGCATCCGCGGCCTCGGTAGCTCCCGGAACTCTGCTATGCTCCTCCTGGTCCCTCTGGACCCCCTGCTGGATCTCCTGACCTCCAGCCGACTGCCCCTGCTGAGAGCGAGAACTCCTCCTCGGCGCCATCCTCGCTCCTTAAGCACAAGACAGAAAACTCAGAAACGGAAGGTCAGAATAAAACACGCGGTGCCCCATGCCAGCGTCACATGTACATCATCGTTGTGGACTAGTGGACCACTACAATTACCTATGATTCTCATGTAATTCCACAACCGCGCTCTGATACCAGCTGTAACGACCCGAGAATCCGATTACCGGGAAGGCCCGATAACCCGAGACTCGCACCGCCACCCACGAGCCCGAAGACTCGGAAGGGTTAAAAGGATGGTGTGGAAACTACACAAGCATCACAAATAATTGCAGAAATTAAACAGTTATGATATTAAGCAGGAAATGAATTAACATTTTACATGGTCCACAATAAAATAACAACAACAGCAACAGTAGTCCACGACTAGTACAGTGACAAGAAAGAAAAGTACAGCTACACGGGGCATCCCCCGGCTCTGACCTCTGGCACTACCTCTGGGCACCCGCACCACGCTTCCGCTGCGCTCCTGACACGCTCCCCGAAGGTGGCGCCTCACCTGAAACACGGTGAAAACACGCAGGGAATGAGTCTCGGAACAAGACTCAGTAGGGATCACTCGAACCCTACCTCGTAAAACGAGAAACCACTACCCTAGCGGTAGGAAGGTACCTCGGAAAGGAAAGCCCTGTACTCTACAGAACTAGACCCTAACGGCACGCAAACCGACACACGTGCCACGGTACGAGAAGACCGAAACTCAACGGTCGAACCGTCAAAACCCGAAGGTCGGAAACACACGACTGACAGTCTGACACTCCGTACTCAACAGGAGTACCACCCACTAGAAGCACAGCCGGTAGCGTCCCCTGACGTCTTACACCGCACCGCAGGTGAACCGCCTGACATGGTAGGTCCTACCCGAGGCGCAAACACCGTACAAGTAACTACAACAAGTGACTAGCTGGGGTCACGCCCGTCGACGTGGGTCCAACCGCCCCCAACCACGTGTGCACACACAGACCGCGCGTCCCTGGTCTGGCCCTCTGACCGGTTTTCCCCTCAGCCGGACTCTGGCTGCAAGACGTGGGGCCCAACGGTAACCGGTCCACAAACCGTCTCTAAAGGTCAGCCCGTACACCACTCCCTGGTGCGACTAGCACACGCGTACTAGTAGGCTACGACTAGTGGAGGGTCACAGAAGGAGTAGACTCTCAAGTCTCGGAAAACAACGGTGCAACTGCAGGTACGAGGAACGCTCCTTGTACCAACACCGACGCACGGTGACCAGCTGACAACAACATCTCCCGGTACACTCTGTACGACGAGAGACACACCGACGCAACCCGTACCCTTGAACGGTCCACACTGGGCCGCCCACGGAAGTACGGTCACACAGGGACCGCACAAGGATTAGAACGGTCATATCAGGACCGTTCCACCCAGGGTCCAAACGACAGATAAACGGCCAACACAGGACCGTTCAAACAGATGTGCGGCCAACTCTTGACCGCACGTGGGTGAGGAACGGTCACCTCCTGGCCGCTCGTCTCCCAACGGTAAAAAGCCTGGACGGTTAGTCCTTAGCCGCACTTGGGGAAGGGCGGCTACGGCTTAGCCGTTCAGGTGTTGTGCGGTCAGGGCCAGACCGCACATCCAACCATAGCGCTAGGGGATGTACGGCCAGCACCTGGCCGTGCAAGGGGTTATGCGGTCAGCTCCTGGCCGCACATCCCAGAGCACTGCACAACGGTCACAACCAACGGTCAAAACCCTTGGGGTTGGGCGGTAGCTGTGGGGCCGCACATTAGGATATGCGGTCCCACGATAGACCGCCCAAGCCCACTGCGCGCCAAGCCTCACCCAAAGCGCGCCGAGCCGATGAACGGTCCGAACGGAACCGCATAGGGGTTGTGCGGCCACTGGTTCGACCGCACATCGCTCACCGGCGAGAAAATGGCGAACCTCACCGGAATCGCCCAATCGGCCTCAAAACAAACCCCACGGAGGGGGAAATGGCGAGAGAAGAACCCCCAAGCCCCCTAGCATGCTCCTACGCCCTTAAACCGTGAAATCGGGGCTCAAAACGATGGATCGGACGAACTCACCCCGCGGCATGATCGACCCTTCCCGGCTCAAAATAAACCCCTCTCGACCTCGTCTCGAGCTGAAACTCACGGGGAAGGAAGACATGAGGCTAAGGAACGTCACCCTACCTCCGGTCCGCGACGAAACGCTCCGATCCGAGCTCGAAGTCGCGAAGAACGCCGCTAGAATCTCGCCTCTCCACGCCTCCCACGCTCGCCGTATGCCCGCACGATCGCCACCACGTCACCCACGTCCTCGCGCCGTCGCACCGCCGCCGTCTGCAGCCGGACGGGGGTCGGCACGGTCGAACGGGAGAGAAGGAGGGAGAGAGCCGGCCACGGTCGCGTGAGGAGAGAGAGGAGGAAGAAGAAGAAAAGAGAAAAGAAGAAAAAAGAAAAGAAAAGAAAATGGGAATATATAGAAAATCCGATTTTTCGGAAAAATACCGAAAATTAGAAAAATACATTTCCGGAATCCTCGGAACGCACCGATCGCAACGGTACCACTCGTGCCTCGGGGAACTGCCCGGTTCGCCCGCAGCGAGCGTCCGAAGAAAAAGCCGAAACACACACCGGAAATCGGAAAACACGCGCGGAAAAAGCCACGGAACGCCTCCGGGCCTCCGAAACGACTCCGGATCGCGCCGATCCGAACACGAAAGATGTCCGAAACGAAATTTCGGACACAACGGAGCCGGACGCTCCGAAAACCAGACCCGGGACCCACGAAGAAGGATCCGAAAGGTCCGGGATATTACAGTACAGATGCTTCCGGCGTCGGATTGGGTGCTGTTCTGATGCAGCATGGTAGAGTGGTGGCTTATGCATCTCGGCAGCTAAAGCCCCACGAGGAGAACTACCCTACCCATGACCTTGAGTTGGCGGCGGTGATCTTCGCGCTGAAGATCTGGAGGCATTATCTGTACGGCGAGAAGTTCGAGGTGTTCACTGACCATCAGAGTTTGAGGTATGTGTTCTCGCAGAGAGATCTGAACCTCAGACAAAGGCGTTGGATGGAGTTTATGAAGGACTATGACTTCACCCTGTCTTATCAGCCGGGCAGGATGAATGTCGTCGCCGATGCCTTGAGTCGGAAGGTGGCGGTCAGTACCTTGATGCTGAGGAAGTGGAGGCTCTGGGAACAGGTGCCCGAAGTATCCTTCAGGCTCAAGATTCCCCAGGAGCGAGGGTTGGCAGTGCTTGCGAGTCTGACTGTCACTCCTGCTATCCGTCGTCAGGTGACAGAGGCTCAGCATGCGGACCCTGAGTTGCCCCGGATTCTGGCGATGGCTGATGTGGAACTTGGCGAGGACGGTGCTGCGAGGTTTCGTGGCAGGTTGTACGTCCCAGCGGAGGAGCAGGTTCGTCGTGCGGTGTTACGCGAGGCTCATGGGAGCAGGTACACTGTACACCCGGGTGCGACGAAGATGTATCGGAACTTGCGGAGGCAGTTTTGGTGGCCTGGCATGAAGAGAGATGTCGCCGAATTTGTGGCCAGGTGCCTGATCTGTCAGCAGGTGAAGGCGGAGCATCAGCGACCAGGAGGTACTCTCCAGCCCTTGGATGTTCCTGCTTGGAAGTGGGACCATGTGACCACAGATTTTGTGATGGGGTTGCCAAGGACCCCGAGTGGGCAGGACAGTATTTGGTTACTGGTGGATCGGCTGACGAAGGTGACGCGGTTGCTACCGGTCAAGGTCAGCTGGAGCGTGTCCAAGTTGGCTCGTTTGTATGTGGAGCGGATCGTGCCGTTGCATGGGGTTCCCATTTCGATCGTGTCGGATCGGGATCCGCGCTTCACTTCTGGATTCTGGAGGAGTTTCCAGCGAGCTCTTGGCATGGAGTTGGCATTTAGCTCGGCGTATCATCCTCAGTCAGATGGTCAGTCTGAGAGGACCATTCATACTTTGGAGGACATGCTGAGATCCTGCTGCCTGGAGTGGCAGGGGAGTTGGATTCATCACCTACCGTTGGTGGAGTTTGCCTATAACAACAGCTATCATTCGAGCATCGGCATGGCTCCTTATGAGGCACTGTATGGGCGTCCTTGTCGGACTCCACTTGATTGGTTTGAGGTGGGTGAGCGTGTTTTGACGGGACCGGAGTTGGTGCAGCAATGTGTGGATGTTGTGCACCTGGTTCGTCAGAACATGTTGGCGGCCCAGAGTCGGCAGAAGAGCTATGCTGACCGTAGGAGGCAGCCCCTCGAGTTCGCCGTGGGCGATCATGTGTTCTTGAGAGTTTCTCCGATGAAGGGGGTGATGCGTTTTGGACGGCGTGGGAAGCTGAGTCCCCGCTATATTGGTCCTTTCGCGATTGTGGAGCGCATCGGTGAGGTTGCTTACCGGTTGCAGTTACCTCCTGAGTTGGCGTCGGTGCATGACGTGTTCCACGTCTTGATGTTGCGGAAGTATATGCCCGATGACTCTCATGTGCTCGAGTTTTCTGTTTGGCCTGAGGTGACTCCAGATCTTTCTCTCCCAGAGTTTCCGATCCGCGTGGAGGATAGGCGAGAGCAGCGCCTGCGAAACAAGGTCATTCCCTTGGTAAAGGTCGTGTGGCAACGACACTCTGGTGGTGAGGCTTCGTGGGAACGTGAGGACGAGATGCGTCAGCAGTTCCCGTATCTGTTTGAGTGAGTCTTCCTCTTCTTTCCCCTTGGGTTGTTCTCAATTTCGAGGACGAAATTCCTTAAGGGGGGAGGGCTGTAATATCCCGGAACTTTCGGATCCTTCTTCGTGGGTCTCGGATCTGGTTTTCAGAGCGTCCGGCTCTGTTGTGTCCGAAATTTCGTTTCGGACATCTTTCGTGTTCGGATCGGCGCGATCCGGAGTTGTTTCGGAGGCCCGGAGGCGTTCTGCGGCTTTTTCGCATGTGTTTTCCGATTCCCGGTGTGTGTTTCGGCTTTTCCTTCGGGAGCTCGCTGCGGGCGAACCGAGTGGTTCCCCCAGGCACGAGTGGTACCGTTGCGATCGGTGCGTTCCGAAGATTCCAGAAATGTATTTTTCTATTTTTCGGTATTTTTCCAAAAATTCGGATTTTCTATATAGCCCTAATTCTTTTTTTTTCTTTTCTCCTTTCTCTTTCTTCTTCTTCTTCCTCCTTCCTTCCCCAACCGTGACCGCCCTCCTCTCTCCCACTCTCTCCCATTCGGGCGCGACGAACCCCTCTCCGGCTACGGACGGCGGCGGGGCGACGGCGCGGACGCGTGGGCGAAGGTGAGGCGATCTCGTGGGCGTGCGGCGAGCGTGGGAAGCGTGGGGAGTTCGTGAAGCTTCGAGCATTCTTCGTGAGTCGTGATCGATCCGACGGAGCATTCGCTCCATTGAGGTAGGGTGACGTTCCTTAGCCTCATGCCGATCTTTTCCGCGATTTATAGGCCGCGAGGAGGCCGAGAGGGGATCGTTTGAGCGTTTTTGGGTTTTTCCATGATTTGGGGAGAGCTCGCCCGATCTATGGATTTGATGCATGATTTCGTGTTTTGATGGCCTAGAATCATGCTAGGGGTCCCCAGGGGTCTTCCCCTTTGTTTTCCCCTTCTCCTATGGAGGCATGGGGGCGTGGTTAGAATTTTTGGGCGTTCTTATCGTTTTCGGCCGCGGACTGAGAACGCGCTATACTCCAGTGGCGCGTTCTTGGAGGTCGCGCTGCCCCGACCGAGCGCGTTCATCGGAGAAGATGAACAGTAGGGCGGTTCGTGTCGCGCTATGGGGCCCTAGCGCGATCATCATTGTCGCGCTAGGAGGACCTAGCGCGATGGTCCCTGTCGCGCTAGGGTTCCCTAGCGCGATGGTCCGTGTCGCGCTATGGGGCCATAGCGCGACAACCCTTGTTGCGCTAGGGGACCCTAGCGCGACATGCCCTCTCGCGCTAGGTCGCGCTAGGTATCCCTAGCGCGATTTGGTTCGTTGTTGGGTGTTCCCCTTGGGCCGTGTGTGCGTCCCGGGCACCCCGTGGAGTTCCGTGACCGTGTCTTTGGTGTCCGGAGGTTCCGTTTGCCTTGGTCATGAGTTTGGCCGTGGGCGGTTCGTCCGTTTTTCTCCGACCGTGGCCCCGTTTGACGGAGCTGGTGCGTGGGGTGATTCCCACACGTTGTCGGTTTCGGACGTTGTTTTCCGTTGACTCGAGAGTCTACTCCTTCAGTGACCCTCCACTAGTCGTAGCCCACCAGTACGAGGTGCTGGTCTCACCTGGGAGTGGTGTACGGGCACCCACCTTTCGAGACGGTTTGTGGACCGGTTACCGTAGGCCCCTCGTCGTAGCCAGAGTCCGGCTGCGGGGGAAAACCGGTCAGAGGGCCAGACCTAGGACGCGTGGTCTGTGTGTGCACACGTGGTTGGGGGCGGTTGGACCCACGTCGACGGGCGTGACCCCAGCTAGTCACTTGTTGTGGTTACTTGTACGGTGTTTGCGCCTCGGGTAGGACCTACCACGTCAGGCGGTTCACCTGCGGTGCGGTGTAAGACGTCAGGGGACGCTACCGGCTGTGCTTCTAGTGGGTGGTACTCCTGTCGAGTACGGAGTGTCAGACTGTCAGTCGTGTGTTTCCGACCTTCGGGTTTTACGGTTCGACCGTTGGTTTCGGTCTTCTCGTACCGTGGCACGTGTGTCGGTTTGCGTGCCGTAGGGTCTAGTTCTATAGAGTGCAGGGCTTTCCTTTCCGAGGTACTTTCCTACCGCTAGAGTAGTGGTTTCTCGTTTTACGAGGTAGGGTTCGGGTGATCCCTACTGAGTCTTGTTCCGAGACTCATTCCCTGCTTGTTTTCACCGTGTTTCAGGTGAGGCGCCACCTTCGGGGAGCGCGTCAGGAGCGCAGCGTGGTGCGGGTGCCCGGAGGTAGTGCCAGAGGTCAGAGCCGGGGTATGCCCCGTGTAGCTGTACTTTTCTTTCTTGTCACTGTACTAGTCGTGGACTGTTCTTGCTGTTGTTGTTATTTTGTTGTGGACCATGTAAAATGTTAATTTATTTCCTGCTTAATATTATAACTGTTTGATTTCTGCAATTATTTGTGATGCTTGTGTAGTCTCCACACCATCCTTTTAAGCCTTCCGAGTCTTCGGACTCGTGGGTGGCGGTACGAGTCTCGGGTTATCGGGCCTTCCCGATAATCAGATTCTCGGGTCGTTACACCCGCAGTCCTCCGGTTGTCACATGCCCCGCTTCGATACCGCTGCATGCAGTCACCGCCACCTCCTTGCCGGCGGACGCACACCACCTGAATTCTACGACATGCCTCCTCTACTTAGCCGCCGCACGCGTTAGTCCGCCTCCTCTAAGTCGTTGCCCTGCGCTGCCTCCACTCTACCGTCATCCTATTGCCCACGATCAAGTTGCTGGATTCACGGTAGAGCTTCGCATTTCCGCTGAAACCCCACGTTTGAGGATCACCATTCCGGATAATGCCTTTTACGTCAAAGTTATCATCTCATTTTGGTTGCCAACCTGTTTATGATTGTCGATCCTGGCAAAAAAAAAATCGTAGTTTCTTGATGATGAGATTATTGGTGTAGTAATAGTGTGCTTCGTTGTATGGTTATTTGTTAAGACATTTTATTACAAACTCCTACCTTTATTACTTCTTAATTGATATGATTTGTCAATGTTTGAATTGAGATCTTGATGCACATTTAAATTTTGATTGACTCTTGACTTGGTGACGATGGTGTTCATGGCTTTTCATATGTCAATGCAATCATCGTCAAATGCGTTGACAGTTGCCCATTGATGGAGACATCGCTGCCCATGTGCTATAAACAAGAGCTTCTTGGGACATGCCCACAATTATATAGAGTGCCTTTTTATAGTAATTGTCCAAGTCATTTCTCTCTGAACTCCCGGCTTTCTCCTCTCCAAGCAAGCTATCTCTAAAACCCTCTCTTGTCTCCCATGTCCCTCCAATTCTAGATTTTTTTTAGCTGGCCTTCTCTAGTTTATCAAGTGGACTATGGTTATATAGGCATTTTTTTATCATGCAACTAAGCTAATTTTAAATCGTTTTATGTTGATGTAGTTTCCATCATCTTTTTTTTCCAGATAAGAAGTAGTGTTGGAAGTTTATGTCAAATGGGCGGAGGACACTCTAAATTAGATTTGTTAGTTATGGTGTCACGGAGTCGGGAACTGGGAAAAAAATGAGTCCGAGGAAAAGACAGCAAAAAAGATCTTTTAACTTGGAAAAATTGTGACAGAAACATTAGTTTTTTAATGCATAAAAGTTTGCTTTATAAAGTAAAATATTTATAATGTAAGACACATGTCATTCTACAATCTTCTTCCCCATACAAAGTTGGGTAAGGTTTCATTCATATAAATCCGTTCTCTTGCTACCTCTCCTCGTGGGGGATCAATACTATATGAACCCAAATGCCACTTGCCCCTTTACCTTAATTAGGTTGGCTAACAGTGGTCAAGCCTCTAACAATGGTTAAACATATCCCCATTACTCAATCATTACCCTTATCAAGTCATCTTAAACCAGAGTGGCAGTCTCTTAATTGTTGTGAGAGTTCCAATTACACATATCAGTCTACCTTGTGGGTCATTTCTGACCGACCGAATGACCCCATCTCAACAAGTTGTAAACATAAAGGTTATAGCTAGCTTAGTGACCTTTTTAATGGTTCAAGTTTCACATTAATTGGACACTTCTACCTAAAAAATGATATAAAACTCAGTATTGGGCTTGAAAACTTAATGGGTTGAATCTATGGGGCCTAATCAACTCAGTCCAATGAGCTCTTGGGCATACAAATTTGGGTTCTTACAGTTGTGATCAAGACTATTGATTGAATCTAGCATTTGTTGGACCCATTTAACCTAATTTCTTATTTGGAAGCGGTAACTTATAAAGTAATGAAAGTTGTAAAGTTGTTACACCTTTCAAATCACACAAAATAAAAAATTATTGTCACTGCACCTATCATGTAAATGCACATTGTCTCTGGATTCTAGCAGTTCTTGCATTTCACCTCATATTTTTCAAAAGGAGAAGCATTTTGAAAATAATCATCTTCTGAAGTTATTAGTTATTACAATGATGTCAAACAACAACATTCAAATGTGAAGCTGCCATTTTCAATATTTCATTTTTGAAAAGGAAAAGAAAACTATGAATACCTTTTTGTTAACCCTACCTACTTGATGATAATAACTTCTAAGTTGGTGTGTAGTCTATTTACCAATCTATTTACTAAATTATTTTGAGATTTTATTATTTTTATATGAAAAACCTTGATTTGAAGGTGATCAAATAAGAACAGGATGCATGGAGATGACTATATGATAGAGGTTCTACAAAATAAAATATGTCCACAAAAGTGTCAACATATTGGCTAATTGAGTTACACTTTGTAAGCGTCAAATTTCGTTCATAATTTTTTCAATTGTTATTTTAAATAGTATTTCTGTTTAATTTAAAATATCATATTTAATAACATATTTTTTCTTTGAAATAATGATTCTATACTATATTTATTTTAATAAAATATATTAAATATGTTTGACACTTCGATCATGGTTTAGAAATGTATGCTTACATGAAAAAATGAGAAAATATATGTTTGATAGAAGTAACCAAATATATTTTTGTGTTTTTATTAAAAAATTCTTTTATAAGTTTATTTGTATGTTTGAATATTTTAAATTATCTTTATAATCTTCTTATATTAAAGTATTATTAAAAATATCAATGATGTTAACCTTCAATTAAGATGTAGATGCTATTATGTTCCTGTCCATTTTATAGAGTTTTTAGACAAATATATCCTTAAGAAGACCAACTAATTGCTCCAAAGAGAGAGAGAGAGAGAGTGAAAAAGACCGTATAGATATAGAAAGAGAAATAGTTTAGGAGGCATTAGTGATATCTTGGACTTTTAAAATCTAGATGTAGATTAATTATAATTAACTAAAGAATTATATTAGAATACAAATTGATGGTGATGGTAGGAATATTTTTGTAAATATTGTAATAAAATAATGTTATTAACTTGTTAGATATAATTCTATAAATAAACTCATAATATAATATTGTTGAAAAATTCCCCTGATTATAAAAAGTAATATAAAAGAAAGAGATTTTTTCTATATAAAACATGTTAAAATAAAAAATTAAATTTATCATTCTTCCATTTATATTTATACAAGATCGTATTGGTGTTATATAAATGACCACGGAAGGATCTTTCTTCGCATGTTTTCATGTTTTTTAGACATAAAATAAAGATTTTTTTACATAAAAATTGTTGTTAAATAAAATGTTATAAAAATTATTCTTGTAAATATATTAGTAAATATATCACTGTATAAATTTAAATTATATAAAAATCATATTTATTTACTTTAAGGACATTTATTTTTGACCAAAAAATTATAAAAAATTATACTTAAATGACATGTACGTATTATTTAAAATAATTGAGTGATACGTTTATAAATATATTTTTAAAAATATTTTTTATAAATTTAATTTTAACCATAATTTTTATGTAAAATTATCCGTGAACACATACATATATACTTATTGGGAAGAGTTTCTTTAAAATCTATTCTATCTAAAAAATTATGTCAACATAATTTTTGATTTAACATTTAAAATTGATGAAAACTCACACTTTCTGTTTGGCAGCATCGTCATAATATTTAAAGTTTATGTGGACCGGTTGACAGATAACTCTCCGTAAATTAAAAATTATTAAAGTAACAATTCAATAGAGATTGTTATCATTCGTAAATTATAAAAAAACTATAATTTGAAATTATGAATATAATGTTTAAAAAATTATAATCATCAACGTCATTATCTCTCGTTCTCCTAATCCTCTCATATGTTTAATGTTATTCTATTTCGAAATAAATTTCACAAAATCATATATGACTAGCTAGTACATGATACACACAATCTCATGTCAGAGGATTCTTGCAAACCTTCGTGACCGCCATCTCTGCTTACTGCTCGTGGAGTCCAGGGGCTGGGTATGCCTACTCTTACAAGTTAGAATATGCAGGCAAAACTCCTATTTCTCCTGTGGATGCAAGAAGCAGGAGAACTAATTCATAAAACAAACCCTGTTACGCGTGTTACCGGAGGAACTTTCACATCAAAGTCTCAATAACATGTCAATAAATGCCATCTGATAATTACTTTTAAACCCGTTACACCCAGTTTATTGTAATCATAGTACTCTACTCAAGAAATTATATCTGAGAGACGGGGGGGCTGACGGTGGTGCAGGGCCACATATGCAGAGGGGGGCGTGGGGCACAGGCGGGAGGGAGTGCGGAGGGCTGTACAGGGGCACCGGCAGAGGTGCTGGGTCGCCGGCTGGTGGAGGGCAGTGCAGGGCTGAAGGTAGAGGAGAGGGGGGGCTTAGGGCGGTGCATGGGAGCCTTCTCCAGTGGATTCTCTACTTCTATTTTTAAATTTCAGAGAAAAAAATGAGAAAAAAACATTCCCAAACACCCTATCATAAGTGTCAGGAGGGAAGGGAAGAGAGAGATGCGGGGAGGGGAGAGATGTGGAAGGAGAGAGAGAGAGAGAGATTCGGGAGAAGGAGAGGCGCAGGAAGGGGAGAGACGTGGAGGGAGAGAGGGAGATGCGGGGGAAAATATTTGGGGTGGGTAGAGAGACGCCCTCACGCGTCACGACCCCCCTTCCCCCCGGCAAAAACGCCACACCGTCTATGGTTCTCAGGAACCGAGAGCAGCGACGCCTACTTGCCTCTTCCATCTTTCCAGCAGCTGCTCCTCCTCCACCTCGCCAGCAATGGCGCATCTACCCGTAGTCCGCCGGTTGTCGCACGCTCCGCTTCGATACCGCTGCATGCAACCACCGCCACCTCCTTATTGTAGACACGCCATTCCTAACATCTCCTGAGTAAATCTCATATTACACTATGATACCCCAAGGCGGCCTTCACATTTTTAATTACTCTGGTGATTTCCTATTTTTATGATTTTTTTTACATTTTTTTGAATTATTCCGTGAAAAATCATGGAAGTGTCCAGGCGCCTGGACACCTCCATCAATGACCCAAAAATAATAAAAAAATCAAAATCATGGAAGCGTCCAGACGCCTGGACGCCTCCATCAATGACCAAAAAAATAAAAAAAATCAAAAATCATGGAGGCGTCCACTTGCCTGGACGCCTCCATCAATGTAAAAATAATAAAAATAATATTAATAATCATAAAAAACAAAACAAAAATCAAATAAAAATATATATATTTATGGAGGCGTCCAGGCCCCTGGACGCCTCCATAAAAATAAATAAAAAATATATAATGCCAGCTTTGGCATAAAAAGACAAAACATAAATAAAAAAATATATATATTAATGGAGGCGTCCAGGCCCCTGGACGCCTCCATAAAAACAAATAAAAAAATCAAAAAAGCCAGCCCTGGTATAAAAGATAAAATAAAAATAAAAAATAATATATTTTTGGAGGCGTCCAGGCCTCTGGACGCCTCCATCAACTCCCTCACGGGCGCCGGCCACCGAACGACGGTTTGTCGTGTGTGAAAAAAGCCAAATTTAGAGACGTCCAGCTGACTGGACGCGCCCATTTCTGAATCACGAGACGCCGCTCACAAAACCACGCGTTGTGCCGAACCGCGTGCGGCCGTCGTCGGTTTTCGATGGACCTGCTTGAGGCGTCCGGGACCCTGGACGCCTCCACAAAAGTATTCCAAAAAAATCAATAAAAATAGAATAAAATATTATTTCGGCCCTGATGGAGGTGTCCAGGGTCCTGGACGCCTCCACCTTCCGGAGCTCTATAAATAGAGGCCCACCCCCTCAGTTCTAGAGGAGCTAAGCAGTGATCCGATAGGCTGCCGGAGCCCAGAGGCTACGGAGTCTTTTTTTTAACCCGTGGGGTCTTTTGTAGGTGGAGGTTTCGCCGGCTTCTCGGGTGTTCACGCTCGCGAGAGGAAGGCCGTCTTCATCCACTGCGCTTCCCCGTCGTCCCCACGCTGCTGGAGCTCCGCCGGATTTCACCCTCGGCTCATCCAATAAGCCTTTTCTTCCCCTTTTTCTCCATAGTTCTTTACATTCATCATATTGCATCCTCTATCCCCCTTCACAAGGGCGCCTCTTCTCTTATACTTCTCGCATCCATCATCTCATTTTCCTCCTACTCGAGTCCGAGAGGGGTTTAAAAGATAACACCAACCAGGTGTGTGTCTTCCCGTTATTTCGTCATTTTTATTGCAAGGATATGAATACTACACATTCATCTTTCTAAGTCACTTGTCATTTGTTTGTCGTTGTTTTGCAAGGGTAGCCGAGGAAAGCCCTCTCCGTCGGCCGGCCGGAAGGAGAGGAAGGAGCAACCCGCCATCTCCCGCTCTTGAGGTAGGCGCGATTACTTTCTTATTTTGGGGTCTTTCGGCCCCTGGCGATCACATCTTTTCATCGAGGCCGCGGCGAGTCACTTCCCCAATGGCCGTTTAAATTTCTGTTCTCATATTCTCTTTATATCCTGTTATATTTCGTTCATATCATCGAGGCCGCGGCGAGTCACTTCCCCAATGGCCGTTTAAATTTCTGTTCTCATATTCTCTTTATATCCTGTTATATTCTGCTCATATCATCGAGGCCGCGGCGAGTCACTTCCCCAATGGCCGTTTAAATTTCCGTTCTTACATTCTCTCTATATTCTGTTATATTCTGCTCATATCATCGAGGCCGCGGCGAGTCACTTCCCCAATGACCGTTTAAATTTCCGTTCTTATACTCTCTCTATATTCCGTTATATTCTGCTCATATTCTCGAGGCCGCGGCGAGTCACTTCCCCAATGGCCGTTTAAATCTCTGTTCTTATATTCTCTTTTATATTCTGCTATATTCTGCTCATATTCTCGAGGCCGCGGCGAGTCACTTCCCCAATGGCCGTTTCAATTTTTGTTATTTAATTTCTGCACCATTCCCGTCCCCCCGAGGTCGCGGCGAGTCACTTCCCGCTATGGCCGTTTGAACCCCATATCTTGCTATATTATACTTGTCCCGCTCGCCCCGCCGGAGCAATCTCCCGTGGTGGCCCCTTCTCTCTCTTCTCTCATCTCTGTGTTGCAGCAAACAACAAAACAAACAAAAAGAAGAGCCCGCGCGCTCTCCGCATCCTCTTCCCCGCACCATCGAACTCCGAACCGCGTGACGTCGCTCACAGATTGGCGATCACGGTGGGACCTCTACTGCTTCCTTTCGGCTACCCTTGCAAGTTCGGCACCGTCCGTGCCTCTCCACCTTCGCGCCCGCGCGCGCCCCCGTTGTGCTCACGGCAGCACCGTCAGTTTTGATTGGTTCTTTGTTTATTATATGTCTGTTATTTCTGTTGTTTTCCCACTCCATATATCTGTCAGCATTCCATTGCATACATCCATTCCTCTTTTCTATCCTTTTTTTCATTTTTTGAGGATCACCCTTTCCCGGTGAAGGAAGGACTCTCCGTTTGAGAATTCCTCTCAACGGACTAGAATCTCCTACACTGGGACCTCCGTAAGTCCCCGACATCGAAGAATCTTCTCTTCGTTCACTGGGCTGGTTGTACCATTGAAGTTCCCCGGAGTTAGTCATTTCATTCGTGGTGAGACGAGAGACCCTAGCTGACACGGCGGTGAAACAAATTGGAATTAGGGTCCTTCCTATTTTGTGTGAACTTCTGATCTGGTTAAAAACACAAAAAAATTATCAAAATCAAAACAAAAAAAAGGGACGTAAAGCATTCACTTGTATGTTAATCCATGCTAATTGTTTGCTCGTGTATGTTATTACGCTCTCAAAAAACATGATGGATGGCTGAATATAATTACAATTGTTTCGAGGCCGACGCCTTCCGTTATGGGTCTCAAATGTGTGACCCAGGTCACGACTCTTATGGGGTCTACAACTCAGACTGGGGCTATCATCCTGACCCACAGGTTCATCCCATGGACGTTGGCCCGTCCTATAAGTCCTCATATGGAATACAGGCCACTGTTAGTGGAGCTTCCCCCTCCACTAGTGTTCCCTATGCCTGGGATTTCATGGCTTCTCATGTCGACTCTCTCAGCTCTCAACTTGGAGCCTTACAGGCTGTTATTGAGAGGAAATTTCTTCCTCCTTCCCCTCCTCAAGCCAACCCCCTTCACACTTTCATGAATAACATCACTAAAATGGAGAAGGATTGGAAGGAGAGAAGAGATGAGTATGGCATTGAGAATATGAGTGAGCAAGAAGTTCTCCCAAGTTTTAACGATCAAGTGGACGCCGTCTGCCCACCATCCATTCATCACACTAATCCATACGGCTCTCCGCCTCCACATCCACATCTATATACGCAAATTCCTCCATGTCAATATACGTCACCTCATCTCATCAACACGCCTCCACCACGGCGTCCATTTGAACTTGATGATCATAAAGAATTGGAAATGGCACATGATGAAATTTATGAAGATTTTGAATATACACCTACTCCGAGTTTTCTTCGTTTCCCTCTTCCACTGCTCCCACAAGAACTCCCTGCTCAGGATGAAGCCACTAGTTCTACCCCTGCTTATGAGTCATCATGGTGTCACGATGACGGGTTTACACCCCAACAACCTGCATCAATGCACCATGAATCACCTTCTACCCTTAACCCCCCACGTACCACCAAAATTCGACGTTTCCTATGTACCAAGCCTTCTACTGTCACCCCTCCAATTGTACAAATAACCCCCACACCATTGGCTTCCACTAAGCATTCCACTAACTCTTGTTCCCAACCAAGTAATCCTCCATCATCTCCACCTAAAACCTCCACTAGCCTTGTAACCCCGAATCCAACCATTCCTATTCCTCCACTCCCCTTACCTAAACACGAGATTAACCCTGAGCCGGGCCCATTGATTGTTGCACACGAGCCAACCTCGTCTCCTATCGAGAACAAGGAGAAGCCCGTCGTGTCTCAACCTCCACTTACCCTTCCTATAGCCCTCATCATTGAATCTCCATCACCCGTTGAGCATGCTGTCTCAATCTCACCTCCTTCCACCACCTCTCGGAGTGGGTATCTTTCTAAAAATACATGTGCCAAAGATGATGTTCAAGAATCGGACAAGAAGAATTTGGCCACGGCAATGCCATTCAAGATCCAAGATTTAATTTGCCGAATGCCGATTCGGGTTCTTGTGCCGGTCACCTTTGAGAAGGCCGAATTTCCATCTCCACCAATGCCCATCAAGAAGGACCCTCAGGAATTGGTACTGACCAAATCAGGGGCCAAAATAACCACGATCACGTTACTCCTTGGCCAACATGCTTTCAAGGCTCTTATTACCCCTTGTTCGGTCATAGTCCAAATGGCCAATCAAAAGAAGGGGTTCTCCTCATGCATAGTGATGACACATTCTACTGCTGAGGAGATGATGAATTCTATGCTCAGGGGTGGGTCAGGGCAGTTCTTGTTGGAAACTTTTGACATAATGTCTACTCACTACCAACTTCCATGCAAGAGGCGAACGCCTATGTTACCCGGCATATTCACATGTGATATTCCAACGGCCTTGAGCAGTACCCCAAACATGAAGCTCCTTATACCGAGCATCGAACTTCCAATGATAGACACCATTCATCTATCAAGGGAGCTATTTCTAAAGGAGCCAGTTCATGTCAAGATCCCTACTTCACGAGCGTAACTCTCAAATTTTTGTTATGATATTTTGCTAAGAGAGTTACCGTTCATATATGAATGTCCAAAGGGCCTTACTAAAAGTCCATCAAATGAGAACCCATGGGCCCTGACCGCACTGATTGGACTGGTTGGTCAGAAAAGGACTAGGCCGTCTCTTCATTGGAGAGAGCATGCAGGGCCAAGAGGTCAGGAAGCCATGTTGAAGGTTGAGAGGCCGCACTATGAGAGAGTATTTACCAAGAAGAGGGAAAAGCATAAAGTGAAGCTTAAGGATAATAAATCCCTTGTTGAAGGAGCCCACATCAGTTCATCCACTTCCTATCCCAGTTCATCGCTGCTCATGCTGCTATTCAGCTTCTTTTTATGGGCAGTCCATTGGTTAAGGAGACGCCTTTTGTCACCTAAATCTAAGCCATCAAGCTCCTCTGCTCTAGGGTCCCCGAACCCTCACATTCCTCGTTGTCCGGAGCTTCCGGACCCCTACATTCATCCCTGTCCGAAACCTCCGGACCCCTCCCTATTTAATTCCATGTTTTTATCCATCTCTCACCCCCATCCGGAACCTCCAGATTTCTTATCTTATTCTCCATCTCTCTCAGGGCATCGCGCCCTTCCTTCCCATAACCACCTGGAACCTCCGGGCCTCTCCTTCTTTCGATTTATCCTTTTGTTCTTCCAAGTCATCACGTCCTTCATTCTTTTCACCCCTTTGAATTATCTTTTTACACACCTCCCAGGGCATCGGGTCCCTCATGATCTTCTTCCTCCGGAACCTCCGGATTCATTTCCCCATGATTCTCCTCCTTTACATCCGGACCCTTCGGATCCGCCTCTCTCGATTCATCAATTTCTGATTCCTCCCGATCCCACTCCCGGGTTCGACCCGGTTCCTTCCACGTTAACTTCCTCAGGCACCTGCCCGTTCTCACACTGTTTCCGAGGCTTTAGTCCTCACTGATTTCTTTGATTTCTTCTCATCCTGTAAATTCTTCTAGGTATCTTTCACCTAAATCTTGTTTTATCCCCCACTTATTTAAAATAAACCGCCCTAGTTGGAGGATTGTTGTATAGGAGGAGCCTTACTGGTATTCTGCTAAGATGTCTTGGTGACGATGAGGTTTGGAAATGTGTAGAAGAGACGCACTCGGGTGTGTGCGGTGGCCACGTGAATAGTCAGATGCTCGCCAAGAAGATCATTCGGCAAGGCTTTTATTGGCCCACTATGGAAGAGGATTGTGCTGTCTATGTCCGTAGGTGTGTCAAGTGTCAACTTCACGCCGATAAAATCCATTCACCATCTTCCTCACTTCATCCAATATCCTCCCCATGGCCTTTCTCCATGTGGACATTCGACATCATTGGTCCCATAGGTGATCCCAATTCCCTCACCAAGCAGAAATCTTTCATCCTTACTGCGACGGAATATTTCACCAAATGGGCCGAAGCCGAAGCTTACGCGGAAATCAAGGCATCAACAGTCTGCAAGTTCATCATAAAGAACATTCTCGCCAGATTCGGCGTCCCAAGCACGATCGTCACCGACAATGGGCCACAATTCATTTCTCAGGACCTACAGGACCTCTGTAAAAGGTACGCAATTGCATTGCATCATTCATCGCCTTATTACCCACAAGGTAACGGTCAAGCGGAGGCCACCAATAAAACATTGCTCAAAATCATCAAAAAAACCTGCGAGTCTAGTAAGTTTTCAGACTGGCCAGAAAAGCTTATCGAAGCCCTATGGGCCTATCGCACTTCAATCCGTACCCCCACCGGGCAGACTCCATTTGCCCTCACTTATGGTATGGAAGCGGTAGTCTCGTACGAGACTCTGATCCCTTCTCTCAGGGTACAATTGGATGAGGAATTTCCCCTCGACGATCGTCGTAATTCACTCCTCGCCCAGTTGGAACTCTTGGATGAGAAGCGGCTGGCCGCCGCCGAACACGCGCGTGTGTATCAAAATAGACTCGCTCGCTTTTACCAAAAGAAAGTCGTTGAGAGAAAATTCAAAGTCGGTGAGATGGTCGTAAAAAGAATTTTTGTCAAACCTGGAGGGCCGCGTTCTAAGCTCCAACCCAATTGGGAAGGACCATTTGTAATTCAAGCCGTGCACCCTGGCAACGCCTACAAACTAGTCAACGCCGAAGGGACCGAGTTATCCCACCCTTGGAATGGGCTTTATCTTAAGAAATACTACCCTTAGCACAAAACAAAAAAAAATGATGAAAAGATAAAAAACATCAAAAAAACAAGGAAATATTGAAAACCACTAAAAATATGGAAAATTCAAAATGCCGATGCCTGGCAGGCACCATGTAGTTAAGTCCATGCATCTAACCTTCATGTTAGGATAGGGCCCATTAAGGCTTGGTAGGCACCGGGTCTTGGTTTGCCAGAACCGTGGAGACCCCTGTCCGGCCACGTCGGCCTATGCTCGCTCGAAGGAAGCTAACATGTGTTCACTTATGTATTTTATTCAAAAAAAGTTAGTAGCATCACCTACGGTAGGGCCACACCTAGAAGATCTCCGGAAGCTGTAATCTTTATTCTTTTCTCTTCGACCAAATGAGACAGTCGGCGCCCTTAAAACGCTGAGCATGAGAAACCGAAACTCAAACCCCAAAGGCAAGAGTAGGACCCATTTCCTCGAGCATCGATCAGAGCACGAGAAGAGGGCAGTGTCCCCGCAGGCATACGAAGAGGGAGCCCACCAACGTCAAACGACTATATCTCCCTCACAGAAAGAAATACAAAATCAAAATCAAGAGAAAAGCCTGGTCGTGACCGTGCCTGGTACGATAAACGGAACCCCTCAAAGCAAAAGTCTGAATCCACAAAGGGGGGCCGTGGAATGTAAATGCTCGAGATTTGGTCCGAAGTTGTCCGAAAGGAAAGAGTTAATGGGCCCTTATTCGCTCGCCGGGTTAACGGCTTTGCCGGTCCTCTCAGGAGGTTTATCCCCTACGCTCTTCCTTCTCCCTCTAAAGATGAAGGTTCGATGGAGTTTCTGAAAGGTGAAAATTGCCCAGGGTCTACAACCTTATTTTAATATACACATTTTGGTTGCCTACTTTGAAAAGCAAAAGCTATCGCTGCGAAGGAGTCTCTGTGTTTCTGGCTGGTCAAGACCCCTGTTTACCACCTTGATGTCTTCTTGTTTAACCTCGGGCTTAGGCCAATGCAAGCGCGTCACCTATGGGTGCGACGGCGTCTGATTCCGGGTCAGCGTCGCGCGGTTGGTCGTTAGGGTTCCAGGGTGTTCCATCTTTTACCATCTAGAGTTGTGAGGAAACAGACCCGGGTCGGGCAAATCATCTACCTCAAACACCTTTTGGGTGAATCCCTGTGGTCGGAAGCAACTGGGAGCCTAAGCATGGCATGACGGTATTGTCATCAGGGTAAGTCTTAGCTGGCGGGATCGTCATTCGAGGGGTCTAGAGGCCCAAATCAACCTAGATGTGCACTTAAGATACCTGGGAGGTTAGTAAGAAACCCCTGTCTCACGTAGGTTAGGTGCCATTTGGGTGCTTGCCGGGCGTTAGCAATAAAAAAAATTGAAATGATAAAAGCACAAAAAAATGGAAAAGAGAAATGTACGTATTTGCAAACGAAAAAAATCTTTTTATGATGAAACAAAAAAAATATCAAAAAAAAAAGAGAAAACAAATCAATTTTGCATGATTACATTTGCGTGCAGCATCTCACTTTTTAATATCGCTTGCATTCGTGTGCTTGCCTGTCGCATTTATCATCACCGCATCTCTCCCTTGCCTTTGTTAAATAAAGACTTGGCCCCTTGACCAGTTATCAAGAACAGTCACAGTGACCATTTGCTTATTGAGCAAGGGGCCAAGTCAGAACAGAAATTCTGATTTGTTTGTTTCAGTGATATGTGCAGGGATTCAGGTAACTGAAGCAAAGGTGAAAAACAAACAAACCAAACCTTGTGTTTTATTCCAAAAAAACCCAAAAAATTTACATCAAGTTCCGCCCTCTCTCTCTGCATTACTCGTCCCACTACTCTCCGGGCAAAACACTCTCAAAGGTGCTACCCAACTACGAAAAGCGGTACTCCTGCCGCTCTGTACTCCTCTTCCTATTCCCACATCCCGGCGTTGATCCGCGGAAGCAGCAGAGAAGCTACCAACACGAAAGCCACGCTCTCGTGCTTTTCGGTAGCGCTCCTCACCATCTCTCAGCCACTGTTCAGCAAGACCAAGGCCGATTCGGAGTTCGAATAGTTGGGTCTCCATGGCCCTTCGCTCCTCCCTTTCAGCCAAACTGTTGGCTCTTTCTCTCTCTGCGTTTCTTTCCCTCTCTGCCCGTTCTCTCTCACGGTCTTCCCTCTCTAACTGGAGAGTGATCCTCAGTTCCATAGCATCCCTGGATGAGTCGTCATCAGGATGACGCCGCAGTTCCCTCTCCAGTTCTGCTATCCTAGCCTCCTTATGCGCAGCTTGGGCAAGCGCTTCTTCCGTCTCCTTTTCCTGCCGAGTGTACCATCTCAGATACGCGATAAGGCGTAAACCAAGAGAACTCAACGCTGAAACTTTTACCTGTATACGGAGCATCCCTTCTGCCTCCGCAGCACGCTGCGTGGCGTGAGCAAGTTGCTCATGAAGCGAGTCAAGTTCTGAGGTGGGAATCCACAAGCTGGAAGAGGCACCACCTACTCCCATCGCTGGGGAGGCTGCGCCAATCTGGGCATGCTGCGACCATGTGAATTAGCAGCCAACATCTAGAATCTGGGGTTTTAACTAGGAACGTACTGTACACCTACCAAGGCGCTCGTAGCTCCGCGGGCATCGCCCAACTGTTGTTCCATCTCTGCCAAGCGAGTTCGTAAATTCGCTATCATGGCATCCCGGACATCCTGCAGCCTTACAAGTCAGCATTTTTACCAAAAAAACCAAGAAAAGGAGAAAGAAGAGAAGAGAAAAAGGGGAAACCTACCTCCACAAGTCCCCGGGGTTGGAACCGTTCTGCGTACTTTGTCCTATATAGACGCAAGTAGTCCTCGCTGTCCCGCGCCTGTGATTCTACAATCGTGCCACCCCGTTGCCAGTCCTCATACTGTTCGGGGAATCGCACGCGCCAGTCAATGCAAGTCGCCGGTCCCCGCGTCTTTCTCCCGACACGAGGTGGCGCAGCTGAATCCACCCATTCTTGAGCCAGTCCTAAAGTCCTCATAACTAATCGTAGCCGAAGCGGCTCGATTTCATTCAGGCAGTGCATCCATAGTTCCCGTCCGAACCGGGCACGACTTGCTAGAACCCACGGCTGGTTGGCATCGACCATGTCTGAGTAGGGTCTCCAGTTTACCATCGCCGTAGGGAACTCCTGTAGCTCCCGCCTTAACACCATCAGTTGGTGGGTTAGGGGTGCCGCACTCATGACGGGTTCCCACCGCCTGGCTAGCGGCACCATCACAGGTCGCCAATGTCGAGCTCTCCCCATAGGGAGGTAATAATAGCTCCATAACTGCTCGGCGCAGGTCATCAGCACCTTACGAAAACAACAAAAAAAAAATACAAAACAAGCAAAACCAAAAAAATACCTGGATGAATGGTGTGAAACCACTCACAGTCATCTCACGATCCGTTTCTTGGAATAGGCCTGCAAACAAGTGTGCCAGCATGGCGGCTCCCCAGGCATAATACCCTACTCTTTCAAGGTCTGACAGCAGCTCCAGGAAGCAACATTGGAAACCATCCCCTTTTGAGCTCAGTACCAATCTCCCCAAAAGGAAGAGGAGAAATCTCCTCAAATCTATGTTACATCTTTCCCAGTTGCCGAAATCTGTGCAGTACACGGCACGGCATCCTATTTCCATCCTTTTCATGAACTCTTCTGAGGATTCGTTGTCCCGTCGACGAATGTCGGTGAGCCCTAATGCATCCATGAGGGACGCCCTAGCTACCGACCTGTTCTTCCGACCATCTAGGTCCAAACCCAGTAACTTCTGGGCACCTTCTCTGTAGTCCGCGTAAGTGACTCCGGTCACTGCCTCACCTTCTACCTTCAGGCTTGTGATCCGGACCACATCCTCCAAGCTGGGCACCATGTGCCCCCAGGGCATCAGGAATGCCCGGCTCACTGGGTCCCATCTCTCACACAAGGCTTGGATCAGGACTAGGTCAAGCTGGATCGGCTCGATCCGAAGGAAGGTACCAAATCCCATCACGTCTAGCCTCGCCTTCTGAAAATCTGGGAGGCCCCTGTACGCTGCTACTACCAACTCCCATAAGATTTGTGATTTCATCACAACCTACACATACAAGGAATGGGGGTGAGGTTTGGTCAGAAGAAAGGAAGAAAAAATGAGAAAAGGGCAAGAAAACTTGGCTTACGAGTTGTGATTGGGCCCTTTCGCTGAAGTGCCCTTCAAAGTCTGAAAGCCTCCTGGAACTACTACCACTGGACCTGCTTCTCTTCGAGGAATGGGAAGATTCGCCCTCCATCCAACTCTCAGAATTTTGAACTCCTCCTCTCCCGTGAGAACTTGTGCTCCTCGAGTTATTCCTCGATATACCTGGGAAGATACAAGGGACAAGAATTTATAGAAATGGAAGGAGTGCGGGCCAAGATTGCCTCCATCACCTGTCGATGATAGCCCTCGCAATAATACACCGACCAAGCGGCCCCATGTGTCGCTTCACCGCTCGCACAGGGTGATTGACTGGACGAAGAATAGGACGAATAGCCCCTATGTTGTCTAGGGATACCCTATCATGTTTTGGAGGACGCCCGCAAAATTTGGCACAACATCCGGGAAAAAGAACTAGGGACGTCAGTATTGACTTCGACGACAGATTCCCGTGGAAAATGGTCACAACAAGACGTGATTCTCCGCTCGAGGCGGAGTCTCGACAGATCCGTCACATGGGAACAGTGCAAAGGAGAAGAAGTGTAGGGAAGAAGGAACGCACAAGAGGACAAACAAGCATCAGAAAATCAAATCACTCCATTCATAATTCTACATAAGCTGTCAAAAACATCATAAACATAAAGAGGTGACGGGTCCACTAGCCCGCCAATCCTCACCATCACTCATCTCTCCGGGCACTCTCCTCCTCTCCCCCGAGGTGAGGGTCCCTCAGAAGCCTCCGGGATCCCCGTGCAGTAGCACCTGCCTCGCCTCTGGGCGCCTGCTCCGCAGCAGTGACTCGTTGCTCCTCCCCTGGCGTGGCGAAGAAGCCACTGGCGGCAAAGCGACCGGACTGGCGGAGTCGCTCCCCGAACTCTCGCGCTCTCTCGTAGCGCGTCTCCATCCCTCCTAGCCTCTGTACGACGGCCTGAAGGCTCAGCTGGAGCTCCCTCACTTGGGCCTCCAAGGCCCTCCTCTCGGTCAGATCCCGCTGTCGCTCGGACCTTCTCTCGGCTTTCTCTCTCTCTGCCTCTCTCCTCATCATCTGCAGAAGAACCCTTAACTCCAGGATGTCTGGAGAAGGTCTCTCCTCACCACGATGCCGCAGCTCCGCTACAGTCGCCACCCAGGCGTCACGCTCCTCTTCCGCCCGGGTCGCACGGGCCACCGCACCAGCAAGTTGCTCCCGAAGGGAAGCAATCTCGAGAAAAGGGGCCGAGGAGCTAGAAGATCCGCCAGCCGCTCCCACCGTCGCTGTCTGCTGGGCACGCTGGAACAAAATAAACAACGGCCGTCAGTGAAACTCCAAAATCTGAAGTTAAAAGGGCAGCACGTAACTTACCAGGAGCGACAGCTCATGTTGAGCGACGGCCAGTTGCCGCCTAGTCTCTGACAGCTGGGCGCGCGAGCCGTCGATGCCACGCGTGTCCCCAGCTTGGGGAAGCCCCGCGTAACTCTCTCTCTGCCGCCGCAGGAAGTCGGCACTGTCCTGCACCAGTACACCCCCTTGCTGTCCAGGGAGATGTACGGGCCAGTCCTCGAGCCTCGCCTTGCCGCGACTCTCCTTCCTGACGCGGCTCGGCTCGTCCGCACTCGCCCACTCATCGGCCAGGCCCAGGGTCCTTGCCATGTCCTGCACCAAGAAAGGGGTCCCATATCAGTCAAAAGGAACGCGTCCCCTGTCTAGGACGCGTCCATCATTTGAGTGCAACACTCTCCGAACCCTTTCCTCCTCGCCCGGCTCGCTTCAAAACCCAAAATGAATTAAAAGAGGAAGAGATCGGAGGACCTACCGGACCGTGTTCACCTCCTCTCACGCCATCGGGCCCCTCGGGTCCCTCGGGGGCCCGAAGCGGCCCTTCCTCCTCCATGGACGCCGTTCCGTGCTCGGGCACGTCCCTCCTTGGGCGAGGAGTTCCTCGTCCCTCTCCACCTTCACCATGGTCGGGCCCACCGAACTCCATCAATCAAAAGAGGAGGAAGACGAAAAAGGGGCAAGCGAGTTTCGGCGGAAGGCGGGCTCGTTTGCGGGTAAGGCACGGGAGAAGAAAGGCCACCCGACGCTTTAAATTTGAATTCAAGGACTAAGACGCGTCCTCGCGCCTGGACGCCCCCAAAAGGAGGAGAAAGGAAACAGAATCCCCCCGTGCAAAGCGTAGTTCCCTGCTGTTTAGGGCAAGGTCTCGTGAAGCGTGTCTCGAAACAACTTGGTGTAAGAGAAGAAGTGTAGGAAGGGAAGATCGCTACAGGACAGAACGTGTCACATCAGTGGTCATTGTCAAGATTTTATCTGGATCTCCTTTGTACTGTGGTGCGATTCTGCTGTGATTCTGCTACTTTCTGATGTTGCTAACCTTTGCTAATCTGTGCAGGCTTTACTAACGGACGTCTTTGTCCTGTCTCATGTCCCACCTTTCAATGGTTGGTCCCACCTTGTCATGCATCATAGTATATGATACGTACGCTACTAGAACATGCCGAGGACCGTGCGGCCCGAACGAATCCGGGATCTGAGTTCCCCTTCAACAAAAACGGTGACGATCCCGGAAGAACTTGGGTTGTACGGATAGGCCGTCAATTTGTGATAGAATGGGGACGACGGTTCCATTCAGTGAGTTGGTACGCGGATAAACGGGCCCCAGCCTAGTATCAGCTCACCGGGTCGGTATCCTGACCCGTTCTTCACAAGTTGACAATATTATCCTTGGCTATTTTCTATTTTAGTTTGTTTTGAATTTTTCTTTAAACCCAGCATGCATTCATATAGGACTTTGATTTATTGCGGAAGATCATTCAAGCGATTCGATTGTGAAAGCCGTTGTGTTTCAATTCCTACAAACATGAGATATTTCACTCTAATGAAATGCTGAGTTTTCTTGAAGCGGCCCTACGCTGCTCTTCCAAAGGAGACCCTTGTTTGGACAGACCCTCAGATATTCCTTTGCTTTTTACCTTGTTTGACCCACCTTGGCCGCAGCACTTCCACATTGGCTGGTAACAGCTCACCAAAGGTGAAACCTCCGGTTTATGACCCAGGTACTTCCACACCGAGAAGTTGGTCTCCTTTTCGTGCCTGAGCGCACATCTCACCCTCCCTTATTTGATCTCCGTCCAAGCAATCGTCAATATTTGAAAGACCTTCTTCAAGGTCGCCTCATTGAAACTTCAGGAAAGATTCTAAACAGTAACGTCAAAAGCGTGTCTCATCACACCTTAGCATCAACTTATCAGTCCACTCCCACTTCATTTCACTCCACTTCGATACCATTCCACTACGTGTCGCTCCCTTGCAAAGCAGATGCCAAGGCGGGGCAGCTGTAGACACGCCATTCCTGACGTCTCCTGAGTAAATATCATATTACACTATGATACCCCAAGGCGGCCTTCACATTTTTAATTACTCTGGTGATTTCCTATTTTTATGATTTTTTTTTACATTTTTTTGAATTATTCCGTGAAAAATCATGGAAGTGTCCAGGCGCCTGGACACCTCCATCAATGACCCAAAAATAATAAAAAAATCAAAATCATGGAAGCGTCCAGACGCCTGGACGCCTCCATCAATGACCCAAAAAATAAAAAAAATCAAAAATCATGGAGGCGTCCACTTGCCTGGACGCCTCCATCAATGTAAAAATAATAAAAATAATATTAATAATCATAAAAAACAAAACAAAAATCAAATAAAAATATATATATTTATGGAGGCGTCCAGGCCCCTGGACGCCTCCATAAAAACAAATAAAAAATATATAATGCCAGCTTTGGCATAAAAAGACAAAACATAAATAAAAATATATATATATTAATGGAGGCGTCCAGGCCCCTGGACGCCTCCATAAAAACAAATAAAAAAATCAAAAAAGCCAGCCCTGGTATAAAAGACAAAATAAAAATAAAAAATAATATATTTTTGGAGGCGTCCAGGCCTCTGGACGCCTCCATCAACTCCCTCACGGGCGCCGGCCACCGAACGACGGTTTGTCGTGTGTGAAAAAAAGCCAAATTTAGAGACGTCCAGCTGACTGGACGCGCCCATTTCTGAATCACGAGGCGCCGCTCACAAAACCACGCGTTGTGCCGAACCGCGTGCGGCCGTCGTCGGTTTTCGGTGGACCTGCTTGAGGCGTCCGGGACCCTGGACGCCTCCACAAAAGTATTCCAAAAAAATCAATAAAAATAGAATAAAATATTATTTCGGCCCTGATGGAGGTGTCCAGGGTCCTGGACGCCTCCACCTTTCGGAGCTCTATAAATAGAGGCCCACCCCCTCAGTTCTAGAGGAGCTAAGCAGTGATCCGATAGGCTGCCGGAGCCCAGAGGCTACGGAGTCTTTTTTTTAACCCGTGGGGTCTTTTGTAGGTGGAGGTTCCGCCGGCTTCTCGGGTGTTCACGCTCGCGAGAGGAAGGCCGTCTTCATCCACTGCGCTTCCCCGTCGTCCCCACGCTGCCGGAGCTCCGCCGGATTTCACCCTCGGCTCATCCAATAATCCTTTTCTTCCCCTTTTTCTCCATAGTTCTTTACATTCATCATATTGCATCTTCTATCCCCCTTCACAAGGGCGCCTCTTCTCTTATACTTCTCGCATCCATCATCTCATTTTCCTCCTACTCGAGTCCGAGAGGGGTTTAAAAGATAACACCAACCAGGTGTGTGTCTTCCCGTTATTTCGTCATTTTTATTGCAAGGATATGAATACTACACATTCATCTTTCTAAGTCACTTGTCATTTGTTTGTCGTTGTTTTGCAAGGGTAGCCGAGGAAAGCCCTCTCCGTCGGCCGGCCGGAAGGAGAGGAAGGAGCAACCCGCCATCTCCCGCTCTTGAGGTAGGCGCGATTACTTTCTTATTTTGGGGTCTTTCGGCCCCTGGCGATCACATCTTTTCATCGAGGCCGCGGCGAGTCACTTCCCCAATGGCCGTTTAAATTTCTGTTCTCATATTCTCTTTATATCCTGTTATATTTCGTTCATATCATCGAGGCCGCGGCGAGTCACTTCCCCAATGGCCGTTTAAATTTCTGTTCTCATATTCTCTTTATATCATGTTATATTCTGCTCATATCATCGAGGCCGCGGCGAGTCACTTTCCCAATGGCCGTTTAAATTTCCGTTCTTACATTCTCTCTATATTCTGTTATATTCTGCTCATATCATCGAGGCCGCGGCGAGTCACTTCCCCAATGGCCGTTTAAATTTCCGTTCTTATACTCTCTCTATATTCCGTTATAGTCACTTCCCCAATGGCCGTTTCAATTTTTGTTATTTAATTTCTGCACCATTCCCGTCCCCCCGAGGTCGCGGCGAGTCACTTCCCGCTATGGCCGTTTGAACCCCATATCTTGCTATATTATACTTGTCCCGCTCGCCCCGCCGGAACAATCTCCCGTGGTGGCCCCTTCTCTCTCTTCTCTCATCTCTGTGTTGCAGCAAACAACAAAACAAACAAAAAGAAGAGCCTGCGCGCTCTCCGCATCCTCTTCCCCGCACCATCGAACTCCGAACCGCGTGACGTCGCTCACACTTGTCGGCGGCCGCACGCCACCTGAATTCTGCGGCATGCCTCCTCTACTTAGCCGCCGCACGCGTTAGTCCGCCTCCTCTAAGTCGTTGCCCTGCGATGCCTCCACTCTACCGTCATCCTCTTGCCCAGGATCAAGTTGCTGGATTCACGGTAGAGCTTCGCCTTTCCGCTGAAACCCCACGTTTGAGGATCACTATTCCGGATAATACCTTTTACGTCAAAGTTATCATCTCATTTTGGTTGCCAACCTGTTTATGATTGTCGATCCTGGCAAAAAAAAATCGTAGTTTCTTGATGATGAGATTATTGGTGTAGTAATAGTGTGCTTCGTTGTATGGTTATTTGTTAAGACATTTTATTACAAACTCCTACCTTTATTACTTCTTAATTGATATGATTTGTCAATGTTTGAATTGAGATCTTGATGCACATTTAAATTTTGATTGACTCTTGACCTGATGACGATGGTGTTCATGGTTTTTCATATGTCAATGCAATCATCGTCAAATGCGTTGACAGTTGCCCATTGATGGAGACATCGCTGCCCATGTGCTATAAACAAGAGCTTCTTGGGACATGCCCACAATTATATAGAGTGCCTTTTTATGATAATTGTCCAAGTCATTTCTCTCTGAACTCCAGGCTTTCTCCTCTCCAAGCTAGCTATCTCTAAAAACCTCTATTGTCTCCCATGTCCCTCCAATTCTAGATTTTTTTTAGCTGGCCTTCTCTAGTTTATCAAGTGGACTATGGTTATATAGGCATTTTTTTATCATGCAACTAAGCTAATTTTAAATCATTTTATGTTGATGTAGTTTCCATCATCTTTTTTTTCCATATAAGAAGTAGTGTTGGAAGTTTATGTCAAATGGGCGGAGAACACTCTAAATTAGATTTGTTAGTTGTGGTGTCACGGAGTCGGGAACTGGGAAAAAATGAGTCCGAGGAAAAGACAGCAAAAAAGATCTTTTAACTTGGAAAAATTGTGACTGAAACATTAGTTTTTTAATGCATAAAAGTTTACTTTAGAAAGTAAAATATTTATAATGTAAGACACATGTCATTCTACAATCTTCTTCCCCATGCAAAGTTGGGTAAGGTTTCATTCATATAAACCCCTTCTCTTGCTACCTCTCCTCGTGGGGGATCAATACTATATGAACCCAAATGCCACTTGCCCCTTTACCTTAATTAGGTTGGCAAACAGTGGTCAAGCCTCTAACAATGGTTAAACATATCCCCATTACTCAATCATCACCCTTATCAAGTCATCTTAAACCAGAGTGGCAGTCTCTTAATTTTTGTGAGAGTTCCAATTACACATATCAGTCTACCTTGTGGGTCATTTCTGACCGACCGAATGACCCCATCTCAACAAGTTGTAAACATAAAGGTTGTAGCTAGCTTAGTGACCTTTTTAATGGTTCAAGTTGCACATTAATTGGACACTTCTACCTAAAAAAATGATATAAAACTCAGTATTGGACTTGAAAACTTAATGGGTTGAATCTATGTGGCCTAATCAACTCAGTCCAATGAGCTCTTGGGCATACAAATTTGGGTTCTTACAGTTGTGATCAAGACTATTGATTGAATCTAGCATTTGTTGGACCCATTTAACCTAATTTCTTATTTAGAAGTGCTAACTTATAAAATAATGAATATTGTAAAGTTGTTACACCTTTCAAATCACAGAAAATAAAAATTTATTGTCACTACACCTATCATGTAAATGCACATTGTCTCGGATTCTAGCAGTTCTTGCATTTCACCTCATATTTTTCAAAAGGAGAAACATTTTGAAAATAATCATCTTCTGAAGTTATTAGTTATTACAATGATGTCAAGAAACAACATTCAAATGTGAAGCTGCCATTTTCAATATTTTATTTTTGAAAAGGAAAAGAAAACTATGAATGCCTTTTTGTTAACCCTACCTACTTGATGATAATAACTTCTAAGTTGGTGTGTAGTCTATTTACCAATCTATTTACTAAATCGTTTTGAGATTTTATTATTTTTATATAGAAAACCTTGATTTGAAGGTGATCAAATAAGAACAGGATGCATGGAGATGCCTATGTGATAGAGGTTCTACAAAATAAAATGTGTCCACAAAAGTGTCAACATCTTGGCTAAGTGAGTTACACTTTGTAAGCGTCAAATTTCGTTCATAATTTTTTTAATTGTTATTTTAAATAGTATTTCTGTTTAATTTAAAATATCATATTTAATAACATATTTTTTTCTTTGAAATAATAATTCTATACTATATTTATTTTAATAAAATATATTAAATATGTTTGACACTTAGATCATGGTTTAGAAATGTATGCTTACATGAAAAAATGAGAAAATATATGTTTGATAGAAGCAACCAAATATATTTTTGTGTTTTTATTAAAAAATTCTTTTATAAGTTTATTTGTATATTTATATATTTTAAATTATCTTTACAATCTTCTTATATTAAAGTATTATTAAAAATATCAATGCTGTTAACCTTCAATTAAGATGTAGATGCTATTATGTTCCTGTCCATTTTATGGAGTTTTTGGACAAATATATCCTTAAGAAGACCAACTAATTGCTCGAAAGAGAGAGAGAGGGAGAGTGAGTGAAAAAGACCGTATAGATATAGAAAGAGAAATAGTTTAGGAGGCATTAGTGATATCTTGGACTTTTAAAATCTAGATGTTGATTAATTATAATTAACCAAAGAATTATATTAGAATACAAATTGATGGTGATGGTAGGAATATTTTTGTAAATATTGTAATAAAATAATGTTATTAACTTGGTATATATATTTCTATAAATAAACTCATAATATAATATTGTTGAAAAATTCCCCGGATTATAAAAAGTAATATAAAAGAAAGAGGTTTTTTTTATATAAAACATGTTAAAATAAAAAATTAAATTTATCATTCTTCCATTTATATTTATACAAGATCGTATTGTTGTTATATAAATGACCACGGAAGGATCTTTCTTCGCATGTTTTCATGTTTTTTTAGACATAAAATAAAGATTTTTTTACATAAAAATTATTGTTAAATAAAAAGTTATAAAAAATATTCTTGTAAGTATATTAGTAAATATATCACTGTATAAATTTAAATTATATAAAAAATCATATTTATTTACTTTACGGACATTTATTTTTGACCAACAATTTATAAAAAATTATACTTAAATGACATGTATGTATTATTTAAAATAATTGAGTGATACGTTTATAAATATATTTTTAAAAATATTTTTTATAAATTTAATTTTAACCATAATTTTTATGTAAAATTCTCCGTGAACACATACATATATACTTATTGGGAAGAGTTTCTTTAAAATCTATTCTATCTAAAAAATTATGTCAACATAATTTTTGATTTAACATTTAAAATTGATGAAAACTCACACTTCCTGTTTGGCAGCATCGTCATACTTTTTAAAGTTTATGTGGACCGGTTGACAGATAACTCTCCGTAAATTAAAAATTATTAAAGTAACAATTCAATAGAGATTGTTATCATTCGTAAATAATAAAAAACTATAATATGAAATTTTGAATATAATGTTTAAAAAATTATAATCATCAACGTCATTATCTCTGTTCACATAATCCTCTCATATGTTTAATGTTATTCTATTTCGAAATAAATTTCACAAAATCATATATGACTAGTTAGTACATGATACACACAATCTCATGTCAGAGGATTCTTGCAAACCTTCGTGACTGCCATCTCTGCTTACTGCTCGTGGAGTCTAGGGACTGGGTATGTCTACTCTTACAAGTTAGAATATATGGGCAAAACTCTTTATTTCTCCTGTGGATGCAAGAAGCAGGAGAACTAATTCATAAAACAAACCCTGTTACGCGTGTTACCGGAGGAACTTTCACATCAAAATCTCAATAACATGTCAATAAATGCCATCTGATAATTACTTTTAAACCCGTTACACTCAGTTTATTGTAATCGTAATACTCTACTCAAGAAATTATATCTAAGAGACGGGGGGGCTGACGGTGGTGCAGGGCCACATATGCAGAGGGGGGCGTGGGGCACAGGCGGGAGGGAGTGTGGAGGGCTGTACAGGGGCACCAGCAGAGGTGCTGGGCCGCCGGCCGGTGGAGGGCGGTGCAGGGCTGAAGGTAGAGGAGAGGGGGGGCTGAGGGCGGTGCAGGGGAGCCGTCTCCAGTGGATTCTCTACTTCTATTTTTAAATTTAAGAGAAAAAAATGAGAAAAAACATTCCCAAACACCCTATTATAAGTGTCAGGAGGGAAGGGAAGAGAGAGATGCGGGGAGGGGAGAGATGTGGAAGGAGAGAGAGAGAGAGATTCGGGAGAAGGAGAGGCGCAGGAAGGGGAGAGACGTGGAGGGAGAGAGGGAGATGCGGGGGAAAATATTTGGGGTGGGTAGAGAGACGCCCTCACGCGTCACGACCCCCCTTCCCCCCGGCAAAAACGCCACACCGCATATGGTTCTCAGGAACCGAGAGCAGCGACGCCTACTTGTCGCTTCCATCTTGCCAGCAGCTGCTCCTCCTCTACCTCGTCATCAATGGCGCATCTACCCGCAGTCCGCCGGTTGTCACTCGCCCCGCTTCGATACCGCTGCATGCAGTCACCACCACCTCCTTGTCGGCGGCCGCACGCCACCTGAATTCTGCGGCATGCCTCCTCTACTTAGCCGCCGCACGCGTTAGTCCGCCTCCTCTAAGTCGTTACCCTGCGCTGCCTCCACTCTACCGTCATCCTCTTGCCCACGATCAAGTTGCTGGATTCACGGTAGAGCTTCGCATTTCCGCTGAAACCCCACGTTTGAGGATCACCATTCCGGATAATGCCTTTTACGTCAAATTTATCATCTCATTTTGGTTGTCAACCTGTTTATGATTGTCGATCCTGCCAAAAAAAAAATCGTAGTTTCTTGATGATGAGATTATTGGTGTAGTAATGGTGTGCTTCGTTGTATAGTTATTTGTTAAGACATTTTATTACAAACTCTTACCTTTATTACTTCTTAATTGATATGATTTGTCAATGTTTGAATTGAGATCTTGATGCACATTTAAATTTTGATTGACTCTTGACCTGATGACGATGGTGTTCATGGCTTTTCATATGTCAATGCAATCATCGTCAAATGCGTTGGCAGTTGCCCATTGATGGAGACATCGCTGCCCATGTGCTATAAACAAGAGCTTCTTGGGACATGCCCACAATTATATAGAGTGCCTTTTTATGATAATTGTCCAAGTCATTTCTCTCTGAACTCCCGGCTTTCTCCTCTCCAAGCTAGCTATCTCTAAAACCCTCTCTTGTCTCCCATGTCCCTCCAATTCTAGATTTTTTTTAGCTGGCCTTCTCTAGTTTATCAAGTGGACTATGGTTATATAGGCATTTTTTTATCATGCAACTAAGCTAATTTTAAATCATTTTATGTTGATGTAGTTTCCATCATCTTTTTTTTCCATATAAGAAGTAGTGTTGGAAGTTTATGTCAAATGGGCGGAGGACACTCTAAATTAGATTTGTTAGTTGTGGTGTCACGGAGTCGGGAACTGGGAAAAAAATGAGTCCGAGGAAAAGACAGCAAAAAAGATCTTTTAACTTGAAAAATTGTGACAGAAACATTAGTTTTTTAATGCATAAAAGTTTGCTTTATAAAGTAAAATATTTATAATGTAAGACACATGTCATTCTACAATATTCTTCCCCATGCAAAGTTTGGTAAGGTTTCATTCATATAAACCCCTTCTCTTGCTACCTCTCCTCGTGGGGGATCAATACTATATGAACCCAAATGCCACTTGCCCCTTTACCTTAATTAGGTTGGCTAACAGTGGTCAAGCCTCTAACAATGGTTAAACATATCCCCATTACTCAATCATCACCCTTATCAAGTCATCTTAAACCAGAGTGGCAGTCTCTTAATTGTTGTGAGAGTTCCAATTACACATATCAGTCTACCTTGTGGGTCATTTCTGACCGACCGAATGACCCCATCTCAACAAGTTGTAAACATAAAGGTTGTAGCTAGCTTAATGACCTTTTTAATGGTTCAAGTTTCACATTAATTGGACACTTCTACCTAAAAAAAATGATATAAAACTCAGTATTGGGCTTGAAAACTTAATGGGTTGAATCTATAGGGCCTAATCAACTCAGTCCAATGAGCTCTTAGGTATACAAATTTGGGTTCTTACAGTTGTGATCAAGACTATTGATTGAATCTAGCATTTGTTGGACCCATTTAACCTAATTTCTTATTTGGAAGTGTTAACTTATAAAGTAATGAAAGTTGTAAAGTTGTTACACCTTTCAAATCACACAAAATAAAAATTTATTGTCACTGCACCTATCATGTAAATGCACATTGTCTCTGGATTCTAGCAGTTCTTGCATTTCACCTCATATTTTTCAAAAGGAGAAGCATTTTGAAAATAATCATCTTCTGAAGTTATTAGTTATTACAATGATGTCAAGCAACAGCATTCAAATGTGAAGCTGCCATTTTCAATATTTCATTTTTGAAAAGGAAAAGAAAACTATGAATACCTTTTTGTTAACCCTACCTACTTGATGATAATAACTTCTAAGTTGGTGTGTAATCTATTTACTAAATTGTTTTGAGATTTTATTATTTTTATATGGAAAACTTTGATTTGAAGGTGATCAAATAAGAACAGGATGCATGGAGATGCCTATGTGATAGAGGTTCTACAAAATAAAATGTGTCCACAAAAGTGTCAACATCTTGGCTAATTGAGTTACACTTTGTAAGCGTCAAATTTCGTTCATAATTTTTTCAATTGTTATTTTAAATAGTATTTCTGTTTAATTTAAAATATCATATTTAATAACATATTTTTTCTTTGAAATAATGATTCTATACTATATTTATTTTAATAAAATATGTTAAATATGTTTGACACTTCGATCATGGTTATTAATGTATGCTTACATGAAAAAATGAGAAAATATATGTTTGATAGAAGTAACCAAATATATTTTTGTGTTTTTATTAAAAAACTCTTTTATAAGTTTATTTGTATGTTTATATATTTTAAATTATTTTTATAATCTTCTTATATTAAAGTATTATTAAAAATATCAATGATATTAACCTTCAATTAAGATGTAGATGCTATTATGTTCCTGTCCATTTTATGGAGTTTTTGGATAAATATATCCTTAAGAAGACCAACTAATTGCTCCAAAGAGAGAGAGAGAGTAGTGAAAAAGACCGTATAGATATAGAAAGAGAAATAGTTTAGGAGGCATTAGTGATATCTTGGATTTTTAAAATCTAGATGTAGATTAATTATAATTAACTAAAGAATTATATTAGAATACAAATTGATGGTGATGGTAGGAATATTTTTGTAAATATTGTAATAAAATAATGTTATTAACTTGTTATATATAATTATATAAATAAACTTATAATATAATATTGTTGAAAAATTCCCCTGACTATAAAAAATAATATAAAAGAAAGTGATTTTTTGGATATAAAACATGTTAAAATAAAAAATTAAATTTATCATTCTTCCATTTATATTTATACAAGATCGTATTGTTGTTATATAAATGACTACGGAAGGATCTTTCTTCGCATGTTTTCATGTTTTTTTAGATATAAAATAAATATTTTTTTACATAAAAATTGTTGTTAAATAAAAAGTTATAAAAAATATTCTTGTAAGTATATTAGTAAATATATCACTGTATAAATTAAAATTATATAAAAAAATCATATTTATTTACTTTACGGACATTTATTTTTGACCAAAAATTTATAAAAAAGTATACTTAAATGACATGTACGTATTATTTAAAATAATTGAGTGATACATTTATAAATATATTTTTAAAAATATATTTTTAAAAATATATTTTTATAAATTAATTTTAACCATAATTTTTATGTAAAATTCTTCGTGAACACGGGCACATGTATTTATAGGGCGTTTGGGAATAGTTTCTTTAAAATATATTTCTATCTAAAAAATTATGTAAACATAATTTTTGATTTAAAATTTAAAATTGACGAAAACTCACGTTTCATGTTTGACAGCAGGGTCATAAAATTTAAAATTTATGTAGATCTGTTTGACAGACAATTCTCCGTAAATTAAAAATTATTAAAGTAATAATTTAATAGAGATTGTTATGATTCATAAATAATAAAAAATTATAATATGAAATTTTGAATATAATATTTTAAAAATTATAATCATCAACATCATTATATATCGTTTACATAATCATATCATATTTTTAATGTTATTATATTTCAAAATAAATTTCACAAAATCATATATGACTTTCTAACATATGATACACACAATCTCATGTCAGAGGATTCTTGTAAATCTTCGTGACTGTCATCTATATTTACTGCTCGTGGAATTCAGGGGATGGATATGTCTACTCTTACAAGTTAGAATATATGGGCAAAACTCCTATTTCTCCCGTGGATGCAAGAAACAGGAGAACTAATTCATAAAATAAACCCCGTTACGCGTGTTACATGAGAAACTTTCACATCAAAGTCTCAGCAACATGTCAATAACTGCCATCTGATAATTACTTTTAAACCTGTTACACTCAGTTTATTGTAATTGTAGTACTCTACTCAATAAATTATATCTAGGAGACGGGGGATTAACGGTGGTGCATGGCCACATATGCAGAGGGGGGCGTGGGGCACAGGCGAGAGGGAGTGCGGAGGGCTGTACAGGGGCGCCGGTAGAGGTGCTGGGCCGCCGGACGGCGGAGGGCGGTGCAAGGCTGAAGGTAGAGGAGAGGGGGGGCTGAGGGCGGTACTGGGGAGCCGCCATGGGTGCAGAGCCGCCGGTAGAGGTGCAAGCCCGCCAGAAGGGGAGAGGGAGGGCAGAGGGCGGTGCGTCGCTGTGCGGGCTTGGTTGCTGCGCGGTGCGGAGGGCCTGGGGGAGGGCGTCGCTGTGCGGCAGACAGGACGGGGGACGTCGGTGTGCGGGAGGGCCCGGCGTGGAGGGCGGAGGGTGTCGCGTCGGGTTTGCATATCTTGATCCGGGTGAGGAAGACGCCGCCGCCGGGTGACACGCCGCCGCCGGGTGAGGAAGACCGCCGGTGAGGAACACGCGAAGACGACGCAAGGAGGTGAGGCGGACGACTGTCGCGGGGTGCGTGAATGCAAGGCGCGACAGCTTCCTAAAAAAAAAAATACTACGGACTTGTTTTTATTTAGAAAGTGATTTTAACGGAGTAGGACTCTTCCCTAAAAAAATGGGGAAGTTAAGGGAAGAGAGAGATGCGGGGAGGGGAGAGATGTGGAGGGAGAGAGAGAGAGAGATTCGGGAGAAGGAGAGGCGCAGGAAGGGGAGAGAGGTGGAGGGAGAGAGGGAGATGCGGGGGAAAATATTTGGGGTGGGGAGAGAGACGCCCTCACGCGTCACAACCCCCCCTTCCCCCCGGCAAAGACGCCACACCGTCTATGGTTCTCAGGAACCGAGAGCAGCGACGCCTACTTGCCGCTTCCATCTTGCCAACAGCTGCTCCTCCTCCACCTCGCCAGCAACGGCGCACCTACCCGCAGTCCGCCGGTTGTCGCACGCCCCGCTTCGATACCGCTGCATGCAGCCACCGCCACCTCCTTGCCGGCAGCCGCACGCCACCTGAATTCTGCGGCATGCCTCCTCTACTTAGCCGCTGCACGCGTTAGTCCGCCTCCTCCAAGTCGTTGCCCTGCGCTGCCTCCACTCTACCGTCATCCTCTTGCCCACAGTCAAGTTGCTGGATTCACGGTAGAGCTTCGTCTTTCCGCTGAAACCCCATGTTTGAGGATCACCATTCCGGATAATGCCTTTTACGTCAAAGTTATCATCTCATTTTGGTTGCCAACCTGTTTATGATTGTCGATCCTGGCAAAAAAAAAAAATCGTAGTTTCTTGATGATGATATTATTGGTGTAGTAATGGTGTGCTTCGTTGTATGGTTATTTGTTAAGACATTTTATTACAAACTCCTACCTTTATTACTTCTTAATTGATATGATTTGTCAATGTTTGAATTGAGATCTTGATGCACATTTAAATTTTGATTGACTCTTGACCTGATGACGATGGTGTTCATGGCTTTTCATATGTCAATGCAATCATCGTCAAATGCGTTGACAGTTGCCCATTGATGGAGACATCGCTGCCCATGTGCTATAAACAAGAGCTTCTTGGGACATGCCCACAATTATATAGAGTGCATTTTTATGGTAATTGTCCAAGTCATTTATCTCTAAACTCCCGGCTTTCTTCTCTCCAAACTAGCTATCTCTAAAACCCTCTCCTGCCTCCCATGTCTCTCCAATTCTAGATTTTTTTTAGCTGTTCTTCTCCAGTTTATCAAGTGGACTATGGTTATATAGGCAATTTTTTATCATGCAACTAAGCTAATTTTAAATCATTTTATGTTGATATAGTTTCCATCATCTTTTTTTTCCAGATAAGAAGTAGTGTTGGAAGTTTATGTCAAATGGGCAGAGGACACTCTAAATTAGATTTGTTAGTTGTGGTGTCACGGAGTCAGGAACTGGGAAAAAAATGAGTCCGAGGAAAAGACAGCAAAAAAGATATTTTAACTTGGAAAAATTGTGACAGAAACATTAGTTTTTTAATGCATAAAAGTTTGCTTTAGAAAGTAAAATATTTATAATGTAAAGTTGAATTATTCTTTCACAGTTGTAATTTTTGAAAAGTATGTGATTAAATCATGAATAAATCATGACTTGTTAAAGTTATAAGAGTTTTCAATAGATCGTGATTTATATGTGAGAACCAATGTTGAGATGAAAGAGTACGATTCAATTGTGATATTTTTTTAAGAAATCACAGATTTGTGTTACATTAGTTGCTAGTCACTGCTATTTTCCTTGTTGAATATTTTTATTTGGACGTATTCTGCATCTTTGATGAAAAATGCTTCAGCTTATATTCAATCAACTTCTGTAATTGAGTAAGTCTGTTAAAATGGCTGTTTTTGATTTTTAATAAGTGATAGGAACTACTGTGTATTTAGTTTGTGGTTGTCAATAATAGGCATCTTGATGTGTGTCCACAGATCATGCTAGGAATTGAAGAAAACATCTACTTCTCTGTTTAAAAGCTTGTAACCTTTGTAATACTGGACTTGCCAATAATGGCAAAATTAGTGCAAGGTACAAGGTTGTATACTTATAAAATGTGAGTGGAGAGCGAAGTGGGGGATGGCATAATATCTGCTGGGGGCCAGGCATTAAAAATATCATGACTGTCAACTTGGCACTTCATGGCAAGTGTTTTGGAAACTTGGCATGTACAATATGATTCTGTGAGTGGAAGTGATATGATGAAAGTATTATAGAAGATCCAGGGAGTTGGATAGGACACCTTCACACAGAACAACATTTCTCATTTGTGGAGTGGTACTTTTCAAACTAAGGATGCAATGCAGACCTATGCAGGTCAATCTTGGTGATGGTGAACATTGCCTCTTTTGGTTTCTTGGAAGGATGGATAGTATGAGAATTTCTCTCTGGAACACAGGTTTCTCAACGTTATAGATTATGTATAGATCCATAGATCCCTTTGGCAGTGGTAGCATAAGTGTATGATGATAGGCCTACATGAGAAGGATCACCCCTTTGTTTGGGAGGGACATAGGAGGTGGGGAAAATTTTCAGCTAGGAACTCCTTTTACTTCGTCTGGGTCAAAATCTTGACTTCTCTAGGTGGATCATGGACATGGAGATGTGAGAGCAATGGAAGTTTTTAGTCAAACCAATCTATAACTTTATGGTGGATGATGGGACTCAGCATTCTCTTGTGAACCATATGTGGCTTCCTGAGGACCTACTAAAAGCGAAGATCTTCATGTGGAGAATATCACATGGTAGACTACCTAGTTGTAGTCTGCTTTCATGCTTACTAGAGGATAATATGACTTCTTGTTGTCTTTGTAGAGCGGTGGAGGAACCCCCAAGTTCCTCTGCTCAAGAGGTTCGAGTACAGTATGTAATAAGATTCTCTGTGAACATGGGCTTCTGAACAATGTAGAGAGGCTACTCTTGAGATGGAACCAAAAATCAGACTTTAAAGATGATTGCATTGTTTGGTGGCTGGCTCTTCATGCAATACTAATATATGGAGTGAGTGAAATGGTGAAACTCTCAAGAAGGGAACCAAAATGTTTGACAGGGTAGTTTGTTTTATATGTAAGAGGGGCTTGCGAATGGGGGAAGCTCCCATGCAATGTGAAGTGCTCAATTTTTCCTCTTTTGGGGGGGAGATAGTGTAATAACATCTGAACTTGTCTTAACCCTTGCTAAGAAAAAATCATAAGTGCAAATATAAATTTATGGAGTACAGGGCTAAAACAGAAAAATGTGAATTTTATGTGTGTGGGGGATGTTAAATTCCCAGAATTGATTGGGCCTCTATTGGACTATTAATGGGCCCAGGTGTATCAGTTTTAGACTCTTCATGAGTCAAACCCTCTTGGGCCTGATATTGGATCATCAATGGGCCAAGGGCTGTTGGGCTCTTACTGGGCCAGCCACCTTGGCCAACTAAGAAGGGTGGTTCCTTCGTCTACCACCTACAACCTCCTTTATAAGGAGATGGCCAGTGGTGAGCATCTTGCATCCCCACCTTGTGCATCTTAAGCCTAGTGAGGAAGAGGGTGAGAGAAGTAGAGATAGAGTGGGAGGGCAAGCAAAGGAGAAGAAGAGAAGGTGAGAAAAGGGAAAAGAGTGGGTGGAACTGAGAAAAGCTGAAAAAAGAGGGAGAAATCTTGAGAGAAGGAGAAAGGGAAGGAATGATACCTACACCTAGGGTGTCATTTCTTTCCACAACCCTTCTGCTTCTTGGAGTGAGAGCTGCATGGGAGCAAAGAGAAGAGGAGCTTGCAATTGTGGATTGCGAGGAATCCATAAGACAATAAAAGGATGCCTTTTCAAGAAAAAAATGGTGAATTGTGCAGCCAATTTTTTACAATCAAAGGTGAAGAGGAGAGGTCCCTTTGACAGCCAAGAACAAGAAAACTAAAGAGTACATTACACTGTTCCAAAACTTCTCAGGCAACGTCTTCTTCACACTCGCTGTTTCCCTCTTTTTTTGTTGTTTAACCAACATGTTCACTGCATGTCCTCTCTAGCATCAGAGCATATTGTTATCAGTTATACTTCATTAAGGTAATATGTTCTGTAATCTTTTCGGCAGTTAATTTTGCCTGCACTATAACATGCTGCATATTGGTGGCAGCTATGGTTTGCTATGGATAGTCTATTCTTTTATCTTTATGGCAGTCAATTTTGTGCTCTCCAAGCACATGAAGATTTGAAATTTCAACTATCTTCCTATGTATGTTTCTTGGCCATTGGGTAGACATGTGGGTGAATTTAAGAAACAAATTTAATTCACATGTCTTGGTATCACTTTGTGTAGCTGGTGTTCAATGTCAAAGAAGATTCTTTTAGTTTAACTTCAATCTGTCTAAAAGAAATGTGATTTTTTAGGCATTGCACGTCACCGACATTTATTATACCATTTGTTTCTGATGTCCATGTATCTTCTTCTCATGCCATCTCATGAAATGCTTGCTTCCAACCTCTCTCTTCCTCTCTGTTTCTCCCTTTCATCTTTCACTTCTCATGCTATTTCATAATTTCATTGCCCAAGTTTGTCTGTAGTTTTTGGAGCCTTGTGGAAGCATTTTTTTAAAAACTTTCAGTCCATTATGATGTAGGAGACCCCCTCTCTTTTGTTCAGCCTCTCTTCTGTGACTTTTGCACCTCCCCCTGGAGGAATAGATGTGGCGGCCTTGTTGTTGTTTTTCTTTCATCTCTCCCCCCTCTCTGTTATCACTTATCCCCTCTGTCCTTTTCTTTGCAACTTCTCATTTTGAGGAAATTAGTTTTTACTCATCCTTCTGCATCATATTGTATTCTGTCACCCATAACCTCTTTCTCTCTTTTCTTCCTGTTGATACCCTTTTCAAATCATAAAGTGAAATGCTTACTTCCAATCACTAATGCTTCTATTTTTTTTCACATTCTTAAGTCATTTATTTGAGCTAGTCTCCGTCTTCTACATGAAGCTTTGCATTATAATTTGTAGGTATTTGACTGTGTTTTCTTCAGTAGGTATTTTTGTCATTATCTACATTTGGGATCTATATTGCTACTACTTCCTTTCCTCTTTCCCACCCTTCCATCATTTGGGTAGACTTTGGAGGGACTGAGATTGTCAAGCATCAGCAGCTGGTGATACCTTTCAAATTACATAATGCTAGAAGAAGAGGTTTAGGGAATAAATTTCACCTAGCTGTATCATCTCATGAATGCTTCAACAACTTTGAGGTACCTCCCTATGTGAGGTCTCCACAGTTCTTTATTTTATCTTCTTTGCATATATTGAAAATGAAACCCCATACAGTTGAATCTATTGGATGACTTGATGACTTGATGGGTATTGATTGTAAATTTGTTTATGTAAACATCATCGTAGAGAGCTAGAAAGTTTTCCCAACTCAAGGCCATGCTTAGAAGTCTGTAAATAGCCTTGGAAAATAATGATTTTCATTAAAGGTTTTTCTGTATGCATTTAATATTTTCACTTTGTTTGATTGTGTTTTGATGTTCATGCGTTGTAACAAGGAAAATAGGTTTGTAACTTTTTTTGACATAGATTTGACATGCACTATGTGTTCACCATAAGTGTCAAGGTGGTCGTGTTGGCATCGCCTAGGCGACTAGGTGCCGTTATGGGGCCAAGGCGCCAGCCCACCTTTCTACCCCCCTAGAAAGGCGAGCAAGGCGCCCGCCTAGGCGACCAGGCATGCCAAGGCACCCTGCCTAAGCATCGCCTATAATAACCCTCCTAAAATTTTTTGGGCTAGGGGTCTCCGCAATGTGAGGCGGGGTCATAGGTAGATCAAACTCCACACAGTCCTCCAACATCCTTCTCTCTATGTGTGCGCCTCTCTCTCTCTCTCTCCTCCCTCTCCTTTCTCTATCTCTCTCAACTTTTAATATTAAAATCCATAACTTTTCATGTATCTTATTCATAATTTGTATATTGGGGATATATGTTTTTGGGTTTTTAAATAGGTGCCAAGGTGTCGCCTAGGCAATGCCTAAGCAGACACCTTATCGCCTAAGTGCTTAGGCTCCCCGTGAACGCCTTGGGTAGCCTTGACAGCTATGGTGTTCACTCTAGGAACTAGAGGCAAACATGATTATTCATTCTTAAGATATGCCACTTCTTGCTCCATGAAACTGCTTCTGTAATTTGGGTGCTTGGACATACTTAAGAATGTTAGCTTAGCATTGTTTTGCATGGAGTTTTCACAATGCAGTTAGCTTCAGATTCAAAGAGTTGTTGTGCTCGATAATAGAAACCATCTTCATAGTATGTTTACTGTTTGGACATGTAAGTTGTGATGAAAAATTTGTTGTCTTCTTTTGTTTCAGGTGACATCAAGTTGAACGTGTTTGTCCTTCAAGTTGAGGTGCACAAGTAAAAGACATCCTTGTTTGTAGTTATAGGATTTAGAGGATTCCCATTTTGTTTGGATCGAAATAGTGGGTCAAGAATATATGCTTATTCCTCATTATCGATTTATTAAAGTAAACGTAGAAATGTAGTCTAAAGAATCTACATTATGTTGTTGCTTGAAATTTTACCATTTTATGGATGTTGCCAATGTTTGCCTTGTGTTCATTTTTTTTAAGAAACATGGCCTGTATGCTCTTTCACCACTCATTAAAATGCTACTGTTATAGTTGACACTTGAACCATATATTGGTGTGCAGGTTCATCAAAGAATGGCCAAAATACATTGATAGTCATATATCATGAAATTATCTCACGTCTGACCAATGATGGTAAGTTGCACATTATTTTTTTCCCTCTATCTTTATTGGAGAATCTATAGTCTTTCTCAATGTTTCTGATCTTAGTGTTACATGAAGAGAATATTAATTGTTTAATAATGTAGTAAAAGAAATGCTAATGTGATAGTGAAGTATAATATTGGTAAAGAGAAGGCTCTAATGTCATGTCTACTTGAGGTGAGAATTCATTTTTCGTTTGTATTATGTGATATATTTTTTAAATGTCTTTGATGTCATATTTTATATTTATTTGATGTGCTGGATAAGATGAGTTTTAAGATGAGTTTTAATGACAAGTTAATCGGATGGATCCGGGATTGTGTTACATCAGTTAGATTTGAAGTCTTGATTAATGACAACGTTCATCATATTTTCATAGTGGCAGGGGCCTCTAAGAGGGAGACCCGATGTTCCCTCTACTATGTGTTCTTGTTGCACACATTCTAAGTAGGATGTAGTTGAGAGCCGAGGCACAAAGGTTGATCAAGGGCTTCCAGGCTAGAGTTGATAGCTTACACATCACTCACTTACAGTAAGCTGATGACACCATTATCTTTCTAGTAGAAGGAGAGAGGCAATTATATGTTACTATACTCATGTTGGAGTTATTAGAGGAAGTTCGTGGGTTGAAGGTGAATTTTAGTAAGAGTCAGATTGTGGGGATCAACATGAATGACAAACATCTATGGAGAGTAGCTTTCAACCTAGGTTGTCACATAGGAGATTTTCCAATCTCTTACTTGGGCCAGTCGCTGTCGCCAGGGGTCATACGTTGTAGGGATTGGCATAGTGTGATTCAGAGATATGAGTTCAGACTGGTAGGATGGAAGACAAGACTTCTCTCATATGGGGGGAGGTTTGTGCTTTGCAAATCGGTGTTGAATAGCATGCTCATATATTACCTTTCCATCTTCCAGATTTCTAGGGTTGTGAGGAAGATTGATTCTATCCAAGTAAGATTCTTTTGACATAGCAGTGGAGATAGGAGTAAGAGGTGGCATGATATAGCTTGGGGTAGAATTTATAAGAAAAAGGAGATGGATGACGTAGGCATCAGGAACATTAGAGACTTTAATCAAGGGATATGGAAGTTGGGTTATGCATATGATAGACTATGGCTGCAAGTCATCTGGCAGAGGTATGAGTGGAGAGTTAGGGACTAGGATTTAGCCCCGACCTCTCAGCATAATATTGCTCCCATTTGGAGGGGTATTGGACTGTGTAGAGATATCATGGTTGTGAGTGCATAGGTTAGCCTAGGGAATGGACATAAGTGTATGTTCTGGAAAGATGGGTGTTGTGGTCACTATACCCTAGGGGTGACTTTGGTATAGAGTTAGGCTAAAGATGGGTTAAGTCAACCCGATTAAAGTAGTCCGGAATTAACCCATTTTTGATTTGGTAGGAGGGTAGTTAATCGGGGAGTAAGGATGTGGGCTAACCTAATTTTAATCTAGTATGATTTGGTAAATAGTAGGTTAACCTAATAATAATGAGAGAGAGAAAAAGTATTTATTACCAGAGAGAGACACATTTAATTGAGCATTTATTGAGGTAGGAGGTTAACCCACCTTAACCCACCTTTGGGTGTGGATTTCAAAACTCAGGAATATCCTTGAGTTAGCCCTTAACCTAACCCGACTAACACTAACTCCTTACCAAAGCACAAAAAAGTTTATCCCGAAGTTAACTTAGAGCTAACCCCGAGATAAATCGATACCAAAGAGAGGCTAGAGGAAATCTTTCCATGACTCTTTGCCACTGTCTCTGCACTGGCGACATCAGTTTCCCAGGTGTTTGAGTCACAACAATCAGGAGGTACTGGGTCTCCATCCTTTAGAAGAAACCTAAGAGTGGAGAAGATTGAACATTAGGAGAAACTCCTCTCTTTGCTTCTATAGTTTACCCTGGAAGCCCACATGATTGATACGTGGTGGTGGAGATGGGACAAGAAAGAAAAATTTTCAGTCAGCTCGGTGTTGAACCAATTTATTTTTCCCTTAACGCACTTAGGGGAAAATAAAATTTAAATTCAGTGGTGGACACGAGAAGACACAAAAGTCCGTGATGTTTCAATGTCGGGTGACACGCACGTGCCTTGAGAAAAATTCGTCGGGTATGTGGAATGACCGAAATACCCACAATAAATAAATTCCGCAAGGGGTTAATATTTTGCAACTCACGTAGTGAGTAAAATTAGCGAGGAGGGCAAAAACTTGAGAAAATGGAGCCCTTTCACGTAATAAATGGTCATGGAGCCACAAACAAGACACAAAGCACCATACACACGTGGGAAACGTCGTTTTCCCTTCTTCCACGTGAAGTAAATGAATAGTAAGGGAGACTATTTGTACAGGCCGCCCCCATACTCTCCATAAGGGGGTTTGGACCGGATCCAACTCCCACATGAGGGGTTTGGACTGGATCCAACCCTCAAATGAGAGTGTTGGACCGGATTAACCCCTCTTAGGGGACTTTTGACCGGTCAATGCCCTAGGTTGGGCCTTTTGGACCGGATGGAGCCCTGGGTTATGAGATTTTACCTTCATTAAGTTTTCACAAGGGGTATTCTACCCTAGTTAAAACCTCAAAAGGGCATGTTACCCCCAATTAAGCCCCACTTGAGGGTTGAAGGCCGGCCGGTTGTATCATGGATTTGTCGTCTAATAGGTATCCCACGATGAAAAAATTGGCAATACGACCCAGGTGGGTGGGCGGAAAGCTTACAATGGCGTGAAGGCGTGGAAATTTGGTATCTTCTTCAAGGCCATAAAGGTAACATCTAGGTGGGTTGTTCATATGCCTCCCAGCCAACTGAGTTCTGAATGAGATCTGTTCCATTGACAATGTGGTTGGCTTTGGTGGAGCTCAGCCTAAAAGTCCAGTCGTGCCAAAGGAAGATGAGGATAGCGACAACAACGATGGCCATCACTGCAACAACAACGACAACCGTCACTGCATCAACAACGACAACATCGACTACAACAACGACAATTACTTCAACGATAATGTCGACAGTTACAACAGTAACAACAATTACAACGAAAGCCGCTTGTAGTGGACTCCCATGTCTAGGAATTCCCTTACGGCAGGGGAGCAAAACTTGAAAAAATCCCCTTCTCACGTGGACTAAGTACCAAACTATGGGTTGGGTGAACAATGGAAAAGTCATCTACAGGGGTTGACCCCCTTCTTTCGCTCATCAAGGGGTTGTGGACTGGATCCACCCCCAATTGGGGGGTTTGGACCGGATCCAACCCTCGATTGGGGGGTTTGGTTCAGATCCACCCCTAATTGAGGGGTTTGGACTGGATCCAACCCACAATTGGGGGATTTGGACTGGTTATACCCTATATACCCCCCATTTGGCTGAGTTAGTCCAGTTAGAACCCTCTAATGGGGTATTTGACCTGGTTAAAGACCCAAAGTGGGGTACTTGGATCGGTTAGAGGCCCTAGATGGCCATGGTTGGACTGGATCAACCTGTAACCGCCTATGGGTTCTATGAATACCCCCCTAGTGGGACCTAGGCGGCACAGAGAACGCAAGGAAGAGCGCAGGAGAGAAGGAGAGCGCAGAGGATTGTGCTTGTGCTTCTGAAGGCCCATCTTATAGGTTTTGTTCATGGCTGTGCGGTGGTGCGCTGGTGTTGTGAGGGTATGTCATAAACAGAGTGCCTCTCTTGGCCCATATGCAGCACAATACCCTTGTAGCTCATGTTATTTATGTATTCCCTTGGGGAAATGATGTCATGTCTCCCCAAACTTCTAATTTTGTAAAAAGGCCCTTATAAGCCTTGTAATTGTGTAAAGGTCCGGGACATACCCGGAAAATGTGTATAAGCCCTGATCTTCTAAGGGAAAGGGTCTTGTACAATTCGAGAACTCGCCGAAAAAACCTTGTAATTACAAATGGTGTAACAATGTCCTATTTTTCTTCAATGATTTACAAGAACATGTTGTGGCTGTATGATCCTGCGGGTTTCCGAAATTGCCTGAATGCTCCCGTCATAAGACAACGTCTTATATCATGATTAAATGACGATGGATGTTGATATTGAGTTGACCTCATCTATTAAAAGAGTCTTCAAACTCACCCAACCTTAATCGACACCTCCATAGTCACAAGAGTCTGGGCCTCGACGAGAGGTCAAATGGCAAACAAATAATATTCCTTTGCGATAACAAATAGTTCCAATCCCACGGGACTACGAGTACTCCCTTTGTGAACATGGTGTTAAGCATATGCCCTAGTTAGCTTTAACCTAGGAATTACATGTGTATCCTCAATGGGTACAGAGGTCACTAAGCACCACAATCCACATAACAACATCAGACGAGTTTGCGAAACTTTCTAAAGTTCCTAAACACTTTCGACAGTTGACATCACATCATATGGCATCATGGATGGCAGTATCGGCCGAAATCGATACGTTTCGGCTCATATCGAAACGAGTTCGGACCTGCTTACTGTAGCAAGTCCGAAACTTTAATTTTTTTAATGGTTTCGGGCGAAATCGATACCGGTTTGGGCCGAAACTCACCTGTTTCGGCCCGAAACTGGACGTGTTCACTATATTTTTTGCATTTTTTGAATCTTTTGAACCGGTTTCTTCCGAAACCGAAACCGAAATCGGTACGTTTCGGTTTCGGTCTTGGGCGAAATCGATACCGAAACTGGTACTGCCATCCTTGTATGGCATGGCACCTTCGGTTATGCCTTCAGCATCGCGACTGATGCTGTATCGGTTAACGATTTTCTTTGACAATTAATCAAGGGTATTCGGGCTCATATCAATGTCAATAAACATTGGCTGTGGTCGGTGGGGAATTGTCTAGTATTCGAACCCTAATCATCTGATAAACTTAATCCATGGAATAAATGATGCTCTTGCTATAGCCAACTTATGTGTGCATATGTTCAATAAACGAACGGTCATTCTTTCATTTTGAACAACGATTTTATTCCTTATCTTTAGTATGTTATTCCGTAAGTTAAACACTCAGCATATAATCTTATTTCAGGTGGTGTAGACGTGGTTTGACATCACACATTTAGAACCCTAGGAGCCCACTTAAAGTGAAATTGTTTATATGGAGGATTTCACATGGACGGTCACCCACTTGTGATAGGTTGGCCACATTCATGACAGGAATTCCCACAATGTGTGTGCTTTGTGGGGATGAGGAAGAGTCGCTAGACCCAAGGTTTGCTGGCCCAGTCGTACCAGTTGTATCGGTGTTTTGCCGGTACGATATCGCACCGTATCGCCATGTGCCAAGAATGAAGAATTATTTAATAAATATATGTTATAGTAAAATATAACAAAAAATTGTGTGTAGCTTAGTGGTCAGTGAGTGTGTTAGTTATGTGTGAGGTAAATGGTTCAAATCTCACAATGGTCATGAGTTTTTTGGCTTATTTTTTCTAAAGAACAATGAAAAAATCAAGAAAATGGTGCAACTCACGGGTTTCGAACCCTGGTTGCAACGTTCCAAAGGAACGCTCCGAACCAAATTACATATGAAGACACATTTAACATAAAATAATATACATAATATTTAAAAGAAGATAAGTAGCATACCGGTTGCGTACTATAGACTGGTCGTACCGGTCTTCGGTTAGTACGGTCCGGTACGGTGGTTCGCCCCGTATTGGACTGGTTTGTAAAACCCTGACTAGACCATCTCTTTGCAGGATGTTCCTTCTCTAAGGAGATATGGACACATGTGATGAGCAGATTCATAGGTGTCATTTTTATTTAGGATAATGTGCATCACTTCATCCACCTATGGCATAGGAGATAAACTCTAAAGGGCGACAGGCACATTTGGTGGCTCATTTTCCATGCTATCTTTTGGGGCTTATGGGGAGAAAGAAATAATAGAATCTTCAAGAAGGAAGCTAGAGCTGCAGACATGATTGTATCTTTTATTTTGGAGAGAGTGAGCTTTGACTCTATGTAAAGTTCACTCACAAAATGCTTCCATTTTGGTTTTATTAGGTAGACAGTGGGTGCCACATCACCTTGGTGTGATGACATTTGTTTTAGGGATCTTTTGAGGGTACACTGATTACACTTGTATATCCCTTCTTTTTACTTTAATATAATTTTGTTGTACCAACCAAGGAAGCAGAATCGGATCTGATCGGTTGATTTAATCGGTTTTGGGTCGATTCGATCTGTTCCCGATCTCGATCCCACCTTTCCTGATCCAAGGATGGGATCGGGCCGGATAGGCCAAGATCGGCCCGGATCGACCGATCCAGCGCGATCCCCACCCAGAAAATAAAATAAAAACTTTGTAGACACCCCCACCCTTGTTGGAGATGCTCAGCGACCCACCTACCCTAGCAGCCCCCCTCTCTCACCCCTCTCGGCACTGCAGAGAAGAAGAAGAAATAGTATCGGTAGGCAGAGAAGAAGACACAATGCGACAGGTAGAGAAGAAGAAGAAGAAGAAAAATACTTACCTGCTCTAGTCCTTGTCCCTGCTGTCGTCTGTAGTTGCTGTCCTAGTCACCGCCACCGTCTGCCGTCGTCGTAGCCACCAGCGCCGCCACCGCCCTCCTCCTCGTCCCGTCCTCCTCGTCTCCTTCTCGCGATCGGCCCAGGCCTGCACCTGTAGCTCACTGTCGGTGGCCGCTGCTCACCGTCACCGGTGCCTCTGCTCACTATCACCGGTGCCTCTGCAGACGCCACCGCCGCAGCAGCAGATGCCTCCTCCTCCCCCATGCCGCCACCACAGTCTCCTCTCCACCTCTTCGACTGCTGGGGATCGTACGAGAGAAATAATCGAGATGAAGAAGTAGGGGTTCCTACAAAAATTGCATAAAACGCCTTAAAGAAGTTCAACTTTAACACTTAAACTATTAAACGCATTAAATAGTGGCCGATCCAGGATCGCTTCGGGATCGGGCTCGGATCAGCCGATCTGGCTGATCCGGATCGGGTCCCCCCCCCGATCTGAGCCCGATCCGTGATCCTGCCTTAGTACCAACCGCTTTCAAAAAAGAAATGATGTCATATTTTATTACTTAAAGTATGTTTAGATCAGATATGTAAAAATTTCAGCTATGGTGATCTGAATTGAACTAGAGATGTTTATTCGACTAACTATATTGGTAAGTTTGGATTGTTGGAAGAAAATGAGCCAGTGTTCATAACCAAACAGATATGTTGGAATTGCAATAAGATAACAGAAAAATGGCAGATAGCTCTTTCCATGATTTGCTAGGATGTGGCTTCCAAGCAATAAGCTTGCCTCTAAGATCAAATTCATCTTGTCGTGGAACATTTCCCATTTCAGGTACCTGAGCTTTCATCTCAGTTGCTTGATGGAGATCCTCTCTGCTTTGTGCTCTGCTTTGGCCAATTATTTGTTTGTCTTTTTCATTTTTTTCGTCTTATCCACAGTATATTTGTAATGCTTTTGAGGTGCCCCGCCTCTTTCTACTTGATGTGTTCTTTTATTCTTGGGTGTAATCTTGGACAAGAATTATCCTGATGTTACTGATTGTTATTTTTAAAATTGCAGGCCTCTTCAGTTAATATTATTGTAGGGTCCCATGTTTTTGTTGAAGACCCTACAGTTGCTTGGATTGATGGACAAGTTACTCAGATCAATGGTGAACAAGTTGAAATTCAAGCTAGCAATGGGAAAATGGTAAAATTTCAACACTCATGAATCTTGCAAATTACAGTTAACATTTGAGATTACAATAATTGGCATGCAAAGTATTGGGAATCTGCATTCATGGATAGTGACTCAGGGAACTCATGTGCCGAGTGGATTAGGTGTAGTTCACTACTCTTTCTTTTGACATGGATATTACCACAGTCATTAAGATCAAAGTAGGAGTGCTGATGTATTGGTGTGAAGATGCCCTTCTAATTCCCATACAAAATGTGTAATCCACATAGCGGTGGTTTTATGCACTCCAACCCTTCAAACTGCAAAAATATTCTGACCAGGCGCCAAGTGCTGGCCTACTCAATCACAAAACAGATGCTGACCATTCTATCGATAGTCTTACTTTCTTTGTTGAAAAGGCTGTTAGCCTGTTCCTCTTTTGTAGTACAACCTACAGTGCAGTATGTGTCCTACATGGGCAGTGACCTAACTGTTTGTTCCCCTTTGAGTGACTACTCCCTGTGCCTGCCTTCAAATGATTAGCATTTCCACACGATCCAAATTATAGTTATCTACTGCTACCTTTTGAAGGTCCCTCTCCCATATAGACTTGGAGAAGCAACACCCAAGAGATGGATGGTCCAAAGTCTTGCCCTTCCCATCACAACAGCAACATGATATTCTAGTTCCTTCCATAAAATGAGCTAGGCAGTTGCAGGTTGAAAATGCTTGTGGTAAATCCTAAACATTTGAACCTTAATCTTCAGCAGAATGCACTTTTTTTTTTGATGACCGGGAACCCCCTCATCCAAACAATTTGGTTGTTAAATAGATAGATCATCATCAACAACCAGGAGTAAATGTAACAGCTCTGCATCTACAGAGGATCCAGATAGCAGGGTTCTGTGAAGGCAGGTCTGCTGCTGGGACCAAAGTATGTCATGTCTTTCATCTCCCAATAGATTGTTCGAACTTGTAGCAGCAGTGTACATGTCCACATGTACACAAAGATGCATGGAAGCATTAATACAAAAAATGAATTTTCACAAATATGCAAGTCCACTGGTCCAATTGAAAAAATGTAGCACAAAAAGGTATGAATACATAGCCAAAAGCAAGTATACCGTGCTAACGACTACTTATATTGAAGACTGGTGATTAGTAAGTGGTGGTGCTCCTATTATTGTGAGTCCTCTCCTGGGAAATGTTTAATAAATTCGTGAGCTACACTGCTGCACTCAATGGGGATCATTTATGCCCTATTTCACTCTACATTCACATGATTAGGTTCACCCTTCTCATCTTTATTTTTCTTTTATATGCACTAATGAATGAACACACAGGTTTAAGATGTGAACCTCAGATTTTCAGTGTTAAGTCTTTAGTGTTATCAAACGTAACCTAACCATAACTATCTTTCAGACTAGTCTGACGCATTCAATATTCTTAGGCATTGGGAAGGCAAAATGCACAAATGCTCCAACTGTTATCCTTGAGTGGTGTGCTAGTCCTGCTTGTGCAGTTCTAAAGTAGCATGAGTCCAGGGAAATCAATCTCAATTAGGGGAAGAGTCAAAATTAGATGGGATGGTTTGTTCCATCCGGGAAGCCAGTTTTAATAATTGTCGTTGCCTTATCTTAATACATAATCTAAGAAATATATAAAATTGAAATGCCAAAAAGCTATAGACCAAACAACAAATTTCACTCATACACACTCTCTCTCTTATGTTTCAAATCTGAGAAACTCAAGGTCTGGTTGGGTTTTCCCGATTGCTTAAAAGAGCAATGAAAATTTCAAAATTAGGCTGTCTCGTACTCGTTTTGATATTTGAGATTTTTTCATTTTCAGGGAGTGGGTGGAAAAGTCTCACACTGGTATCATCAGTGGATCTTTTTGTTGTATAAACTTCTTCATGCCATTGCAGAGCCTCATTTATCACTTCTTCAGTAGGAAAGTGCATAGTTGTCTGTCAGATGTGACGATTTTGTTGTATTCATTGTTATAAGTTCGTGCCTTCAGCATATCAGCGACAAATACTTTTTTTTTATAGGTTACGGCACATTTGTCAAAGATATTTCCGAAAGATATGGAAGCTCCTGCTGGTGGAGTTGATGACATGACAAAGCTTTCATATTTGCATGAACCCGGTGTTTTGCAGAATTTGTCGACTAGATATGAACTTAACGAAATCTATGTAAGCTGTTTTTATCTTTCTTTGAATTTTTGTTAAATTTCTCTTTTCAGATATTACTTATTGCATTAAGTGAAAAATCTGGTACTTTCTATGCAACATGTTGTGATGCTTGTTTCTGAATTTCATGGCAGACATATACAGGAAATATTCTTATTGCAGTAAATCCATTTCAAAGGTTGCCGCATCTTTATGATGCCCATATGATGGAACAATATAAGGGAGCATCCCTTGGAGAGCTAAGTCCTCATGTTTTTGCTGTAGCCGATGTTGCTTACAGGTGAGCATCATGCTTTGTTTATGGAGCCTTGGTAATTCGACTGCAAAAATACCCATAAAACTTCATGATCCTTCTTATAGACTAGAATGTGAATATGCGGCCATCTAACCTGGCATTTTCTTCTATCCATGCATGCGACAAGGTTTAACTGTAATTCAACATGACAGAATTGGACAACACATAGTTGACCTTGCCTGTCTCTTGCATACATTACTGCTGGGATCAAATATCCTCATGGTGTGCAATGTCCATGGTTTAAAAATTGAGAGTTTCAGACTGGAACCAGCCAAACTGTGTCACAACTGGCTAGAACCAGTCTGGCTCCATCATATAGGGTTAAACAAGAGGCCTGAACCAATTTGAACCAGCTCTAAACTTGTTCTGAGTTTTTTTTTGAAAGTGGGTAATACCACTGTGTGTATTAAATAAAAAGGAAGGTGTACAAGTGTAAACAAAAAGCTCCCCTAAAAGAGACCCTATACAAAAAGCCACACCAAGGCGGTGTGGGGCCGTTCACCCTCCCACCAAAATAAAATGAGGCGAGCTGAGGGCATTCACATTGCAAAGCACCTCCGTCTGTCCATTTCTTCACTCGGGTACAAATGAAAGAAATAAGAGAGTCCTCCACTCTAGCCTCCCTTATGAAGATCATGTTGTTCCTTTTATACCATAGGGACCATAGAGTGGCATGCAAAATAAGTCACCAAACCACACGATCACCTCTGAGGGGCCAACCTGCCCCAGGACTTGATGAAGGACTGCACATCTGATTGCTGGTCGAGGGCACACTGGGCTCTCGTAGTCATCCCCTCCGACACAGCCTGCGAGTACTGACAACCTACAAAGAGGTGGTCCACAGACTCGTCCTCCAGGCCACACAAACAACAGATCGACTGGATCTGGTGGGTAGCCTCCCATGGGAAATCCTCCAGATCAGAAACTTCACCTTCAACGGACTTCTCGGTCTCCAGATGAAGGGAGCAGAGTCGTGCCGCATCCCACCATCCAAAATGATGATATAAGCAGACCTAACAGAGAAGGCCCCCTTCCTTCCCCACCTCCAAGTCCGTGCATCCTCCCTGAGGGGGTGCGGGACAAAGCCGAGGAGGAAGAGAAGCTCCTAGAACTGCTCTAGCTCAACACTCGTGAGGTCCCTCCTGAAATTGGTGCCCAGGTACCCCCAAAAAGGTGGGGGTCAAATGCTTGGTCAACCGTCCCTAGAGGATCCGTCGAGATCACGAGCAGACTAGGAAAAGAGACCTCTAACATGAAGTCACCACACCACTTGTCCTTTCAGAAAAGGCAATGGTCATCTTCCCCTAGACGGATCCAGGCCTCGGAGGAAATGACGTCCCTGCAAGAGAAGATGCTGCACCAAATAGGAGACATTTGAGCTAGAGCTGAAAAATCTAGGTCCCAAACTCTCTTCTTGTCGAAGTATCTCTGCCTGATGAGTTGTGCCCAAAGACCTTCATCCCCTGCTCTCAGCCTCCAAACTTACTTACTGAGAAGAGCCAGATTTGAGAAGAGCCAGATTGATGAAGTCACATTTTTAATGCCAATGCCCCCTTGTTCCTTAGAAGTAGCCACCCTTTCCCACCAATGTCATGCCAACCCGTACACCTCTCCCCACTGCCGTGCCAAAGAACATTCCTTGAATAGCTTAAATTTTCTCCATCACCGTCTTCGGGATGCAGAACATCGAGAGATAATAGATAGGTAAATAGTCCAACACCGATTTGCAAATGACTAATCTACCCCCATAAGACAGAAGTCTCGCCTTGCATCCCGCCAGTCTCGCCTCATATCTCTGAATAACAGGAAGCCAATTAGCACACCGAAGAGCTCTTGGGGTGAGGGGGAGCTCCAAATAAGAAATAGGAAAAGTCCCCATATGACAACCTAGAATCCGAGCAGCTCGGTGAAGAGGCATGTCATCCATGTTAACCCCAACAACCAAACTCTTGCTGAAATTTACCTTCTAGCCAGTAGTTACCTCCAATAGCTCCAGCAAAATTCTCGCCACATACATCTACCTCTTATCCTCTGTTAGGAAAATGATGGTATCATCGACATACTGCAAGTGGGTGACCGAAAACTCACCTCTCCCAACCTGGAAACCGCTGATCAAACCTGCAACCTCTGCTCTCTGTCATACTCTACTAAGGACACCAGCTACCAGCACAAAGAGGAGAGGAGATATAGTATCTCCCTGCCTTAGGTCTCTACCACTGTGGAAGAAGGAAGTCGGCTTTCCATTAATAAGAACTGCAAATGAAGCAGAAGAAATGCAAGCTTTGATCCAATGGATCTAAGTGTCCCCAAAGCCCATAAGCTCCAACACTTCAAAGAGGCAAGACCAGGTCACCCTATCATAGGCCTTTTCAAAATCCAATTTCAAGACCACCCCTTTCTTTCTTAGAGTCTTCATAGCATATAAACACTCATGAGCCACAAGAAATTATTATGAATATGCCGTCCTCTGATAAAAGCTCTTTGGAAGCAGCTCACCATCTTGTCCATAACTCTCTTCAATCTCCCTGCCAACAATTTGGTGATGATCTTGTAAGTTCCATTCAACAAATTGATAGGTTTGAAATCACCAAAGTTCTGTGCCCCTTGCTTCTTAGGGATAAGAACAATGAGAGTTTTGTTTATTCTCGTCAAGTGGGCTCTCCTCTCCTGAAATTCCTTAACAGCTGTCAGAAGATCAGATTTGATAACATCCCAACAATGCTAAAAAAAGGCCAAAGGGAAACCATCTGGCCTTAGAGCTTTATCCCCTGCAAGAGAAAAAACTGTTTGCATGACCTCCTCCTCAGTGAAGGTCTGTGAGATGTCAATCCTCTCCTCTTGAGAAAACCGTAGAAGAAGCCTGTTTGCAATCCTCGACTAGAAGTGGTCCTCCCCGGAAAATAGCCTGGAATAGTAGTCCCTCATTAGACCTTTGATCTGCTCATCTGAAGAGATGGAAATATAACCCACCCAAGGTTTTCCATCTCGAATATCGGTTCCGTCTCGGAAAGGCAAAAGAGAAGAGATCTCGGAGAGATTTCAGAAAAATCTCGGGAGATCGAGTTCGGTGATTTCGGAAAAAAAAAATAGTCTATTTCTAAGAAAATGCTAATTTTTTCTACTAACCACTAAATTTCACAAACATATTTTTCTAATTGACAACATAATTTTACAAAATAAAGAGTAATGATAACAATAACAAATCCATTCACATGCACCAATGTTAATAGGCATCAAAAGTTACACCGAAAAGATATACATAAAAATGGTACATGAATCACAAACTGAAGAATACATCAAAAATCATAAAAAATGGTACATGTATCTCTGTCTACCCCTCTCTCTATCTCCCTCTCTCAAATAGAGAGAAGGGGGAGAGGGGGGGGAGAGAGAGAGAGGGTCTGAGACAAAGAGAGATTAAGAGAGAGAGGGTGGGGGACAGAGAGAGAGAGGGTAAGAGAGTCTAAGGGAGAGACAGAGAGAGTTCGGGAGAGAGGGAGAGATTGGGGAGAGAGAGAGCTCAAGGGGGCCGAGGTAGAGAGAGACCAGGAGAGAGGAAGGAGGAAACTAGGGGGGTGCGGGAGAGAAGATCTCGATCTCGGAGGCTTCGTTTCTCGTGACCTTTGGAGAGACAGAGATCTCGGATATCTCATAAGAGATGGCAAACCATGAACCCACCCGAATACAAGTAATGGTGTTTACCCTCCTCCTCCCAGATACTGTGCGCTGAAAGTATGCTAAATTTCTATCTCCCTCTTTGATCCATATGTCCCTCGATCTCTGTCTCCAATGGATCTCCTCTCTGAAAAGGATGCCATCGATCTGGCATCTCAGAGTGTCTCTCAGCCTCCTATCCTCTGCGTCTATAAGAACTTCCTCCTCCAAACTATCCAGACCCTCAATTTGCTGTAGAATTTTGTCCTTGACTATCCTCCTCGGGAGGGTTTTGCTCGCCCCCCTAGCTCTTAAGAACATCAATGGTGTGCCTCAATCTGGAAACAAGAGAAACCATGGCAGAGCTGTCGGTAACCTATGTAGACCAAGCCTCCTTGACCGTATCCATGAAATCCTCCTTTCTAAACCAACACCTCTCCAACCTGAAAATGGACCTCCTATCTTGCAAATGACTGGTCTTCAAGAGGATTGACTTATGATCCGACACCGATCTAGCCAAAGGGAGTACCTGCACTTGAGGATAATGATCCTCCCAATCCACAGATATAAGGAATCTATCCAGCCTCGAACAAGCGCCTCCGCTCTCATATTGGACCAGGCAAAACAACCATGACTAGGGCCGCCTCCTCAATGAAGGTGGTGAAGTCATCAATGTCCCCTGTGTGAACAACACCCGACCTCTCCCACGAGTCTGTCACTGCATTGAAATCCTCTCTCACACACCAAGGCCTACCCAAGGAGAGGTGCAGGTTGATTAACTCCTCCCAAAGAAGATACTTCTCCTCTCTCCCTTGTGGCCCATACACCCTGGTGAAGTCCCATGAGAAGCGGTCCTTCACTGAAGTGAAATGACCCACCTGTTAATGTGCCTATCGACCAACACCTCATCAACCTCATAGGGGTTTCAAAGGATCATGACACCTTCCAAACCCCCCTCTGCTGGAGAAGCAACACCTCTGGAGAGTCTAGCACCCCCTAACTCCCTCATAAGACACTCCCCCTCCCCTTCACTCTTGGTTTCTTGAGTGTAAAGAATATCAATCTTGCATCTCCTCACCAACTCTTTGACCTCTCTCTTCTTTTCTACCCCTCCTAAACCTCTCACATTCTATGAGACAATCCTCATAGAGACATAGTGCAATCCCTCACCTCCCCTTCCCCTACGTCCTCCCTCATCCCACTCTGCCGAGCCCTTTCCTCTTGTAGGATTGCTGCACACCACCGCTTATAGATATTAGTGCATGTCCCTCTCACATCTTTCTCAACCCCTGCTTCAAAGGAGATACCCACTTGATCGGCCATCTCCCTCACCTGCTCCTCCAACATTTTGGGAGCAACAACCATCATCTCCCGCACCTCCTCTCTCGTCATGTGCTATCTCCTCTTCTGCTCTCCACCATATGCAATGAGAGCCACCGACCCCTCTGGTAAGACCGACAAGGTCGGTTCCTCAATTGAAAGAACCCCGTCTTCAAATAACTGTGCCTCCACCGTGTGTACAGGGTCTTCAGAAATGAACCTGTTGACCAGCTCCTGAATTGCATGAACCACCAGTCTCTGGCACCACAGTCGGCAAAGCCTCCACGGCAGCCGCAGATGACCGACAGCCTGCAGAAGGTCGGCAGGCCAGAGTGACTCGCTGAAGATTGCCAGAGTGGGGGGCCGATTGCAGAGAAAGGAGGGTTTGACAGCCACCGCCCCCTAGACCCCACCTCCGACGAGCCCACGGCCACCACTTCTATTTCTGTCCCACCAACCGTTACCGGTTGCCGCCCCTGCCCCTCTGTCCTGGTCGTACAAGAGAGCCCACTGCCGAGAGTAGACCTGCTGACGGTGAGAGGGAGCTGATGACGAGCTGACTGGTGACCACCGGCGGACCCTGGCACCGCTGTTGCAGACACTCCTCCGGCGCTATCGGGCGGAGGAGACGACCCCATAGTTTCTAACATAGGACACCAAAGTGAGAAAGGAGGCTTTAAAATTTAGTGAGAAACGAGAAACGATATAAGTATGGGAAACAAAGGGGATTTTAATCATTTTAGGAAGGTTTAGCTCTTCAAGTGTATCTCATGTATTTTTAAAATGATTAAAATACCCTTAAGTTACTAACATACTTTCCTAAAATGATTAAAATACACATAAAATACATATGGGAAATAAGGGGACATAAAATACATATGGGAAACAAGGGGACATTTCTCATGCGTTTCCCAAACGCATTGAATTTGTTTCCTGAAGGCGTTTCCCAGGAAACGCGTTTCCCACTTCTCCGAGCGTTTCCCTACAACTATGGACGACCCATAGTGGGTCTCGGCGACCCGTCACGAAATGGAGCCGTGGGTAAATTGCCTGCTCTCTTAGCCTGCTTTGATATTGGGTTGGGCCTAACCCGTTAGCCTGTTCTGAACCGACACCCGAACCCGAACCATCCTTTTGAAGCATGGATGGCAGTTTCGGTTGAAACTGATACGTTTCGGTTGAAACGTATTGGTTTCGGTCCTGGACGATCCGAAACCAACCAGGCGAAATCGGGCGAACCCGGACACCAACTCCCCTGCAAAAAAATATATTTTATTTGATTTCGTGTCGAAACCGAAATCGAAATCGATACTATTTCAGTTTCGGACCCGACCGAAACCGAAACTACCATCTTTGTTTTGAAGAGCCTGGACCGGACCGGTCCTACCCTGGTTGACCGTTATAGGGTGGCCGATTTGAATTCAAATCGATTGCCAAAACTCTCCTGGACCGGTTGTCTCCTACCTCTGGACAGGGGGCTTGATGCCCTAGGCGTGACGTCGGCACCGTCACCTCCTCAATCAGCCACACTCGGATGACCACCAGGACACCGTCAAGGACCACCGTGACGACTGCCGGAATGTCTAGGGACTCGCCACCTGAACCACGGCAACAACCGACATATGGGAACTCATAGGAGAGAAGCCCAAGTTACCGGCCTCCACCTGAACAAAACTTCTCGCCAGAAAAGCCACACCCCCATCGTCACAGAGATAGAGCGGGACCCCCTCAAAGACGACCCGGTACCTCCTCACCGGCGGGTTGGGGAAAGTGCCCCTAGTCTCTGACCATGGCAAAAGTCGGATGAGGGTTTTTCCGACCGTAAGACAACCCACCTCCGCCATCCTATCGACGACACTCTCCTCCTCCCTTATCGCCAGAAAAGAGGAAGAAGTGATCCTCAGGATCTCCCAGCCGCCAAAGGAAGCCTCCACCAGATGCCTCCGGACCTCCTCTGCCACTGCCTGCCCTTCAATCATGGCTACACAGAGACACCTTTTCAGCCACTCCCGTATGCCCTGCAAGGCCTCGGCCAGGAGCTCTCCTCCATCACAGCACCTCCTGCTGGCCTGCCCCAATGCTGGTGGAAAGGACTTGGGAGCTTCCAAGTAGGAACGGTGCCCCCCCTGCCTGCCGGACGACCCTGCATAATCCGATCCGTGCTGCTGGCAGAAACGCCTAATGTGGCCACGGCGGCAATAGTTGAAGCAGGTGGGAGGGTGGCCGGCGACCCATCCCTTCTCACCACGGGTGCACCCCCCCCCCGGGGAACCCCAGCAAGCGGTGGCAGAACATGAACCCGAACCACCAACACCCCCTTCCCCTAGAGCTTCTATCTCTAGAAAAGGCTAGAGAGAGAGAGAGAGTTATTATAATCTTAAACCTGTTCTGAGTTAAACAGACTTAAGACCAGCTTGGAATTACTTTTCCTTTTTTCTAACCATTTTCACATTTTGAAATGTATGTTCTTATGCATTTTTATAAAATTTATACTTGGTTGGCTCTGAGCCTGAAGTGGAATGGAAACAGAACTAAAATGACCCTTTCTAATTGGGTCTGAATCCAGTTTTTGAACCATATCAATGACACTTATTCACGTGCATAATTTGTACCCTGTACATTATAGTATGTAAGGAGGGTATAAATGCAATTACATTTCTTCGAAGCATATTTTTTCAATCGAATTCCTAAGGAGGCATATATGCAATTATACCTTTCTTCTGTTATGGTATATATTGATATCTTCAGGCGTTATTCTCGCTACCAGGGCAATGATAAATGAGGGGAAAAGCAATTCAATCCTTGTCAGTGGTGAAAGTGGTGCTGGTAAAACAGAAACCACGAAGATGCTTATGCGCTATCTTGCCTACTTGGGTGGTCGGGCAGCAACAGAAGGACGGACAGTTGAACAACAAGTTCTAGAAGTAAGTTGTTTTTTTTCCACTTACATAAACTATTGAACAGATCTTTTCCATTGTCTAACATCTCTTTCAACATTTTCTCTTATTTTTGTGAAATAGCTGGTTCAAATAGATAGGTAAAGTGACGTGCTTTCATTTGTGCTACGAGTTTCTGGAAACCACATTTGGCAGAGGAGGAGATTTAACATGGAAAAGTTTTACACTAACTATTTTTTTTTGCAGTCAAATCCCGTTCTTGAAGCATTTGGCAATGCAAAGACTGTCAGAAATAACAACTCCAGGTATTATATTTCTGGACTTTATGTTTATGTGTGCTGCATTACATCTGACAGTGCTATTATAAACATTCACCACTTATAGTCCTTCTGGTATTGCTATGCTTCAAATGTTTCACCAACAAATCCGAAAGAATCTTATTCACAGAATTTTCCGTAGCTTGGTGTCATCCAAAGGACATGCTACAGAAGAAGTGACCATTTATACATTAATAATTCTGTGAATATTCCTCATGCAGCCGCTTTGGAAAATTTGTTGAGATTCAATTTGATAAACATGGAAGGATTTCAGGAGCTGCTATCAGAACATATCTTCTTGAGAGATCTCGTGTTTGCCAAGTTTCTGATCCTGAGCGTAACTACCATTGTTTTTACCTTCTTTGTGCTGCACCAGCAGAGGTATTTTTTCCCCTTTTTTGAACATTTATCTATGAAACTTCTTTTAGTTATAGTTTTTATGGCACATCATTTCAGTATGAGTGGGAGCTCCAGTTTGGTTTTTGATTGATGCATTGTTTCTTTAGGACATTGAGAAGTATAAGTTGGGACATCCTAGTTCATTTCATTATCTGAATCAATCAAAATGCTATGAGCTGGTTGGTGTGAATGATGCTCGTGATTACCTTGCCACTAGGAGAGCAATGGATATTGTTGGAATCAGCGCACAAGAACAGGTAAGTTGAGATGTCTTCTAGTGGTGCACAAGACTGGCAGATAATGGAAAGAGACCTTCATAGTATTCCTGATTTTTTTTCTTTCAGGATGCAATTTTCAGAGTGATTGCAGCAATCCTTCATCTTGGAAATATTGATTTTGCCAAAGGGAAGGAAGTTGATTCCTCTGTTCCAAAAGATGACAAATCCAAATTCCATCTTCAAACAACAGCCGAGCTCCTCATGTACCATTTGTTTACCCATTACTTTGCAATTGAATATCATTTTCATTCATTAGCAAGCATTTATTTGTTTTTGGTTTTATTCCTCTATCAGGTGTGATTCTAAGGCCTTGGAAGATGCACTGTGCAAACGTGTAATGGTGACTCCTGAAGAAGTTATTCAGAGAACTCTGGATCCTGTAGGCGCCACTGTTAGTAGGGATGGTTTAGCAAAGACAATGTATTCCCGCTTATTTGACTGGTAAGAGGTTATTTTGGTAAGCAGTGCACAAGCAGCCTCTTAAGACTGTGCTAACTTTGAGAATTATGTTGTAATCTCAAGAGGAAAAAAGATATTCTGATGGAAAGGGATTTGATCTTAGGTGGTTAAATCTGCAGGCTTGTTGATAAAATTAATGTCTCAATTGGGCAAGATCCAAACTCAAAGTCTTTGATTGGTGTCCTTGATATATATGGTTTCGAAAGTTTTAAGGCTAACAGGTAGCATTTCATTCCTGGATTTTCCCCCCATATTCGCATCCAGCATAGTGCATATGCTGTCAATATTTGGTAACTTCTGAACGCATATCTTCCGTTGTGTGTAGTTTTGAGCAGTTCTGTATTAATTATACAAATGAGAAGTTGCAACAACATTTTAACCAGGTGACCTTTTACCTTCCTACAACCATATTTATTTTCAATCTTTCACTAATGCAAAACTTAATCGCTTTTTTGTACTTCAGCATGTTTTCAAGATGGAACAAGAGGAGTATACAAAAGAAGCAATTGACTGGAGCTACATTGAATTTGTTGACAATCAAGATGTCTTGGATCTCATTGAGAAGGTGTTATCTCTTTGTTTCACTTGATCAGTATATGCATATCATCTTACATTCAATTGTTATACCATGTAATTACTTAATGGGATGCACTTCCATACATTTGTTTTTTTATTCACAGAAACCTGGGGGAATTATTACTCTTCTTGATGAAGCATGGTATGATACATGATTCTTAATCTATATTTCTTCAGTTCTCTACTTATTTCTGACAATATATCAAGTCATTTAAAGAAACTTTGGTTATTTGGAGAATGGCATGCTAGATATACATGTTCCAAATTTAGTAAATTGCATGCCGCTTAGTTTTGTCTGGATTTCTATATCCTCTCTAGTGTACCAGTATTTAACTTTCTCCATTTTCAGCATGTTTCCAAAGTCAACACATGAAACATTTGCTCAGAAACTTTATCAGACATTCAAATCCCACAAACGTTTTATCAAGCCAAAGCTCTCTCGCACTGATTTTACTATATCTCATTATGCTGGAGAGGTAGGTTTTTGTTAGAGTATTTTTTATATGAGAACCAAATGAAGTCTTGTCTGATATTTCTGTTTATTTTCCAGGTTTTGTATCAATCTCATCAGTTTCTTGACAAGAATAAAGACTACATTGTGTTTGAACATCAAGACCTCTTGAGTGCTTCCAAATGCACTTTTGTATCAGGGCTTTTCCCTCCTCTGCCTGAGGAAACAGCTAAATCTTCCAAGTTTTCTTCCATTGGTTCTCGTTTTAAGGTACATGGTGTTTATATTAACCTTATGCAATCCTCATTTTCTATTTGTGTCCAAGAAGGTTCACACATGATATTATTTATCTGATTGATGCAGCTACAATTGCAATCTTTGATGGAAACATTGAATTCAACAGAGCCTCATTACATTAGATGTGTGAAGCCCAACAATCTTTTGAAGCCTTCTGTATTTGAAAATGTCAATATCATGCAACAATTGCGATGTGGTGTGAGTACATTTGAACCATGCTACTGATTTTTCTCGACTCTCGTATATGATGTATTAATATACTGGAAAACTCCTTTAAAATGTGATAAACACTGTGGATGCTTAAAGAGAAGCTGATGTTGTGATGTGAAAGACTTCCAGCTTCTTTAAGAAAGAACTATTGTGGAAATATCTGTCACATGCTTTTCATCTATGTCCATGCATTTTCCCCAGGGAAGCTGGTTCCATTTTCATTCCAGTGAAAAAGAAAATCAGTACATGAAATGCTACTGCTTCCTATTGATGTGTTGCATTTTTGAAAGGTCTTGCTGCTTATTAATCTATTATATTTTTTCACTGCATAATGAACTTTTTTAGATATACAAAACATTTTGCATGATGACTTCATCCTCGCTATTACTCATGTTATGACTCAGGGTGTTCTGGAGGCCATCAGAATCAGCTGTGCTGGGTACCCAACTCGTCGAACCTTTTATGAATTCTTAAATCGTTTTGGCCTTCTTGCTCCAGAAGTAATGGAAGGGAAGTAAGTGTGATGATGAATTTCTTCTGTGCCTTGAGCATACCGTACTGACTTGGCTAATTAATTCTATGTCACTTGGCCATTTTTTTTAATTTTTATGGATTTGTTAGCTTATGAGATCCTTCATCTACTGATTGTGTCTTATGGCAGCCATGATGAAAAAGTTGCATGTGGAAAGATTTTAGAAAAGAAGGGCTTGAAGGGATTTCAGGTATCTTATGGATATATTTAATGTCTGAGAGAGTGTGATATTTTGGCATAAAACTCACTTGACAGGTCATCCCATAATGTACCTTTTTAAGCTTCTAGTATATGTTGTGGAATGTGGACTGTTGGAGAAATTCATGCTATCTTTTCATTTCTAATTAATTATTGAAAACATTGCTTGAGTAAAATGCAAGTGAGGTGTCACCTGTTTACAGGTAGGCAAAACGAAGGTCTTTCTAAGGGCTGGTCAGATGGCTGAGTTGGATGCTCGAAGGGCTGAGGTCATTAGTAATGCGGCAAAAGCTATTCAGCGCAAAATTCAAACGCATATTGCTCGAAATCAGTTTATTGCATTGCGGAAGGCCTGTGTTGTTCTTCAATCAGTATGCAGAGGTTTATCACCTGTTCTTCAAACAGAGTTAACATTCTAAAAGTTAAAATATGCTATCAGAAGTTATTCAAATCTTTCCTGTGAATGTTTGTGAGATTCCTCATCCCTCAACAATGTTGTTTCAGGAATATTGGCTTGCAGACTTTATGAACGCATGAGAAGGGAGGCTGCTGCTATAAAAATTCAGAAGAATTTGAGAAGATATGAGACTAAGAAGACATATCAGCGGCTCTGGGCATCAGTCCTCCTCTTGCAAACAGGTTTGAGGGGAATGGCTGCACGTAGCAAATTCAGATTTAGAAGGCAGACTAAAGCTGCAACCCTAGTACAGGTATGTTTTCAGCATATCTGTTGCAGAACCCATGTATGATGTTACATCTACAGTGAATTTAAAATACTGGTAAACCATATGCAGGCTAAATGGCATGGTCACAGGGCATGTTTATACTATAAGAAGCTGAAAAGGGCATGTATTATTTCCCAAACTCGATGGAGGGGAAGAATTGCAAGGAGAGAGCTCAGGAAGCTCAAATTGGTTGGTAATCTGTAGCCTTGACTTTATGGTTTTTAAAAATGTGGTAATAGGTAATTAGTAACAGATTGACACAAGCTGTATCAGTTGAATTAATCTTGCAGAATAATGCTTTATAGTGGTTTTTCTCATGCACCTTGTAGCTGACTGTGTCTGGCGATGACATCTAGAAAAATGCAACATTGGAGCATCAGGCCACATTGACAGATGACTGAAGAAATGCCTATGTCTGTTATGCCCTCTACCACCGGAGCTGACATAAATTCAATAGATAACTCCTCTTTCTAGTATCATTAGGATCCAACCTTTCTTAAAATGTCTCATGCACCTTTCTATTATCATTAGAATCCAACCTGTTATAAAATGTCTATTTGTGGCCAGTTCTTCTACATCTACCACACCTCAGAGGGCTGTGTCAGAGCTTTGCTGCATGACCTCCTAAATATCTTAAACACTGATTCAATGAAACAAAGAACATCTTTCAACTCTCCTTTGATCTGAAAGATCTATTCTATTGACCTTATCAACTTGGATAGCTTCATCTCTTGGATGGCCTCTTCTCACTCCACTGATTTATTCTTTTTTGCACCAGTGATGTAGGTCGTGAAGAAACTCTGTCTTCTCCTTGATTATGCCCCTTCTAGTTTGTTTTTTCTAGAACACAAATTCTGTTTGCTTCTCCTCACTTTTCTTAACCTCTTCTCCTTCTGACTCTTCTCTTTCTTATGAGCTTGAAGCTTCGTCCTGATGACTTGTTGCCATTGAGGGAACCATAGCCTCATAATAGTTTTTGAGCCCCTGAAGAGTGTGAATGGCTAAAACAAAGGGCAGAAAACTGTGGAGAATAGAATTTGGCCATAACAAAAACCAAAGCTCTCAAGAGAACACTGATCCTGAGGTGGAAGTGGAGTGACAAGGCCTAAAGGAGGTGTAAAAGTCTCTTTTTTTGCAATGTTGTTTTATTCTACCGGGCCACTAGTCTGTATATGAGTGTGGAAGAGCATAAAGTAAGTTTCCGACACAGGCTCATCAATGCCTTGTGTCTTGCCTTGGGAGATGTCTAAATCTACCAGCTGTTGATAATTATCTTTAGTGTGGCAACATCACCCTAGGGGAAAGCAAAACTGCCAGGTTCATAGTTCTATACAACCTGCCTCAAAGAAGAAAGGATTGACACCAGCTGATTTCAGACACATCAACTTTGTATCCATTATTCCAAATCCTACACCATCAGCGAGCCCATATGTCATGTTGCACAAGGGGGCATCAGCACTCCCTGTTGAAGTCAAAATGCCTAACTGATTGTTTATTGTCATGAATCTTTTGAAGATGCCAAAACTAGTGCAAGGTAATCTCTTTCACATCAATTGTATAATCTTTGATATTTGTTTCCTACTTTCCTTCTTGGAATGCTATCCTTTGTGATGGTATTTGGCATTTACTCTAAAGGATATTTGGCTTGAAACATTCTATAGTCAATTCATAGTTGATGGATGTGCTGGCAGTGTTTTCTGGATTTCATTAGAGGCTAGATTTATAATAAATTGCTGATGCACCATGGAGAAAAAAATATTACTGCATAAAGCAATGGGATTATGCTAAACTGATAATTCAATCATGCTAATATTCCAAGGCATGTGATCCATCTTCTCTTACTGTGGGCTGGTTCAAGGCTTCACGAGATAAATGTCCATCTTTGTTTTTTTTGTGACAAAATGCCGCCTGCAATGTTGCTTTCCTGATGGCCTTTGTTTGTTATTTGGTTCAGGCTGCTAGAGAAACAGGTGCACTTAAGGAAGCAAAGGACAAACTTGAAAAAAAGGTGGAAGAACTCACATGGCGTCTACAATTAGAAAAACGACTAAGGGTAATACATGCCTTTTGACAGTTTGTTAATACTTACAGTTTCAGTGTTTTCAAACATTTTATGAAAGTTGATTTTCGATGATCATTTTTGGATGATGTTATCTGTGTTTATAGACTGATTTGGAAGAAGCGAAAGGACAGGAGATAATGAAATTGCAAGACTCTTTACAAGCGATGCAAACAAAAATTGATGAGGCAAACTCAATGCTTGTCAAGGAAAACGAAGCTGCACGAAAAGCTATTGAGGAAGCACCCCCTGTTATCAAGGAAACACAAGTTTTTGTTGAGGACACAAAAAAGGTTGACACTTTGATTACAGAGGTGGAGCATTTGAAGGTGACTTTTCTAAACAAGCTGGTGCTTTTAGCAATCATGTGTATTATTATCAATGCAATCTCTAAGAGTGTTGAGTCCATCGTAATATCGTACACTAATTTACTGGAAGTCTATTCATCAATATGCATGTGAGCCACCTCGCCTCTAGTTTGCGGTTGTCCATGGTAAGAAGTGAAGAAGAGCATTCCTGACAAAAGGGAGACTAGGAACATGGTATCCATGGAGGTGGGAGGATCCAAACGTCCCCTTGGGGACAATAGTGGGGCATAGCCCCATCCTCTAACCCTGAGTGAGTTTGGTCCTACGACCTCCACTTCCTGGGGGAAGATAGGGAGGGAGGAATGTGGACTTATTACATTTGGAAATGCAATAATTTTACTTTTTGGATACATGCATCAGTTTCATTTTTTTCTACAATGTCATTCTCATCAAATGGAAATTGCATGTAAAGCACAAACTCGATTTCTTATGTGCTTTCTGCTTGATATTTCCTAAATAACCACTGCTTGGAATTTTTGTAGGCTTCATTGCAGCTGGAAAAACAAAGAAGTGATGACTCAGAAAGCAAGTTGATTGAAGCTCAAAGGGCGAGTGAAGAAAGTCTCAAGAAACTTGAAGAAGCAGAAAGAAAGGTCATTCTTCTTCAGGAGTCATTGAGCAGGTGGATATCTTTTTTATGACTTAAAAGGTTAATTCTTTGTTTGAACTTAGGCATTTTCTATTCACTGTTCATAAACAGCGAAGAACTAGTTTTCTTTATGTTCCTATTTGAGTGAAGAATAGTGTTGTCCTATTATAATCACTGGGATAGACTGTGAATGATAATTGTTAATTTAGTTTGATACTTTGATTACTTATTCCAGGCTTCCGGCGAGATAAAATGACAGAGTATGTTGAGATGAATGTGCTTAGGTATAGATATGGAATTACCGAATTAGAGGCAGTATAGGTAGGTAAATACTCTAAAACCAGCCAATTCTTTGCTTGGTATGATAAGTTATCTAAAATTTAGTGATTTTGATCTGTTAGGCTGCTGAAATAGAGACAAAATAATTAATCACATTGGTCACCATGAGGACAACCGCTTGATTATAGAAGGCAAGGTTCTGCACTAAGTCCGTATCTCTTTGCCTTAGTTATGGATGAAGTAACTAAACAATTGCATGAGGATATCCCTTGGTGTATGCTATTTGCAGACGATATTGTTTTAATTGATGAGAGTATTGATGCTCTAAATGCTAAGTTAGAGCGTTGGAGACTTGCCTTGGAGTCTAAAGGTTTTAAAATTAGTAGGAGCAAGTCAGAATTTATGCACTGTAATTTTAGTAATGGGAGAGTGGTTCAGGAAGACATGGTTCTAATTGATGGACATAACATTCCGAAGAGTAGTAGCTTTCGATATTTAGGGTCTATCATACAAGAGAATGGGGAGATTTATGATGACGTTACACATAGGATTAAGGCAGGCTGGTTAAGATGGAGAAGTGCATCAGGTGTCCTTTGTGATCGCCGTATGCCTGTGAAACTCAAAGGGAGGTTTTATAGAACGGCTGTGAGACCTACTCTGTTATATGGTACCGAGTGTTGGGCAGTACGAAAAGAACACATCCACAAAATGTGCGTAGTAGAGATGAGGATGTTGAGATGGATGTGTGGCAAGACTAAGAAAGATAAGATTAGGAATGAGCGCATCCGAAAGGATTTAGGGATAGCTCCAATTGATAGTAAAATGAGAGAAAATAGACTCAGGTGGTTTGGACATGTGTTTCGTCGCCCTAACTCAGCGCCGGTTAAAAGATGTGATCAAATCTTAGTGGATGCTAGTAAAAGAGCTCGAGGAAGGCCTAAAATGAGATGGTGCGATGTTATTAGGAAGGACATTAGTTCCTTGAGTTTAAATATGAATATTGCACTTGATAGAAATCTTTGGGGGAACATGATTCATGTAGCCGACCCCAATTAATTGGGATAAGGCTCTGATGATGATGATGATGATGGCTGGGTCAGTCTGAAGGCAGGGACATACATAGGCCAGAAAAGTTTATATAGAGCCCAGAGGGACATATATGCAACACCTTTCTAATAAGTAATAACCTTACTCAAACTCATGGTGGATCATAAGCTGAGAGTTTGCGAACCAATTCCTTGAAATGCAGAGAAGTTTAACTCTTACTTAATAGGTTAAAAGCTGCTAAAAAACAAGAAAAAGAGGAAGACTAAGTGTTTGTTGCACCAAAAAAATTAGTCCAAAGAGTTTTTACAGCATTTGGGACTGTGAAATCTAATTTTACTGCAAAAGTATGCTGAAATAAAGCAAAAAACGACTATCAACATATACTTTAGGCAGTGGCATACCAAATTGGTGTAGCAATCGCACATGTGGGAATATGCAATGGAAATGAAGAACAGTCAAAGCTGCCATGGCAGTAAAGAAATTTTATTCCATCCAAGTTTTCCACATAACCGGAGGTCGTTTAACCTAAGTTTTGGGTTCGAGTTCAGGCCTTTAGCAAAATCTGATTTTATTGACGGAGCAGCCCTTGTTGACATCGGCATGGCAAATGGACAGTACCCTTGGTCCAACCTACATAACCGGAGATCGTTTAAAGAAGAAAATGCAGAGGACAAATGCTCTGGAACACAGAGAATATGGGAACAAGAGTGGTTGGCAGTATTTACAAAAAAAAAGGTAAAAGCGAAAAGGGGTGTTGCAGTGCCATACACGACACCCCCATCGGTCATATAAGGTGGTGGGGGTGCATGTGCTTGTCTCCCATCAGCTATGCAGGCTGGTGGGAGTGTGCAGGTCTGCACACATCCCATTGGCTGTGCAGCCAATAGGTGTGTAGTGCATCCATGCATGGCGGTTGGGGGGTGGTTCCAATGCACAAACAGAAAAAAAGGTTGGGGCTGGGGGAATGGAAGAGGTGGCCAGTGAGAGGCACTTGTTGCTAGACCCCATTGCCTGCTTTCCTGGCTCCTTGGGTGTGTATAAATACTTTTTTCCTTTGGCATTTGCACAAGAAGGAAATGAAGACAAGAGGCAAGAAACATGAAGTCCAGAAGCAATGAGCAAGCAACCAAGCACAAAGAGAACAAGAGCAAGGGTGCAAGTTCCTACGTGGCTTGGAGCAAGTGCGTTGGCGAATTTGGGCTTAAGCCAATTTTGACTGGTGCTTGTGCTTTATTTCTTGTAATTGGAGGATTTTTTTGATCAACTTATGCAAACACTAATGAAGATTTGATGATTCTCCTCTTTCTAGAATGGATTAATGATGGTTTATTCCATGAAGTTTATTCGTGATGTTGGGTGTCATGTTTTCTGTGAATAGATGATCATGGGTCCAATCAGGCCTTGGCCATTAACTTTTGAATGTTGGGCTTAGATCAAGTTGACAAAGGCTTTTTACTTCAAATAATTGCATCTCTAGAGGCCTATCAACGCTAATTATGTGCTGGCCAAAATGTTGTAAGTTGACTTCACTATTAATAGGCGGAATAAGGTTCCAATTATAAATCAAACATTCTAATGTTGACTACAGTTCAATTACTTATAACCATAAGATTCAGAAAGAAAATTTCTTGTCCATGGGCTTTTATTGGTTTAACATCGAGGTTTAGCCCCTTAACACACATGGAAGTTACATTTAAATCAATGCTCTGGAACCTTCTTTCTAGCCTTTTCTAGAGAGAGAAGCTCTGGGGTTTTCGGTGCGCATGGCTCGACGGGGTGGCCGTCTGTCGGAGCTAGTCCCTGGCAGTGGGACTCCCAGGCACGGGGGGTTGGACACTGGGCAAGGACTGACCTGTTTCCGCTGTGACATGAGTGGCCCCATAAGGCGGTTCTATAGGGGTAAGGCTCCGGTTCTAGCAGAGGTTCGCTGGAGCCCAGGGAGTCACCGACCCTTCGCTGGTGGTGGAGGGAGATCCACCACTGAAGGGGCTAGTAAACTGGAGATGGTTGGAAGCAGGGGCAGTTTTGGAGGAGGTCCTTCAAGGGAGGCATGACTGGCTGAGGAGGTGTTTGTGTGTCTCTCCAATGGAAGGGCCCGTTGAGGCGGAGGAGGTTAGGTTCCGGTGGCAGTTGGGAGGTCTCTCGTGTGTCCTGGTCGAAGTTTCTTGCGGTGGGGTAGGAGGAAGAAGCCGTGTCGAGGATGGCAAAGATTGGGTTTCTGGCGGCGAGCAGAGCCCTTCTCCGTCTCCAACGGTGGTCAGAGACCAAGGGAACCTTCCCAACCCGAAGGTAAGGAGGATTCAGATAGTCATTGAGGGAGTCCCTTTGCTCCTCTGCGATGAAGAAGACTTGGCCTTCCTGGTCTGTGGCTTTGGATGGGTGGAATGGGGCTCGTTGGGCTTCAGGTCGATGGGCTCGCGAACGGCGGTCGTCGCCGTCGTCTAGGTGGCCAGTCCGGTGGCGATACCCACTGTTGTCACAGCGGACCTCACCGACATATCTATCATTGTCTGAATCTGGGTGAAGGCAGAGTTGCAGGATGAGGCGCCGCCTCAGCTAGGGCAACAACCCCCCCTGTCGGGAGGTTGAAGACGTACGAAGGATAGTCAAGCTGGCGGGCTGTTCAAATTCGAACCCTGCGCGGTCCGCGGGAGAGCCAGGTACATCCGTTGAGTCGGGTTAGAGGACGGTTCAGTATGAGAAAGTCAGACTGGGTCTTCGCATGGGGCGTACGAGTGGCGGTTTGGGCACTCTGGGTCCTCCAAGCGTCGTGGGTCAAGTTGTTGGATCTAGCATGGGGACCTGAAACTTACCCACGCCCAATAGCACCCCTCTTTCTAGTTCTTTTGGACCCGCGAAGGGTTGTCCTTCCGCTTGTTTCTCTCTATCTTGCCATGGTCACAGGAGCGGTATTGGTCTCAAGAGTAGATCAAACTGTCGGTGCTCGGGCTACTTTCGGTGCTTGTCTCTTCTCGTCTGTCGACGGCTGGCCTCAGGCGGATGTCGACTCCTACTCTTTTGCTTTCTAGAGCTGGTAATGCGAAGGGGAAGCAACCGGTGTGGGCGTGCTAGGTTGGGCCTCACCCAGGGGATGACGAGATGTTGACTGGGTGCTTAGAGTCTTCTTTAGCGGTGGTGCGATCTGCCTTTGTCGAGGAGGTTGATGGAGCAGGTGCTTTGGGTAGGGCCCTCACCTTGCCGTGGGTTGAAGCTGAAGGCGCCGGTGGTAAGAGGCAGATGCCATAGGGGTTCTGTGGGGAGTTGCTACTTCCCAATCTATCAGTGTCGACTATTCCTACTTCACATGGGTCCTCTTCTGACCAGTAAGGGATGTGTCACAGGGATTGCTAGCCTGGCCTAGGCGGGGTCATACAGAGCTCAGTTGTTTGTGAGGAAGGGGAGGAGGCTTTGTCGGGCGGGGAGGAAGTTGTCCCTAGGGGTGTGCATAAACCGGACCGACCCGTTGACTCGATCCAAACCGAACCGAAAAATTAGGTTTGGATCGGGTTATCCATGTTGATGTTCGGTGAACCGAACCGAACCGAACCGTTTTAAATTAAAACGGTTTGATTTGGTTTTCTTTTTGAAAAAACCGAATCAACCCGTTTAACCCGATTAGGTAGACTCGGCCACTCCCAGAGGACCCATCCTCACTCCTCAGTCCTCCTGTCCTCCATCTGCCTCCATCTAAAATCCCTAACCCCTGGCCCTCCCCCAGTCGGCAGTCGGCAGTCGCCCCTCGCCCATATGGAAGGCATATACTCGGTGACACTTGAAAATTGTTTAAACTTTATCACAAGTAGTTGATTTTCTAGTGATATGAATGTGAACTTTCTACTGCTGCCTTCCAAGAAATGTCTTGCCAATATATTTTTTTGTGGTTGACATGAAATGCACCCTAGGCAGCCATTCTCTTGTATCATTCATACGCATGTTCCCACTGGGGTACATGTGAGAGCATGCATGCCAAGAGTTATTCCTTTGTAGAGTGGGGGAGCCCAAGAAAATTGGTTTCGACTTTCGACGGACAGTTGACACAGCATAATTAGAAGCCCTTTAGCTTTGGATACATTGTATTTTGAGAAAGTGCTAGGGATTCGCATTCACTAAAATTAGGACTTTTGATAAATTTTAGCCCTTAAATTACTAATTAAATGCACTTTTCAGACCTGATTTTTTTTTCCAACAGATCCTTCTGATATCAATAGTTGGAAAGATGATAAGCTACAGAGAATCAATAATGCTAAGCAAAGACAAGCTCATTTAGAAACATGTAATTTCTTAAGCCCAAACCGTTGAACCGAACCGAACCGATTTGGGTCGGTTTGGTTTGGTTCGGTTCACCATGTAAAATGGTTTGATTTGGGTCGGTTTAAGACTCAAACCGTTTTAGTTCAGTTTGAGAAAAAAAAGACGTGAACCGGACCAAACCGGACCGTGCACACCCCTAGTTGTTCCAGAGTCACTAGGTGGGCCTGTTGTGCCGCTTCCTACAGGGGACGAGCCGAAGGAGAGTAGTTACTTGGGGAGGGAGGCAGTGAGGGGGATGACGGGGGAGATTGAGAGAATAATGGCAGAGCAGGTAAGTGAGTTGGCAGACAAGGTTGAGATTTTCTTTGCAGTTGGTGCAGACAAAGACGTGAAAGGTGCGTTCTCCACGATCAAGAAGAGGTGGTATGCTACTTTTTTGTAGGGAGAGAGGTCTCAGCAAAAAGGGGCTAGGGAGGGGGAGGCTGGTAGGGAGGAGAGGAGTATCCCTTTGTTTTCATAAGGATAGTCTCATGGAATGTGAGGGGGTTAGGGGGGTGGAGAAGAGCAGGGCGGTGAAGGAGTTAATCAGGAGGTGTAAGGTTGACATCCTTTGCATCCAAGAGACTAAGTGTGAAGGAGATGGGGAATCACTCATGAGGGAGTTCGAGGGTGCTAGATTGTCCATGGAGTGGCGTCCCCGGCGATGGACAAGTCTGGGGGGATTATGATCATCTGGAACCCTTTCAAGGTTGATGAGGTGGTGTTGGACGGACATGTGAGTAGGTGGGCCATTTCCCTACACCTGATCAATGTGAGGGATGACTTCTCATGAAACTTCACCGGGGTGTATTGACCCCAAAGTAGGGAGGAGAAGAGGCTTTTATGAGAGGACTTAGTTCTCCATCACCTATCCTGTGGCAGGCCTTGGTGTGTTGGTGGGGACTTAAATGCTGTGGCTGTCCCGTGGGAGAGGTCAGGGGAGAGTGTCTCTGCACGGGACATGGAGCACTTCACTGATTTCATCGAGGAGGCAGCATTGGTCGGCATCGGCATGGCTCATGGCCAATTCACTTGGTTTAACATGCGAGCTGATGCTTCTTGTTCCAGACTAGATAGGTTCCTAGTTTTTGTTGATTGGGAGGATCACTATCCTCATGTGCAAGTGTTACCTTTGGCTAGATCAGTGTCGGAAGACAAACTCATTCTTCTGAAGACTAGTTGTCAGCATGATTGGAGGTTCAACTTTAGATGTGAGAAGTTCTGGTTTAGGGAGGCATATTTTATGGACAAGTTTAGGGAAGTATGGATGGCCCAAGATGCGGGCAGGTCTGTTATGGCTACTTTCGTATTAAAGCCGAGGCATACTGCTAAGGTCCTGAAGACTTGGGGGGTTGACAAAATCCTCCCTTGGAGGGTAGCAAAGGACAAAATACTTCAGCAGATTGAGGACCTGGAATACTTGGGAGGAGGCAGGTTTTATGGATGTAGAGGATAGGAGCCTCAGGGACTCCTTAAAGGGTCAGTTGGATGAGATCCTCTCTAGGGAGGAAATCTATTGGAGACATAGATCTAGAGACAAATTGTTCTGAGAGGGGGACATGAATACTGTTTACTTCCAGCGCATTTCCTCAGGGACGAGGAGAGTTAACACCACCACTTATATCAAGGTGGGTGAGCTCTCTATTTCTTCAGATGAGCAGATCAGGATGCTGGTGAGGGACTGCTGCTCCAAGCTGTTTATAGAGGAGGACCACTTTAGGTCGAGGATTGTAGATGATCTTCTTCCACGCTTTTCTCCCGAGGAGAGGTAGGCCATCTCATAGGGTTTTATAGAGGAGGTTTGCCATGCAATCTTCTCCCTTGCAGGGGACAAAGCTCTAGGGCCGGATGGCTTCCTGTTTGTCTTCTTCCAGAAATGTTGGGATATCATCAAAGGAGAATTTTTGGTAGCAGTGATGGAGTTTCAGGAGGGGAGGGCTCACTTGGGAGGTATCAATAAAATCCTTATAGACTTAAATCTCGAAGAAATAAAGAGCTTAAGATTTTAAGGACTTCAGAACTATTAGTCTGCTGAATGGCACCCACAAGATCATCACCAAATTGTTGGCATGAAGACTGGATAGGGTTATGGATAGGGTGGTTAGCTGCTCCTAGGGAACCGTCATCAAGGGGAGACTTATTCCGGATAATTTATTGGTGGCCCATGAATGTTTATTTGCCATGAAGATTGAGAGGAATAAAGGGGGTGGTCTTGAAGCTAGACTTTGATAGGACTTATGACAATGTCAATTGGCTGTGCTTGTTTGATGTGTGGGAGAAGATGGACTTTGGGGAAAAATGGATAGACTGGCTCTGAGCGTGCATCTCCTCACCTTCTTTTGCTGTCCTAGTTAATGGAAAGCCGACTTCTTTCTACCATAGTGGGAGGGGGCTCTGGTAGGGAGACCTTATGTCCCCTCTCCTCTTTGTGCTAGTGGCTCATGTGCTGAGTAGGGTGTGACTGAGAGCAAGGGCTTCAGGTCTGATCAGAGGTTTTCAGGTGGGGAGAGAAGGTCCATCAGTCACTCACTTGTAGTATGTCGATGACACTATTTTATTCTTGGCAGAGGAGTAGTTGTAGCTTTATCTGGCCAGACTTTTGTTGGAATTACTGGAGGAGGTCACTGGTCTGAAAGTTAACTTCAACAAGAGCATGCTAGTTGTGGTTAACATGGAGGATATGGCTCTTTAGAGGGCAGCGTGCATTTTTTGGCTGTTAGTTAGGAGCTTTCACTATCTCCTATCTGGGACTCCTGCTGACCCCAGGTGCTCTATGGTGTGTAGATTGGCTACCTATTATACATAGGTACGAGTCCAGATTGAATGGCTAGAAGGCTAAATTGCTATCTTATCGGAGCATGTTAGCGATAAGCAGATCAGTTTTGGACAGCTTACCCATTTATTTTCTCTCTGTGTTCCAGATCCCAAAGTCAGTGGTAAAGAAGATTGAGTGTATTTAGGGGAGATTCTTTTGGCATGGGAGTGGAGGGAGATGCAGGGGTTGACACGATGTCAAGTGGGGAAGGGTGGCTACTAGCAAGGAAAAGGGGGGCCTGAAAGGATGTTAGAGACTTTAATTTGTCCCCACTGTGTAAGTGGCTGTAGAGGTTGGGGGCGGGAGGTGGCGGGCTATGGGCACAAGTTATCAGGCAGAGATATTATGGCAAGAGAAAAGTTTAGGATTTGGCTTCATCAACATAGTTCCAGTCTTCATCCATTTGGCGTGGTATTTTGACTTGCAAGGATATTATCTCTTTAGGCGTACGGGTTCGACTATGGAAAGGCGATCGATGCCTTTTCTGGAAGGATAGATGGTGTGGTGACTTCATATTGGGGGCTTCTTTTCCCAACTTTTTTGCTGCTTCAGCTAATAACCCAATGGGGCCAGTCACCCTGGATTTTGACTCCCAGCTTTCAGTAGGCACTTAGGCACCAACCTTCAGGAGGGATCTCAGGATCAATGAGATGAAGTAGCTCCAGGACCTCTTACTCTTCTTCCTCGACTACGCCCCACTTCTTAATAGGGAGGACGCGTGGACTTGGAGGTGGGGTAGAGAGAGGACCTTCTCAGTTTGGTCAGCTTACACTATTATCTCTGACGGAGGGGTGCATCACAGACTTGCTCCTCATGTTTGGAAGTCGAGGAGTCTGCTAAAGGTGAAGGTCCTTACTTGGAAGATTACTCATGGGAGGTTATCTTCTCGAGACAGGCTGATCTAGTTCCTTTCGGACATCTAGCCATCCTATTGCTTGTGTGGCTAGGAGGATGAGACCCTAGACCACCTGTTTGTAGGCTGTACCTAATCACAGGAGGTGGGGGTGCTAGGAGAACCCATTGCATCCTCGGCCGTTAGAGAGAGGTGCATCACTTCATTATGTCTTGGGCCAGAAGGTGGCCCCTTAGAGGAGATAGTATTGTGTGGTGGCTGATCCTACATGCCATTTTTTGGTCTTTGTGGGGTGAACCGAATAATAGGACTTCCAGGAGGGAAGCTAGAGTTGAGGATTGTCTTGCATATTTTATTTGTGTGAGAGTTAGAGAATGGGCAGAGTTGCTTTATAATATGAATTCTCTCAACTCCCTTCTTTTTGTTTTGCTGGGGGGATAGAGTGTTCCACATTGTCTTGGTGTGTTCTTTCGTGCAAGGATTTTTTGGGAGCTCATTGAATATACTTCTACATCCCTTTTTTGTTTTAATACATATAGTGGTACTACCCACTTTCAAAAAAAAAAAAATATGCCCTCAGTTCCTAGGAAAAAAGGTAAACTAACTTGTAAAAACTTCGGAAATTGCATTTCAACTTCTTGAAAAATGATGAAGGCTGCAACCTTATCAATACTGGTTAATCAAGGGTACTCAATTGTTAGGTTGATATAATTACCATTGACTGAAGTTGGTGGTGAGAGGTCCAATGCACAAATTCATAAACCTAATGCAAAACCCTATTTACTCCTTGCTCTCTCCAAGAAGCCCCCCCTCATATTTTCATCCTCCAACAGTGTGCTAGAAAGTTGGTGTTGATGCATGAAATGACAGTTAATATCAATGTACATCTTCTCATGGAACATCCAATTGCCTGCTATTTAAAGAGTGCTTTGATTATCATAATATAGAGGAGCGGGAGCTAGACAAGTAGCACTGAGATCATAGAGAAGACACTACAGCTAGATAATCTCCGGAGAAGCATTAGTTGTACTATAATATTTAACCTTAATAAGAGAATGAGAAACATTGTTGCTTCTTACTTCGGCAGGAGGTAGGAGGACTACGTAACCTGATGCAAAAACCCATAGTAGGATGGCATGTAGTCAGATCGCTTGCCTAATCAACAAAAACAAATACTCATAGTTGAGGGAAGATGTGGCAAACATGAACAAGGACAGCCAGGTAGTGGCACGAAGAGTAGAGACAAAGAGTTCATGTGGTACATTGCATGAATAGCTCGAGGAGTCAAGAGATAAGATAGGTTAGCACCCACCCAACAAGCTACCGATAACAAGATTGATTTGCTAGAGACTCACAATTTATAGGGAGAAGTTTTGAATGAAGCTCTATCAATGTATTAGCCATTTGAGAAAAGAGATAATTGTGCATTGAAGAGTATTTGATTATACTTTTGTTGAGAGAGAAAGCGGCCACAAGGATAGGAGGCAACCTCAAGAATTGGAAGGTAACATAGAGCCAAGATCCTTCTTGGTTCGGTCCGCCTACACCTTTATCTCGGACGGAGGGATGTGCCACAGTCTTGCCTCACATATTTGGAAGCCGAGGAGCCCGTTGAAGGTGAAGATCCTCATTTGGCGGATTTCCCATGGAAGGCTCCTCACCTGTGACTGGTTGGTTCGCTTCGTCCTTGGTATCTAGTCGACCTGCTATTTGTGTGGACAGGGTAAGGAGAATTTGGACCACCTATTCGTAGTTTGCCCGTACTCACGGGAAGTGTGGGATACGTTAGCTTTGAGGGCCGGCTGCCATATTACCTGTCATATGGAAGTGCAGCTATTCATCAGTATTTGGGGTATTTCTTGGCCCCTCAGAAGAGACGTGATTGTGTGGTGGCTGGTGCTTTATGCCACTTTGTGATCCTTGTAGGGTGAATGGAACAATAGGATTTTTAGAAGGGAGGTTAGAGCTGAGGAGTCTCTTGTTTCTTTTATTTGTGCTAGAGTGAGGGAATGGGCGGAGTTGCTTTGTAATGTGAATTCCCTCGTCTCACCTCTATTTGTATTATTGGAGGGCTTAATTAGGGCTTAATTAGTAATTAACCCTTAATTACCCTTGGAAATGGATTTTATGGATTAATTAGGATTTTATTAAAAGAGCATGCAAATAGATTTTATGGATTAATTAGGGCTTAATTAGTAATTAACCCTTAATTACCCTTGGAAAAAATAAATTACCCGCATGCTCCCACCCCAAAATCTTCAATGAAGTTTAATTGAGCTTCAATTGAACCTAAGCAAACCGAATTAGACAAAAGTCCCAATTTTTATAGACTAATTAGGGCTTAATTAGTAATTAACCCTTAATCACCCTTGGAAAAAATAATTACTCGCATGCTCCCACCCCAAAATCTTCAATGAAGCTTAATTGAGCTTCAATTGAACCTAAGCAAACCGAATTAGACAAAACCCTAAATTAACCTCAACAAAATAACCAAATACCTCTACACCTTCTTCACAGCAGCAGCCGCACAGCAGCAGGGTGGCCGGTGGCAGCTAGGCCGGCAGCAGCTGCAGCAGCTGCGACAGCAGCAGGAGCAGCAGCTGCGGCAACAGCAGCAGCAGTAGGCCAGCAGCAGCAGGCAGCAGGAGCAGCAGTAGCAGGGCACGGTTTCTCCCTCAGATCTGAGGGAGAAACTTCACGTGGGTTTTGGCTGAAATAGGACGGTTTCGGACCGAAACATGTAAGTTTCAGGTGAAACCGATACCGGTTTCGCCCAAAACCCTTTTTTTTTAAGTTTCGGACCTGTTACAGTGATCAGGTCCGTTTTCGGATCGGTTAAGGCCGAAACCGATACGTTTCGGCCGATACTGACATCCATGCAAAGGGCCCCTTCTGGGGAAATCCCTCGCACCCCTTGCAGCCTCCAAACCCCTTCCTCTCTCGAATGCCCTGCAGAGCCTCTGCAAATGTTCCTTCTCCGGCAGTGGAGGCACATGGGCCACTCCCTTGAGAGACCAGAGGGCTTCTGAAACCTGAGAGAACCCGTGTCCTCGCCCTACCTCCACCTACTACCCCAGCAGCTCCCTTGCCCGAAGGCATGCCGAGGTAGTAGGCCAAGCGAGGGCTGCCTCCCAGAGGGATGCGGTTCACCCTGAAGCAAACTCCAGAAAGCGTGACATGTCATTTCTTACTCAGCCTGAACTAGCTTGAAACCACCCCTTACATTTCGGAAGTGGAGGGAAATGGCCCCTCGATTGACCTGCCTATCTTCTTCCACCTCCTCTACCTCAAACTAATTCCAGAGGATCAACTATCCGATACTAAGTTGATGGTGAGACTTAATGAAAACAACAGGACAATATTAAATATTTGAATTAATAATGAAAGAAGAATGTAGTTTTGAAGCCTTTAATAAAAACTTAATTACATCTATGGATCTTACAGCGTTAGTGCACCAAAGTGTTTAAGTGGTTGTCTATCTCATTGCTAGTTACTCGAAGTGTTGTCACTCTGTCAGGTTTCTTGTTCTTTGATCTCTGCAGATGTCTGGTTTTGAACATCCACCGTCAACGGCTTCTTCTCCCTCTGTATCTGATATCGTAGTTTGCCTTCCACAACCATGTTCTTTGATCTTAGAGGATATGTCCTTGGATGATTTACATAGATATGACTCAAGCTGTATAAGGAGTCTCTGAGATGCCTTTGTTTCTTCTAATTTGACTGAATGAATTCTTGTGTTTTTCTTCAATTAGACTTCAAGAGAAGAGTACAAACTTAGAATCAGATAATCAGGTCCTCCGTCAACAAGCTGTCTCTATGGCACCCAATAAATTTCTTTCTGGACGTTCTAAATCAACACTTCAGGTGCTTATACTATGGCCATGAACTTCAATGATTGTCTTCCAACTTCTGTCTACCATAATGTTCTTTTGTTGATTGACAGAGGAATGCGGACAATGGTCAGAATATGAACAGTGATCCAAAATCAACTTCAGTAAGTCAACTTTTTACTCCATGAAATCAAGGTGTAAGTGCTTTTTCTTCATTCTTTATTAGAGAAAGAACTCAAAGTGTATGTCTTAGGATTCGCATGGCACTGTATCGACCCCAAGAGAGGCTTATGAAGTAGAGGACAAACCACAGAGATCACTTAATGAGAAGCAACAGGTGCATTTAGTTATCAAGATCTTCATTCATTCTTCTTAATTTCTCTAAAATTAAATATTAAAACCATGTTTGATTAGCAGAACTGAAAGTAGTGTTTCTGATTCTGTTGATATCCAGGAGAATCAGGATCTGTTGATTAGGTGTATTGCACAACATCTAGGCTTTTCACGGGGCAGACCGGTTGCTGCATGTATTATATACAAATGCCTTCTTCAATGGAGATCCTTTGAAGTTGAGAGAACCAGTGTTTTTGATCGTATTATCCAGGCAATAGGCCACGCTATTGAGGTCTGGACTTCAGAATCTACATTTTCATTATTTTTCTTTTATTTTTAGTATGCATAGATGTCTCTTAAATATCAACTTTATATAATGAAGACTCAGGACAACAATGATATCTTAGCCTACTGGCTGTCCAATGCCTCCACTTTACTGTTGCTGCTCCAGCGTACTCTCAAAGCGAGTGGTGCAGCAGGCATGGCTCCACAACGCCGTCGATCTTCATCAGCAACCTTATTTGGGAGAATGACTCAAGTGAGTGTCTATGATGGTATTCTAACCTTTGTTCTTCTTCTTGGTGGTCATCATCATTGTTGCTTTTCTGTTTAGAGTTTCAGGGGAGCTCCACCAGGTGTGAACCTTTCTTTTGTAAATGGGACCCTAGCTGGTGGAGTAGATATACGTCAAGTTGAAGCCAAATATCCTGCTTTGTTGTTTAAGCAGCAACTTACTGCATATGTGGAAAAGATATATGGAATGATCCGGGACAATTTGAAGAAAGAAATCTCTCCTTTGCTTGGCTCGTGTATCCAAGTAATCAAAATATCCTTTTATGCATGTGTTTTTTCCCCCTAACCCTTGTCTAGCAAAGAGGGTGGCTTCCCTTACATGCTGGTGTTTTGTGTATTCTAGTCTCATTGACCATGGAATTATTTGCATCTTATGCTACATGGGATAGGCACCAAGAACATCAAGAGCAAGTTTAGTAAAAGGGTCTGCCCGTACACTTGCAAGTGTTGTGGCTCAGCAAGCTTTGATTGCTCATTGGCAAGGGATTGTGAGGAGTCTTGGGAGTTTCCTGAACACGCTAAAATCAAACCATGTTAGTGCATTCTGGTGATTTTATATATTCCTACTCTCTCTCTGGAGGAGTTATCTAATATATACTGTGATTGAAACTAACAAAATATCATTTTCAGTTTAATATTGAAACAAAGATATATTATGCATTTTAAATTTACTTTGGTCAAATCATGATCTTTCATATTTAGCAAGTTGTATTTGAAGATAATGGGAAGATTTGTTTGTCTTTTAAGTAGTTTTATTTAGTGTTGTTTCTCTAAATACAGGTTCCTCCATTTTTAGTCCGGAAGGTGTTCACACAGATATTTTCATTCATTAATGTGCAACTGTTTAACAGGTACAACTTTTGATGAATAATTTTACTTTGCTAAGTATATTTTGAAGTGTTTTGCTGATATTCTTTGTTTCAATATAGCCTCTTGCTAAGGCGAGAATGTTGCTCATTCAGCAATGGTGAATATGTCAAAGCAGGGTTAGCTGAATTAGAACATTGGTGCTACAAAGCAACTGATGAGGTACTTAATCTTAAATTATTCTGGTACATCTAATTGCTCAGAGTGGAGCACGTGATTCCATACAGCAGACTTACATGAGCTGATAAATTGATCTTACAGAATGCTGATTTCCAGAATTCATGCCAACATGTTGGCATCTCTTGAATCTTTTCAGAATTCTCTATAATTCATCCGAAGGAACATGGTTAATAATTCAAAGTGATCTGCCTTTCCCTTGCTTCATCTATTTCTATGTTGAAAACAAAGTTTTAAAAACTGGATTTCAGAACCAGCTGCTTTGGTTCTGGTTTTGATCTTAGAAGGAATCTGGCTGATTCTGATGGAATACAGCCATTTCCAGTGGTTTATGACCTGTAGGAGGAAGAAAAACAGAAAATGGAGCTGGAGGAAGGAAGAAACATGCGGGCTTAAGGGAGGAGGATAGTGTTATTTTTAAATTGACCATTATTTTTTGTCAACGAAACCAATGTCAACAATAAAATTGTGGGCATACATTTCTCAAAATTGTTTACAAAGCCTCATTTCAAACATTGGCCAGTTCTGGACCATGAAGTTCGTATATATGCCTTTCAGAAGCTTCAATTTTCAAATACCTGTCAGTTCTGAATCTGAAACCAGAAAAACTAGACTGCTTCCAACTGGCTTTGCTCTGGTTTTCCTGGTTCAAGCCCACTGGTTTTAACACCTTGGTTTGGAGCATTTGTAATCTTTTGAAGTACTTGACAACAGCGGGTAGACTAGAACTTCACTTCTTGAGGCCATTGTGGTCATTCTGTGCAATTATTTTCAAAAGGAAGTAGCTGTGCAAAAGTGAGCTATATCTGTGCGTAGTCAAATGTCTGGATATAATCACAGTTCAAACAGAGTTCGATATTGTCAACAGGCACTTCTGATTTCTTTTCCTGTTAGAGCTTTCGTAGTCGGAAATGGAGTTGGAAATGCTCATTTATGACTTCATTTGTGTTTCCAATTTTAAATTAGGGATCAGATTCATAAACAGATGGTTCCACAATCTGTAAAACTGCTTGGAGAGGGGGTGAATTTGGAAGCAAACCCTAAATGTCTTGTCCATGGTATAATGTTTGGACAAGAAGTGATGTACATTTTTCTCTTGGGTTGGCCTTTTTATTCCCATTCCCACGTTGGGGCCAAAAGAGGGAGGGAACCACCTCCTATATAAAAGGGTCACCCAATTGTTGGTGGCTTGTCCTCAGCTAGCTTGCTTCTGAGTGTGCTGAGGGCTGTAATGGAGCTTTTGTCCATGGAGCCTTGGCTCAAGCCCATAGGCTAACTATAGTGTCAGTCCACAAATAACAAAAAATTGATAAGTATATAATTTATTTTAATTATAGTTACTATCTGGTATAGGATCGAAACCTCAGATGCTGAAGTACATGTTTTCTTTCCCATTTCTGATTTTCTTGGAAATCCATTTTCCGACTCTTACAAACTGTTGGACTAAAATTTAAGCTTCTGAATCTGTTTATTTGATTCAGAACTGGGTTATATAATATAAAAAAATTGTTTTTTCCGATGACACTGAATAATTTCCAGTTCAACTCATATAGGCCTTAATTTTCAGATATTTTCTTTTTCCCTGTGTTGAATCTCCCCCCCCCCCCCCCTTGATTCTGAATATCTGCTTTCTCTGGTAGCGACAGTAAGTGCATGTTTCATTTATATGATTTTACTTTGTACCTTTGATACCATTTCTTTTTTATTGTTTTTCATTTTCCTGAGTAAAGTTGAATTTGCAGTATGCAGGTTCTGCTTGGGATGAACTAAAGCATATCAGACAGGCCATTGGTTTCCTGGTACACATTTCTTCGCTTTTATTTTTGTGGTGCACATACACCCTTAGGATATATAAGAGAAGCGAATTATGGTGGCTCGCACACTGACTGTGGTGTGTCGAATGGCTGGCCATCTTTAGTCATCCAAGGATTAGAATTATGGCTGTCTAACTAAGAGGATGAAAAGGGAAGGACAACCTCAAAACTCATATAAGGCTTAAATTATGACTACATTCCCTGTTTTTTGTGCAAGGCTCTAACTACTTACAAATACTGCAACCTAGAATTTGAAACTGAGTTGCCAGAATATCAAAAATGAGGCTGGCAAAATCACTTCCCTGATTGATTGGAAGACCTTATTTTAAGAGGCGGGATGATTAGTGTCTATGAGCATTCAATTTCAGATTTATTGTCTAAGTTCTTTCTAAGGCTCCTTCCTGTGTATAGGTCATTCATCAAAAACCTAAGAAGACATTGGATGAAATAAGTCATGACCTTTGTCCCGTAAGTGCCACCTTATGACCTCATAGTTTCTTTGTTCTTGTCTCCAGCATCACTAGAAGATTAACTGGCTCTACTTCATTTGCAGGTCCTCAGCATACAGCAATTATACAGGATAAGCACTATGTACTGGGATGACAAGTATGGCACGCACAGTGTATCCTCAGATGTAAGATAAGTTGTACTCAGTGTTTGACGTTGTTTTCAGTGTAGACATCCTTCACAGGAGTCTTAGTTTTTTTTGGTTGTTGCTTTGACATTTGCTTCTCTAGGTTATATCGAACATGAGAATATTGATGACCGAGGACTCGAACAATGCTGTCAGCAATTCTTTCTTATTGGATGATGATTCCAGGTAGATACAAAAAATGGCGAGATGATGAAGGGTTTAGCCGTTTTCTTTGAAATTCAGTGATGCTCACTCTTTTATTATGTTGTTCATGCAGCATACCATTCTCAGTTGATGATTTTTCAAAATCGATGGAACAGATTGATATTTCCGATATTGAACCACCATCACTTATCCGTGAGAACTCAGGCTTTGCTTTCTTGTTGCCCCGTGCTGAATAAATTCCATCAACTTGTCCCCCAGAAGGAGGCAGCTTTTCCTGGATTTCTAGAAAAAAAAAAAGGGAAGGACCATGTGAGTTGTACTCATCTCATTACACACGTATCGGAAAGATGCAGCTTCCCCCTTAGGAACTTGTAGAAAGCGGCCCGTCTTTGCGGCATCATCAGTCTTCACTCTTTTAGTTTTGAAGAAGTTTTTTGTTTGGGTGCTCGGACCAAATAACAAAGAAGATACCTACCCTTTAGTTTTTTTATACATCAGCTGCATGTAGAACGGTCAGTCATTTTCATGTAAAGTCGGGGGTTTTTGTCTATAGTGCAATTTTGTTGCCTAATAAGTCATTTATAAACCACCTCACAAGAAAATCTCTATTAAAGAGGTTCATACTTTTTTATATTTTTCAAGACTTTTTTGTTGTGCTCAATTCACATCATCTCACATGGACCAATCATGAGGCGGTTTATATAAATGACTTGGGCAAAAACTGCACGCCATGATGTGCAGCAGGTGTTACTCGTAAAACTTTTAAAATATTTGAAATGGAATAAGATTCAGATATAAGATTCATTCTCAGAAATTCTTTGATTAGACACAAATTGTACACCATGGCGTGTGGTAAGTAGCACTCAATTTTTATGTCACATGAAAAGTGGAACAGTAGCATTTAAGAGCGAGAAAATTGATACTCCATTTCTCACCGACACGACGATGCTCGCCTTGCTATCACTGCCTGTTTAATGGTTACCGGAGTGAAGGTGCATCTCTCATCTCCTTCGCCGTTCCCCTCCTCTCATCCCTCGCCTCAGAGCTCAACGTCTCGCCTCAGGCTGTGTCCATTAGGCAACTTGGGTGTCACGTGTGATGGTTTACAAGAAACTTGGGTGTCCATTAGGCAAACTTCGAGAGATCGGGTTCGGTGATTTTGAAAAAAAAAATTCATATATATAACTATTTTTAAGAAAATATTATTTTTTGTACTATCCACTTAATTTCACAAACATATTTGTCTAATTGACAACTCAATTTTATAAAATAAAAAATAATGATAATAATAACAAATTCATTCACATGCATCAATGTTAATTACATCGAAAGTTATACTAAAAAGATACGCATAAAATGGTACATGAATTACAAATGGAAGAATATATTAAAAATTATCAAAAATGAGACATGTATCTATGTCTTCTCCCCTCTTTGTCTCCCTCTCTCTCATAAGGAGAGAATGGGGAGACGGGGGAGAGAGAGAGAGAGAGGCTAAGGGAGTCCGAGAGAGTGACGGAGGGAGAGATAGAGAGTCTGGGGGAGAGGGAGAGACAAATGAGAGAGGAAGAGGAAACTGGGGGGTGGGGGAAAGAAGATCTCAATCTCGCGGGTTTCGTTTCGTACAACTTTTGGAGAGAGACATCTTGGACGTCTCGTAACCGATGACAAACCATGGTTGACACAATAATACAAGCCTCCATCTAATGTGATATGCCATTCTAGAAAGTAAGGAAAGGGCACTCCTCTAATAGATATTCAAGTATCAACACTAAACAAATTGAAGAAATACACGACTTCAAGCAAGCCCAAGTTCTTAAGTATCCATTACAAGTACTCGTACGTAAAAGTCCAAGACCTTAACCATTGAAAAGTCTTAACTATTATCATGGTCCTCCGTACATATTTTAAGAAAAATGTCTGAAAGATCTTCAAGATTCTGCTTCCAATGCTCACTAATCCTTTGTATTCTAGCTTCCCTTGCAAGCCATCTAGCTGCACGATTTTGTGACTCAACAATAGGACTTACTACAAACTTTCCTTTCTCATCTTGGTTTAAGAGTTGACGAACATCAGCCAAGACACGGATTGCCTCTTCACGTGCTATACACGTATCATTCAAGATCAATGACATTTCAGCATCGCCTTCTACTTCCAGTGAGATCTTCGATTTTTGGTAGTTCAATGCTTGCAAAAGACCGATGAACGCTGCACGGGCAACACCATATCGATATCTTCGGTATACATAGTGCGTAGCAATCACCTCCAAGACATTACCTTCCAACTCACGGAGTACGATACCGATACCTCCAATACCGGAATTATAATCGGCATCAACACTAAAATTGATTTTCAACCAATCTTCCCGAGGGCATTTCCACTTGGGGAACTTTAAGCGTCACTTTGATATATAGTTAGTCCTGAGTTAGTCATAGTTTCGCCTAGGTTTAATTATTCTTAAAGTTCAAATTATTTTGATATTTAAACCTGGACTAAATCGGGAGGATGAATATTAAACCCGGAGTAACTCTGGACTTCGAAATTCACCTCAAGAGGTGGATTTAGAAGGGTTAACCCAACAATAAATGCACAATAAATGCACCCTCTCTCAATATTTTACTTATAAATATTATTAGGTTAACCCACTAACTACTAAATCACAATATATTCAAACTAGGTTAGCCCACCTACTTATTTCTGAGTTAATACTCTTGCTATCAAATCAAAAATAGGCTAACTATGGACTAACCTAAGTAGTTTAATTTAACCCAAATCCCCTACCAAAGTGAAGCTAAAGGACTCATGATCTCAGATGTGGTCCTTTTTCTGAAGCCACTATTGGCACTTGAGGAAGAACTAGATCGAGACGAACATAAGAAGCTTCCCCCACCCATCATTTCAATGTCGAACCTACATAATCTAAATACGTGTAAGGATGTAAACTACAAATGTATGCAAAGTTCAATGTTCAAAACTGATCTCATGATAAAAAGTGACAAATAGGATAGTTAACTAACTATAAATATCCTTCATCATCGACATCCATGATGTCATTCATAACCTCGTAAATCTTTTATCTCACAAGTTTTAAGTCAATTGGTATGTCACTTTCCTAGTACTAGAAAATTGTCATCAAGAGAAGATGCTCTCTTCTTTCAAAATATATGACATATAAATATAGCATGGACAAACTTTCGGTACAACTAGCATGCAAAAATGGAGCAGTCGATCTAGGGGCACCCTGTGGGCAAGAGGTGAATGTAGTGGGGCTCAGGGGACTTTGTTCACGAAGAAGAATAAGGTTTGGAGAGAATGGGGAAGCATTGCCATTACTTTAAAGATCGGCACTGCAGTGTGAACATTACTGGAGATTGGGGGCACTCAAGGGAGAGCAGAGATCACTTTCAAAAAAACTGGAGAGTAGAGATGGGAAGGTGAGACATGGTTCACAATCTCACAAGATTTTTTTTCTCGAGACCTCTCGAGATTCTCCATATATCTGGCTTTCAACAAATTGGAATGCTCGAGAGACCCGGACAAAAACAGCCACAATTCATGTAAGCGACTACCATGTGCTTAGACTAACCAGTTTACAGTGGTTTACGTTGGGCTCGTTCAAGTCCGAAGATTTTAAAACCCATCCCTCCACCCCCACCCACCATAGGGCCGTGAATATTTGGCATTAGAATGCAGTTCCCAGGAAGCCACATGCCACCATTAATCTGATGCTATCTACCCATCAAGCGTTGCAGGTAAGTTTTTACTTTTCTTCTTTTTCCCATTTCTTGTCTTGTTTCAGAAAGTAGATTTCATTTCTGCTGATTTTGTCTAATTTGCAGTGCATTTTTAGCCCCCTTCACGTCTTCAAGTAGATTCCTTGTTAGTTAGTGCCATTTGAGAACTATAGTGCCTCCCTTCTCTAGATCCCTTGTTAGGTATCATATTCATTTTTATACCGATTTTCCTTTTTCCCCCTTGTTTTGGACAGAACAAAGCTCGCTCCCCCTTCTACCCCCCCCAACTTGTTGTACGCCCCACTCCCCCTACGACTTGCCATGTTGTGGGTGAACTTCTCTTACATAACTTTGCATTGTTTGTTTTATTATTGTGTTAATTTTATCATATCAAGTGACTAAACAAACATTCTAAGATTCCAATGACAGAATATAAGCTTATCATGGTCTTTGCTACCATTCCTGATCTCTCGAGACTTCTTCGAGATCCCTTCTCTTGAAAATGACTCAGACACAATTGAGATCCGATATGGCAATCCTTGGAGAGGGGGTTGACACTACAAAAATTGGGGAAAAAGGATAATGCATAAAAAAGTCAAAACCCCAAAGCCTGGCTTTGTTTGGGTCATCTTTTAAGAAGCCATTCCAATGTAGCTACCAAGTGACAGTGCTGCACTGATACAGTGCAGCAGTAGCCAGTCTTCAGTCAAAAGTCTCCTATCTTTTCATGAAATAGAGTAGCCTACAATACCATTTTCATTGCTAAACAGAGGTAGTAGAGCCAAAGAGGGTAGGAGAGATTCCTCGCCCTCACATAAGAGAGCACAAACTCCTACAAAATATAGAAATTCTTAAACTCCCTCCAACACTCAGCAGGAATCTTTAAGTATGAACCTGCTCCAATTAAATAAATAAAATAAGTTCGAATACAAACATTCTCAATGTAGCAGTTACTTCCCTTGAAGATTCCATCATTCTGCTTCCAGATGCTCCAGCAGATTGCATAAGAAAGAATGCGGAAAAACTTTACTCTGTGGCTAGACCCAAGTGAAGTCTAGAGTGAATGGAAAAATACTCCACATAGATTGGATATTCTGAATGCCAAATTGTAAATGTAATAAACTCCCAAAAAGCTGCCACAGCTCCTTGCTGAAAGGGCAAGTGATGAGGAGGTGATCTACATCTTCTTTCAAGTCCGCTCGGATGGCAAGTAGTGTCACCATCTCAGCACCATTTACTTCTGTAAACCTTGGTGACCTGTCTCTTATCAAACAGTAGCCAAATCAAAGCCCTCACCTTCAAAGGTCACTCTACCTTCCACACTTCCCAAACTTCTAATAAGGTTGTGTATTTATAGAGTGATTTAACTGAAAACAACCCACTGCTACTATTCCAAAATACCCAATCAGTCCAGTCTGTCTGTCCTTGACTTCCTCAAACAAAAGCAACAAGGCCAAATAATCCTCTTCCTCCACTTTTAAAAGCGCCATTGAGTGATTCTTCCACAGATACTATAATGGCCCTTAACAGTTTGCCATTTATTCGAAGCCACATGAAATTTCTGGGAAAACTGTATTTTGGAACAATGTGCCCTAAACAAAGATCCTTCCAGAACTAAGTGGTCTCCCCATTACCAATGCAGATTTTGAGTCGTTTCTCTATCCACCTGACTGTTTCTAGAATGCCTTTCCAGATTGGAGACAGAAAAGTCTGGTTCTGAATAAGATGAAGAGATAATTGATGAGGCTCGTAATGTTTTGCCACAACATTTTCTTTTCCATAGACCTTCATCAGCTGAAACCAGTTCCCAAAACCATTTCCCCAAAAGAGCCAAATTCATAGAGTGAAGACCTTTAACTCCCCATCCTCCTTTCTTCACATCCCTGCGCACCAATTCCCATTTTACCAGTGACAAACAATGGGCCTTTTCTTGAGCCCTTCCCCATAGAAATCCCCTCCTGATCATGTCAATTTTCTACCTGACAGCTTGAGGCATGAGAATGATTGACATAGAATGCTAAGGAATGGAAGAGAGTACTGAATTCAATAGAGTTATTCTCCCCCTAATAACAAGTGCCTAGCTTTCCAGCAGGCTAATATTTTCTGCATCTTCAGGATCAAAGGATCCAATTCAACTGTCCTTAATTGTCAATAATGAAGGGGTAAACCCAACTACATTAAAGGTAGACTATCCACCTTACAATGCAGAAGATTAGCACATTTCTCAGTTTCCTCTTCTTCATATTTATACAAATGACAGCACTATTATCAAAATTAATTTTAAGACCAGAATTGCATTAAAAACATTTAAACAGAAAAACCATCCTTTAGAATCCTCCACATCTCCTCCTAGAAATAGAAGGGCATCATCAGCATACTGCATATGTGAAATCCCCATAGAAGCTCAAAGAATCAGCACACTTAGGAATCAGCCTTCTCTATCAGCTCTCCGACACAGTCTACCGAGCATGTCAGCTACAATGACATATAACAAAGGTGATAAAATGTGCCTTGCTTCAAGCCCCTACCGCTACAGAAGAAACCATAAAGATTACCATTTCAAACGATGAGGAAATACATCCATTCAGACTCAACCGTTCTAGAAAGTTATGCAATGTCAAACAATTCCAAAAACACTGCCAGAAGACCCTATTATATGCCTTGTTAAAAATCTGTCTTGCAAGTCAGACCCATTTTCTTCTCCTTCTCTAAAGAGAGGACTTTATGCACCACCAATAACCTATCTTTCAACCATCTTCCATGAATGAAAGCACACTGACTAGGTTCAATAATTTTATGCAGGATCTTCCTGACGAACCTGAATTTAGGACTGAAATAACCCGCTATGAGTAGACTTGCTGCCGAAAGCTCCTTCTTGCAACTCAAGGGCGGTGGGGAAAGCTTCCCCAACCTGATAACCAAAATCTTCACAATGATTTTGTACGAGTCATTCCAAAGACTAATAGGTCAGAAGTCCTTTAATTCTAAAGCATTATCCTATTTGGAAATAGCATTAAAAAAGCCTCATTAAGACTCACACATTCTTGACCCAGCTCCAAGCACTCCTTTACTGCAGCAAGCACATCAACCTTGATCAAATCCCAAAATTTCTGGTAGAAGAATAGTGGGAACTTATCACTCCCAAGACTAACGACTGCTTGTCTGGCCTCTTCTTCTGTTACTGCAGATTATATCTCAGTCATCTTCTTCCAGTTGCACAGGCACTGGATCTGACCATGGTAGATACCACGGTTCTCAGAAGTGAAGAAATTATGATAAAACTGGACAATTTCTTGTGCAATATCGGCTTCCCTTTGTATCCATACACTATCTTCTTTAATCATAGAAACGAAATTCCTCCTACCATTTGCCACCTTAGGGCAAAAGAACACTATCCAAGTCACCTTCTTGAAACCAAGGAATCCTTGATTTCTGTCACCAACTAATTCCCTCATCTTGCAGCCACTCCTTGTTGTTTGCAATGAATAGAGTAAAGTCCGGTTTTTCTTCACTTAACTCCCTTGTTTCTTGAATACAATTCAATCTTTGAATTTGATGTAACAAGTTTTCAAATTTGATCTTCCTGTTTTGTACATTTAATAGCCCAAGACTTAATAGCACTTCTAAGTGTTTTCAGTTTAAAAGACAAGGCTTTGTCAGCTGATTAAGCTTCAATAATTCTTCTTCCATGAATTCTTGCTGATTGAGCTTCAATAATTCTTCTTCCATGAATTCTTAACTAAATCAACAAACTCCTCTTGCAGCCATAATTTCTCCAAGTGGAGAGGTCGATTCTTATTAACAGAAATGCCGCCATCAAACCTCTAATGCATTTTGATCCGAAATTACCCTTAGTTGAGCAATCACTTTCAACGACTACAAGGATTCCCGCTTATCATCACAAAAGGCTCTGTCTAACCTAGACATGTAAGGTGATTCACGTGAGCTGCACCAGGTGTGTCATTGATTAAGTAAAGGTAACTCTCACAAGCCACAGTCCTCCATCCAACTATTGAATTGCTTCATGCCAATAGGAATTTTCTGACCTCTGTTTCTGTCAGTTGGGCAACAGACTTCACTGAAGTTTCCTACAATACACCAAGGACAGTTGAGAGCCATCTGGCAATCTTTTATTTCTGACCAAAGCTGTTGCCTGTCCGTGTAATGGGATGGCCTGTGTACACCTGTAAGGATCCCTTCTAAATTCTTAGCAAGAGGCTTAAACAGACTGAAACCTACCCGATGCCGAGAAAACTGTCATTCCACCTATTTGAATCCCAGGCAACCGAAATGCCCCCAAAAGACCTCTCAATCTCCGGAATACAAAATCGACATACTGAAAACCAGTAACAATTTTGACTAGAGTAGACCCGATTGCTCCACCTTCATCTCTTTCCGACAGACAATTTCAAAGTCTACTTCTAATAACCTCCTTGATAGTACTCCCTTTACTCCCATCCTTTAAACCTCTGATATTCCAGGACATTAAAATCATGATGAATAGTTGAACACTGACCCCTCTCTTGTGCACAATTTTCTGCTACTGGATATTTTCAGAGATTTGCTGTGGATGCACCTCAATGGACCCTGCAATTCTTTCTGCCTCTTTCTTTTTTTCTTTCTGAACCTCTGACTTCCCAGCATTGCCTGCACACATCTTCAAAAATTGGTCAAATCTGCTGTCAAACCAAAACCCTAAAACAGCCCATGCCTGGATAATGTCTTCATTAATCCAATCATAAAGACTCCCTTTTTGAAGATTCTCCTCTGCACAGCAGAAACCATTTCCCACCATACCTCTCTTCCCATCTACAACAGCTGAACTCCCCATCATTTGACAACCATTTCCACCATTTGCCCATGACGATACGGAGGAAGGTAAGAGAGGAAGACAGGGAAGAGGAGGAAGAGAGGATCAGGGGGAGGTTAGTTATTGGGCACCATACCTGAAATGGTCTCGGAAGCCTTCGACGAAGCAACACCACCAGCATGAATGACGAGCCTTCCTGATTTACTCACCCTCGTGGAGGAAACATCCCTCCCAATCACCAGAAATGTGGCATCCAATGGCAAGATTTGAGGAGCATCCACACAAAAGACAGAATATTCCACCTAAGATGGCAAGTGTTGCGCAGCTCCTTTTGAAAACCTCACACAATTTGGGAGGCGAAGGAGGAAATAATGCCTCTCCACGCCAATGCTGCAGTTAATATGCCCATCCGAGCTTTTCTGCCCTCCTTTCACTACCAAAGGAGTTGTGTTATTTTGTACAGAGGCAAACATATCATTATGGTTGGCCCCACTATTTAGTTGATCGGGGGCCTCTGTTTTGACCTTTGGCACATCTGGCTCCTTGACCATGGATTGACCAAAAAACGGACTATTTTCATGATAAATTTTTTAAACACAGTTATTTTAACAACCCATTTCTTACTCAAGAGAGATGGGGGGGGTCCAAGAAGACATTACACAGAGTTAAGACAAGTTGATGGAAGCAGGGAAGCGCAACTAGAGTCCTTTGTAATTGGCAGGTACTCATACAGCAGTAAGGAAACAAACACACATGAAAAAACTAAAAACAATAAGATTTGGAACCTATATATACAGAACCTTGAGAGAAGCTCCAATTGATATTAATATATGGAAAGATATGCTTTGATGATGTGTAATTCAGTACCTGTCAGAAGGTGCAACTACAAATTCAGGTGGAGGATAGCAAACAGAAAGCAGAAAGGCCTCAAATGAGATGGGTTGATGCAGCAAGAAAGGGTATGACCATTCTAGGTGTTACTAAACTGAACCATGGACCCAAAACTCTAGTCAGTGGGTAAAGGCCTAGAACTAATGTAAGCATAGAGTGGTTGTAAATACATGGTATGGTCTAAACAGCTTCCACTAATATGCCCCTTCCCCACCCATCTCCCAAGCTGGATGGAGTCACATAGCAAGTGGCAGTGTGGCACCCCTTGAAACCATAAAGCCAAACCAAGCGAAATCCAAGGAGCGAATTGGCTCTGGTACCCTGTTATAGAACAAAACCATCGTCCCAAAAGTTGAGTTAGTGGGTGAAGACACCCAGCAATAATATAGGTATGGAGAGGTTAGCAAATACCTAGTCTGGGATTACATGGCTTGCACTAACACTAGCATAACTTATGAACAACTATATTGGATAGAATAAAGTGATGGGGGCACAATTTATGTAGTCAAACCCAAGTAACGGAGGTAAGCCCCTATGACAATGATCATAACAATGATGAGCTCAAATAGTCGATTGTACACATTTTTCAATCCAACGTCTTCTGCTGCTGATTTTCTAGCTCTTATCATAGTCCCCACGCGTAAGGCCTAGCGCTCACGTGCTCTTCTCTAACTGAGTTTCTCTGACATCATTTCTGAGTTTGAACCAGCTCATTATTGAGCACCCATCATCTTATATGTAGTTCTTGCACACTATCATGCCTCATTGGATTTCAACAACATATTTTGCATACCCATTGTTTGTCCAATGCATATGTTACCGTCATCGACCGAAAGCTCTATCTCTACATTTATGAGATAAACCACTAAAAGGAAGCCGCCTCAAAAATCTCTAATCCACAGCATCAAGTGTCCAGATAGGTAATGATACCTCAAATCAAGATCTTACAAAGTCATTTGGATCAGAATAAATCAGCATATCCAGTGTGTTGCAGCCCTCTAGCCTTTGCTTCCCTGTTTTGCAGGCCATATCAGAACATTAGTTAGATCACATGATCCGTGCCCACATAAGGCCAAATTGCACAATCCAGCCTATCCCAATTAACCAAAACCATCGGGCCATGGTAGTTAGAAGACCCATATCAAATGGGTCTACCCTAGAACTGTCAAGGATGGATAGAGTTAAATAATTAAACCCTACAATTGGTTATGTTTAATCAGCTACAAGTGAATTTACAAGGTCAAAAGTGAGCAGGGCGATTCCACTAAGCAATATAAAGCAACATTTGTAGCACATCAATTCACCCAAGAGTATGGCATTGTCTACTATGTCCACCAACTGCACTCTCATTGTTGTTGTGTGTGGATGGTTATATATCAACCTATGTGAAAAATGCCTACAAGGTCAAGAGTAAGCAGGACAATCCCACTAAGTGTTACAAAGCAACACTAGTAGCTTATGGATTCACTCAAGAGTATGTCATTGACAATAATGCCCTCTAGTTGCACTATCATTATTGTTGTTGTGCATGGATGGCCTTTACTTCAACTTACGTACAAGACGTCCTCCACAATGATCTATCTAAGAAGGTATGTGTGCAACCTCCTCTTGGCTTAAATTTTCCACCTCAACATATATGCCATTTTTGCCGAGCTGTTTGTGGGCTTCTTCATTAATTTATGTCATTGTTCTCTATGTTAATGGTGTGCTCATAAATTGGCAATGAGATCGCTACTATCATTTCTCAAAAGCAGCATCTTCACTGGCAGCTTGAATGATGGATCTTGGCTCTATGTTTTTTTGAAAGTGGGTAATACCACAATTGTATTAAATCAAAAATAGAAAGGGATGTACAAGTATGGTCAAGCCGCTCCCAAAAAATCCCTATACAAAGAGATCACACCAAGACGGTGCGGACCTCACTAGCCCTCCAACAATACAAAAAGAGGTGAGATGAGGGAATTCACATTACAAAAGTAACTCCGCCCATTCCATCACTCTAGCACAAATAAAAGAAACAAGAGACTCCTCAGCTCTAACCTCCCATCTAAAAATCCTATTGTTCCATTCACCCTACAAGGATCACAAAGTGGCATAAAGCACCAGCCACCACACAATCACGTCTCCTCTGAGGGGCCAAGAAATACCCCAAATACTGATGAATAGCTGCACTTCCATATGACAGGTAATATGGCAGCCGGCCCTCAAAGCTAACGTATCCCACACTTTCCGTGAGTACAGGCAAACTACAAACAGGTGGTCCAAATTCTCCTTACCCTGTCCACACAAATAGCAGGTCGATTGGATACCAGGGACGAAGCGAACCAACCAGTCACAGGTGGGGAGCCTTCAATGGGAAATCCGCCAAATGAGGATCTTCACCTTCAACGGGCTCCTCGGCTTCCAAATATGCGAGGCAAGACTGTGGCACATCCCTCCGTCCGAGATAAAGGTGTAGGCGGACCGAACCAAGAAGGATCTTGGCTCTATGTTACCTTCCAATTCTTGAGGTTGCCTCCTATCCTTGTGGCCGCTTTCTCTCTCAACAAAAGTATAATCAAATACTCTTCAATGCACAATTATCTCTTTTCTCAAATGGCTAATACTGATAGAGCTTCATTCAAAACTTCTCCCTATAAATTGTGAGTCTCTAGCAAATCAATCTTGTTATCGCTAGCTTGTTGGGTGGGTGCTAACCTATCTTATCTCTTGACTCCTCAAGCTATTCATGCAATGTACCACATGAACTCTGTCTCTACTCTTCGTGCCACTACTTGGCTGTCCTTGTTCATGTTTGTCACATCTTCCCTCAACTATGAATATTTTTTTTTGTTGATTAGGCAAGCGACCTGACTACATGCCATCCTACTATCGGTTTTTGCATCAGGTTACGTAGTCCTCCTACCTCCTGCCGAAGTAAGAAGCAACAATGTTTCTCATTCTCTTATTAAGGTTAAATATTACAGTACAACTAATGCTTCTCCGGAGATTATCTAGCTGTAGTGTCTTCTCTATGATCTCAGTGCTACTTGTCTAGCTCCCGCTCTTCTATATTATGATAATCAAAGCACTCTTTAAATAGCAGGCAATTGGATGTTCCATGAGAAGATGTACATTGATATTAACTGTCATTTCATGCATCAACACCAACTTTCTAGCACACTGTTGGAGGATGAAAATATTAGGGGGGGGGCTTCTTGGAGAGAGCAAGGAGTAAATAGGGTTTTGGATTAGGTTTATGAATTTGTGCATTGGACCTCTCACCACCAACTTCAGTCAACGGTAATTATATCAACCTAACAATTGAGTACCCTTGATTGACCACTATTGATAAGGTTGCAGCCTTCATCATTTTTCAAGAAGTTGAAATGCAATTTCCGAAGTTTTTACAAGTTAGTTTACCTTTTTTCCTAGGAACTGAGGGCATATTTTTTTTTTTTGAAAGTGGGTAGTACCACTATATGTATTTAAAAAAAAGGGATGTAGAAGTATATTCAATGAGCTCCCAAAAAATCCTTGCACGAAAGAACACACCAAGATAATGTGGAACACTCTATCCCCCCAGTAAAACAAAAAGATGGGAGTTGAGAGAATTCATATTACAAAGCAACTCTGCCCATTCTCTAACTCTCACACAAATAAAATATGCAAGACAATCCTCAACTCTAGCTTCCCTCCTGAAAGTCCTATTATTCGGTTCACCCCACAAAGACCAAAAAGTGGCATGTAGGATCAGCCACCACACAATACTATCTCCTCTAAGGGGCCACCTTCTGGCCCAAGACATAATGAAGTGATGCACCTCTCTCTGACGGCCGAGGATGCAATGGGTTTTCCTAGCGCCCCCCACCTCCTGTGAGTAGGTACAGTCTACAAACAGGTGGTCTAGGGTCTCATCCTCCTAGCGACACAAGCAATAGGTTGGCTAGATGCCCGAAAGGAACTGGATCAGCCTGTCTCGAGAAGATAACCTCCCATGAGTAATCTTCCAAGTAAGGACCTTCACCTTTAGCAGACTCCTCGACTTCCAAACATGAGGAGCAAGTCTGTGATGCACCCCTCCGTTAGAGATAATAGTGTAAGCTGACCAAATTGAGAAGGTCCTCTCTCTACCCCACCTCCAAGTCCACGCGTCCTCCCTATTAAGAAGTGGGACGTAGTCGAGGAAGAAGAGTAAGATGTCCTGGAGCTACTTCATCTCATTGATCCTGAGATCCCTCCTGAAGGTTAGTGCCTAAGTGCCTACTGAAAGCTGGGAGTCAAAATCCAGGGTGACTGACCCCATTGGGTTAGCTGAAGCAGCAAAAAAGTTGGGAAAAGAAGCCCCCAATGTGAAGTCACCACACTATCTATCCTTCCAGAAAGGGCATCGATCGCCTTTCCATAGTCGAACCCGCACGCCTAAAGAGATAATATCCTTGCAAGTCAAAATATCACACCAAATGGGTGAATACTGGAACTATGTTGATGAAGCCAAATCCCAAACTTTTCTCTTGCCATAATATCTCTGCCTGATAACTTGTGCCCATAGCCTGCCACCTCCCGCCCGCAACCTCTACAGCCACTTACACAGTGGGGACAAATTAAAGTCTCTAACATCCTTTCAAGCCCCCCTTTTCCTTGCTAGTAGCCACCCTTCCCCACTTGACATCGTGTCAACCCCTGCATCTCCCTCCACTCCCATGCCAAAAGAATCTCCCCTAAATACACTCAATCTTCTTTAACACTGACTTTGGGATCTGGAACACTGAGAGAAAATAAATGGGTAAGATGTCCAGAACTGATCTGCATATCGCTAACATGCTCTGATAATATAGCAATTTAGCCTTCTAGCCATCCAATCTGGACTCGTACCTATGTATAATAGGTAGCCAATCTACACACCATAGAGCACCTGGGGTCAGCAGGAGTCCCAGATAGGAGATAGTGAAAGGTCCTAACTAACAGCCAGAAAATGCATGCTGCCCTCTAAAGAGCCATGTCCTCCATGTTAACCACAACTAGCATGCTCTTGTTGAAGTTAACTTTCAGACCAGTGACCTCCTCCAGCAATTCCAACAAAAGTCTGGCCAGATAAAGCTACTACTACTGCTCTGCCAAGAATAAAATAGTGTCATCGACATACTACAAGTGAGTGACTGATGGACCTTCTCTCCCCACCTGAAAACCTCTGATCAGACCTGAAGCCCTTGCTCTCAGTCACACCTTACTCAGCACATGAGCCACTAGCATAAAGAGGAGAGGGGACATAAGGTCTCCCTACCAGAGCCCCCTCCCACTATGGTAGAAAGAAGTCGGCTTCCCATTAACTAGGACAGCAAAAGAAGGTGAGGAGATGCACGCTCAGAGCCAATCTATCCATTTTTTCCCAAAGTCCATCTTCTCCAACACATCAAACAAGCACAACCAATTGACCTTGTCATAAGTCCTATCAAAGTCCAGCTTCAAGACCACCCCCTTTATTCCTCTCAATCTTCATGGCAAATAAACATTCATGGGCCACCAAGAAATTATCCGGAATAAGTCTCCCCTTGATGAAGGTTCCCTAGGAGCAGCTAACCACCCTATCAATAACCCTATCCAGTCTTCATGCCAACAATTTGGTGATGATCTTGCGGGTGCCATTCAGCAGACTAATAGTTCTGAAGTCCTTAAAATCTTAAGCTCTTTATTTCTTCGAGATTAAGTCTATAAGGATTTTATTGATACCTCCCAAGTGAGCCCTCCCCTCCTGAAACTCCATCACTGCTATCAAAAATTATCCTTTGATGATATCCCAACATTTCTGGAAGAAGACAAATAGGAAGCCATCCGGCCCTAGAGCTCTGTCCCCTGCAAGGGAGAAGATTGCATGGCAAACCTCCTCTATAAAACCCTATGAGATGGCCTACCTCTCCTCGGGAGAAAAGTGTGGAAGAAGATCATCTACAATCCTCGACCTAAAGTGGTCCTCCTCTATAAACAGCTTAGAGCAGCAGTCCCTCACCAGCATCCTGATCTGCTCATCTGAAGAAATAGAGAGCTCACCCACCTTGATACAAGTGGTGGTGTTAACTCTCCTCGTCCCTGAGGAAATGCGCTGGAAGTAAACAGTATTCATGTCCCCCTCTCAGAACAATTTGTCTCTAGATCTCTATCTATAATAGATTTCCCCCCTAGAGAGGATCTCATCCAACTGACCCTTTAAGGAGTCCCTGAGGCTCCTATCCTTTGCATCCATAAAACCTGCCTCCTCCAAGTATTCTAGGTCCTCAATCTGCTGAAGTATTTTGTCCTTTGCTACCCTCCAAGGGAGGGTTTTGTCAACCCCCCAAGTCTTCAGGACCTTAGCAGTATGCCTCGGCTTTAATACGAGGGTAGCCATAACAGACCTGCCCGCATCTTGGGCCATCCATATTTCCCTAAACTTGTCCATAAAATATGCCTCCCTAAACCAGAACTTCTCACGTCTAAAGTTGAACCTCCAATCATGCTGACAACTAGTCTTCAGAAGAATGAGTTTGTCGTCCGACACTGATCTAGCCAAAGGTAACACCTACACATGAGGATAGTGATCCTCCCAATCAGCAAAAACTAGGAGCCTATCTAGTCTAAAGCAAGAAGCATCAGCTCGCATGTTAAACCAAGTGAATTGGCCATGAGCCATGCCAATGTTGACCAATGCTGCCTCCTCGATGAAATCAGTGAAGTGCTCCACGTCCCGTGCAGAGACACTCTCCCCTGACCTCTCCCACGGGACAGCCACAGCATTTAAGTCCCCACCAACACACCAAGGCCTGCCACAGGATAGGTGATGGAGAACTAAGTCCTCTCATAAAAGCCTCTTCTCCTCCCTACTTTGGGGTCCATACACCCCAGTGAATTTTCATGAGAAGCCATCCCTCACATTGATCAGGTGTAGGGAAATGGCCCACCTACTCATATGTCTGTCCAACACCACCTCATCAACCTTGAAAGGGTTCCAGAGGATCATAATCCCCCCAGACCTGTCCATCGCCGGGGACGCCACTCCATGGATAATCTAGCACCCTCGAACTCCCTCATGAGTGATTCCCCATCTCCTTCACACTTAGTCTCTTGGATGCAAAGGATGTCAACCTTACACCTCCTAATTAACTCCTTCACCGCCCTGCTCTTCTCCACCCCCCTAACCCCCTCACATTTAATGAGACTATCCTTATGAAAACAAAGGGATACTCCTCTCCTCCCTACCAGCCTCCCCCTCCCTAGCCCCTTTTTGCTGAGACCTCTCTCCCTACAAAAAAGTAGCATACCACCTCTTCTTGATCGTGGAGAACGCACCTTTCACGTCTTTGTCTGCACCAACTGTAAAGAAAATCCCGACCTTGTCTGCCAACTCACTTACCTGCTCTGCCATTATTCTCTCAATCTCCCCCATCATCCCCCTTACTACCTCCCTCCCCAAGTAACTACTCTCCTTCGGCTCGTCCCCTGTAGGAAGCGGCACAACAGGCCCACCTAGTGACTCTGGGACAACTTCCTCCCCGCCCGACAAAGCCTCCTCCCCTTCCTCACAAACAATTGATCTCTGTATGACCCCGCCTAGGCCAGGCTAGCAGTCCCTGTGACACATCCCTTGCTGGTCAGAAGAGGACCCATGTGAAGCAGGAATAGTCGACACTGATAGATTGGGAAGTAGCAACTCCCCACAGTACCCCTATGGCATCTGCCTCTTACCACCGGCGCCTTCAGCTTCAGCCCACGGCAAGGTGATGGCCCTACCCAAAGCACCTGCTCCATCAACCTCCTCGACAAAGGCAGATCGCACCACCGCTGAAGAAGACTCTGTGGACGCACTTTTTTTCACTTATTATTCTCTTGTTGGTTTGTTCGTTTATTGAGTGCGTGGGCGTGCCAGTCACCGGAGTGACAATTTATTCGGGCTCCGAAGAGCCCATGGTGCGCTCGATCTGACTTCGTCAGACGATTGTGTGGTTCGTGTCGGGACCGAAACCCGCCGTGCCATACGTCATTTACATCCCCCATACGAGGGAACACCCTTAATTAAACGCCGGGATTCAGGGCCTCATGGCCAGAAGATTAATTGCATGGAAAGGCCTATTAGGGAGCATTGAAATCCCCGTATGAGGGTGAGAAGAAAGCATTCGCGGTCATGTCGGTCATGTGCTGACCATTTAATATTTGGACGAATGTTCGGCTCGGGAAAAGTGCGATCGTCGCGGGAAAATCGGAGCATATGTATGCCGGGATATGGCAATTTATTGTTCAGAAGAATGGAAAACATTCTGCTAAACCTCGGTCAGAGCGCTCAGAAACCAGTAAATCTGTTGGCCCGGTGCAAGAGCAAGCTGCGACCATACTGCGGTGGGCCCCCCGCAGTCGAAACAAGACTTGCATGAGCGTCATTAATATTTCCGGTGCCAAGGGGCAACGAGGGAATATCCCTTGAATCGGCTGAAAAGCCCTGTGTCTAGGGAAGCGGACGTTCGAAACGTGTCGGTCATTCGGGAGACCATTTAATATTCGGACGAGAGTCCGGCTTGAGAATATTGTAATCGTCGCAGGAGGACCTGGAACATATGCGTGCCGGGATACGGCAAGTTTATTATTCCGAGACACTGAAAATATTCAGTTGAATCTCAGTTGTTGTAACCGGAAACCAGCAAATCTATTGGCCCGATGCGAGATCAAGTCAGGACCATACCGGGGGCACCTCCCGTGGTCCGAACGAGGCTTGCGCGGGCATCATTAATATTTCCGGCGTTGGAGGGCAACGGGGGAGAGTCCCGGGACTAGATTCCAGAACCGAAAACGTATTCGAAAGGAACAGGTTGTAGACCGAGGATATGAGCCAGACGATGACCATGATCGGGACGGGCCCGAGGTCTAAGTGTGGCCCACGGAGGTCTTATTGATATTCCCATGGAAGGAGTCCAGGGGTGGCGAGAGCCGTCTCGTTCTATTCCGATTCTGTCGGTCACTTGCGGACCTTTTCATGTTCGGGCAAGGGCCTATATTGAAAGTGCGACGTGGGTGGAAACGACCCCGTACAAATGTATGCCGAGTTTACGGCAATTTCAATGAAAGAGCGGGAGCGAATCCCGTTAGAATGAATCCGATCTAACGGGCTATCGGCCCGGAATAATGCCGGCTCACGACCATATCAGGGCGAGAGCCGTCGGTCATGTTGGTTGCTCACGGGTCTTTTCATGTTCAGACACAGGTCTGCAATAGAAATGCGGCGAAAATCAGGGTTAACCCGTTCAAATGTCTGTCGAGCGTGCGGTAATTTTAGTAGTGGCTCGGAAGGGATCCGGCCTGAGAAACGAGTCCGGTTCAATCGGAATGTTGGCTCGAGGCGAGGTCGGGTCATGGCCAGTTCAGGATGATTCTCAAGGCTCAGGCCCAACTTGAGAGGGCGACATCGTTGTTCCTTCAGCACCGGGTCACGAGAGAGACGGGGTTGCAAAGTGGATTTTACCATCGTTTTATTATTACTTAGAGTTTTACTACTATTATTTGTTGATTTATGTATATCTTTGAGTGAGTTCGTTATTGCTATTTATTTATTTTTTTTCTTGTGATTTATTCATTTATTATTGTTATTGTTAGGTTTGTTTTTATTGTTTGTTCGTTTTATTATCATTTGTTTGCTTGTCGTGTTTCGTCAAATTTGTTATTATTATTTATCCTGGGTTATCATTTATTTATTTATCATTCTTGATGAGTTTGTTATTATTATTCATTCATCTTTGTTATCATTTATTTGTCTAATTATTATTATTGTTATTATTTTTTTAGCTTATTATTACTATTACTTATTCCTTTATTATTCTTATTTATTTATTCATTTTTGAATTTGTTATTATTATTATTATTACTCATATTTTCTGGAGAGAGAATGGGCCATTAGAGGGCTAAGAGAAGGGCGTACCGCTGAAGGGCGGAGGGTGTGCCGCTGAAGGGCTGGGAGTGTGCCACTGAAGGGCCTGGGGGTGTACCGCTGAAGGGCTGGGAGTGTGCCGCTGAAGGGCCTGGGGCTGTGCCGCTGAAGGGCTAAGGGGTGTGCCGCTGAAGGGCCAAAGGAGCGTGCCGCTGAGGGGCTAAAAGGGTGCGTGCCGCTGAGGGCCAAAGGAGCGTGCCGCTGAGGGCCAGGGGAGGCGTGCCGGGGGAGGCCAGTAGGGGCGTGCCGGCGAAGGGCTGGCTGGGGCGTGCCGGCAAAGGCCTGACAAGGCGTGCCGGTGAAGGGCTGGCTGGGGCGTGCCGGGGAAGTGGCGGTTGGAGCGTGCCGGCGAGGGCCTGGCAGGGCGTGCCGGGGAAGGCCCGTAGGGGCGTGCCGACGAAGGGCTGGATTAAGTGTACCGGTGAAGGCCCACTCTCCCTCTAGTTCTTTTAAGGCTTTTCCTTTCTTCCTCTCTGATTTTATTAAGTGTGCATAGGTTTCTTCTTTTCTTCTCTTGATCAGTTCCCATTCTTTCTCCCACGAGGACGAGTGTTCCAGTTGTTTAGTTGCCGTTCGATTTGGTTCTCTTTGAGTTGGTTGCGGTTCCATTGTATTGGTTGAAGCATTTTACCGTTGTTCTTTTCATTTGTTTGTTGCTTTCTTTTAGTCCTTCTTAACGTGTGATCGTTCCATTTGTTAGTTGTTTCTTTTTAACTTTTTAATATGTTATCGTTTCTAGCAAAAAATTCGGCAGCATCTCCCCTTGACCCGAGCGTAAGGGAGATACAGGGAACGCGTCCACAAGGAGTGGCGGAACCCGACAACTGGAGGTGGGCGCCCGAGAGCGGCAACACCTTTATAAGACTTTGGAAAACGCGGGAAAACAATGAGCCGAAGGCCCCTAAGGCTGGACGGGGTGGACTGAGGGTTGGCCTAGGCGTACCGGCCAAAGGCAAGCACAGGGTGCTCAAAGGGGGTGTACCGGAGGGGGACTGCCATGAGTATGCCGGTCAAGGACCGGAAGGGTGAGGGTGTGCCGGTGAAGGCCATAAAGGCCGTGCCGGGGAAGGCCGCCAAGGCCGTGCCGGCGAAGGCCCGATGGGGGCGTGCCGCTGAAGGCCGCGAGAGGCACTGGAGATGCCCAAGGGCGTGCCGTTAAAGGCGTATGGAGGGCGTACCGCTGAGGGCGCCCAGGGGTGAGCGGAGGCAAAAATGCCCGGGAGGAAACAAACCCTAACCAAAGGAGAAAGGGAGAGGGGGGGGCATGAAACACCGAGGGATGCAAATACGGAAGACATGCGTTGGGGAGACGTCTGGGGAAACATTTGCAAGCCTTTCTATTCTTATTCTCATAAGAGGAGTGCCCCGGGGGGCTAATACATGGCGACGAGAAAGAAAACAAGGGGACAAAGAAAGAAAGAAAGAAAGAAGATATGATGGGGGGGAGCATGGACTCCTCCCCTCCCGGACCTCACTCTCTCTCTTCGCTCACTCTCCTTCTCTTCCTCTCTTCACACCGGTGGTGGTGGACGGGATAGCAACGGGGGAGCCGGAGCCTCCCCTCTCCTTCTCCTCTTCTTCTCTTCTTCTTCTTCTTCTTCTTCTGCTCTTCGCGAGGACGGCGGTGGACGGAGCAGCGGGAGGGGGAGGCAGAGCCTCCCCTCCTCTTCCTCTTTCTCTTCTTCTCTTCCCTCTACGCTCAGACGGCGGCGGCAAGTGGAGCGGCGAGCCCTCTCCCCTCTCTTCCTCTCTTCCCCCTTTTTCTCTTCTCCTTCTTCTTCTCTTCCTCTCTTCCTCTTCTCCTCTTCCCTCCTCTTCTTTTCTTCTCTGGGGAGCTTCCCCTGTGTATGCCTCTCCCTCCTCTTTTTCGCAGCGAAGAGGGGTTTTTTTTATACCCCGGGAGGAGGGAGCCTCCGAAGGCGGGAAGCGTGCGACGAGCATTCAATGGGAGTTGACTCCTTTGTCCTAGATGGCAGGAGGAGTAGGCAAGTGGCCCAACGGTTGGTTGACACCTCAGGGAGCTCACTGCGCGCCAAGGACGCGTAGGGCATGGGCACCACGTTATTCAGCCGTTGAAAAAGGCTTAATGATGTGCCGCTGGTGGGCTGAATAAGTGTGCCGTAGGAGGGCCAAAAGGGCGTGCTGCGGGAACACCCAACAGGCGTGCCGCTGAAGGCCCAGAAGAGTGTGCCGCTGAGGGCCCAAAGGGGCATGCCGCTGGAGCCATGGGGCGTGTACCGCTGAAGGGCTCATGGGGCGTGCGGCTGGGGACCCTGAGGCTGTGCCGCTGAACAGCTTAAGGGCGTGCCGCTGAGGCCCATTGGGGTGTGCCGTTGAGGGCCTGCGAGGGGCGTGCCGCTGAAGCCTCCTGAGGGCGTGCCGCTGGAGACCCTGAGGCTGTGCCGCTGAACAGCTTAAGGGCGTGTCGCTGAGGCCCATTGGGGGCTGTGCCGCTGAAAGGCTCCAGGGGCGTGCTGTTGAAGCATCAAGGGGCGCCGCTGAAGGGCTAAATGGGCAGTTTTGAGCCCGTTGTGAGCACGAGTTGTGGCCCATTTAATTTTCTTCGAGGCCCATGGATTGTGGAGCTCTTGGTGGTTGATTTCTCTTCGCTGTCGTGATTCCGGAGACGGCTTCACGGTAATGTGTGCATTTGTTTGGGGAGTCCGGGTGACCAATCTTTCCGGGGCTTCTTCACTCGGTGTCGTTGTTGATGCTGGGCCGAGCAGGGTATCTGTGTGTGTAACTTTTGGTGTCCACAAATGCCCCCCACCCACGAGTAGCGTAGGCGAAGGATGAGCCGGGCGGTGCCCGTGGGTGTATTTGTCTCTTTCCTCTTCGTCGATGCCTACGGGGTGTCGGGAGCTAATATGTTGGTCTCTTCTTCTCTTCGTCAGTGCCGACGGGGTGTCGGGCGTTGACATGATATGTTGGTCTCTTTGTCTCTTCGTTAGTGTCGACAGGGCGCCGGGAACTGACCTGGTTTGTTGGTCTCTTTGTCTCTTCGTCAGTGTCGACAGGGTGTCGGGAACTGACATGATATGTGGATCTCTTTATCTCTTCGTCAGTGCCGACAGGGTGTCGGGAGCTGCCATGATATTGTAGACACGCCAAAATTGACGTTACTCTGAGTACATCTCATATTACCTTGTAACGCCCCAATTTGACCCTCAAATTAGCTCTGTTTGAATGATTTTTCTCACTTTTCTTGGATTTCTCCCTTTTTCCTTTCTTTTCTCATTTTTTCCTATTTTTCTGGATTTTTCTGGATTTTTCTGGATTTTTCTGAATTTTTTTGGGAATTTTTCGAAATTTTTAGGAATTAACGACCTATCATAAGACATTATTTTGAATTTGAATGGAATAAAATAATCAAAAATTGAATTCACGACTTATGCACGGTCGTCACTTTTTAAATTGATTTTTTTAATATTATTTTCAACCCCCTTCCAGAGGTGATTTGGTGACCTTCCGGGTGTCAGAAAAATACGCAAAAATAGTCATTGGAATCAGCACAATGAGATGCACCTCCACCTAAAAAATAGGAAAATAATATTGAGAAATGAAAAATAACCCTATTTTAAATATTTTGAATTAACGTCCTTATCTAAGTCGTGTTTTTAATAACGCCTTCTGGTAGGTCGTCAATTCTTGAATTGACGCCCTTGTTCAGGTCGTGTTTCACCTTTCGGGTTCTAAACGAACGCATCCTTTCCCCAGAGAGTTCCTGCTTCGTTTGGGCTCTTGCCCAGCTTAATCCTCCCCTCCTTGGGCTCTTGCCCCTTCTTATCTTTTCCTCCGTTGGACTCTTTCCTTCTTATCTCTTCTTCGATCTTATTAATAGGGCTCTTCGTCTCTGTTAATCGTTTTGAATGCTTCCCCTCCCCTCCGCTTTTCTTTTTTCTTTCGTTTCTTCTTCTTGCAGGTTGCTGCTGTGGTTTGGCTGAGGGAGAAGCTGCACACAAAGCATCTCTTCATCCTTCTGGAGTTTCCTCCCCCCTTGAATATCAAAGTCAACGCACAGGGTCTTTCTTCTTTATTTTTATTTCTTTTGTTTACTACATCGTTCATACGCATGCATGCATATTTTATTCACTGTCAACTTCCATTCTCAACCGTGTTGAGAAATCTCCCCTACAGTGCACTCTTGCACACCTCCTTATTTTTATTTTGCATCCATCATATATTTCCCACACCCTTTTTGCATAGGGGTTTAAGGGCAACCACCCACAAGGTGTGTTCTTAATCAATTTTTCATGCTCATATTTTTATTAAGAACTTGATGCTACACTCACCATGTTCTAATTCCATATTCTTTATTGGTGTTTGATTGTTTTGCAAGGGTAATCAAAAAAAGGAAGAACTCTCTTCATCGGCCGGCCGATCTAGAAGAGAAAGGAGCACTCACAATCACCCGCGCTTAAGGTATTTTTCGCGATCCCTCCCATATTGTTATTGTTTATATCCTTTGAGGCCTCGCGTCTCTGGCGATCACAAACTCCATCTTAGCACCTCGTGCTTATTTGTGCCTTACTCATTCATTATTTCTATTCATTCCTAAGTGGATTTTTAATTGAATCCACAAATTGGCGATCACGGTGGGAAACTTTGTGTTCTTCTTTTATTACCCTTTTCCCCTTGGGCACCCGCGTGTGCCATCTCCCCTATTTTGCACCCACGGTGCACCTCCCCTTTGTGCTCCACGTAGCACCTTCCCACTTGTGATCTGTCAGTTTGATAGATTCCTTTTTAAAAACAAATTCCACTTGTCCAAAAATTTGATGAGCATGCTAATATCTTAATTCATATATTTGTTGATTGCCTGTGACTGTGAGTGTTTGATACTGCTGGCCGTGGAGTCTTTCTGGGAATTAACGCCTCTGTCAGAGGCGCGTTTTATTTTAACGCCCTAACCCAGGGCGTCGTATTCCTGCTTAACGCCTTCTGATAGGGCGCCTTCCATCATATCTGCTACTTATGTGAATTCACGCCCTTCCCCAGGGCGTCTTTTTGTTTCTTAGCGCCTCACATCAAGGCGCGGTTTTAGATTTGACGCCCTCAGACAGGGGCGTCCTTTTATTTTTAGCGCCTCACACTAAGGCGTGTTTTTCACTGCCCCTGGGCCCTCCAGTGATTCACGACAATGATACTGTCGTCGCTTTGGTTAATAGCGCCCCCTGCCAGGGCGTCTTTTTACTGTGGGTTTACAGAACCCTCCCGTGTGTGGCTTTTCATCATGATTCATGCTTATATTTGTTGATTGATCATATTGCTGTGGTTGGTTGGTTTACCCTGCATTCATTCATTTGCATTGGTTTGGGAGACCTCCTCTCTCTACATTAGGATTCCACACACCCTCTTGGTGAAGGAAGGACCCTCCATTGAGCATTCCGTCTCTCTGGATTGGAAGTTCCTAAACCAAGCCTCCATAAGTCCCCGCACCCGTGGATTCCCTCACGGACGCCGGGCAGGTTGTACCCTTTTGAAGTCCCGAGTTAGTTGGCCTATACACGGTGACAGAGTGTTCCTAGTTGGCACCGGAGTTCAAACCATATTGAAACTAGGATCCTCCCTTGTGTGAATCACACCAAACTTTGTTAAAATTCATTAATTCACCAAGGTTCAAACAAATTAAGATCAAAGGTAACCATTCCAACTTGTGTGCTTTTTGCATATTATTTTGAACTTTGATTGAACAATGGCTTACCATGATAAGAAAACCAACATGTTTAATCCAATTCATGAGGATGCACAACCATGCACATCTTATTCTCCTCAATTTTAACATGTTCATCAAAATTCTCACCATACTTTCAAGGGACCACGTCCTCATTCTTATGGTGTTACCCAGCCCACGGGCAATGTCCATTCTCATGGTCCCCCTACTCAATTTCGAGCCACTACTCCTCCGGGACTGTCTCCTCCCAACGATGAGAATGTCTCCCAAATCATTCATACATTAGATCATCTCACCCCTCAACAGATCCAAGCCCTTAAGGCCGCCGTTGAGGGTGCATCTCCTTCATCCCTTCCTCCTTCCAACCCTACACGGGTGGCCCATCACCCACCTCCCTCTTCTATTCACAAACCTAATCGGGTAGCCCATTACCCATCCTCTTCTATTCACATTCCTCCCCGGGTGGTCCGACACCCGCCTCCTTCTATTCCTCCTCCATCACGGCCTCAAGGCCCATTTATTTCTTGCAAACCGGCCCATCCGGGTTCTTCTGCGGGTCATCCCATTAACTCCCCTCCACGGCCTTTTTATGCCACCCCTCCTTCAATGCCCTGCCAACCCTTGGTTGCTCAAGTTACACCCCTCCAACAAACCCTTCTTGATAAAGTCACTTTGATGGAGGAACAATTAAGAAGGGTCATGGCTCCTCCTACTCCGGTCAATCCTCTCCATGCCGCTTTAGATAATATTACTAAGATGGAGAAAGAATGAAAGGATAGGAGAGATGATTATGGTATCGGCAGCTCAAGCAAGCAACAGCCGGCAGATTTCGACGATCAAGTGGACACTGTCCGCCCTCCACCCATCCGCACACTTCATTCATATGGCCTTCCACCTCCACATACGCAATGTCATTACATTCCTCCATCCACATATACGCCTCCACTACGGTGTCCACTTGAATTTGATGATGAAGAATCGGCAATTGAAGAACTTGAAGCGGTATACGATGATGAAGCTCTGCAGGCATCCCTTCCGAGTTTCCTTCGCCATCCTCTTCCTCCACTGTCAGAAGACCCCTATGCTCAGGACTATGCCACAGTCCCCGATCCAACCCCCATTTATGAGACCTCTTGGTGTTACAATGATGGGTCGATACTCCAATCACCCATACTGCCGCACCATGAGTCTCCTCCTCACCCCAATACTTGGTGTTACGATGATGGGTCGATACTCCAGTCACCCACACCGGTGCATCATGCGCCTTCCCCTATACCTGACACCTCTCGCCCCATTCGACATTTTCAACGCACCAAACCCTTTCCTTTTACACCATTAACCTCTATTCCATCGGCCTCCGCCAAACCTCCACTACTCTCCACTCCACCGGCCTCTGCCGAACCTCCATCACCCTCCACTACGCCGGTCTCTGCCGAGCCTTCTATTACCCCTCCTCTTTGTTCGCTACCTAAGCCGTCCATTATCCCTGTAACGCCAAAACCAACTTTGCTAGGCCTTTCCCCTATTCCACCACTTAACCTATTACCCTTACCCGTGGCTAATCCTGAGCAAGGTCCACCCCTTTTTGCACTCAAGCCAACCCCTACTGCTTCCGAGCAAAGGGGGAAGCTCGACGTGTTTGAACCTCCGCTTCCACTCACCCTTTCTCCAACATTTTCCATTATACCCCTACTATCCATGGAGCCTTCCGCCTCCGCTTCACCTTTCCCTACTACTCGGAATGGGAGGCTTTCTACAAGCACTTGTGCCGAAGATAATCCGGAGTCGGGCAAGAAAGATTTGGCCATGGCTGCGCTATTCAAGATGCAAGAGTTTATTTGCCGGATGCCAATCCGGGTTATTGTGCCAAGAACGATTGAAAAGGCCAAGTCGCCACCATTGCTCAGAGAATGTCAAGCATTGATGCTGTGTAAGGGCCGGGCAGGGCACCCCTTGTCCCAACTTCCGAAGCTTGAACTCATTCTTCCATACAAGGGGCAAAAGACCATTTTGTTCAACACTCTTTATATGCCGCAATCCTTGGGCAACACGAGACTTTCTATCCTAACTTTTCAACTCCCTCACACTATTACTTTTCACTTTCCAAGGGAGTTGTCATTTACTATTGAAGCTTCGTCATGGGCTTGTGCTTCATCCATTGGGCCAATTGGCGGTACACTTTCACTGCCATGGAAGGGCGGTTACCTTGGTGCCGAAAGGCCTTCTTCTATTTCATCCATCTTCTTGTCTATCACACCTTCCACATGGGCCACCCCAAGGGTAAGGAGGAGGATCTCATCCTCTCGCCCTTCATGTTCGTCATATTCTTTGCATCTTATGCATTCTGTTGCATCCATGCATTCATCACATCTGTTGCATTGCATTCGCATACAATTGCACCTCCTGATTCCCGAGTTTCCAAACCCGTATCTTCCCCGCCTTCCGGCACCTCCGGATATTCTGATTTTCCCATCTTATTCATCTTCATCCTCGGGATCTTTAGGTCCCCTTACATTGCTCGGGTGTTGCCCCCTCCCCAATCTCTTCTCAGGGCATCGCGTCCCTTTTCAGCTCTTGTATCCGGACCCTCCGGATTTCTCTTACTTTCTCCCAGGGCATCGCGCCCCTTTCCACTTTATTCTTCCGAAAGCTCCGGACTTTCTCCCAGGGCATCGCGCCCCTTTCCACCTTATTCTTCCGGAACCTCCGGACTTTCTCCCAGGGCATCGCGCCCCTTTCCACCTTATTCTTCCGGAACCTCCGGGCTTTCCCCTCGGGCATCGCGCCCCTTTTCATCTTAATCCTCCGGAACCTCCGGATTCTATTTCCCTCTTCTTTGGGCATCGCGTCCCTTCCCTTCTCATTCCTCCGGAACCTCCGGATCCTTCATACCTTTCCGTCGGGCACGACGCCCCTTTCCATTTTCTTCCTCCGGAACCTCCGGACCCTCCATCTTTCTTCCAATTCATCTTTCTGATCTTCCAGAATATCACATCATTCATTTTCTTCTTCCTTACCCATCATCTTTTTCCCTATTTTTTCCCAGGGCATCGCGTCCCTTCTTTCGTCATCCCTCCGGAGCCTCCGGATGATTCCTCCTATCACGATTCTCCTCCACTACTTCCGGACCCACCAGATCCGCCTCTTTCCATCTACCAATTTCTTTTTCTAATTCCTCCTGATCATGGGTCTGACCTAGCTTCTTCCACATCCACGGCCTTGGGCATTTGCCCTTTCTCCCACTGCTTTCGAGGCTTTAGTCCTCACTCCTCCTTCTAATTCTCCGCTTCTTCTGTAGACCTTCCGTGTGATTAGGGTCTCTACACCTTAGTGAGGGAGTTCTAGCCCTCGCCTCTCTTCTTTTTTTTCCTTATTCGTCTGAGTCTGGTCTTGGCACCACTCCTTCTTGTTAAGCCACTTTCAAACCCTTTGCTTCCAATCCTTTTGACTGCCAAAGAGGACTATCCCACGGCCTCTGACAGCTGCTTCTACAAAGGTTGCAAGGTAACATATTGGCGCAAGTAAGCATTTTTATGATATCATTTTCTCATTACTTCACGCACGATTTTCAAAATGAAGTGATTCTTAGCAAGATTAAAAGTGGTGTTTTAGACCTTTATCTTAGGCTTTTGTTTAATTAAAATATTCCAAAAAAAAACAAATATTCCACAAAAGAGTCTTTAGGCTTGCTTTTGCAGCACTTTTTAAGAACCCCGCGCTGGGAATTCAACGTTCTCTCCCTGCTTGTTAAGAGTAACCCTTAGCTGGGCATCCCACACACTTCACGGCGTCCTTAGCCGTTTCCTTTAGTTAAACACCGTCCCTACTTTAGCCATGCCATGAGTATATCTGAAAGTCTTTTTCTCTTCTTTACTCGGCCGAATGCAGGGGCAAGAGGTTGACGGATGAGATGACCAATCCAGGTAATCCCCAATACGAGAGGAGTCTCAAATAGGGGCAGTCTTGACCCAAAATCAATACGAGTTTTCATATGAGTTTTCATTATATACATCTCGCCAAAAGGGCTATTATGAAAATTTAAGTCAAAATTTCGATAAAAGTAAAATTGTGAATTATAGCATGTCAAGAGTGACAAAGTCCCCACAGGGAAAACCCTGGTCGTATGCATGTCAAGGGTTTAAAAATCAAAGGCACAAAGTCCCGGCGCAACAGACTACCTCTTTGAGGGAAGTACCTTGGAAGGAATTCAAATCCTGACATCTCCCATCCTGTATAAAGTTTGTCACAATTGTTCTTCTCTTCTCCCTCCAAGACCGAATGTTTCTCAGGTATGGCCTTGGTAGAGGCACCGTTAATCAATGGCAGTCAGTTATAGGACGCCACCCTTCAATGCACGCTCGGCTTTGGAAAATTTTAGCAAAAAGGGAAGGAACGAGGACCCCCAATTAATGGTTTAAACACTCTTTGATGCTGCATTAGCTATGTCTAAACCAAAATCCAAAAAAATTGAATATTGCAAAATCAAACAAAAATTGAATATTTCCTGATCAAAATCCAACAAAAATTGAATATTTTCAAAAATCATAAAAAAAATTGAAATATTTTCCAAAATCCATAAAAAGTTGAATATCTTTTTCAAAACTAATAAAAATTTACATATTTCAAAAATCCAAAAAAATTTGCATTGTATTGTCTGATGGTGTTTTGCAGGGACAACTTTGCAAGGATCAAGAGCACGGGATGAGTCCTCTCTCCACTTATTGCTATCAATCTATTGATTTTTCCCGATTTTCTCGTGACATGTCACCCTGGGCATTTTTGATTATCATCTCCTCATATCTTTTTTGGTTATATCTCCTGATTATCATTCTGATTATTCATCTCCAGATCTTTCAATCAACTCCTGCTGATTTCTCTTGATCACTTTGTCACTGGGCATTATCATTCTGATCATTCAACTCCAAGTCTTGATTAGCCAAGATTATCTTCCTCATGATGAAACAACAAACAATGATGATTTGCAATGCCATGATTTAATTCGTGCTATTCATGCCATATACATGCTATTGATGCTTTGATTCATGCTATGCTTGCTACGCTTGAATGCCTTATTCATTGCTTGTTATCTTTTATATCTTGGCTGATGAATTTTTGAGCGCAGGAAGAAGCTCTTGGTCCCACCGACTGGGCATCATCATCCAAGCCCCACGGTGACGGCAGCTCATTTCTCAGTTCCCCCATGCTCATTGCTATCGCCATCTCCATGTATGCATTCTACTATATGTTACATACGCTACTAGATTATATCAAGGACCTTGTGACTTTGGTAAATCTGGAATTTGAGTTCCCCTTCATCAAAAATAATGACGATTCCAGAGGCATCTTAGTCACACGGATAGGCCGTTGAGCCGTCCAAGGCTGAGGACGATGGTTCCCTTTTACGAGTTGGTGCGCGGATAAACGGGCTTCGGCTTAGTATCAGCTCGCTGGATGGGTTTCTTGACTCAGTCTTGGCAGCTTAGTAATATTATCCTTGATTATCTTATATTTTCGTTTGATTTAATTTTTCCCTTTAAACCCAGCATGCATTCATATAGGAATTTGAAACAATTGTTGAAAAATCATTCTGATAAGCTGTTTTGAGGGTTGCATTGATCTTAATCTTCAATATGAGATATTCCATGCCGAATTGAGTCATCAGTTCGTTTTGTCGTTGTTTTGGGTCATTTTCTCGAAAGCTCCTTGTTTAGATTTTTATCATCTTATTTTATCTCCTTTCCTTTGATCCACCTTGGCTGCAGCACGTCCACTGGCTGGTAACCGCTCCCCAATGGTGAAACCTACAGATTTGTGACCTGGGGTACTTCCACCGCGCTGAAAGTTGATCATTTATTTTATCTCCTTCGTGCACCGCGTGCACACTCCCCGTTTTATCCAAACATCGTTGGTTTCATTGAATTTCCCGAGATCACTTCATCTCGAGCTTTTGATTTAATTCTCATCAAGTGATGTTGATTGCGTGTCTCATCACACCTTGGCATCTACTTTTCAGTTTGCTCTGCTCCCTTGCAAAGCAGACGCCAAGGCGGGGCAGCTGTAGACACGCCAAAATTGACGTTACTCTGAGTACATCTCATATTATCTTGTAATGTCCCAATTTGACCCTCAAATTAGCTCTGTTTGAATAATTTTTCTCACTTTTCTTAGATTTCTCCCTTTTTCCTTTCTTTTCCCATTTTTTCCTATTTTTCTGGATTTTTCTGAATTTTTTTGAGAATTTTTCGAAATTTTTAAGAATTAACGACCTATCATAAGACGTTATTTTGAATTTGAATGGAATAAAATAATCAAAAATTGAATTCACGACTTATGCACGGTCGTCACTTTTCAAATTGATTTTTTTAATATTATTTTCAATCCCCTTCCAGAGGTGATTTGGTGACCTTCCGGGTGTCAGAAAAATACGCAAAAATAGTCATTGGAATCAGCACAATGAGATGCACCTCCACCTAAAAAATGGGAAAATAATATTGAGAAATGAAAAATAACCCTATTTTGAATATTTTGAATTAACGTCATTATCTAAGTCGTGTTTTTAATAATGCCTTCTGGTAGGTCGTCAATTCTTGAATTGACGTCCTTGTTCAGGTCGTGTTTCACCTTTCGGGTTCTAAACGAACGCATCCTTTCCCCAGAGAGTCCCTGCTTCGTTTGGGCTCTTGCCCAGCTTAATCCTCCCCTCCTTGGGCTCTTGCCCCTTCTTATCTTTTCCTCCGTTGGACTCTTTCCTTCTTATCTCTTCTTCGATCTTATTAATAGGGCTCTTCGTCTCTGTTAATCGCTTTAAATGCTTCCCCTCCCCTCCGCTTTTCTTTTTTCTTTCGTTTCTTCTTCTTGCAGGTTGCTGCTGTGGTTTGGCTGAGGGAGAAGCTGCACGCAAAGCATCTCTTCATCCTTCTGGAGTTTCCTCCCCCCTTGAATATCAAAGCCAACGCACAGGCTCCTTCTTCTTTATTTTTATTTCTTTTGTTTACTACATCGTTCATACGCATGCATGCATATTTTATTCACTGTCAACTTCCATTCTCAACCGTGTTGAGAAATCTCCCCTACAGTGCACTCTTGCACACCTCCTTATTTTTATTTTGCATCCATCATATATTTCCCACACCCTTTTTGCATAGGGGTTTAAGGGCAACCACCCACAAGGTGTGTTCTTAATCAATTTTTCATGCTCATATTTTTATTAAGAACTTGATGCTACACTCACCATGTTCTAATTCCATATTCTTTATTGGTGTTTGATTGTTTTGCAAGGGTAATCAAAAAAAGGAAGAACTCTCTTCATCGGCCGGCCGATCTAGAAGAGAAAGGAGCACTCACAATCACCCGCGCTTAAGGTATTTTTCGCGATCCCTCCCATATTGTTATTGTTTATATCCTTTGAGGCCTCGCGTCTCTGGCGATCACAAACTCCATCTTAGCACCTCGTGCTTATTTGTGCCTTACTCATTCATTATTTATTCATTATTTCTATTCATTCCTAAGTGGATTTTTAATTGAATCCACAGATATGTGGATCTCTTTGTCTCTTCGTCAGTGCCGACAGGGTGCCGGGAGCTGACCTGGTTTGTTGGTCTCTTCTTCTCTTCGTCAGTGCCGACGGGGTGTCGGGCGTTGACATGATATGTTGGTCTCTTTATCTCTTCGTCAGTGCCGACAGGGTGTCGGGAGCCGACATGATATGTAGATCTCTTTGTCTCTTCGTCAGTGCCGACAGGGTGTCGGGAGTTGACATGATATGTGGATCTCTTTGTCTCTTCGTCAGTGCCGACAGGGTGCCGGGAGCTGACCTGGTTTGTTGGTCTCTTGGTCTTTTCGTCAGTGCCGACAGGGTGCCGGGAGCTGACCTGGTTTGTTGGTCTCTTGGTCTCTTCGTCAGTGCCGACAGGGCGCTGGGAGCTGACCTGGTTTGTTGGTCTCTTTGTCTCTTCATCAGCGCCGACGGGGTGCCGGGAACTTACCTGATATGTCGGTCTTCTCTTCTCTTTGTCTTCTCTTCTCTTTTCTTCTCTTCTCTTTTTTGTTATCCTTTTTTTTCTTTTATTCTCTTTTTCTTTTCTCTTCTCTGTTTCCTTCTTCTTCTCTTCTTCCCTTCTCTCTTTTTTTGGAGAACTCCGGGCGACTGCTGGTGTGGATGCCAATGATATAAGAGCTGTCGGCACAGCGGCCGATAATTGGAAGCTGTTGACATGGGGGCCAATAATTGAAAAGCTGTCGACCCGAAGGCCGATGATTAAAGCTGTAGGCTCAAGGGCCGATGATTGAAAGCTGTCGGCATGGGAGCCAATAATTGGAAAGCTGTCGACCCGAAGGCCGATGATTGAAAAGCTATTGGCATGGGAGCCAATAATTGAAAAGCTGTCGACCCGAAGGCCGATGATTGAAAGCTGTCGGCTCAGGGGCCGATGATTGAAAAGCTGTCGGCTCAGGGGCCGATGATTGAAAAGCTGTCGACCCGAAGGCCGATGATTAAAAGCTGTCGGCTCAAAGGCCGATGATTGAAAGCTGTCGGCATGGGAGCCAATAATTGGAAAGCTGTCGGCTCAGGGGCCGATGAGGGAGGCCAGAATAGACATGGCTGGAAGCGGGCTGCGGGAGCCGAAGTTGGGAGATTAACGAGCCGCGAGGGTAAGAGGTAGGCCATGGGGGCTAAGGTTGGGCTCTACGAGTCGTAGCTGGGAACGTAGGCTTCGATGGCCGAAATTGAGTTTATTGCATACGCACATTCTTGTTATTTTATTGTTATTATACTTTTTTTGTATTATTTTTATGTTGTTTTGTTTTGTTTTTTTTATCATTTTTTTTAAAGCATGCAAGCATTCATTAGCAGGCATAACATAAATATAAGTAAGGCGGCTCCCTCTATAGGGGATAGGATAGGGATGTCGCCCGTAATTCGTAGATGCGGTGCGGGCCGCGAGGCACAATCGAGGGGTGGTGCACCCGTCAAGAGGATATCGCACGTCTTGCATGCATAGCCTAAATTCACGCATTTCACCCGAGGTAATTCTATGTGGTGTGGTAGTGCAAATGTGTGAACAAAGAGCCCTAGCCACAGGGATATGCAGGTTTTCCTGGTGACCCTCGAGGATCACTCTAGCGCCTACACATATGTTTCAGGCTTTCGACTTTCGGTAGCTTCACACAGCCCCTATCTGTTTATTTTGGTAGCGTACTTCACCGTTCAGCGCGAGTCTCCTCATGTGTCTCAATGGGGATTCCCGGCTACTAGGATTCATCCTCATTATAATTCTATTACAGATTCCACCGTTTGACGCGAGTCTCCTCATGTGTCTCAATGGGGATTCCCGGCTAATAGGTTTCATCCTTATTATAATCCGCTTCACCATTTCGCGCGAGTCTCCTCATGTGTCTCAATGGGAATTTCCGGCTACTCGGATTCACGTGTCTCTCTCTTTTTTTTCCTCTCCTTTTTTTTTCTTTTTTTTTACAGTGGGGGTAGGCAGCTTTTTCCTCACGATTACCTTTCACGCGAGTGTAGGAATTCAAGTCTCCGTAGAGTGCTAAGAAGAAATCCGGGCAATCCCTATAGTCGAAGGCCATTGAACACATTAAGTGCTAAGTGTGGGAGCGTTGCCTCAGGTTTATTTTGTGAGTTGGGCTTAGCGATTCAGCCATGACTCTTCCCCTTGACGTGTGCACTCGCCATAATCGGGCTCCCTTCGAGCGTACGCCGTGACACCCGTGCATCTGGAATCGGGGCGATATTATTATTTAGCAAGGAAACACGGTCCTAGAAAATTTCAAGGAGGTGTATTATTCTATATTAAGCAAGCATGCAAACAGGGCAATCAAGCATTCTCTCCTTTTGTTTCTGTTTTCTTTTTTTTGTGTGTTTGTTTTATTATTATTTTTTTGGGGGTGTTATTTTTTGTTTTTGTTTGTTTGTTTTTGTTTGTTTTTTTTTTTGCATAAGAAAATATTGTTGTTACGTATGAGTGTAGTGGTAGTAAAGGTATTAGGGAGGCAGACCGCAAAAGGGCTGAGAGGATATTAGGGAAGCGGGTTGCAAGAGCCGAAGTTATGGGATGCGGGCTGCGAAGGCCGAATTCTGGGAAGCAGGCTACAAGAGCCAGACTTGGGAAACAGGCCACGAAGGCCAAATGTAAGCAGGATGCAAGAGCCAAAGCTGGGAAGCAGGCTGTGAAAGCCGAGGGGAAGTAGGCTGCGAGAGCCAAAGTTGGGAAGCAGGCCACGAGGGCCGAATTTTGGGAAGCAGGCTACAAAAGCCAGGATCTGGGAAGCAGGCTATAAAAGCCGAAGGGAAGCAGGCTGCAGGAGTCGAAATTATGGGAAGCGGGCCACGAAGGCCGAATTCTGAGAAGCAGGCCGTGAAGGCCGAATCTTGGAGAGCAGGCTGCAAGAGCCAAGGATAATGAAAAGTAAGCTAAAAAGCCAAGGGATATTGGCGAGCGGGCCACAAGGGCCAAAGGTTGGGGGAGCAGGCTACGAGAGCCAACATTGGGAAGCAGGCCACAAAGGCCAAAGGGAAGCAAGCTGCGAGAGCCAGAGATAAGCAGGCCACGAGGGCCGAATTTTGGGAAGCAGGCTACATGAGCCAGGATCTGGGAGGCCTTTGTCGGTTTAACGCCCCGTCGGCGGAAGGTCTAGTCGGTTTAACGCCCCGTCGGCGGAAGGTCTAGTCGGTTTAACGCCCCGCCGGCGGAAAGTTTAGTCGGTTTAACGCCCCGTCGGTGGAAGGTCTGGTTGGTTTTTGTTTGTTGGGTGGCTGAAGGTCGGAGGTAAAAGTTCATCTCGTGACTCTTCTTTCTCTTCTTTTCTCCCTCTTTTGTGAGGAGAGGCGGGTGCAAAGACCATGTTTGCCTCGTGATTATTTCCTTCTTTTCTTCTCTTCTTCTTTTGTGTGAAGAGGCGGGTTCAAGGACCGTGTTCGCCCCGTGATTGTTCTTTCTCTTCTTCTCTTCTTCTTTTATAGGGAGACAGGTGCAGAGACCATGTTTGCCTCGTGATCATTTCTTTCTTTTCTTCTCTTCTTCTTTTATGTAGAGAGGTGGGTGCGAAGACCGCGTCTGCCTCAAAATTGCTCTGTTTCTTCTTCTCTTCTTCTTTTATGGAGAGGCAGGTGCAAAGACCATGTTCGCCTCATGACCATTCTTTTTCCTTCTTCTCTTCTTCTTTTATGGAGAGGCAGGTGCAAGGACCATGTTTGCCTCGTGATCATTTCTTTCTTTTCTTCTCTTCTTCTTTGTGATGAGACGGGCTTGAAGACCACGTCTGCCTCATGTGTCTTCTTTTGGTTCTGCTCTTCTTCTTTTGTGTGAAGAGGCGGGTCCAGGGACCACGACTGCCTCATGTGTCTTTTCTTCATTTTCTTCTCTTCTTTTGTGTGATGAGGCAGGCTCGAAGACCACGTCTGCCTCGTGACTCCTTTTTTTTCTTCTTCTTTTCTTTGATGGGATGAGGCGGGCTCGAAGACCACGTCTGCCTCGTGTGCCCCTTTTTTTTTATTTCTTTTCTGCTCTTCTTTTCTCATTAACGCTTCCGTGCTGGAGTGTATTTCTCTTAATGTGCCCCCAGGTTGGGGTGTAGCTTCATTTGGTGTGCATCCCCCCCTGAGGGGTGTGCTTTGCCTCTTTGCTTCTGTGCCCCCAGGCGGGGTGTATTTTTTTGGCTTCTATGTCCCCAGACCAGGGTGTGTTTTTTTTAATGCCCCCGAGGCCGGGTGTAGCTCTCTTCAAATGCCCCCATGGTGGGGTATACTCTTCACGGCTTCTATGCCCCTAGGTGGGGTATGTTTCTTCTTCATATGCCCCTAAGCCAGGGTGGACTTCTCTTCATATGCCCCTGAGCCGGGGCGTGTTCTTTATAGCTTCTAGCCCCTCGAGGTGAGGTATGCTTCTTCTTCATATGCCCCTGGTACGGGGTGTAGCTCTCTTCAAATGCCCCCCTAGGCCGGGGTATACTATTCACGGCTTCTATGCCCCCAGGCGGGGTATGTTTCTTTTTCATATGCCCCTGGTACGGGGCGTGTCTTTTGTTTCTTATACCCCCCATAGCGGGGCAAATTCTGCTCTCCTTCTACCCCTGAAGGCGGAGGAGTGCTTCTCTTCATATGTCCCCGGCACGGGGGTGTATCTCTTGCTTCTTATGCCCCCTTGAGGCCGGGGTGCATCTCTTTACGGCTTCTATGCCCCCAGGCGGGGTATGTTGTTTCTTCAAATGCCGCTTGGGCAGAGTATATCTTTCTTCTTATGCTCCCAGATCGGGACGCATGTCTCTTCGTTTCTGTGCCTCGGGTCAGGGTAGATGCTTCTTTTTCTTATGCGCCAAGGGCGAAGTGTAATTTTTTTTGCCCCCAGGCTGGGGTAGGTGCTTTTGCTTCTTATGCGTCAAGGGCGGAGTGTATTTTTTTGTGCCCCCTGAGCGGGGTGGACGCTCTGCATGTGTTCCCGGGTCGGGGTGAAGCTTTGTCTCCCATGGAGGGGGTGTGTTGTTTCTTCAAAAGCCCCCAGACCAGGGTGTATTCTTCTCTTTCTTATACTCCCGAGGCGGGAGGGGTTCTCTTCATGTGCCCCCGTGGCGGGATGTGCTTCTTTCTTCAAGTGTCCCCAGGCCGGGGTGAATTCTTTTCTTCTTCCCAGACACACCGGGGGGGATGTTTGCTTCTTGTGCTCCCAAGGTGGGGTGTATTGTTACTTTTGATGCCCCCAAGGTGGGGCGCATTGCTGCTTCTGATGCCCCAAAGCGAGGTATCCCTTTTTTTTATATGCCCCCGGCACGGGGTGTATTCCGCTTCTAGTGCCCCCAGAGTGGAGTGTATTGCCGCTTTTGATGCGGGGTGTGTTAGTGTTGGTGTGCTACAGGCCAATTTCAGGTCGGGTAGGTCCAATAGTTGTACGATCTTGTTCATTATTAATAAAGTGGTGATTGAGCGTAAATATGCGATTGTGTTACTTTACGTTGTCCCTAGGATATGTGGTTGTAAAGTCAGCTCGAGATGGGATCTCGAACATGAGATTGACTTTACATGTACACATACCTTAAAACTGTTCCTGTTGGAGGGTAATCACTCGGGGACTTTGATTACCTATTAAACCAGTACACATGATGTGTCAGTGACCAGTCTCATGGTCATTGGTGCGGGACACCAACACATATGTGTAGGTGTATATCCTTGGAGGATGTACACTGAACTGATTCGCTATTGGATCTTCAGATGGTTGATTATACCTAATGTCAACTGAAGATCTAACTGTCTCAGTAGCATTGTTGGTCCTTTGACCTGAGGCATTGATCGGATCTTACACGAGGACTGGATTGGTTTAATTGCTTGGCTAAGTGACTTTAACCATAAGTCATGAGTTGCCGAGTCATTAACCACTCCAGGATACGTGTAAAGATCATCAATGGTCAAGAGGGGATCGCTCACTGTCGGGTATATATCAGACAGTTAATGGGTCATGACATTGACGCTCCGTTAAATCCCTGGCCAGGGTCGTGTGAGTTCGTTTAGAACGGACGTCATACACTTTAAGGAGGTCATAGTCAAATGGCACGATCATGGGGTTTGACAGATACCGTACCCTCGATCGTACCAGACTCATAGAAGGAGCGAGGGATTATATCGATGCGGTAACTGTGGACTTACAGGTACCAGACAGGCTGGTTTAAACCCGGCGTCCTCTAGGATCACGCGGATTTACTTGACCCAACGTGATTGTAGGTTCGGAATGAATTAAACCATTATTCGGCTCTTGTAGAAGCGAATAATACGTTTAATTTACTTCTAATTAGGAATTAGAAGTTAATGGGCCTTAAACTAGAGTGACTATGGGCCTAGAGGATCACACACAATGGATTCTTGGGTGACGGATAATTATTATACAAATGTATGTATTATTTCCTTTTAATTCCTTTTGGAAAGGAGTGTAAATGGAGTTTAATACATATGTATAATATGAGATAGGATATATATACAGTTTCGGTCTTTTGGAGCCCTTTTCTAATAAGCCTAAACTCTATATATAGCCATCTACGTGAGTTCATTCGAACTCTTGGCTTCTCCCTTCCAACCCCCCTTAATGCTAATCAAGCATTAAGCATTAAGGAGAGGTTAAGCCTCCCCCCTTTCTCCCCCTTGCTCTCTCTCTCTCTCTAGAAGGTGTTAGAGCCGGGGAAAGTTATGCCGGGGAGGTACCATCGCTGCGCAAGGGTCCGTGTGGATCTGCTCTAGAGGCCGTACAGCTGTGCGGCTCGTTATTCTGCATCGGGCATCGCGGACAGCGTCGTTCCGCGCAAGGTGAAACACGCAACCCGTAATTAGGGTATTAGAAACATCGATTAGAGCACAGATTAAGCTTTCCATAACACCGGGATCGGGCAAATGAAATTTTTGTTATCCGCTGCGTCGCCCGTAGGTGCTGTGCGAAACCTTACAGTGGTATCAGAGCCAGGTTCGCGCTCTGGTCGGTGTTTTTATCGCCGTTAAGAACCGTGTTTTGGGGCATTCTTAAATCTTCAATTATTATTTGCAGACAGGAGTGCTGGGCATTTCTATTTTTCCTGGATGCTGGGCATCAGGAGAGCAAATTTTTTTTTAAAAAAAAAATAGCCCCGGAGTGGGCGCACTGCGCCCTGGGCGCACTGCGCCCGCCGCGTGCGCCGCGTGGGCGGCGCACGCGGCACCCGCGGGTCAGCGCCCGCGGGCGCTGACCCGCGGGAGGGGCGGGCGGGCGCGCCGCGGGCGTGGGCGCGACCACCCACGCGTCCCGCGTGGGCGGCCGCGCCCATGCTGCCGCAGGGATTTTTTTTTTGTTATTTAAAAAAAATTGTTTTGTTTTTAATTTACTTTAATGTAGTATTGATAATATATATATTAAAATACTTTATAAATTAAATAGAATTTTATTTCATAAGTTAAATAGTATTATCTCAATAGTAAATGTCGAATGATAAATTTTATTTAACCGATTTGAATTTACCAAGGTGAGATAATTATTTTTTATCTTGAGATAAAATGGTAATAATTGAAGTTATTTCAGTAAAATTTAAGTTTTTGAATTTTTAATTATTAGATAATTAGAAAATTCAAATTTTGAGTTTTATTGAAGTTAAATGTGGAAAATTCAATTATTTAAAATTTTAATTATTAGATAATTGTTAAATTCAAATTTTGAATTTTAGAAAATTACTGTAGACACGTCATTTTAACATTATGCTGAGCAGATCCCGTATTACACTAAGACGCCCCAAAGCAGCTCGCACGGTTAAGTCAGTTGAGTGGCCTCCAATTTTTATCTGGTAAACCTCAATTGTAGTTTCTTAATAAAACTCCTGTTAATAGGCTTGTGGCCATCCTATTTTCTACATAAAAAAATAATAATAATATGTGTGTCAATGGGCTTGGCCCATTCTTGTTCTAAGAATAATTGGATAAGGGGAAGCTCATCAAGTGTTAATGGGCTCATGTGATAATGGGCTTGGCCTCTTCTTATTATAAGAATAAATAAATAAATTTTAATAAACTTGACCCCATCCTTTACTACCATTTTTACTCTCTTCCCACCTTATCCGGATCTTGCCCCCTCTCTTTAATATTCTCTCTCTCTCCCATTTCTTCCCTTCTGAGGCATCTCCCCACCCTCTCACGTAAGAACCCATAGCCACCTCCACCTCCCGTTTTTCCACTCCTTGCCTCCTACTCACGACAACCACCTCCACCGTCTCCCCTCCCTCTCTCCTTCTCTCCCTCTGCAGCCATCTCTCCCTCTGCGACCACCACCCTCACCTCCACCGTCTCCCCTCCCTCTTTCTCTTTCTCTCCACTCCCCCTCTTCCTTACGCAGCCACCCCCCTCTCTCTCACCGGCTCTACCCTTCCCACCTTCGGCAGCCACCACACAAGCCACCCTCACTATCTCCCTCTTCTCTCCCTGTATTCTTCTCCTCCCTCTGGTCCTCTCTTTCTCCCTCTCCTTTCCTCTCTCTTTCTCACTCGCCCTCCTTCTCTCCCTCTGCAGCCGTCTCTCCCTCAGTTCTCTCCCGTATTCCCTCTCTGCTCCTCTCCTCTCTCTTTTCCCCTCCATCTCTCTCTCCCTGTTTCCTTCATTCTCCCTCTGTTATCTCCTTTCTCTCACGGTTTTCTCCCATTCTCTCTCACTCTCACACCTTCATTCTCTTCCCCCCTCTCCCCCATTCTCCTCTCACTTTCTCTCCTTCTCTCTCCATTTTCTTCTCTTTCCCTCAACCTCTCTCTCCCTCTTTCGTGTAAAAAAAATCAAAAAAAAAAGTTCTTTCTTGAGTTCGCAGGGGGGGCCTCGTCGCCCGTGCCCCCCCCCTTTTGAACTCTAGGGCCGCAACAGCCCTTTTGTTCTGGCCGCGGCACCCGCCGCATCCCGCCTCCGCCGCCGCGCTCCGGCCGCCCAGCCGCTCCCGACGCCGCCGGCCGCGGCCCCCGTCGCAGCCCACACGCTGCCGCCCGAGCCCCGGCCACCGCCACGCTCCGCCCCCCGCACGCTGCCGCACGAGCCCCGGCCACCGCCTGCTCCCCCCGCCGCCGCTGCCGCTCCCGTCTCCGGCCCGTCTCGGGCGCTGCTCCCGCCCCCGACGCCGCCTCCAGCTCGCCAGCACCACTGCCCCGACGCCGCCTCCAGCTCGCCACGCGGCCTCCCTCGCCACCGTTCGCCGTGCACCGCCGCCCTCCCTGCTGCGGCCACCGCCACTGACGACCCCCCTCTCTCACTACCCCTTTCACTCTCTCTCTTTCTCTCTCGCCGCACTGCGGCTCTCTCTCTCTCTCTCTCTCTCTCTCCCTCTCTCCCTCTTCTGTTTCGCGCCCCCCTCTCACTCTCTCTCTTTTTTATTTATTCTTTTTTTTCTCCCCTCCCCCTCTCCTCTCCTGCTATCTCGATCTCTCTCTCATTCTTTTTTTTTTTTTTAAATCCCTCTCCCTGTTACCCTCTCTCTCTTTCTCCCTCTCGTTACTCTCTCTGATCTCCCCCCTCTCGTTCTTTTCTTCTTTTTTTCCCCCATCCTTTTATTTTATTTCTTTATCCCTCCCCCTGCTTCTCACTCCTCCCTCTCTCTCCCTCTCTCACGTCTCTCTCTCTCTCTCCCTCACTGTCTCTCTCTTTTATTTTATTTTTACTCCTTTCACTCCCTCCCCCTATCACGTTCTCTCTCACTCTCTTATATATATATATAACATTATATATATATACCTCTTATATAATTCTTATATATTCTCTGCATATATATGCTGCATATATATAAAACTAATATAAAAAAAATTTCTAAAAAAAAGGGGGAAGAGTCGTTCCCTCCCTCTTCCTTTCTCTCTCCAACTCTCTCTCCTCCAATCTATCTTTCGTAAGTATATTCTTATGTGTATATATAGGTATGCATGCATGAGTGTTCTTGCAGATGCGTGTGTGTAAGTGCGTGTATGTGTCCGTATGGAATGAAAGAGATGCTTCAGACTGATCAGTGTTGAAGCCCGTGAAATGAAGAAGGTTGAGTTCCCTGGGTGGTCAAGTGCACTAGGGAAGCTGTTCTGCTGTGCTGCGTGCCTGGTTCATCCTCACCTTGCCGAAGAAGCTCATCCAAAGCCCATCATCCATCTCTGAATAAGTTTTCTCCCCCCTTGTTGTCTGGTTTTCATTCAGTTAGTTACATATGCATGCATTACTTGTCGTTCATATAGTGTCTCTCTTCCTGAGAGACCCCTCTTTGTTCATTCGTCATATCATCTACCTACCTTTTCATGTCTAAAAGGGGTTTTTAAATACTACCAACCAGGTTAGTGTTCTCTTATGCTATTCTCAATATCAGCTTCTAAAGAATTGATGCTACACCACCGTCGTCCTTATCTCGTTGTTGTTTCTCTTCATTTGTTTTCCGTGCAGGGTTAACCAGTCGGGGATCCCGCTTCTTCCGTCAACCAAAAGAGTAGGAGGTCATCCCTCCTTTTGAGGTACCCGGCTATTGTCTCTCTCATCTATCCTAGTTCTTTCCTTCATCATTATTATTTGTTGTTAAATTTCCATCTTCATCCTCCTTTACGTTTCGTTTAACAATAAGTCTATCTCCTCTCCCTTATTAGTATTTTATATCGTTAAAACTCCATCTCCGTTCTTCTCTGTCTTATCTAAAATAAAATTTTCATCCTGTCTATATTTTCTTAGTATTCTTTTCCTATAACGTACTACCTTATTCTACCATCTATCACCCGATTTCTCTCTTTGCTCTCTCATCTTTCTCTTAAAAAGATATAAGAACATAAAAATAATAAAAGCCACAAAACCCCCAAAAAAATATATAATAAAAAAGTAAAACAAAAAAAGGGATAATAAAATCCGGGTAACCAAAGAAGGCCCTCTTCGTCGGCCGGCCGACTAAAGAGGAAGAGAGGACCCGCACTGCTCCCGCTTCAGCGGCCAAACGCGATCAGACATTTCCTGTGGGGCTCTCAGCCCCTGGCGATCACATCCCCTTCCCACTTTCTTTCCTGTCAATTTTCCTTTTGTTTAAATCCTACGACGGAAGTCATTCCTCGCGAAGGTGTACGTGACGGAAGTCATTCCGCGCGAAGCCTTTTTCATTCTGTCATTTTATTCCCTTGATTTTTGTCTAAACCCTGCGACGGAAGCAATTCCTCGCGAAGGTGTACGTGACGGAAGTCATTCCTCGCGAAGCCTTTTTTTTTTCATTCTGTCATTCTATTTCTTTACATTTCTGCCTAAACCCTGCGACGGAAGTCATTCCTCGCGAAGGTGTACGTGACGGAAGTAATTCCTCACGAAGCCTTTTTATTCTGTCATTTTATTCCTTTGATTTTTGTCTAAACCCTGCGACGGAAGTAATTCCTCGCGAAGGTGTACGTGACGGAAGTTATTCCTCGCGAAACCTTTTTCATTCTGTCATTTTATTTCTTTAAATTTCTGTCTAAACCCTGCGACGGAAGTAATTCCTCGCGAAGGTGCACGTGACGGAAGTAATTCCTCGCGAAGCCTTTTATTATATATATTACAGTAAAAACCCCGCGGAGAGTAATATCTCGCGGTGGTCTTATGTATATATACTCATGTTTATTATCTATATTGCAATAAAAATCCCGTAAGGCCAATGTCTCGCGGTGGTCCTAATACGTACATATATATTCATTAGTGTTGATATTATTGCATCGCTGTTAGAACCCCACAAAGACCAATGTCTTGTGGTGGTATGTCTTGGTTCGTATTGTCTTTGTAATTTTCTGGAGAACGATACACCGCTGCAGTTTCTGAGTCTTCGTGCCTCCCCATTTCTGTTACTTAGATTCTCGGATTTCCTGGTATATGGAAAACTGCTCGTGGAACGGTAAGTCACGCTTACCGGGAAGGGGTTAGTTTGCGCGAGAGGGTCTTCCGACCCCTATCTCCGCCACGTACCGGAGTTCGTTTCACATCCTTCTTTCCTTTCTCTCCTTTATGTTCTTTCTCTTCTTGAGTTGATCTCGTCATTTCCATCTCTTAGGACAGACGAGGGTGGACGTCCCTTGCCGTCTCCACCTCTCTGGCAGTCACCTTTTCTTCATTACTTTGCATCATTGTTTCTTTTCTTCACGAGGGTGGACGACACTCTTTTGCCGTCTACACCTTTTTGGCGATCACGGTGGGACCTCTTTTGTTTTCTCTGGTTACCCAAATTTTGTCGGCACCCACGTGTGCCCCTCCACTCGGCACCCACGCGTGCCCCTCCATTCCGCACCCACGTGTGCCCCTCCACTCGGCACCCACGCGTGCCCCTCCACTCGGCACCCACGCGTGCCCCTCCATTCGGCACCCACGCGTGTCCCTCCACTCGGCACCCACGTGTGCCCGCCGATTCGCACACCGGCACCCACGTGTGCCCCTCCATTCGGCACCCACGTGTGCCCCTCCTGATTGCGCCCGCGTGCGCCACATTCGTGCTCCCATTAGCACTCCACTCGGTACCCACGTGTGCCCCTCCATTCGGCACCCACGTGTGCCCCTCCACTCGGAACCCACGCGTCCCCCTCCATTCGGCACCCACGCGTGCCCCTCCACTCGGCACCCACGTGTGCCCCTCCTGATTACGCCCTCGTGCGCTACATTTGTGCTCTCAGTAGCACCCCCTCCACTTGGCACCCACGTGTGCCCCTCCTGATTGCGCCCGCGTGCGCTATATTTGTGTTCTCGCTATCACTCTTGGCATTCCAATTTCACCCCTCGTGCACTACGTGCATTACTCCAGAGTCCCCTTGAAGTCTGAAGAGATTCTTATCATTGCAGAAAAGGAGTGTTGTGATGTTTGTTTAATTTCTTTTATTGCATATATTTGTTGTCTGTTTATATATCTCCTGTTAAATTCAGCACTGCATTGCATATCATCTCCCTTTTATTTTTATTTCTTTTGTTCCATTTTTTTAGGATCACCTTTTCCTGGTGAAGGAAGGACTCTCCGTCGGGAATTCCTCTCGACGGACTAGGATCTCCTCCACTGGGACCTCCGTAAGTCCCCGACATCGAAGGATTCCCTCTTCGTTCACTGGGCTGGTTGTACCACTGAAGTTCCCTGGAGATAGTTAACCCATTCGTGGTGAGTCGAGTGTCCTTAGATCACACGGTGAAAATCAATATTGCAACTAAGGTCCCTCCTGTGGTGTGAACATTAGATTAAGAAAAAAAAGAAAAAAAGGGGAAAACCAAAAGAAAACAAAAAAGGCGTTAAACATCAACTTGTTTGTTAATCTTTGCTAATGGTTTGAGTGTTTATGTTATTACATTTTAATTAGAAAGAAAAAGAAAAAAGGGGGAAAATAAAAGAAAACACAAAAAGGCGTTAAACATCAACTTGTTTGTTAATCTTTGTTCTTGGTTTGAGTGTGTATGATATTGCGTTCCGGCAAAATCTCACGTTCCGAAAAAGATCAAGAAATGTCCGGGAACGGTCAGAATCCGACCCCGAGTCACCAGGGGACACATGTCCCTGCTGAGGACGCAGGTTCCTCCCGTGAGCCCTCACATGAGGTGCGAGCCGCCGTTGGGGAAGCATCCCCACCACAAGATATTTCCTCCTTGCTTGGTGTTCTCGCGAACACACAACTCAATTCCGATCAGATCCGAGCCTTTCAGGCCGTCTTGAAAGGGAAATCTGTTGATCCTACTCCTCAAAATCCGACACCCGTTGCTTTCTCTATTCAAGAGCCCGCACAGGCAATCCCTCCCTCATTCCCTCTTGTGCAGACAAGTTTGCAGCCTCCCTCTTTCCAATTACCTCCCCAGTCTCAAGTTCCACCAATTCTTCATCCAACATTTCAGTCAGTTCCATTTACTGATATGCCACATCTGCAACCTCCCCCTTTCCAATTACCTCCCCAATCTCAAGTCCACCAATTCCTCATACGACATTTCAGTCAGTTCCATTTGCTGATATGTCACAACCTCTCTCTCATCCGGAATTCCCTTCTCAGGCTTCTGCGAGGCCTCAGTGGCCACCACAACCTGCTCCTTACAATGAGGTCACTCAATCTCTCCTTCATAGGATGAACAAGATGGACGAACAATTCCGAGATTTCAAAAAGATCGTGGATGTCAAATCCGCGCCTGAGATCTCTTTACCAATCCTTCCAGTATTCCATCTCCCTCCTTCTGAAATGCCAACGTACCGACGGTACACCGGCACAGGCAACCCCTTCATTCATCTAAAGGACTTCATGTATGAGTCCTCGTTTTGGCAGAACGATCAAAGATCATTGGCATACCTCTTCAGGAGATCATTGGATGGTCCCGCCTTAGAATGGTTCTATTCCCTAGAGCCGAGTGAGGCTGAGAACTTCGACGTAGTCCAGAGGAAATTCTACAGAAATATCGGGATAGGGTCGGTCCCTCCTTCTCTATTACCGACCTAGTGGCTGAAAAAATGAAGCCGGACGAAGATTTCATCCAATTTGCCGATCGATGGAGATCCTTGGCAGAGAAAATGAGAGACCCCATTTCAGAATCAGAGCAAGTAAAGATGGTCGTGTCTAATGCCACTCCACAATTTAGACACGTCCTGGCAATGAACAAGCTCACCACTATGGAGGAACTGTATGAGAGGGCTCGATATATCCAAACACAGCTGAAAGATTCTCCCCTCATGCATATGTTCGAGCCACCAAAGCCAAAGGTGTTTAGGAAGCCGGGCACGGGTGCCCAAGGTGGGGTAACAGAAGGGGTTGTAACAAATGAACAAGTGGGCGCGGTTGGCTATCCCAACCAGCAAGCTAATCCTAGGCCCCCACAACCCCCACAATTCCCCTTTCATCAGGAGCAACAAGGTCAGCAACCCTATCGTCCTCCCCCACAAAACAATCTCTTCCAGAACAATATGCCTCAACCGCTCCATCTCCAACAACAACAACAGCGACCTCCTCAATATAATCAGGTTCCACCACCCGGGGATTATGGCCTCCAACAACAGAGAAGGCCGATCGGCCCTAGGAGAGCTCATTACCCACCTTTGCCGGAGTCATTGCCGGACATCTTTAATGCTCTCATGGCTGCTAATTTCCTCACCTTGCCTAAGGAAAAAGCCATATGGCCCACGAACGTCGACACTTCCAGATATTGTGTCTTCCATAGACAGCCGGGTCATACAGTCGAAAATTGTTTTCATTTCAGAGATTATATCTATGATATGAACGATGAACATCAAATAGATTGGGATGAAATGAGGCGATGCGTCACCATGATGAAGGCCAGGAGACCTCCTCTTAGACAACAACAACAACAACAACAACAGCAGCAGCAACAACAGCCTCAGCAGGCACCACAACAACAGCCAAATATGGGCATCCTCCAGAATCCGTTACCGGCGCACCAACAACCTAACCACCAAGTCAACCCCATCTCTTCCTTCTTGGAGGTTGGAAGAGGGCAGGATTGGCATACGGAAAGCGGCTCTGTCCTTGTCACCAATCACGTTCCTATCCAATCCCCATGCCTTATTCGTCCCGCACCTGTCTATCCTCCACCCGGAGCACAACCCGCAGTGATACCTCACTCATTTCCACTGCTATCACGTCCTCTCATCCGCGTCGCTACTGATGACCTCCCTTCGAGTCTCCAGCAAACACCCTCCACTTCCACCATAACACCGTTACCCTCAAAACCTCTCATCATTTCTCACGCCTCCACTTCATCATCCACCTTCATTCCGCCTCCATTAAACAAACCCCTCATTGCCCAATACCCTTCCGAGGTGCCCTCTACCTCCACCATAACACCGTTACCCCCAAAACCTCTCATTATCTCTCACGCCTCCACTTCATCATCCGCCCTCATTCCGCCTCCACTAAACAAACCCATTATTGTCCAACACCCTTCCGAGGCACCATCTACCTCCACCACAACCCCTTTACCCTCGAAACCCCTCATTATTCATCACCCATCCGGGGCACCATCAACCTCTACTATGCCTCCACCTTTTAAACCCCTTATCATTCGCCGTCCATCTGAGGCTTCATCCACTCCCACCATGCCTCCACCTAACAAACCACTCATCAGAGCCCCTACACCTATTATTGCCCCTGCTTCATCAATTGTTCCTCCACCACTACCCCTCGAACCCTTACTAAACCCCATATCTAACTCTGTAAAGGTGCCGCCAAAACCGCAAGCCATGGTGCTCCGTAGTGGAAGGATGTTCCATCGGGTTTTCCCCCAAAACATTCAGGTCCCCGAGCAATCTCAGCCGGAGAAAGACACCGAAGAACAGCCAGAGGAGTCTATCCCTGGGACACAATATGACCTGTTGAAACATTTGGATAAAACACCAGCTCGGATCTCCATTCTCGAGCTAATCAAGAGGTCAAAAACCCATCAAGACGCCTTGATGGAGTATCTCCAAAAGGTCATGGTAAACGAGGATCTCCCAGTGGAAAAGATCTCATCGGTATTAACACCGACTGATACACAACCGGCTATTATATTTCACCACCATGAGCTTGCCCCCAAGGAGGCTCGAAAATATGCTTTGTGTATTACAGTCAAGATCAATGGGGTGTCTGTAGACCCGTGTTTGGTGGACACTGGTGCGTCTATAAATGTGATCTCTATGATCACCCTCCAATCATGTGGGATTGACACGGAACAGATAAGGCCTTCATCAATCACGGTTACGGCCTATGATAATAGCAAAAAGCCGCCAATGGGGATGGTCATCTTGAATGTAGAATTGGGCCCTGCATCAGTCTTCACGGAATTCCATATCCTTGATATGGATCCCACATTCAAGGCCATACTGGGCCGCCCTTACATTGAGGTTATGAATGCGGTGCCTTCCACCAATCATCAGTGCTTGAAGTTTCCGTACAAGGCTTGGATTATCAAGGTAAATAGCATGCCCATCTTTTCTACAGTGGATGCTATTAATACCTCATTGCCTTCTGTTTGGCCAACTCACCGGCCAATTCTTTCACTGCTAGATGTGTGTGACCCTCGTCGCACCCATTCTACACAAAAGCCACTTCCAACACCAAAGTCATGTCATCCTTCCCATGCTAAGGGATGGGAGATCATGAGAAGCATTGGCTACCAACATGGCAAAGGTTTGGGGGCACAATTACAAGGGAGACTGAAGTTGCCAAAGAAGACAAAGCTAACCCTTAGAGCCGGCCTAGGCTTTGAAGGGCCACTTGAAGCATATGAGGGACCTCTTACATGGACCTTGTACTCTCATTTCAGAAAGGGTCCGGTTATACAGTTGGGGGATTACCCACGACAATCACATGGGAAACTGCATATTGCCTACTTGGCTGAAGGTTGCTTGAGAGCTGCAAAGAAGGGGAAACACGATGACCCGGATTGTGAGTGGAATAAGTGGATTGATATACAGGATATTTCCATGGCACTACAACAGATGTTCTCGTCTCCAGACTTAGAGGGGCCACTTTTGATCTCCGAGGTACCAAAAGATGTCATTGACATTGCCGGAATTCCAAGTTTTCCTCGCCGAGAGGAAGTTGCCACTGACGGACCGCTTTCCGTCATTCTCTCTGATCATTCTCCTCAGCCGTTGCTGCTGACTCTTTCTTGGACCCGACGTTTATCTGATGATATTCCCAGGTCCCCTTCTCTACTCACATTCTTGCGTGGATTTCCAGCCCATGCCAAATTTTCAACCATGATCTGCTCAATGAGCCATGCAACCCCCTAGCTATAGTTCCCTCCTCCTATTCTCTAATTTCTTTCAATTGTTTTGTAATTGAAAATGAAAATGAAAAAAAAAACGTCGATTTTCAAACTCCTCAACAGTGCATCTCCTTTGAGGAGACCTCCTACATCTCTCACGAGTGTGCCCCGACTTACGGGCCACTCATTCAAGGTCCCTTGAGCGACCTTCTTTACCCCTCTATCGAGGGGTCTCTTCCTGTACATTCTTCAACTTCTTCTTCGTCTGTAGAACAAGTCAGTCAGGTTAGGAATAGCGAGTCAAGGGTAGTACCTAGAAGAAAATCCAAGGGCAGGGAAATTCCTCGTCGATTCCTTCTAGATCTAGCCAATAGGTGTCAAGCCTTTCTAGCCATTCCTCAATTGCTAGAAAATCCCATCCATCTGCCGGAGTTAGAATGTGAGGAGGATTGCACAATTGATGAGGGATACGGAGTTTATGAGCTCACAGATGAAGAGTACCCTATTGAAGAAGGGGACGAAGAATATGAGGACGCGGCTGACGCATATGCTAGCGGAATGAGGAGGTTTGACGAACCATCAGCCGCTATAGAAGAACCCACCAAAGAGATCAACCTGGGGACCGAGGAAGACCCTAGGATCATCCTCATAAGCGATAATTTGCCGACATCTGAAGAGGAGGAATTGATCAAGGTTCTAAAGGAGTACAGGGACACGTTCGCTTGGAGCTACGAGGATATGCCGGATTGGATTCACCCTGGTCGAACATCGCCTAACGTTAAAACCAGGGTCCGTCTCGGTAAAGCAAAGGTTAAGACGTTTCCACCCCCAAATGGCTTTAAAAATGAAGGAGAGGTCGATAAGCTCCACAAAGCCAGGTTTATTAGAGTCGTCCTATATCCTCAATGGGTGGCAAATATTGTCCCGGTCATGAAAAAGGATGGAAAGGTGAGAATCTGTATCGATTTTCGGGACCTTAACCGCGCGTGTCCAAAAGATGATTTTCCCTTGCCTCACATCGACGTGTTGGTCGATAACACTGCAGGCTATGAAACTCTCTCGTTTATGGATGGATTTTCAGGGTATAATCAGATCCGTTTGGCGGAAGAGGATCAGGAGAAAACATCATTCACCACACCTTGGGGAACTTATTGCTATTTGGTCATGCCATTTGGTTTGAAGAATGCTGGAGCTACTTATCAAAGGGCTATGATGGCAATATTCCATGACATGATGCATGTGTATTTAGAGGTATACGTGGATGATTTATTGGTCAAATCTAGGACTAGGGCGGAACACCCGAAGGTTTTAGCCAAGGTGCTGCAAAGATCAAGAGAGTTCAATTTAAAAATGAATCCAAAAAAGTGCGTATTTGGTGTTTCGTCAGGCAAATTGCTTGGTTTCATTGTGAGTAAGAGGGGTATTGAAATAGATCCCAACAAAGCTAAAGCAATCAGGGAGATGCCACCTCCGAGAAATCTGAGAGAAGTTCGAGGTTTAATTGGAAGGTTGCAATTCATTCGTCGATTTGTGTCACAGCACTCACAAAGGTGCAAACCTTTCTACGAGTTAACTAAGTCAGGAGTAGAATTCCTTTGGAATTCTAAATGCCAAAAAGCTTTCGAAGGATTGAAAGAGTATCTGGCCAATTCACCCGTTCTAATTCCACCCACGCCAGGCAGACCTTTAATCCTTTATGTCTCAGTCCTGGACGACTCCGTGGGAGCTGTCCTAGCACAAGCCGATGAAGCGGGCAAGGAAAGGGCGACCTATTACTTGTCCAAACTCCTCAACCCCTGTGAGCAGAAGTACACGGCTATGGAGAAAACTTGTGCCGCCCTTGTCTGGGTAGTGCAGAAGTTGAAACATTACTTTCTAGCTCATGAAGTCCATCTGATTGCCCGAATGAACCCTATCAAGTTCCTTCTAGAAAAATCTGTCCTTACGGATAGATTAGCACGCTGGCAAAGTTTTCTCTCTCAGTTTGACATCGTCTACGTCCAGCAAAAGGCGATTAAAGGGTATGCTATAGCCGAGCATCTCGCTCACCATCCTCTTCCCAGATTCGATCCTGTCCAATCAGAATTTCCAGATGAGGAACTAATGTCCATCAACCAATCAGATGATTGCATGTGGACGTTATATTTTGATGGAGCTCTGAATTCCCAAGGGAAAGGAATCGGCATTGCCCTCCTGTCGCCTAAAGGCCTTACATTCCCACTGGCATATCAGCTCAAATTCCCCGTTACCAACAATATAGCTGAATATGAAGCTCTTCTAGCTGGCCTAGAACTCGCTCATTCCTTTCGTATCACTGAATTGCGAGTCGTAGGTGATAGTCAACTCATTCTTCGCCAGGTGCTCACCAAATATCGCACTCGCGATCCCAAGCTCAAGCCATACCAAGAACTCACTGCTGCCTTTGCCAAATTGTTCGCCAAATTGATCTTTGTCCATGTCCCTCGTCATCAGAACATTCTGGCCGATGCCCTCGCCTCATTGGCATCATCTCTAAGGTTCCCTCTAGGAAGATGGTTTGATACCATTCACGTCTACAAGCGTCACGCCCCTGCAATCGATGACGCTTCATACGTAAATATCAAGGACAGGATAGCAAGAAAGGCCCTACAGGAAGAAATCCTTGAGAAAAGGGAAATTATGTTGACAGAATTAGAAGAAGAATTGGCTGATGAGGAGAAGCCATGGTTTTACGAAATTGCCAAGTATTGCAAAGATCAATCCTACCCTGAAGAAGCCACATCGGAAGATAGAAAAGCCATAAGGAGGGTGGCACAGAGGTACGTGCTGGTCGGAGAGGTGCTATACAAGAGAAGTCTTACTGGTGTTCTTCTAAGATGTCTCGACGAAGAGGAGGTCTGGAAATGCGTCGAGGAAGCACACTCTGGTGTGTGCGGTGGCCATGTGAATAGCCAAATGCTTGCCAAGAAAATCCTTCGGCAAGGCTTTTACTGGCCCACCATGGAAGAAGATTGTGCCGTCTATGTCCGCAGGTGTGTCAAGTGTCAACTTCACGCCGATAAAATTCATTCCCCATCTTCTTCACTTCATCCAGTATCCTCCCCGTGGCCTTTCTCCATGTGGGCTTTCGATGTCATTGGTCCTCTCGGTAATCCTTACTCCCTCACTAAGCAAAAATCATTCATCCTTACCGCAACGGAGTACTTTACCAAATGGGCCGAAGCCGAAGCTTACGTGGAGGTTAAAGCATCAACAGTCTGCAAATTCATCATGAAGAACATCATCGCCAGGTTCGGCATTCCAAGCACGATCATCACCGACAATGGACCGCAATTCATTTCTCAGGACCTTCAGGACCTCTGCAAAAGGTATAAAATTGCATTGCATCATTCATCACCTTATTATCCACAAGGTAATGGACAAGCAGAGGCCACTAACAAAACATTGATTAAAATCATAAAAAAGACATGTGAGTCTAACAAGTTCTCGGATTGGTCAGAAAAGCTGATTGAAGCTCTATGGGCCTATCGCACTTCAATCCGTACTCCCACTGGGCAAACCCCGTTCGCCCTCACTTATGGGATGGAGGCGGTAGTTCCGTACGAAATTCTGGTCCCCTCTCTGAGAGTACAATTGGATAAGGACCTCCCCCTCGACGAACGTCGTGATTCACTCCTTGCCCAATTGGAACTCTTAGATGAGAAACGGCTGGCCGCTGCCGAGCATGCACGTGTATATCAAAACAGACTCACACGTTTTTATCAAAAGAAGGTCATTGAAAGGAAATTTCAAGTCGGTGAAATGGTAGTGAAAAGAATATTTGTAAAACCTGGTGGCCCGCGTTCTAAACTCCAACCCAATTGGGAAGGACCGTACGTGATTCAGGCTGTGCATCCTGGCAACGCCTATAGGCTAGTCAATGCTGAGGGGATCGAGTTATCCCACCCTTGGAATGGGCTTTATCTTAAGAAATACTACCCTTAGATAGGTGTACATAGTGTCAAAAAATGATGAAACAACAAAAAAATAGAAAACAATGAAAATAACAAAAATATGTATATATACAACAACAAAAGACCAAAAAATAGAAGAAAATGAAAAGAAGAAAAAAGATAGAAAATTCAAAATGTTAATGCCTGGAGATCACCATGTAGTTAAGTCATTGCATTCAACCTCCGTGTTGGGATAGGGCCTATTAAGACTTGGTAGGTTCCGGGTCTTGGTTTGTCAGAACCGTGGGGATCCCTGTCCGGCTAGTTCGGCTTATGCCCCCCCTCAAAAGGGGCAACATACATGTACACATGTGTTCTATGAAAGATCGGTAGCATCGCTCATGGTGAGGCCTCACCCAGAAGGTCTCCAGAAGGCTTAAATCTTTATTCTCTCTCTCTTCGACCGAATGAGACAGCCGGCGCCCTTAAAACGCTGAGCATGGAAAACACGAACACAACCCCTAGGGCAAGAGTAGGGCCCAATTTTCAAGCATGGGTCAGAGCACGAGAAGAGGGCAGTGTCCCCGCAGGCATCCAAGAGGGATTCCATAATGTCAAGATACTATGTCCCTCGCAAAAATCTGTCAAGAAAAATCAGAAAAGAAGAACAAAATCAAAGTCAAGTGAAAAGTCTGGTCGTAACCGTGCCTGATCCCACAAATGGAACCCCTTTGACTGAAAGTCAAATTCTATACAAGAGGGGCCATGAGATGTAAATGCTCGAGATTTGGTCTGAAGTTGTCCGAAAGGGAGAGTTAAGTGTGCCCCTACTGGCTCGCCGGGTTAACGGTTTTGCCGGTCCTCTCAGGAGGTTTGCCCCTAATACTCTTCCTTCTTCCCCTGAAGATAAAGGCTCAATGGAGTTCCTGAAGGGTGAAACTCACCAAAGTCTGCAACCACCTTTCGACACAAACGTATGGTTCTCCATCTTGGCAAGCAGAAGTCATTGTCAGAGTCCCCATGTTTCTGGCCGGTCAAGACCCTTATCTACCATCTTAATGTCTTCTAAGTCTAACCTCGGGCTTAGACCAATGCAAGCGCGTCACCTATGGGTGCGACGGCGTCTGATTCCGGGTCAGCGTCGCGCGGTTGGTCATTTGGGTTCCAGGGTGTTCCATTACATATCGTCTAGAGTTGTGAGGAAATAGACCCGGGTCGGGCAAATCATTTACCTTGAACACTTTTTGGGTGAATCCCTGTGGTCGGAAGCAACTGGGAGCCTAAGCATGGCATGACGGTATTGTCATCAGGGTAAGTCTTAGCCGGCGGGATTATCATTCGAGGAGTCTAGAGGCCCAAATCAACTTAGACATGCACTTAGGATGCCTGGGAGGTTAGCAAGAAACCCTCGTTCTCATGCAGGTTAGATGTTATATCAAGTGGTCATCATGCATTAGCAAAAACAAAAAAAATAATAAACAAACCAAAAACAAATAAAAATAACAAATCCAAAATCCAAAAAAGAAGAAGAAGCAAAAAATGTACATGCACAAAAAAAAATGGAAATATAAAAGACCAAAAAAATAAACAAACAACAAAATACAAAAAAATGAACACACCTACAAAAACAAAGAAAATCACATCTTCGCATGATCGCATTTGTATGCACCATTCATTTTAAATTCTCGTTTGCATCCGTGTGCTTGTCTGTCGCATTCATTATCCTTTATTATTGCCTTTGTTAATAAAGGCTTGCCCCTTGACTCGTTATCAAGAATGGTTCTTCATCATATTCGCTCATTGAGCAAGGGGCAAGTCAGAGCAGAAATGCTAACTTGTTTGTTTAGATGTGTACAGGGATTCGGGAGATCAGAAAGAAGCAGAGAACCAAGCACAAAACATTTTATTCCACTCCCACTCAACAAAAACGAACAACAAGAGAGAGCCTACATTAGCTCCCACCCTCCTTCTCTACATTACTTGTCTCGCCGCTTTCTGGACGAGAAACTCTAGAAGGTGCTATCCAACCATGAAAAGCGGTACTTCTACCGCTTTGGGGTCCTCTTTCTATCTCCACTCCCCGACGTCGATCTGCGGGAGCAGCAAAGAAGCTACTAACACGAAAGCCACGCTCTCGTGCCCTTCGGTAGCGTTCCTCGCCATCCTTCAGCCACTGCTCGGCGAGACCGAGACTGGTCCTCAATTCGAATAGTTGGGCCTCCAGGGCCCTCCTCTCCTCTTTCTCGACTGATCTTTTGGCCTTCTCTCTTTCCCTGTCCTTTTCCCTCTCAGCACGTTCTCTCTCTCTGTCATCCCTTTCCAGCTGAAGGGTGATCCTCAGCTCCATGGCGTCCCGAGAAAAATTGTCATCTGAGCGACGTTGCAATTCCTCCTCCAGCTCCGCTATCCTGGCCTTCCCTTGTGATGCATGAGCAAACATCTCTTGCATCTCTTCGGCCTGCCATATCCGTCATTTCAGGGGTGTGATGAGACATAAATAGAGAAGCTCGGATAAGAGGAACCTTCACCTGCACAGAAAGCATTCCCTCTGCCTCCGCGGCGCGCTGTGTTACACGGGCAAGCTGCTCATGGAGCGAATCTAGTTCCGACGAAGGAATCCATAGACTGGAAGAGGCACCCTCTGCCCCTACTGCTGGTAGGGTTGCGTCGAGCCGAGCGCGCTATGATGGCAAGAAGTGACAGTGAGTGGCTAAACACCAAAACCTAGGGGTATAATTAGGAATATGCATTTGCATACATACTCACCGAGACATGTAAGGCCTCACGGATGTCACCCAACTCTCCCTCCGTGTCCGCCAATCGAGCCCGCAAGTTCGCTATCATGGTATCACGGGCATCCTAAACCCATGTCATAGAGTCAGCATTACATTTAGAAAAATGATAAAAAATATATATATATATATAAATGATCAAAAAGTGAGAAAGGAGATATACCTCCACAAGTCCCTCAGGATGGAGTCGCTCTGCATACATCGCCCTATAGAGACGTAGATAATCTTCACTATCCCGGGCGTGCGACTCCACGAGCGTGCCACCCCGCTGCCAATCTTCATATTGTTCGGGGAAGCGCACCCGCCAGTCGACACAGGTTACCGGCCCACGTGTTTTCCTCCCGACGCGGGGTGGTGCGGTCATATCTACCCATTCCTGGGCAAGCCCTAGAGTCCTCATGACCAATCGTAGCCGGAGTGGCTCGATTTCATTCAGGCAGTGGACCCAAAGGTCCCGACCAAATCGAGGGCGACCTGCGATGACCCACGGTTGGTCGACATCGACCAAGCCCGAGTAAGGCCTCCAGATCACCTGCGTTGGCATGCGTGTATCTCCTTAATCACTCAAAAGAACCAAAAAAAAAAGAGAGACAAAAGAAAAGACAAAAAAATGGAGTCCTACCATCTCTGCGGGGAACTCTTGCAGCTCACGCCTTAATACCATCAGCTGGTAAGATAGAGAGGCTGTGCTCATAATGGGTTGCCACCGCCGAGCTAGTGGTGCCACAGCCACACGCCACTGTCGAGCTCGCCCCATTGGGATGTAGTAATAACTCCATACCTGTGTCGTCACATGTCATCAGCATTTCATGAAATAGATTAGTTGCATAAATAAATAAACAAATAATTACCTGGAGAAATGGTATGAAGCCACTCACAGTCACCTCTCGATCTGTCCCTTGGGACAGACTTGCGAACAGATGCGCCAGCACGGCGGCTCCCCAGGCATATTGCCCTACCCTCTCTAGGTCCACCAAAAATTCTAGGAAACGACAATGGATGTCGTCTCCTTTGGAACCCAGCAGTAATTTTCCCAGCAGGAAGAGGAGGAATATCCTCAAGTCCATGTTTGATCTCTCCCAGCTACTGGCATCCACGCAGTACACAGCGCGGGACCCTCTTTCCGCTCTCTCCATGAACTCCTCCAAGGACTCGTTATCACGATGACGAGTGTCAGTGAGCCCCAGTGCCTCCATGATAGATGCCTTGGCTATTGACCTATTCTTTTGGTCCTTTAATTCCAGACCAAGAAGCTTCTGAGCCACTTCGCGATAATCGGGGTAGGTGACCCCGGTCACCGCCTCACCATCCACTCTAAGGCCGGTGATTCGGGCCACATCTTCGAGACTGGGCACCATGTGCCCCCAGGGCATCAAGAAGGCACGACTCTCTGGGTCCCATCTCTCGCGCAATGCTTGGATGAGGGCGAGGTCGAGCTTAATGGGTTCGATCCGGAGGAATGCACCAAACCCCATCGCATCTAGTCGAGCTTTCTGGAAGTCAGGCAAGCCTCGATAGGCGGCCACCACTAACTCCCATGAGATGTGTGACCTCGTCATACTCTGTGGATTACACAAGAAGTGAGAAGCGGGTGCATCATTGAAATAAAAATAGAAAGAGAATGAGAAAGGAAGAAAGGGATCATGAAGAAATATGGGGAAGAACTGGCTCATTTACAAGCTCCGATTGGGTCCTCTCACTGAGTGGCCTTTCAACATCGGAGAGTCTCCTGGAACTACCACTGGATCTGCTCCTCTTCGAGGAGCGGGAAGACTCGCCCTCCACCCTGAAACTGGACTCTCCCTCCATCTCAGAGAATGAGAAACTCTTACTCCCTCCTGTTGACTTTTCGCTCTTCTAACCAGTCTCCACAACTCCGTGCTTTCAAGTGAAGCAGGCGGGGGGAGTATTTATAGGATTGAAGGGATATGATCCAGCTCTGTCTCAGTTCCTCTTGCAATGGGCCTTGTAACAAAGCACCCATCTTTCACTCGAAGTGAACTAGGTCGGGGGCGTAGCTGATTGATTCACACCCTACACCTCTAGGTTCCCTGTGTTCATCGTGATTCAAATAAATCTGAGATGAGGTCATCTACATGGAGAAAGGACAAGGCAGGTCGACCTCTTCGAATCCAGGAGTGGACTCATCCACAAGAGAAAGGACAATGGGAGTCGATATCTTTGAATCTGGGAGTGGACTCGTCTACATGGAAAGAGGACAGGAGGGCGGTTGGCATCTTTGAATTCGGTGGCACATCATTAAAATTTGTGATGGCTTCTCCCGAAAGAAATGCCCAATGAAGTCTGAGACACGATCCGTTATCTCAGGGGAGATCTGTTAAACACGTCACATGAGGACGGCATGAAAAGAAGAGGCGTAGAAGAGAAGGAACGCATGGCGGGCAAACCCGTCACATGAGAGCATGTCGTTCCGTTCATACATCTATATAAACTGTCGTGTTCACCGTGAGAAGAGAGCGGGTGTATGAGCAACTTGCCAAATCTCGCACTACCCCCTTGGTCATCCCTCTCCTTTCCTAAGAGGGAGGTCCCTGGGAGATCATCTAGAGCTCTGCGACGTTGCAATTGTCACATCGTATCGCGCATTCTCACCCTCTCTGGTAGCGCTCGTCGCCCTCCCCTGGCCTCTCTCGCGACCCCGACGGCCGCAAAGCTCTTGAACCCGAGGCTGTTTGTTGAGCCGCCCCCTACTCTGCAGTGGAGACTACACCAACTCCAGGAGCTCCTCTACCGTGAGCTCCAACTCTCCTCCAAAAGGCAATGACTCTGAAGGAGTGACATGTCCGAGCGCTGTGTCTTCCGGAGCTTCATCACTTGGGCCTCACGTCTCGATCCCGATGTCGCTTTATCCACTCATCTTTTCCATTCTCTCCCAGTTTACTTCTCTCCTCGCCACCTGAAGATAAATCCTCAGCTCCATGACGTCTCAGGGCATCTCCGCATACTGTAGTTGCCTCAGTCCCCCAGATCCTATTCGATAACGGCCGACCATCACCCGACGCCCGCCATTCCAGTCACAAAGAAAAGGAGGGGAGAGACTGAAACAACATATAATGGCATTAAGGCTTCGCATTTATTTCAAAACAAGATAACATACATCAGGGTTTGGGCACCTCGGGCCTCAGTTTCCTGAGCTCCGTTACATAAGTCTCCCATAGCTCTCGATCCTCACTCACAGATACCGTCACCTTCCTCGGAATGCTTGCCTTCCACGAAGCTTTGATCGCCTTCACATCCTTCGCATCATCCTCCGTGCCCAGCTTTCTCTCTTTAATCAGAGGAAGGTTGGATGGCATGGGAAGAGAGTGCCGAGGAAGGCCAATTTGCAGGCAGCACCGGTGCGAGCTGTAAAGAACAAATTTGGTTGCACCGATAAGATGGAGTTCCGCATCAGGAGAAGATCGCGTGAGAAGCCTACGTGAAAGTAAACATGCTGGCACACAAGTGAACATCTCTCGCGCCAAGGAGCTGAAGTGAGTACGCCAGTCACCGCGTGTCTTCAGACAGGGCATGCGATTGGCCACCTTCCCACTAAAGCCCAACACATCGGCCATGTAATGGAGGGGGCTTCGTTCAAAAATCCTGGAGGCGGTCTGTACCCCTTCGTAGTGATGAAATTTGAAGTGAAGATCAATCCAGCAGTTGAGGAGAAGCATGCACCCGTGAGGAGGCCTACCCATGCTGGAAGCCGTGAGACCACTGTAAAGATGCGCGAGGATAGCAGGCCCCACTCTCCTTCCCTCCCAAAGTCCACAAATCGCTCCCAATTGGTCTTCCTCTACGATGTTGTCAGTACAAGGAAAGAGGAGAGCTCCGGCCAAACAAATTGTGAACCCTTTCATAAGCCCTTCTAAATGTTCATCATCTGTCAACCCTTCTAAGGCAGTCACGGTCCAGTCTGCGAGCTTTTGCAAGTTGACTCCGTTCTGAGTCTGAACGCTCTTTATGGTTCCAGATGGCATAAAGCTTCCAAGAACTTCCCCGGTAGATACCCTCTTCCGCATCCGCGAAACCTTTATCCTGTCATCCTTCATCGACCTTCTTAAGCCTAGCAGAAGTTCTGTCTCCTCGAGGAGGACCGTTGCCTCAAAAGTAGGGAAGATAAAAGTGTGGGTTTCCGGATGCCAAACCTCCGCCAATGCACCCAGGGCCGCCCAATCCATGGAGATCTTGTCATAATGCTTGGCATGGATCACCAACCCTTGGAGATGCCATTTTGAAATAACGGCCCTCATACTGACAGTGATGTTAGACGTAAGCTTCGATAGCCAGGGCAGCTTTGAGAATTTTCTCGGGCCCGGAAAAAGAGGATACGGCTGAAAGGAAGGAAAAGACAGGAATAAAAAGCGAGGGAGAACTTATGAAGGAAACTAGGATGAAAAGCCAACTTACCACTCGTGAGAGAATCCTCTCGCTCAGATGGCCTTCAATGTCGGTCAACCTCCTGAATTCGCGGCCGAACTTGCTCCTCTTGGCAGGGCGGGAAGGCCCACCTTCCATCTCAAAAGGGCAGGATTTCTCTCCCATCTCAAAAAGAGCTTGACTCCCCGAACCACCAATGGATGATCTTTTGTTAAGGAGCAAAGGAGTACTTATAGTGAAAAGGGGGGTAAAAAGGTAAATGTAAAGCATTTATGACAAGTTACCGTGGTGAATTTTAACCGAATAAATCTTGTCTGATTTGTGTCGTGTTTTCTCCTGCTCCTGTATTGATGTGCGGATGTCCTGTACAGTTGAATGTAATTTTACTTCTTATGAAATAAATCCTTCTTCACTGCTTGCTGTTCGGTGCAGGTTCCAAGAACAAAATAAGAAAGCAAGAGGGCGCCATTGCCCTACCATGTCCGACCATCAGTCACCCCGGTGACTGACCCCACTGTGTCATGCATCCTACTATATGATATCTACGCTATTAGAGCACGTCAAGGACCTTATGCCTTGGATGAATCTGGAGTTTGAGTTCCCTCTAACAAAAACAGTGATAACTCCAGAGGAGTTCAGGACGTACGGATAGGCCGTTAGGTTGTGATAACATGGGAACGATGGTTCCATTCGGTGAATCGATGCGTGGATAAACGGGCCCCGGCTCAGTATCGTCTCATCGAATCGGTATCCTGACCCGTCCTAAGCAACTTAACAATATTATCCTTGGCTATTTTCTACTTTTAGTTTGTTTTAATTTTTCCTTTAAACCCAGCATGCATTCATGTAGGACTCTGATATCACTGTGGAAGATCATTCTTTTAACTCGATTGTGAGAGGCGCTGTGCTTAAATTCTTGACTAATACGGGATGTTCCATTCTGAATCGAGTACTGAGTTTCTGTGAAACCATCTTGGGCTGCTTGGCTGAAAGAGACCTTTGTTTGGATTTATCAGCTACCCTTTTTATTTACTCCATTGGACCCACCTTGGTCGCAGCACTTCCACATTGGCTGGTAACCGCTCCCCAAGGTGAAACCTGCGGGTCTACGACTCAGGTACTTCCACGCCGAGAAGTTGGTCCCTCTTCCTGTTAGTCTTTTGTTATGTCCAGCCAAACAACCGTTGATTTCAGAGGACATTCTTCAAGGTTGTTTCATTGAAACTCAGGAAAGATTCCAATCACGTAGTGTTAAAAAACGTGTCTCATCACGCCTTGGCATCCACTTTTCAGTCCATTCTCCACTCCACTTCATTACACATCTATTTCATTCCACTCCGTGCCATTCCCCTGCAAAGCAGATGCCAAGGCGGGGCAGCTGTAGACACGTCATTTTAACATTATGCGGAGCAGATCCCGTATTACACTAAGACGCCCCAAAGCAGCTCGCACGGTTAAGTCAGTTGAGTGGCCTCCAATTTTTATCTGGTAAACCTCAATTGTAGTTTCTTAATAAAACTCCTGTTAATAGGCTTGTGGCCATCCTATTTTCTACATAAAAAAATAATAAAAAAATGTGTGTCAATGGGCTTGGCCCATTCTTATTCTAAGAATAATTGGATAAGGGGAAGCTCATCAAGTGTTAATGGGCTCATGTGATAATGGGCTTGGCCTCTTCTTATTATAAGAATAAATAAATAAATTTTAATAAACTTGACCCCATCCTTTACTACCATTTTTACTCTCTTCCCACCTTATCCGGATCTTGCCCCCTCTCTTTAATATTCTCTCTCTCTCCCATTTCTTCCCTTCTGAGGCATCTCCCCACCCTCTCACGTAAGAACCCATAGCCACCTCCACCTCCCGTTTTTCCACTCCTTGCCTCCTACTCACGACAAGCACCTCCACCATCTCCCCTCCCTCTCTCCTTCTCTCCCTCTGCAGCCATCTCTCCCTCTGCGACCACCACCCTCACCTCCACCGTCTCCCCTCCCTCTTTCTCTTTCTCTCCACCCCCCCTCTTCCTTACGCAGCCACCCCCCTCTCTCTCACCGGCTCTACCCTTCCCACCTTCGGCAGCCACCACACAAGCCACCCTCACTATCTCCCTCTTCTCTCCCTGTATTCTTCTCCTCCCTCTGGTCCTCTCTTTCTCCCTCTCCTTTCCTCTCTCTTTCTCACTCGCCCTCCTTCTCTCCCTCTGCAGCCGTCTCTCCCTCAGTTCTCTCCCGTATTCCCTCTCTGCTCCTCTCCTCTCTCTTTTCCCCTCCATCTCTCTCTCCCTGTTTCCTTCATTCTCCCTATGTTATCTCCCTTTCTCTCACGGTTTTCTCCCTTTCTCTCTCACTCTCACGCCTTCATTCTCTTCCCCCCTCTCCCCCATTCTCCTCTCACTTTCTCTCCTTCTCTCTCCATTTTCTTCTCTTTCCCTCAACCTCTCTCTCCCTCTTTCGTGTAAAAAAACTCAAAAAAAAAGTTCTTTCTTGAGTTCGCAGGGGGGGCCTCGTCGCCCGTGCCCCCCCCTTTTGAACTCTAGGGCCGCAACGGCCCTTTTGTTCTGGCCGCGGCACCCGCCGCATCCCGCCTCCGCCACCGCGCTCTGGCCGCCCAGCCGCTCCCGACGCCGCCGGCCGCGGCCCCCGTCGCAGCCCACACGCTGCCGCCCGAGCCCCGGCCACCGCCACGCTCCGCCCCCGCATGCTGCCGCACGAGCCCCGGCCACCGCCTGCTCCCCCCGCCGCCGCTGCCGCTCCCGTCTCCGGCCCGTCTTGGGCGCTGCTCCCGCCCCCGACGCCGCCTCCAGCTCGCCAGCACCACTGCCCCGACGCCGCCTCCAGCTCGCCACGCGGCCTCCCTCGCCACCATTCGCCGTGCACCGCCGCCCTCCCTGCTGCGGCCACCGCCACTGACGACCCCCCTCTCTCACTACCCCTTTCACTCTCTCTCTCTTTCTCTCTCGCCGCACTGCGGCTCTCTCTCTCTCTCTCTCTCTCTCTCTCCCTCTCTCCCTCTTCTGTTTCGCGCCCCCCTCTCACTCTCTCTTTTTTTTATTTATTCTTTTTTTTCTCCCCTCCCCCTCTCCTCTCCTGCTATCTCGATCTCTATCTCATTCTTTTTTTAAAAAAAAAATCCCTCTCCCTGTTACCCTCTCTCTTTCTCCCTCTCGTTACTCTCTCTGATCTCCCCCCTCTCGTTCTTTTCTTCTTCTTTTTTCCCCATCCTTTTATTTTATTTCTTTATCCCCCCCCTGCTTCTCACTCCTCCCTCTCTCTCCCTCTCTCACGTGTCTCTCTCTCTCTCCCTCACTGTCTCTCTCTTTTATTTTATTTTTACTCCTTTCACTCCCTCCCCCTATCACGTTCTCTCTCACTCTCTTATATATATATATATATATATATATATATATATATATATATATATAACATTATATATATATACCTCTTATATAATTCTTATATATTCTCTGCATATATATGCTGCATATATATAAAACTAATATAAAAAAAAATTCTAAAAAAAAGGGGGAAGAGTCGTTCCCTCTCTCTTCCTTTCTCTCTCCAACTCTCTCTCCTCCAATCTATCTTTCGTAAGTATATTCTTATGTGTATATATAGGTATGCATGCATGAGTGTTCTTGCAGATGCGTGTGTGTAAGTGCGTGTATGTGTCCGTATGGAATGAAAGAGATGCTCCAGACTGATCAGTGTTGAAGCCCGTGAAATGAAGAAGGTTGAGTTCCCTGGGTGGTCAAGTGCACTAGGGAAGCTGTTCTGCTGTGCTGCGTGCCTGGTTCATCCTCACCTTGCCGAAGAAGCTCATCCAAAGCCCATCATCCATCTCTAAATAAGTTTTCTCCCCCCTTGTTGTCTGGTTTTCATTCAGTTAGTTACATATGCATGCATTACTTGTCGTTCATATAGTGTCTCTCTTCCTGAGAGACCCCTCTTTGTTCATTCATCATATCATCTACCTACCTTTTCATGTCTAAAAGGGGTTTTTAAATACTACCAACCAGGTTAGTGTTCTCTTATGCTATTCTCAATATCAGCTTCTAAAGAATTGATGCTACACCACCGTCGTCCTTATCTCGTTGTTGTTTCTCTTCATTTGTTTTCCGTGCAGGGTTAACCAGTCGGGGATCCCGCTTCTTCCGTCGACCAAAAGAGTAGGAGGTCATCCCTCCTTTTGAGGTACCCGGCTATTGTCTCTCTCATCTATCCTAGTTCTTTCCTTCATCATTATTATTTGATGTTAAATTTCCATCTTCATCCTCCTTTACGTTTCGTTTAACAATAAGTCTATCTCCTCTCCCTTATTAGTATTATATATCGTTAAAACTCCATCTCCGTTCTTCTCTGTCTTATCTAAAATAAAATTTTCATCCTGTCTATATTTTCTTAGTATTCTTTTCCTATATCGTACTACCTTATTCTACCATCTATCACCCGATTTCTCTCTTTGCTCTCTCATCTTTCTCTAAAAAAGGCATAAAAGCATAAAATAATAATAAAAGCAACAAAACCCCCAAAAAAATATAATAATAATAAAGATAAAACACAAAAAAAGAATAGTAAAATCAGGGTAACCAAAGCAAGGCCCTCTTCGTCGGCTGGCCGATCGAAGAGGAAGAGAGGACCCGCACTGCTCCCGCTTCGGCGGCGAACGCGATCAGACATTTCCTGTGGGGCTCTCAGCCCCTGGCGATCACATCCCCTTCCCCTTTTCTTTCCTGTCAATTTTCCTTTTTGTTTAAATCCTGCGACGGAAGTCATTCCTCGCGAAGGTGTACGTGACGGAAGTCATTCCTCGCGAAGCCTTTTTTTTTTATTCTGTCATTTCATTCCTTTAATTCCTGTCTAAACCCTGCGACGGAAGTCATTCCTCGCGAAGGTGTACGTGACGGAAGTCATTCCTCGCGAAGACTTTTTTTTATTCTGTCATTTCATTCCTTTAATTCCTGTCTAAACCCTGCGACAGAAGTCATTCCTCGCGAAGGTATACGTGACGGAAGTCATTCCTCGCGAAGCCTTTTTTATTTTGTCATTTCATTCCTTTAATTCCTGTCTAAACCCTGCGACGGAAGTCATTCCTCGCGAAGGTGTACGTGACGGAAGTCATTCCTCGCGAAGCCTTTTATTTTGTCATTTTTTTCCCTTTGATTTCTGTCTAAACCCTGCGACAGAAGTAATTCCTCGCGAAGGTGTACGTGACGGAAGTCATTCCTCGCGAAGCCTTTTCATTCTGTGATTCTATTCCTTTAATTTCTGTCGAAACCCCGCGGAGAGTAATACCTCGCGGTGGTCTTATGTATGTACATATAATATTTATTATTTATGCTGCAATAAAAATCCCGTAAGGCCAATGTCTTGCGGTGGTCTTAATATATACATATACATTCATTATTGCTGATAATATTATATTGCTGTTAGAACCCCACAAAGACCAATGTCCTGTGGTGGTGCGTCTTGGTTCGTATTATCCTTGTAATTGTCTGGAGAATGATATTCCATTGCGATTTCTGAGTCTTCGTGCCTCCCCATTTCTGTTACTTAGAGTCTCGGATTCTCCGGTATATGAAAAAATGCTCGTGGAACGGTAAGTCACGCTTACTGGAAAGGGGTCAGTTTGCGCGAGAGGGTCTTCCGACCCCTATCTCCGCCACGTATCGGAGTCCGTTTCGCATCCTTCTTTCCTTTCTCTCCTTTATGTTCTTTCTCTTCTTGAGCTGATCTCGTCATTTCCATCTATTAGGACAGACGAGGGTGGACGTCCCTTGCCGTCTCCACCTCTCTGACAATCACCTTTTCATCATTACTTTACATCATCGTTTCTTTCCCCCGAGGGTGGACGACACTCTTTTGCCGTCTACAGATAATTACATTATTTAAATTTATTTTCAAACAAAAATTATTAGATAATTAGTTTGAATTTAAATTTAAATTATTGGCATATTTAAATTTTGAATTTAAATTTGATTATTGGATAATTAAATTTAAATTTAAATTTAATTAATTATCTCAATTACATGCCCCTATAGAAAATGATGGTTCTTTACGTGCTTTACTTTATTTACCTTGTATTGGCCTGCTTGTGTGTTTAATTTTAGTTAATCATGCTCTGATTTTTAAAATTAAATAAAGCTAGCCTATTTTTGTTTGCACATCCCATTTTTTAAATTCAAAAGTAAGGATTATTGTTTGAAAATAACCCTTGATTGATTTTACTTGAATGGGTTGGCAAGTGATCATGGACTTGGATTAATGTAATTAATTGGGGTCTGTGAACCTCCTTTCTCTCTCTATTAAAATTCCAATGTACTTCTATCTTCCTCCATTGTTGTACTCGCCCTAAGGGCTGCTGAAATTTGAGTCACATGTAATTTAATTTTTCCGGCCTGCGTGCCGTGTAAAAGTTGTAATTGATGCGGCGTCGGAGTTTGAAAGCGCGGAGCACACCCGACGAGGACGATCCAGCTGCTTTGGAAGCGGGCCGGATGTCTTAGTTACATTAGGGTTAAAGTCCATGATCACTTGCATTTATTTTTTGCATTGGATGTATTTATTTTGTGCAAACTACTAGGTACGGTAAATATATTAGATATATTTATATTACCACCTAGGGTGAGATCAAGATAAAATTAAATTCCCTCGCGATTAAATTTTTGATCTGGTAAGCGTGGCTCTAGGAGTCATCATGGCCCTCCATCATTATGGAGTGAATGAACGTCTTCATTTCATGGATTTGTTGTGCTTTCCACAAGGTCCATGAGTTTGGGGGCGGGATTAAACTCCAAGGCTCGGCCTCAATGGGGTGAGGAATTGAACTCGGCTTTGTTGTGCTTTCCACAAGGGTCGGGTCATGAACTCATTGCTATGTAGTAATGATGGCTAGATCTAACCGAGAATATCCTTTGTTGTGCTTTCCACAAGGGGATGATTTCTCGGGGGTCGAATATCGGATATTGCATTAGATGCAAGTGCTTGTTGACTGCCCTTGAGATGATGTATGGCTTGTTGTGCTTTCCACAAGGTCGTACATCAGTCTCGTTGGGATTCCGACCCACTAGGTAGATCTCGCTGATCTCCCGTTCTATATACTGAGGGTTATATAGTCCGATCAAAAAATAGTGGGACTAACTAAGATAGAAAACCACATCTAAGTTAGAATTTGAACACATGCTAAGTTGTCTTTTATTTCTTATCCAGATTACAATGTCGTCGTCCAACCCCCTCCGCGGCATCTTGGATGTAAAAAGATTAACTGGACCGAATTACTCGGATTGGCTGCGTAATCTACGCATAGTCCTTACCGCCGAAAAGATTACGTACGTGTTGGACATGGTTCATTCTGAGCCAGCTCCTGATGCCGACGAGGGCGAGTTACTGGCTTATGCCAAGTGGTCTGAGGACTCATCCCTTGCCCAATGTTACATGTTGGCCTCTATGGCTCCCGAGCTACAGAGGTAATTTGAAAAGACTGATTGTAGAAGTATACTTCTCAATCTACGCCAGCTCTTCGGGGAGCAGGGTAGGATTGAGAGGTATGACATCTCAAAAAGGCTTTTCAAGACACGGATGTCTGAGGGTTCATCAGTGCAGGCCCATGTACTGAAAATGATGGAGTGGGTTGAAAGACTCAATGCATTGGGGTTCAAGTTGGATCTTGAACTATGCATTGATCTTATACTCCAGTCATTGCCTGATTCCTTTTCTTCCTTCATCATGAACTTTAACATGAACAGGATTGAAGCAACTCTCCCAGAGCTGCTCAATATGTTAAAGAGTGCTGAAGGAACCATGCAGAAAGATAAACCATCTTCGTCTGTAATGGTTATTGGCCGGGCCAACAAGAAAAGGAAGGCCTCTCAAATATCCACCACGAGTAACAAAGGGAAGGGAAAGAAAAAGGCCACGGGTAAGCAACTCGCCAAAGTTGACAAAGGGAAGGGCAAGAAGAATGAAAAGAAAGATAAATATTTTCGATGCGGGGAAACTGGGCATTGGAAAAGGAATTGCAAGGTAATTCTAAATGAAGGTATTTTTGTCATAGACCTTAATTTGTCATATATGGAATCCACATCATGGGTATTGGATACTGGATGTGCATCTCATATCTGCAATTCTGTGCAGGTACTGGCAAATAGAAGGCGATTGAGAAAAAAGGAGATTGAACTGAGGATGGGCAATGGAGCTTTAGTTGCTGCCAAAGCTGTCGGGACTGCACGCCTCAGTTTACCTTCAGGAGTCATTCTGGAGCTGAATGAATGTTATTATGTTCCTAATATTATTAAGAACATTATTTCAATCTCTGGCTTGTATAACATTGGATACACATTAGCTTTTAATAGCACTGGGTGCTCTATAATGAATAATGGTTTGATTATAGCCAATGGTTCATTAGTCAATGGTCTTTATGTATTAGATACACGTTCTAATGTTATGTAAATTTTCAATGTTGATGAAGTGAATTCTGCATATCTATGGCATTGCAGACTTGGTCATGTAGGTGAGAAAATAGTATCTCACTTACACTCAAATGGGTATTTGAATTCGTTCGAATATAAGCCATTTGATACCTGTGAGTCGTGTCTCATGGGAAAAATGACCAAGGCTCCCTTTGGTGGACATGGTGAGAGGGCTGTTGACCTTCTCGAGCTCATACACTCGGATGTGTGTGGACCCATGTCCATAGAAGCAAAAGGAGGTTATCTCTATTTCATTTCTTTTATTGATGACTTCTCTAGATATGGCTATGTGTATTTAATGAGACATAAGTCACAAGCCTTTGAGAAGTTTAAGGAATACAAGAATGAAGTAGAGAAACAGACTGACAAAAGTATTAAGGCTCTTCGATCGGATCGAGGAGGTGAATACTTAAGCCATGAATTCACTTCTTATCTTAAAGACCATGGAATAGTTTCTCAATGGACACCACCGTATACACCACAGCATAATGGTGTATCCGAGAGGAGAAACAGGACCTTGTTAGACATGGTCCGATCCATGATGTCTATGTCAGGACTACCCTTATCTCTCTGGGGCTATGCGTTAGAGACTGCGGCTTATTTATTGAATAGGATATCAAGTAAATCAGTTCCTTCTATTCCATATGAGATATGGAAGGGCAGGAAACCAAATTTTAATCACATTAAAATTTGGGGGTGTCCTGCTCATGTAAAGAAGAACGAGAGTGATAAGCTTGAGTCAAGAACCGATAAGTGTAGGTTTGTGGGATATCTAAAGGAGACGTTTGGATATTATTTCTATCACCCTTCTGAGCAAAGGGTCTTAGTGGTCAAGAGAGCTGTATTTCTGGAAAGAGAATATCTACTCCAGAAAAATAGTGGGAGCCAGATAGAACTGGACGAGGTCCAAGAACCACAACCCATAGACACAAACTCATTAGATGAGACTGTATCGGTTGATCCTATTCAAGGTGAAACACTGACACTACGGAGATCTGGTAGACTACCGAGAGAACCTGAGAGATATGTTGGACATGTCTCAGAGGGGTCCTCTAAGGTATGTATCGATGAGGATGATGATCCTCAGTCGTACCAGGAGGTGATCCGTAGTGTAGACTCCGAGAAATGGCAAGAGGCAATGGATTCAGAGATCCAGTCCATGTACACCAATAAAGTTTGGAACTTAGTTGATGTACCCAAAGGGAAGGTCCCTATCGGCTGCAAATGGATTTTCAAAAGGAAAATCGGTGCAGATGGACAGATTGACACATACAAGGCTAGACTAGTGGCGAAGGGATATCGTCAAAGGCAAGGCATTGACTATGACGAGACATTTTCGCCGGTAGCCATGGTTAAGTCAATCAGAATCCTCCTTGCCATTGCTGCATACTTGGATTATGAAATCTGGCAAATGGATGTGAAGACAGCTTTTCTTAATGGAAATCTGTCAGAAGAGGTGTACATGGTACAGCCTGAAGGATTCACCTCCAAGCTACATCCTAATAAGGTATGCAAACTTCAAAGGTCCATTTATGGATTAAAGCAGGCATCTAGAAGCTAGAACTTAAGATTTGACGAGGCTGTCAAATCTTTCAACTTCATTCGGAATGAAGATGAACCATGTGTTTACAAGAAGGTCAGTGAGTGCTCAGTGACCTTCTTGGTCCTTTATGTTGATGACATCTTACTCATTGGGAATGATGTAGGGATGTTGACAACAACTAAGTCTTGGTTGTCCAAGACTTTCTCCATGAAGGATTTGGGAGAAGCATCCTATGTGCTGGGCATAAGGATCTATCGAGATAGATCTAAAAGGATGCTAGGATTATCCCAATCCATGTACATAGATACCATCCTCAAAAGGTTTAGGATGAAAAATTCCAAGAGAGGTCTCATTCTCATGAGACATGGAATTTGCCTATCCAAGGGGATGAGTCCTAAAACTTCTGAGGAGGTGGCACACATGAATAAGGTACCCTATGCTTCGGCGATAGGGTCAATCATGTATGCAATGCTATGTACACGGCCTGATGTTGCCAATGCTTTGAGCATTGTCAGTAGATATCAGGCAAATCCAGGCGAAGAGCACTGAAAGGCAGTAAAGGGCATCCTTAAGTACCTGCAAAGGGCTAAGGATCTTTTTCTGCTTTATGGAGGAGATGACTTACAGCTTAGAGCTTACACAGATTCTAGTTTCCAGTCAGATCCAGATGACTGCAAATCCATGTCTGGATTTGTATTCATGTTGAATGGAGGGGCAGTCAGTTGGAGAAGCTCCAAGCAAGACATGACTGCAGACTCGACGACGGAGGCAGAATATATTGCTGCAGCAGAAGCTGCTAAGGAAGCCGTCTGGATGAAGAAATCATCTTGGAACTTGGCGTAGTTCCCGAGATAATAGCTCCTATCCCATTATTTTATGATAATAATGGGGCCATCGCCCAGGCGAAGGAACCGAGATCTCACCAAAGGTCAAAGCATATTCTCAGGCGCTTTCACCTTATTCGGGAGATTATTGATCGTGGAGATGTGATGGTAGAGCGTGTACCGTCAGAAGACAACATAGCAGATCCACTGACTAAGCCTTTGACACAGACTGTATTTGAGCGTCATCGGGATAAGATGGGCCTCAAAGTTGTGGGCAATTGGTTGTAGTTCAAGTGGGAGATTGTTAGTGTTGGTGTGCTACAGGCCAATTTCAGGTCGGGTAGGCCCAATAGTTGTACGATCTTGTTCATTATTAATAAAGTGGTGATTGAGCGTAAATATGCGATTGTGTTACTTTACGTTGTCCCTAGGATATGTGGTTATAAAGTCAGCTCGAGATGGGATCTCGAACATGAGATTGACTTTACATGTACACATACCTTAAAACTGTTCCTGGTTGGAGGGTAATCACTCGGGGACTTTGATTACCTATTAAACCAGTACACATGATGTGTCAGTGACCAGTCTCATGGTCATTGGTGCGGGGCACCAACACATATGTGTAGGTGTATGTCCTTGGAGGATGTACACTGAACTGATCCGCTATTGGATCTTCAGATGGTTGATTATACCTAATGTCAACTGAAGATCTAACTGTCTCAGTAGCATCGTTGGTCCTTTGACCTGAGGCATTGATCGGATCTTACACGAGGACTGGATTGGTTTAATTGCTTGGCTAAGTGACTTTAACCATAAGTCATGAGTTGCCGAGTCATTAACCACTCCAGGATACGTGTAAAGATCATCAATGGTCAAGAGGGGATCGCTCACTGTCGGGTATATATCAGACAGTTAATGGGTCATGACATTGACGCTCCGTTAAATCCCTGGCCAGGGTCGTGTGAGTTCGTTTAGAACGGACGTCATACACTTTAAGGAGGTCATAGTCAAATGGCACGATCATGGGGTTTGACAGATACCGTACCCTCGATCGTACCAGACTCATAGAAGGAGCGAGGGATTATATCGATGCGGTAACTGTGGACTTACAGGTACCAGACAGGTTGGTTTAAACCCGGCGTCCTCTATGATCACACGGATTTGCTTGACCTAACGTGATTGTAGGTTCGGAATGAATTAAACCATTATTCGACTCTTGTAGAAGCGAATAATACGTTTAATTTACTTCTAATTAGGAATTAGAAGTTAATGGGCCTTAAACTAGAGTGACTATGGGCCTAGAGGATCACACACAATAGATTCTTGGGTGACGGATAATTATTATACAAATGTATGTATTATTTCCTTTTAATTCCTTTTGGAAAGGAGTGTAAATGGAGTTTAATACATATGTATAATATGAGATATGATATATATACAGTTTCGATCTTTTGGAGCCCTTTTCTAATAAGCCTAAACTCTATATATAGCCATCTACGTGAGTTCATTCGAACTCTTGGCTTCTCCCTTCCAACCCCCCTTAATGCTAATCAAGCATTAAGCATTAAGGATAGGTTAAGCCTCCCCCCTTTCTACCCCTTGCTCTCTCTCTCTCCAGAAGGTGTTAGAGCCGGGGAAAGTTGTGCCGGGGAGGTACCGTCGCTGCGCAAGGGTCCGTGTGGATCTGCTTTAGAGGCCGTACAGCTGTGCGGCTCGTTATTCTGCATCGGGCATCGCGGACAGCGTCGTTCCGCGCAAGGTGAAACACGCAACCCGTAATTCCATAACACCGGGATCGGGCAAATGAAATTTTTGTTATCCGCTGCGTCACCCGTAGGTGCTGTGCAAAACCTTACAGGGTGTAGTTCTTGCTTTTTATGCACCCAAGGCAGGGTAAATTCTTCTTCTTTGTTTACGTGCCCCCATATCGGGGTGTATTCCTCTCTTCATATGCTTCCCAAAGCCGGGGGATGTTGTTTGTTCTGCTTCAGATGTCCCCCCCTGGGGGGGGTTAATGTTACTTCATGGACTCCGAGCCTGGGGTATGCTCCTTCAAAGGTCCCTAAGCCGGGGTGGATTCTCTTTTCTTCTCATGCTCCCAAGGCGAGATGTAGCTTCTTCAAGTACCCCTAAACAGGAGCGGATTCTTTATGGCTTGTATGTCCCCTGGCGGGGTATGCTTCTTCTTCAAATATCCCTAGGCCGGGGTGGATTCTCTTTTCTTCTCATGCTCCCAAGGCGGGATGTAGCTTCTTCAAGTACCCCTAAACAGAAGCGGATTCTTTATGGCTTCTATGTCCCCTGGCGGGGTATATTTCTTCTTCAAATACCCCTAGGCCGGGGTGGACTTCTCTTCATATGCCCCTGAGTCGGGGCGTGTTTTTTATAGCTTCTAGGCCCTCGAGGCGAGGTATGCTTCTTCTTCAAATACCCCCGAGACGGGGGTGTGTTTCTTGGCTTCATATGCCCCGGACGTGGGGTATATCTTTTGTTTCTTATGCCCCCGAGCCGGGATGTAGCTTCTTGGCCTCATATGCTGCCGAGGCGAGGGGTATGTTGCTTCATGTGCCCCCGGGGGGGATGCATTTTACCTCTACTGCCCCGTGGCGGGGTACATCTCTTGGCTTCTTACGCCCCCAAGGTGGGGTGTGTTTTCTTCTTGTGCTCCCGGGGTGGGCTATGTTGCTTTTTGCACCCCAAAGGTGGAGTGTACTTATCTTCAAGTGCCCCTGAGTCGGGGCGTACCTGTGTCTTACATGCCCCCCTGCGGGGTTAGCTTGGCTTCTTGTGCACCCGGGGCGGGATGAGTTCTTCTCCTTTGCATGCCCCTGAGTCAGGGCATGTTCTTTATAGCTTCCAGGCCCTCGAGGCGAGGTGGGCTTCTTCTTCAAATACCCCCGGGATGGGGGTGTGATTCTTGGCTTCATATGCTCCCAAGACGGGGTGTATTTTAATTCTTCTCATGACCCCAGGCCGGGGTGGAGTTCTCTTCAGTTACCCCTGAGTCGGGGTTGATTCTTCTACCTCTTATGCCCCAAGGTGGGGTGCACTTCTCTTCATATGCCCCCTAAGCCGGGGTGCAACTCTGCTTCTTCTCATGACCCCAGGCCGAGGTAGTCTCTTCTTCTTATGCTTATGTGCTCCCGCATTGGGGCGTATTCCTTTCTTCACGTGCTCCCCTAAGCCGGGGAATATCGGGTGTTCTGCTTCATATGCCCCCCGGGGGGAGGGGGTATATATATGTTACTTCATGGACCCTGAGGACGGGATGTATTCCTTCTTCGAATGCCCCTAGGTCGGGGTCAATTTTTCTCTTCTTATGTTCTCAAGGCGGGACGTAACTTCTTCAAATGCCCCTAAACCAGAGCATATTCTTTTATGGCTTCTATGCCCCCAGGTGGGGTATATTTCTTCTTCAAATACCCCGAAGCCGGGGTGTATTCTTGCTGCTTCTTATGCTCCCGAGGCGGGATGTGACTTCTTCAAATGCCCTTAAGTCGGGGCGTATTCTTCATGACTTCTATGCCCCCTGGCGGGGTATGTTTCTTCTTCAAATGCCCCTATGCCAGGGTGTGTTCTTATACTTTTTGCTCCCCTCAGGGCGAGGTGCATTCCTCTCCATATGCCCCTAGCATGGAGTGTGCTTTTGTTTCTTATGCCCCCAGGTCGGGGTACATTCCTTCTTCATATACCCCTAAGCCAGGGCGAGTTTCTCTTTTTGTGTGTCCCCAGGCCGAGGTGAATTCTTCTTCCGCCCCAGAGTGGGGTGGATTCTTCTGCTTCTTATGCTCCCGCGGCGGGTGTGTGTGTTTCTTTTCCAAACACCTCTAGAACATGGGTGTATTCTCTTATGGCTTCTATGTCCGGGACGGGACATGTTTTGCTTCTTGTGCCCCTAAGCCGGGGTGGACTTCTCTTCGAGTGCCCCTGAGTCGGGGCGTAACTGTGTCCCACATGCCCCCATGCGGGGTGAGCTTAGCTTCTTGTGCACCCGAGGCGAGGTGTGTTATTACTTCAGATGCCCCCACGCGGGGTGAGTCCTTCTTCTTCTTACGCCCCTCAAGACGGAGTGCGTTCCTTTTCATATGCCCCCAACCCGGGGTATGTCCTTTGTCTCTTATGCTCCCGAGTCGGGGTATACTTTTTGGCCTCATATGCTGCCAAGGAGAGGTGTATGCTGCTTCTTATGCCCCCGGGGTGGGGTGTGTTTCTTTTTTCTGATGTCCCTAAGTCGGGGTTTGCTTCTTTATTTGTGTACCCCCGGGCCGGGGCGAATTCTTGCTTCTTAGTCCCCGTGGCGGGGCATGGTCTTTGCTTCTTATACCCTCATGACGAGGTGGATGCATGCTTCATATGCCCCCGTACCGGGGTATATTTCTTCCTCGAATGCCCCTAAGCCGGGGTGTGGGCTCTGCTTCTTATGCCCCAGAGCGGGGTATGCTTCTCTTCATACGCCCCTAAGTCGGAGTGTATTCTTTTGCTCTTTATGCCCCTAGATCGGGGTGAAACTATGTTGCTTCTTATGCCCCCAAGGCGGGGTGTGCTTCTCTTCATGTGCCCCACAGTCGGGGTATGTCTTCTGCTTCTATGCCCCTGGACCGGGGTATGTTCTCTTCTTCAAAGGCCCCTGAGCCGGGGTGTAGCTTTGTTGTCTGTTATGCCCCCGGACGGGGTAGAATCTCTTCATGTGCCCCCAAGAGCGGGGTGTATATCTTCTTTTGCCTCCTATGCCCCCATGGCGTGGTATATCTCTTCTTCTTATCCCCCCCATGGCGGGGTATGTGCATGCTCTCTTCGGGAGTGGTGGCCGTGCTTGGCCCCATTGCTATAAAGCATTCCCCACAGCGGGTAGCCATTCACCAAGCTACAATCGTTGCTCGATGGGTCTTTTAACAGCCACTCGGGGGGGGGGGGGGGGGGGGGGGGGGGCGTTTTGTGCCGGACGGAGGCAGCAGGAAGGAGGAACGGGCCGGGTCATTACACCACGGACTCAGGGCCTCCTAGAGTCGGGCGGGATACCGGGTTTCTTGTTGCTCTTTTGGTCGGCGATGCTGGCCGACTTTTCTTCTTTTCTTCTTTCTCTTTTTTTTTCTTCTCTTCTTTTTTGTATGATTGACCAGGGTGGAGGTGCAGGAGAGCGCTCACCCCCTCAGGGAGGGGATGAGTGGTTCGCTCCACAGCATCAACCCCATAGTGGTAATCTTTGTTCAGCACGGGTCTCGACGGACGTGGCCGTACAACCCTCTCTTGCCAATTCTTTATCTTCTTTTTTTTTGCTTCTTTATTTTCTCTCTCTTTTTTTTCTTCTCTTCTCCTTTTCTTCTTTTCTTCTTTTCTTCTCTTCTTTTCTTTCTTCTTGAGGGAAACGGGGGGGGCTTGATTTCCCCTTCCTTCTCTTCTCTTTCTCTTCTCCCCCTTTTTTATAACAGCCCCCCACGATTCCTGGAAGCTGCATATGCTTCGAAGCAGCATCCTCGAGGCCGCAAAGGCAGCTGCGCCGAGTCTGGATTTTCTTCCCATAGGGCTGGCGAAGACAGCACATGCAATTCATCAAAGCAGGAAAACATCATTTATTAGGGGGGGCCATGAGGCCCTGAATCCCGGCGAAGAGATGAAGGGTGGTTTCGGTCCCACCGGGCGTGCCAGACTTGTGGACGCACTTTTTTTCACTTATTATTCTCTTATTGGTTTGTTCGTTTATTGAGTGCGTGGGCGTGCCAGTCACCGGAGTGACAATTTATTCGGGCTCCGAAGAGCCCATGGTGCACTCGATCTGACTTCGTCAGACGATTGTGTGGTTCGTGTCGAGACCGAAACCCGCCGTGCCATAAAGGTCACGACGTCATTTACATCCCCCATACGAGGGAACACCCTTGATTAAACGCCGGGATTCAGGGCCTCATGGCCAGAAGATTAATTATATGGAAGGTCTATTAGGAGGTATTGAAATCCTCGCGCTGAAGGCGGGAAGAAAAGCATTCGAGGTCATGTCGGTCATGTGCTGACCATTTAATGTTCGGACGAGTGTCCGGCTCGGGAAAAGTGCGATCGTCGCGGGAAGACCAGGAGCATATGTATGCCAGGATATGGCAACTTATTGTTCAGAAGAACGGAAAACGTTCGGCTAAACCTCGGTTAGAGCGCTCAGAAACCAGTAAATCTGTTGGCCCGGTGCAAGAGCAAGCTGCGACCATACTGCGGTGGGCCCCCCCGCAGTCGAAACAAGACTGCATGAGCGTCATTAATATTTCCGGTGCCAAGGGGCGACGAGGGAATATCCCTTGAATCGGCTGAAAAGCCCTGTGTCTAGGGAAGCGGACGATCGAAACGTGTCGGTCATTCGGGAGACCATTTAATATTCAGACGAGAGTCTGGCTTGAGAATATTGTAATCGTCGCAGGAGGACCTGGAACATATGCTTGCCGGGATACGGCAAGTTTATTATTCCGAGACACTGAAAATATTCGGTTGAATCTCAGTTGTTGTAACCGGAAACCAGCGAATCTATTGGCCCGATGCGAGATCAAGTCAGGACCATACCGGGGGCGCCTCCCGTGGTCCGAACGAGGCTTGCGCGGGCATCATTAATATTTCCGGCGTTGGAGGGCAACGGGGGAGAGTCCCGGGACTAGATTCCAGAACCGAAAACGTATTCGAAAGGAACAGGCTGTAGACCGAGGATATGAGCCAGACAATGACCATGATCGGGACGGGCCCGAGGTCTAAGTGTGGCCCACGGAGGTCTTATTGATATTCCCATGGAAGGAGTCCAGGGGTGGCGAGAGCCGTCTCGTTCTATTCTGATTCTGTCGATCACTTGCGGACCTTTTCATGTTCGAGCAAGGGCCCATATTGAAAGTGCGACGTGGGTGGAAACGACCCCGTACAAATGTATGCCGAGTTTACGGCAATTTCAATGAAAGAGCGGGAGCGAATCCCGTTAGAATGAATCCGATCTAACGGGCTATCGGCCCGGAATAATGCCGGCTCACGACCATATCAGGGCGAGAGCCGTCGGCCATGTTGGTTGCTCATGGGTCTTTTCATGTTCAGACACAGGTCTGCAATAGAAACGCGGCGAAAATCAGGGTGAACCCGTTCAAATGTCTGCCGAGCGTGCGGCAATTTTAGTAGTGGCTCGGAAGGGATCCGGCCTGAGAAACGAGTCCGGTTCAATCGGAATGTTGGCCCGAGGCGAGGTCGGGTCATGGCCAGTTCGGGATGATTCCCAAGGCTCAGGCCCAACTTGGGAGGGCGACATCGTTGTTCCTTCAGCACCGGGTCACGAGAGAGACGGGGCTGCAAAGCGGATTTTACCATCGTTTTATTATTACTTAGAGTTTTACTATTATTATTTGTTGATTTATGTATATCTTTGAGTGAGTTCGTTATTGCTATTTATTTATTTTTTTTCTTGTGATTTATTCATTTATTATTGTTATTGTTAGGTTTGTTTTTATTGTTTGTTCGTTTTATTATCATTCGTTTGCTTGTCGTGTTTCGTCAAATTTGTTATTATTATTTATCCTGGGTTATCATTTATTTATTTATCATTCTTGATGAGTTTGTTATTATTATTCATTCATCTTTGTTATCATTTATTTGTCTAATTATTATTATTGTTATTGTTCTTTTTAGCTTATTATTACTATTACTTATTCCTTTATTATTCTTATTTATTTATTCATTTTTTGAATTTGTTATTATTATTATTATTATTACTCATATTTTCTGGAGAGAGAATGGGCCATTAGAGGGCTAAGAGAAAGGCGTACCGCTGAAGGGCTGGGAGTGTGCCGCTGAAGAGCCTGAGGGTTGTGCCGCTGAAGGGCCGAGGAGTGTGCCGCTGAAGGGCCTGGGGACTGTGCCGCTGAAAGGGCTGAGTCGAAAAGGGTGCGTGCCGCTGAGGGCCAAAGGAGCGTGCCGCTGAGGGCCAGGGGAGGCGTGCCGGGGGAGGCCAGTAGGGGCGTGCCGGCGAAGGGCTGGCTGGGGCGTGCCGGCGAAGGCCTGATAGGGCGTGCCGGTGAAGGGCTGGCTGGGGCGTGCCGGGGAAGCGGCGGTAGGAGCGTGCCGGCGAGGGCCTGGCAGGGCGTGCCAGGGAAGGCCTGTAGGGGCGTGCCGACGAAGGGCTGGATTAAGTGTACCGGTGAAGGCCCACTCTCCCTCTAGTTCTTTTAAGGCTTTTCCTTTCTTCCTCTCTGATTTTATTAAGTGTGCAGAGGTTTCTTCTTTTCTTCTCTTGATCAGTTCCCATTCTTTCTCCCACGAGGACGAGTGTTCCAGTTGTTTAGTTGCCGTTCGATTTGGTTCTCTTTGAGTTGGTTGCGGTTCCATTGTATTGGTTGAAGCATTTTACCGTTGTTCTTTTCATTTGTTTGTTGCTTTCTTTTAGTCCTTCTTAACGTGTGATCGTTCCATTTGTTAGTTGTTTCTTTTTAGCTTTTTAATATGTTATCGTTTCTAGCAAAAAATTCGGCAGCATCTCCCCTTGACCCGAGCGTAAGGGAGATAAAGGAAATGCGCCCACAAGGAGTGGCGGAACCCGACAACTGGAGGTGGGCGCCCGAGAGCGGCAACACCTTTATAAGACTTTGAAAAACGTGGGAAAACAATGAGCCGAAGGCCCCCAAGGCTGGACGGGGTGGACTGAGGGTTGGCCTAGGCGTACCGGCCAAAGGCAAGCACAGGGTGCTCAAAGGGGGTGTACCGGCGGGGGACTGCCATGAGTGTGCCGGTCAAGGACCGGAAGGGTGAGGGTGTGCCGGTGAAGGCCATAAAGGCCGTGCCGGGGAAGGCCGCCAAGGCCGTGCCGGCGAAGGCCCGATGGGGGCGTGCCGCTGAAGGCCGCGAGAGGTGCTGGAGATGCCCAAGGGCGTGCCGTTAAAGGCGTATGGAGGGCGTACCGCTGAGGGCGCCCAGGGGTGAGCGGAGGCAAAAATGCCCGAGAGGAAATAAACCCTAATCAAAGGAGAAAGGGAGAGGGGGGGGGCATGAAACACCGAGGGATGTAAACACGGAAGACATGCGTTGGGGAGACGTCTGGGGAAACATTTGCAACACTTTCTATTCTTATTCTCATAAGAGGAGTGCCCCGGGGGGCTAATACATGGCGACGGGAAAGAAAACAAGGGGACAAAGAAAGAAAGAAAGAAGATATGATGGGGGGAGCATGGACTCCTCCCCTCCCGGACCTCACTCTCTCTCTTCGCTCACTCTCCTTCTCTTCCTCTCTTCACACCGGTGGTGGTGGACGGGATAGCAACGGGGGAGCCGGAGCCTCCCCTCTCCTTCTCCTCTTCTTCTCTTCTTCTTCTTCTGCTCTTCGCGCGGACGGCGGTGGACGGAGCAGCGGGAGGGGGAGGCAGAGCCTCCCCTCCTCTTCCTCTTTCTCTTCTTCTCTTCCCTCTGCGCTCAGACGGCGGCGACAAGTGAAGCGGCGAGCCCTCTCCCCTCTCTTCCTCCTTTTTCTCTTCTCCTTCTTCTTCTCTTCCTCTCTTCCTCTTCTCCTCTTCCCTCCTCTTCTTTTCTTCTTTGGGGAGCTTCCCCTGTGTATGCCTCTCCCTCCTCTTTTTCACAGCGAAGAGGGGTTTTTTTTATACCCCGGGCGGTGGGAGCCTCCGAAGGCGGGAAGCGTGCGACGAGCATTCAATGGGAGTTGACTCCCTTGTCCTGGATGGCAGGAGGAGTAGGCAGGTGGCCCAACGGTTGGTTGACACCTCAGGGAGCTCACTGCGCGCCAAGGACGCGTAGGGCATGGGCACCACGTCGTTCAGCCGTTGAAAAAAGGCTTAATGCTGTGCCGCTGGTGGGCTGAATAAGTGTGCCGTAGGAGGGCCAAAAGGGCGTGCCGCGGGAACACCCAACGGGCGTGCCGCTGAAGGCCCAGAAGAGTGTGCCGCTGAGAGCCCAAAGGGGCGTGCCGCTGGAGCCATGGGGCGTGTACCGCTGAAGGGCTCATGGGGCGTGCCTCTGGGGACCCTGAGGCTGTGCCGCTGAACAGCTTAAGGGCGTGCCGCTGAGGCCCATTGGGGTGTGCCGCTGAGGGCCTGCGAGGGGCGTGCCGCTGAAGCCTCCTGAGGGCGTGCCGCTGGAGACCCTGAGGCTGTGCCGCTGAACAGCTTAAGGGCGTGTCGCTGAGGCCCATTGGGGGCTGTGCCGCTGAAAGGCTCCAGGGGCGTGCTGCTGAAGCATCAAGGGGCGCCGCTGAAGGGCTAAATGGGCAGTTTTGAGCCCGTTGTGAGCACGAGTTGTGGCCCATTTAATTTTCTTCGAGGCCCATGGATTGTGGAGCTCTTGGTGGTTGATTTCTCTTCGCTGTCATATTTCCGGAGACGGCTTCACGGTAATGTGTGCATTTGTTTGGGGAGTCCGGGTGACCAGTCTTTTCGGGGCTTCTTCACTCGGTGCCGTTGTTGATGCTGGGCCGAGCAGGGTATCTGTGTGTGTAATTTTTGATGTCCACAAACTCTAAGCACCCAGTCAACATCTCGTCATCCCCTGGGTGAGGCCCAACCTAGCACGCCCACACCGGTTGCTTCCCCTTCGCATTACCAGCTCTAGAAAGCAAAAGAGTAGGAGTCGGCATCCGCCTGAGGCCATCCGTCTGCTGATGAGAAGAGGCAAGCACCGAAAGTAGCTCGAGCACCGGCATGTTGATCTACTCTTGAGACCAATACCGCTCCTGTGACCATGGCAAGATAGAGAGAAACAAGCGGAAGGGACAACCCTTCACGGGTCCAAAAGAACTAGAAAGAGGGGTGCTATTGGGGTAAGTTTCAGGTCCCCATGCTAGATCCAACAACTTGACCCACGACGCTTGGAGGACCCAGAGTGCCCAAACCGCCACTCGTACGTCCCATGCGAAGACCCAGTCTGACTTTCTCATACTGAACCACCCTCTAACCCGACTCAACGGATGTACCTGGCTCTCCCGCGGACCGAGCAGGGTTCGAATTTGAACAGCCCGCCAGCTTGACTATCCTCCGTACGTCTTCAACCTCCCGACAGGGGGGGTTGTTGCCCTAGCTGAGGCGGCGCCTCATCCTGCAACTCTGCCTTCACCCAGATTCAGACAATGATAGATATGTCGGTGAGGTCCGCTGTGACAACAGTGGGTATCGCCACCGGACTGGCCACCTAGATGACGGCGACGATCGCCGTTCGCGAGCCAATCGACCTGAAGCCCAACGAGCCCCATTCCACCCATCCAAAGCCACAGACTAGGAAGGCCAGGTCTTCTTCATCGTAGAGGAGCAAAGGGACTCCCTCAATGACTATCCGAATCCTCCTTACCTTCGGGTTGGGAAGGTTCCCTTGGTCTCCGACCACCGTTGGAGACGGAGAAGGGCTCTGCCCGCCGCCAGAAACCCAATCTCTGCCATCCTCGACACGGCTTCTTCCTCCTACCCCACCGCCAGAAACTTCGACCAGGACACACGAGAGACCTCCCAACTACCACCAGAACCTAACCTCCTCCGCCTCAACGGGCCCTTCCATCGGAGAGACACACAAACACCTCCTCAGCAAGTCATGCCTCCCTTGAAGGACCTCCTCCAAAACTGCCCCTGCTTCCAACCATCTCCAGTTTACTAGCCCCTTCAGTGGTGGATCTCCCTCCACCACCTCAGCGAAGGGTCGGTGACTCCCTGGGCTCCAGCGAACCTCTGCCAAAACTAGAGCCTTACCCCTATAGAACCGCCTTATGGGGCCACTCCTGTCACAGCGGAAACAGGTCAGTCCTTGCCCAGTGTCCAACCCCCCGTGCCTGGGAGTCCCACTGCCAGGGACTAGCTCCGACAGACGGCCACCCCGTCGAGCCATAAACCCCAGAGCTTCTCTCTCTAGAAAAGGCTAGAGAGAAGGTTCCAGAGCATTGATTTAAATGTAACTTCCATGTGTGTTAAGGGGCTGTGAGAGCACGGAATATTTTCACGTAGCAAAAATAAAAGACATACAAGAATGTTCTTGTTGAAAAGAAACATTCCCTTATAGATAGGGAGTCATTCCGCGGGTGCGCATCGTATCAGACGATTTGGGTTCCGGTGCTGGACCTCTCCCCACTAACCGTAGTCAGTGTTGATTTACATCGGCCTAACGTCCGAACACCTTTGTTTGACTGTCAAAGAAATCCCAAAGTCCTTCTATGGGGGTTCTGATGTTGAGGGCAAACTCTCTTGGAGGGTTCACAATGTCCACTCACTCACCACCGACCAATAACAAAGACTGAACTAGGGTTCAACTGAGGCCATGTTTAGGCAAAACCCTAGAATTTAGGAGCTTGAGCCGTAGGCATTTTCGAGGTGGAGAGAAGTTTTCTGGACCCTCAGGGTATTTTGATAATTTTACCCTCCCATGGATATTTTGATAATTTTACCAAGCCAGGGGTATTCCCGAAATTTTTAGGTTGGAAGGAGAGCTAAATAAGATTTCTAACTTCCAAAGGCACTCAGGCAATTTTCTGGAGGGTTTTGAGGGCTCTGGGGCCATTTTCGGGTCATAAGGGTATTCCGGTAATTTTACCAAACCCTACACGGACCTGAGTTGAGGTGGCACCTGAGTGTCGGACAAGGCTAACAAGGTTCTTGGGCCAAAAGAGTAGTAAGGAACTTCATAGAAGACTCATAAGCGTTAAGATCGCCAAAGGAGGGACATATACACAATTTCCACAAGTCGAGGGGTTTTCTTATAATTTTTCCGATCGACGTACAAAGACAATATGTGGAGTACATTGGATGTTTTTATGACCCAATTGGATACAAGAGTTGTCGGCGAGTTGTCGACTGTACAAAAGTCCGCACTAACGCGGGAGACGGGCGTAGCCCCAATTACAAGAAATTACAGGGTAGAACTGTAAATTACATGACTTTTATCTTTTACGGTCCCGGGGAGGACATTTGTGTAATTCCGTCGTTATAGGAACATAACCACACAACTTAGTCGTCCCGGGACGTAAAGACTTACAAACATGACCCGCTGAGGGGCGTAATTACAAAAATACCCCGTAGGGGCATAAGTACAAGGCCCGGGGACTTACCCCTCACAGGCCGAAATAAACAGAACAACTCCTTGCGCTGGCGGTGCTCTTCTCGTAGAGGTTCGTCTCTTTTTTCACTTGGACCCATGGGGGTCTATTTATAGAAGGCGGGAGGGCCCAGAGGGGTCAAATAGAAGAAATTGTCCCGGTTCTGACAAGGTGGGGTGGCAAAAAGCTCTTTTGACCCCTCTGGCATTGCAAAAAGCTCTTTTGACCCCTCTGGCTACCAGAGGGGTCAAATGGCCCCCATAGGAGTGAAATGACCTCGTTGGGATGACAAAAAACTCTTTTGACCCCTCTAGTTACCAGAGGGCTCAAATGACCCCTCTCCTCCTTTTTTCCTTCTTTTCTCTTTTTTTGAAATTGGACCGGAGAAGGGGGGGTTGCGTGACCCCGGAGGCCCCCCTGGCGGGGTCGCGTGGCCCCGGAGGTACCCCCGTGGGGTCGGGCAACCCCGGGCGGGGTCGGGCGACCCCGCTGGGTCCCAGCAGTGGTTATTTAGGAAATATCAAGCAGAAAGCACATAAGAAATCGAGTTTGTGCTTTACATGCAATTTCCATTTGATGAGAATGACATTGTAGAAAAAAATGAAACTGATGCATGTATCCAAAAAGTAAAATTATTGCGTTTCCAAATGTAATAAGTCCACATTCCTCCCTCCCTATCTTCCCCCAGGAAGTGGAGGTCGTAGGACCAAACTCACTCAGGGTTAGAGGATGGGGCTATGCCTCACTATTGTCCCCAAGGGGACGTTTGGATCCTCCCACCTCCATGCATACCATGTTCCTAGTCTCCCTTTTTCAGGAATGCTCTTCTTCAATTCTTACCATGGACAACCGCAAACTAGAGGCGAGGTGGCTCACATGCATATTGATGAATAGACTTCCAGTAAATTAGTGTACGATATTACGATGGACTCAACACTCTTAGAGGTTGCATTGATAATAATACACATGATTGCTAAAAGCACCTGCTTATTTAGAAAAGTCACCTTCAAATGCTCCACCTCTGTAATCAAAGTGTCAACCTTTTTTGTGTCCTCAACAAAAACTTGTGTTTCCTTGATAACAGGGGGTGCTTATGATGGCGGGAAAACGCACGTCGTTACTACGTCCCGCTATCAAATTTAAATATCCGGCCCACAAATTAAATAGAATAGTTAAGTGATGAGACCGAGTCGAATCCACAGAGAGGTTTAGATTTAAAAGTTGAAGACCTTGTATTTTTAAGTTTGAAAATCAAGAGAATTGAATTAAAAACTTTGATTTTGAAATTGAGAAATTAATTAAACACAATGAATGAACGATGAAAACTTAAGCTTAAAAATTAATGAAGCAAGTGAATGAAACACCAAACTTTGAACTCGAGAAAATAAACGTAAACAGATAAAGAAATAAACAAGACGAATAACAGTCTCAATTTCACTTAATTTGAAAAGATAAGATTAAATAGAGAGCACAATAAATTCAAAAAATAATAACAATGAAATAAATTGGAACCTGAAGGGCCTCCTGCCCCTCTCTCCTTACTTCTTCAAAAATACTAAAACATAACTTGAACAAAACTCTCACAACAATAAAGAAACTCAAAATATATTGTGAAGACAACTCCCCTAAACAATCACCTCCAACCCCTTTTTATAGGCTTTAAACAAGCCATGTTTCTCTCTCGACTCTTTCTGCAGCCGTGTGTGAAGCCACTGGCCGTCAGTGTGAATCTGTGTGAACCAAAATCTCCTGGGACCTTTGGTGTGAAGCCGCATGTGCCTTGTCTGTCGTTGGAGCCCCGTGTGAAAGACTCCAGGTTGACCACTTGTGAAGGGGCCGGTCGAAACCCTCCTTCATTGCCAACGTGAGCCACCAACCGCCCACGTCAATGTTCATTCGCAAGCCAGCACACGTGAAGGGGCCTGCATGCATGGGGGGCCACCTTGCCAACTGACTTGTGTTGCCGCTGCATGCATTGGGGCTCGCATGAGCCTTCTCTGCATCGCGCCCGGGTGCGTCCGTGTGAAGCCGCGTTTGTTGCATGCAGGTTGGCCCGCCAGCCCGCCTCCGCCGAACGTGAGAACGCCCCCCCTGGTGGCCATGCGTTGCATGGCTGGCCTCCTTGCCAGCCACTCCACCTTCCGCGTGAAGCCAACCCCACGTAAAGGCCATTCTCTGCATGGCTTTTGGCCTTGTGAAGAGCCCACGTGAAGCCTTAACGTGAAGGCCCATCCACCTGCGTGAGAAGTCTTTAGATGTATATAGAATATATATATAGTAATATGAAGGAGATGGTGCTATATGATATATTATGAATATATATATATAGGTATATGATATACGATATATGATATAAGAATATATTATATGAATATATCTATATTATATATAAGTGAGTATATATATCATAATATATATATATCTATATATAGGTCTGATATACGATATAAGAATATATTATATGAATATTTATATAGAGATGGAAATGTTTTGATTTAATGGCAACCGAGCACCCCTGGCCACCACCTCGGAAAAGCCACTAGCACCCAGGCCACTACTCCGGAAACACCGGAACGGTCCAAAAACTACGTCTCGCAGATGAAAACGGGACTCGGAGACAGGAGAGTCATGGGTCACGTGATAGGAGTACCTGCAACTCCGACACCGGTCTCTCAGTGTGAAAACCCACACGCACGCACCACGGCGAAGCAACTGGAGCCCTACGGTCAACACGACCAAAACAGATAGCTGCTCTCTATCCAGAACAGGAGTACCTCCCCCTAGAAGAACGACCGGATGCGTCCACTGACGTCTTACACCGCGTCACTAGTGTCGAGCTACAACGCCCCGGGCGCGAGACTCAGACACACTCAAGTAACCACAAGCAAGTGACTAGCTGGGGTCACGCCCGTCGACGTGTGTCCAACTGTCCCCAACCACGTGTGCACACACAGACCATGGGTCCTAGGTCTGGCCTCTAACTGGTTTTCCCCTTAGCCAGACTCTAGCTACAGACGTGGGGCCCGACGGAAACCAGTCTAAAAACCGTCCTCAGGGTAAGCCCGTCCCCCAACTCCCAGGTGAGACCAGCACACGCGTACTGGTAGGCTACGACTAGTGGAGGGTCGCTGAGAGAGTAGCTCCAAGAACCACACACACACACAATGCGAAAGCCGAGAAGAACCAAGTGACACGAAGTCACTGGACTCGGGACAGTCCTCAAGACCTACTAACTCCAACGGTCCTTGAGTCACGAGACCCGGGGTCAAGACCATTGTACATAACGGCACAGCACCGTCAATCTGTCCTAACCCTAGGGTCAGAAACCTCGGCACGATGATTCACGAAACAGGGCACGATTGCTGAGGCCATTCCCTCGAAAAGGGAACTCAGAAAACTTGCCAGCCCCTGGCTGGGTAATTGGACTCTCGGTCCAAGGCCTCACACATAGCCCACGCAGGAAACACCAAAGCACAATTCCCAAGATAGCTCATAAGCCGCCAAGCCAATTCCCCATCTCACAAGAGAGCAGAGAACCTCCAACGCTAGATTGGATGGCTGGACTCGTAGTCCAAGGCCAAACGCCTGACCCACACGGGAATCCTCTTCCGGAGAAACTCACGACATGCGGGGGAGACCCCACCGCACGCAAAACGACACACTGTGACACGAGTTGAGAACGCCACAACCCGGGACCACACCGCACCGTGACACCTGGCCCCGATGAAGAGCACAACATCTGTCGGGCCACGGGTCGGCACGTGGATCGAGAACCACACACCCAGAACTCCAATCGGTCAAAACGGAAACACCGGACTTGCCTGGCACATGGGCGGTTCATCCTGGGCCACTCAAGGGATGTGCGGCTGGGCACAAGCCGCTCAAGAGACATGCGGCCAGGAAGTGGCCGCACAAGTGCACAGGGGATGGACGGTTAGGGCTGAGCCGCCCAAAGGGATGTGCGGCTAAGGGCCACCCGCACAACCCAACCGACCTACTACAATGTCGGTCAATGCAACTTTGACCAAGCCGCTCAGCCCCACCGACACCCAACTGTTGACCAAGGGTCAACTGGGACGTGCGATCAGCGCGTGACCGCTCATCCCGACGAGAAGACATGCAGCTAAAACCTGGCCGTACAAGGGGAGATGGGCGGACCCTACTCGGCCGCACCAACCATGTGTGGTCTATCGCCCGACCGCACAAGCCCCAACGTCAGACGTGACATGCGGTCCAGAACCAGCCGCCCATACCATGGACGGGCCCTGGTTCGACCGCTCAACCGTCACGGCGAGCAAACCCAGGGGGTCGCCCGATCGCGGCCTTTCCACGCCCCGTTCGTGCCGAAACGAAGGGGATACAGCCTTGACCACCCTGGCAATCACATGGACTCCAACCGGAGTCAAAATGACGCACGAATCGCAAGAAATGGGCGATTCTACCACAGTCGCCCAAAAAGGGTTTCCGAGCTTCCCGGAGCCCTACCTGTCCAACGGGACCACCAATCGCGACGAAATCTAGGGGGAAAGAACGCTCTCGCCCCAAGGAATCTGTTGATAGTAACCGATCTGGAAACCGTCGCCGTTTTTCGATTGACCCTACGAACTCCACGAAAACACTGATCAGCCTAAACGACTCCAAACGCACTCGTTTCCGCGCCAAACGACGTGCAATGGCAGGGAAAACGAGCAAGACGCAGGAGAGTTCCGTCACCCTACCTCCACCGAATAAACGACGCGCCGTGGATGCCCATCCACGAAGAAATCGCCGTTGCACCCACGCCGGCTCACGATCCCGCAAACCGCTCCCACCATCGCGATCCTCGTCCCGAGCCCGTCGCTCCACACCCCACGAACCACTCCGCCCCGCCCTCGCCGCCTCCGTCGGCCGCCCAGAGTGAGAGGGGGAGAGGAGAGAACGTGAGAGAAGAGAGAGGGAAAGGGAGAGAAATGAGAGGGGAGAGAGAGAAAGGGCTAATATAAAGAAATTCTAGAAATTCCAAAAAATATCAGAAAATAGAAAATCACGTTTCCGTGATTTTCGGAATGCACCGATCGTAAGGGTACCACCCGTGCCCAGGTGAACAACCCAGTTCACCCGCAACGAGGTTCCGAAGGATTTGCCGAAACCGGGATGGGAATCGGAAAACACGCGAAAAAAGCCACGGAACGCCTCCGATCCTCCGAAACAACTCCGGATCACGCCGATCCGAACACGAAAGATGTCCGAAATGTAATTTCAGACAAAACAGAGCCAGACATTTCGAGCAAACAGATCCGTAACCCAACAAGAAGGATCCGAAAAACTCGGGGTATTACATAATACATATATGCAGAACATGGAAGAAGAGCAGTAAGGTCTCGTACCTGAGACGCCTACGGCTATCCCTTCAAAGACGGAGTGGAAGCAAAGTGCAAGGATGAGCAAGATTGTGTCCCCTACGGAACCCGTCCTCACAAGCCCCGGGTGCAAATGTACCCCATGCTCTTGCTCAACCCTCTCGTCCTGCACCTTCGCCACCTCGTTCTTGCTCCTCTGGATAACAAAAGTGATCACGCAATCCCCCCCAGCATGGTGAGCAGGTAGCCGGCGGCGGCGAGCATGTAGGCGAAGGGGTATGTCTTCGGCGTGAGGTCAACGATGGTGGTGTTGGCGTCGGCTAGGAAGTGCATCAGGGACGTGCCCAGGAAGACCCCCCCCTGCAGCGAACTGGGTCCCCAGAAGGAGGAAGCTCTCATTCCACCGGAAGTAGGGAGAGACTCCCCCGGCGAAGGTGCTCACCAGCATTATGACGAGGCACCAGACCTTCATGGAGATCAGAGTACTCTTGGCGCGGAGTTCGTCGACGGCCGGCGACGCGTCCTCGGTGGCGCCGCTGCTGCCGCCGTGGCCATCCACGCCGAAGGAGCCAAGCAACACAAAGATGAGGCAGGCAACATGTGGATCCAGTGTCTAACAGTTTCAAATCGAGCTACAGGAGAAAAGGTTTCAAAAAAATCCACACCATATTGTTGTGCATACCCCTTAACGACAAGTCTTGCTTTGTACTTTTGGATACTTCCATCGGCATGATACTTCACCTTATATATCCATTTTACACCAATGGCATCTTTTCCCTGTGACAGGTCTACAAGCTCCCATGTATCATTCTTTTCAATAGCAGCTATCTCCTCTTCCATGGAGTTCTCACATTCTTCTTTTCCACATGCCTCCTCATAGGACATAAGCTCTGCCACTAGGAAGGCAAATGTACAGGAATTATAAATGTCTGTTAAAGAGCGCACCTTTCTTGGAGGAGTTTCACTTTCAGATGTAGAATCAACATCATTCAGATGTAGAATCAACATCATTGTTGGTTGGGCTGCTCACATGCACAGGTGATTGTCTTGGAGAGGGGCTAGGTGGTGAAGAGGTTTGAGATGTATCATTGTCTGTGTTGACTTGTAGTGGTGGTGTATTAATGTGCTGATTTTCTATCTTTGTCCATTCCCAAGTACTGTACTCGTCAAAGATAACATCTCTACGGATGATTAACCTTTTAGTTATAGGATTAAACAACCTATAACCTTTTGTTTCACCACTATAACCAACAAATATGCATTTCTCACTCTTCTTGTCCATCTTACTATGGTCATTTGTGTCAATTAAGGCATATGCAATGCAACCAAAGACTCTTAAATTACTCACATTGGCCTTTTTCTTCCACCAAGCTTCATATGGAGTCATGTTGTGTACCGCCTTTGTTGGAGAAATATTGAGAAGATGTACAGCTGTAGCCACTGCTTCAGCCCAGAATTCTTTAGGAAGTTGTTTCTCACTAAGCATACTTCGTGCCATCTCCACCACTGTTCGATTTTTCCTTTCGGCGACACCATTTTGTTCAGGTGTTTTTCTTACTGTCAACTGCCTGTGCCATGCTGCTTGCAAAAATGATTAAATTCATTAGACAAAAACTCACCCCCTCTATTAGTGCGAAGAATTTTGATAACATGACCACACTCTTTCTCATCAAAAGCCTTGAACTCCTTGAACTTTTCAAATGCTTCTGATTTTTGAGCAAGAAAGAAGACTCAACTCATACGAGAAAAATCATCAGTGAACAATAAAAAATATTTACTATTGTTTAAGGATGGGGTTCTCATTGGGCCACAAATGTCTGCATGAACCAAAGCTAAAGGTTCTTTGGCTCTCCAAGCCTTTCCAACCTAAAATGGCAATCGGTGTTGTTTTCCATACACACATCCTTCACACACATTGTCATCACAAACAATAGAGGGTAGACCACATACCATATTCTTCTGACTCAACAACTTCAATCTATTGAAATGCAAATGGCCATATCGTAAATGCAATAACCGTGACATTTTATTCAAATCATCAACTAAGGCACAATCATCAAGGCATGATAGCTCCAGTGGAAACATTCTATTTTCAACCATATGAATTATCACAGATGGTACTTCAGACCCTTCTCTTCTCATTTCACATACACTATCATGAAATGTAATCAAATAGCCTTTCTGAACTAACTACCCAACACTAAGCAGATTATATGCTAGACCGGGTATATAATAAACATCATGAATCAGCCTTTCAATACCTGATTTAATTTTAACTGTAATTGTCCCTTTGCCTTCAATTTGCACTTGCTTGTTATTTCCAAGTCGAACTTGCTATTTCAGTGATTCATCGATATGACGAAAGAGATTTCTCTCTCCTATCATATGATTGTTGCACCCACTATCGAGAAACCACACATGATCAGTGTTATGTTCTTTGAGATCTAAGTGAGTGAGGAATAAATTACCAACTTCTGACTTTTCTTCCAGAACATTTGCTTGTTGTTTTTGTTTATCCCAACAATAAGGTTCAGTATGCCCAAACTTCTTGTAAAAATCACAAAACCTATTTTTGCGGTTCTGATTTTGATTACCTTTATCACCATTTTCAGACTTGAGGCGACGATCATCCGACTTTTCACGTCCATGACCACGCCCACGATGACCACCTCTGCCTCGTCCTCTAGTTGCATGCTTTTGATCCAACACGGTTTCACCTTTTTTGTGTTTGTTGCTAACCTCCATCTTGACCTGAAAAGCATGCTCAATATTCTTTTCAACAGATCTATTCATCCTTTCCTCGTGAGCCAAGAGAGATCCCATCAGTTCATTAAGAGAATACATAGTTAAATCTTTTGACTCCTAAATAACAGTCACAACACGATCAAACTTTGGTGGCAAACTTCTCAATACTTTTTTCACAATCTTTTGATCTGAAATTACTTCCCCAAAGATTCTCATATTGTTTATAGTGACTGAAATTCGTGAGAAGAATTCTTGAATAGACTCATTTCCCTTCATGAATAAGGTCTCAAATTCTCTACGAAAAGTTTGAAGTTTCACAGTTCTTACCTTCTTGTCCCCATGAAATTCTTGCTTCAAAATAGTCCAAGCTTCATTTGATTTAGTAGCACTTGCAATCCGGGGAAAGATGGTGCCAGTCACAGCTTGTTGAAGGGCAAGTAGAGCCTTTGAATCCTTCTTCTGAAGTTCCTTCAGATCTGATTTCTCTGTCTCCTTAGAACTCCCAACTTCTGCATATTGAGAGAGGATGTTGGAAATACAACAAAAGATGAGACATGCAACATGTGGATGTTGGAAATACAACACTTTCAAAGGCAGATATTCACGGCCAGATATCAATGATTGAGAGAGGTTGAGAGTAGTCAGACCACTTGTCATGATGAAAACTCTCTAAGAAAACTTCTATCAAACACCTTATGTGCAAGACAAGTTTACCTCTCCAAGAAGCTTCACACTTGCAAGCTGCTATCTCCACGAGATACTTTGTTGCAGCAAGCACTTCTACTATAGGATGACACCCAGAACTGGTCGAACCTTGAGCTTTGATACCAAGAACTGCTGGAAATACAACACTTGAACAGAAGAAGTTAAGGAGATAAAAAACAGAGAGCTCACACACTTCTTTAACAACCAGGGATACCGAGTCTTAAAAACTGACGCATACATAGACAAACTCTTAACAAGCCATACATATGTGACTAGATAACAAAAACAACCTGTAAAACATAAAACAGGGAGAGTGAGATATGAGATCCACCGTGGGCACAACTTGCCCCAGACAACCTGAAAGATTCCTAACTAACAAGAACAGGTCTAACAGATCCATCCCGATTTGCATCATATTTCGTCAGTGGAGCCTTCAGGGCGGCCCCTGTGAGAGAAGAAGCGGAGGCCATGGATGCTGGGGGAGCCCGCCGGAGTTGGAAGGGAGTTGGAGGAGATTATATATATTATGGTGTTCGATCTCTTGCCGAGGTGTGCACCAAGGGAGGTGGAGAACTGCTGGCGGCACGATGTGGTGGTTATATGTTGTTCCACACCGTTTCTTCTTCATCTTATTCTTCCTCCTCCTCTTCTTCTTCTTGTGTAGTACAAGTTGACCCTGCCTGCAAAGGTGTACTACACACTGTCCGGGTAATACGTGGGATATAAATACGTAGTTGGGGGAGAGTTTTGAAGTATTTGCAAGTAATTAAAGTGTATGTGGATAACTTAAAATTTTCTCATGTACTTGTCCAGCTCTCCACAGTTCTGAATGCTTCTTCTTGGAGTAGCAGAGAACAGCACATGTGTGATGTTATCGAAAGGGATTAGTTTATGCCACATTCGATTAAAGAAAGCTCGCTGTTGGGCTCTAGCAACACACTGCTTCCATGAGGACGGCATTATCTCTGTTTGTGACTCGAGTTGTCATGGTGAGCTACGAAAATTGTCTTCGTTTGTGCGATTTGTACTACTTTTTAATGAAATCTTTAGTTTTAGTCCCACACATCATTCATCATATATGTGAGACTTAAATCCTCTAATTCTACTGTCCTGTGCTTACCTCCTAAAATCTGATCCGTTTCAGAAGCAAGTCCGCGATGTATGTTTCTTGAGTAATGCTTTGTGCACCGCATGCGATGCATAAATGTCAACTCATTTTGCAACAAACCCTCCCATTGGCCCTCCAAAAATTGAAAAGACCCTTTTTAATGTAAAAAAGACATCCCGCGTCAGTCCCGTGTCAGACCGTCAGTGCCGTGTCAGACTCGGTCGGCCACTCATTCGGCCCATTTTTTTGCTCGGTGGAAAATATGGGAGTGAAATATTTTGTTACAGGAATGAAACGTTTTGTTATAAGAATGAAACATTTTGTTATAAGAATGAAATATTTTGTTATAAGAATGAAATATTGTGTTTGACTACACAAACAAAGTATTTTTTTGCTCGGCGGGAAATACATGAGTGAAATATTTTGTTACAGGAATGAAACGTTTTGTTATAAGAATGAAATATTTTATTTGACTATAGAAACGAAGCACTTTTTTACTCGACAGGAAATATAGGAGTGAAATATTTTGTTACAGGAATGAAATATTTTGTTATAAGAATGAAATATTTTGTTTGCTTCGTTTCTGTAGTCAAACAAAATGTTTCATTATTATAACAAAATATTTCATTCCTATAACAAAATATTTCAGTCTTACAATAAAATATTTCTCTCTCGTATTTCCCGCCGAGTAAAAAAGTGGGCCGACCGGGTGACCGACCGAGTCTGACACGGCGCTGACGCTCTGACACGGAGCTGACGGGGGATGCCCTTTTTACATTAAAAAGGGTTTTTTCAACTTTTGGGGGGCCAATGGGAGGATTTGTTGCAAAAGGAGCTGGCTTTTTGTGCACCGCATGCGGTGCACAAAGCATTACTAAATTTCTACAATTAATTTCTTTTATAGTATTTAATGATCATTTGTTACATGGTAAATAGTATAAATGAGACTAATTTCGGAAGGTGTTGACCCATACAAAAATTGGCACCGAAATTTTCTAGTCTTGTAAGTTCTCAGGTCATATCCATTAGAAATAAAAATTGGAAATAAGATAACCCGAAGAAGTCACACCAACCTAGTCGATTATCGTATTTTCTATTTGTGTTTTTTAATTAATGATTATCAAAATAAATTATTCTCTATTTTTAAAATTGGAGAGGGTAAATTCAGCTCAGCCTATGTAAAGTCCATCTACCTCAAGTCCAACACGACTCGTGGTTCACGACGCACTCGGCAGGGCCCGACAACCGCAGCCCACGACGAATGGCTTAGGACGTACTGTGCTTGGATTCGCCAAACAGAGAAGGCCTCAAGTTAGTCACAATGACTGCCGGATGACCCTCCGACGACAGAATGTTATCTCCCACGATGGCGGTTCTTACCCCACTAAGGGCGAGCACGCCCCATGGCCGTCGTGAGACCCGCCGGGGAATCGGCCGACTCTGGGATAACCGTCCCTCAACGGAAAACTCCCCCCACTATTACATGGAACGTTACTCTACAACTAGCGTCCTTCCCTGTTAAGGGATGAGCGTCCTCCTCCATGACAACCCCCTATAAAAGGACTTTTGACAGACGAAGTAGACACGGTGAACTCCACCAAGAAACACCCGTTAAGAGACAAGCACGAGAGCTAGATTCCCTGCTATGGAGAGGTCACGACCGTCCGCTGAGAAAGTAATCTCCTTCCGATCACCCTTATCGCCCAGCGAGCACTTCCCGAGTGATCACTGGCAACGGCGAGCACTCGCCCGGAAGGCTTACGGCTCTCCCATAATTGCTACCGCGACTTCTACCATCTCCTCTCTCTTCTACTCTTCTTTACTCTCTGCTTGATCCCGTAGTGATTTAAGTATCGGAGGGTTGTCCCCTGGGGTAACGCCCATGGCTCATTCTGATGTCCTTCTTCATGGTGTTTACAGACTTCCACGAGTGTCGGACGACTTCCACAAACAAATAAGAAAGTGTGGTACGAGACGTAAGAACCAAATTCTGCCCTCTACAAAAATTATTAAAATATATTAGATACAAAATAGAAGATTTTAAAACCAAAGAACTACATGTACATTTTATAACGAAACAAACAACACTGGATGTAGTTTTACTTGGAAAAAAAGAACTTCACGATGAGTAGCCCCAGTTTAGCTGTCCATGCACCTTCCTCTCTTGCCAACCACACACAGACAAGGGAACACAACCCTGATAAATGGAGACTTTAGAGACCCATCTCCAAATGCAAAAGATCACAAGGGTCCTTAAAGACTAGAGGTCCCCTTCCTTTCCATGACTTTCAAAAGAGAATATGACCCTAATTTCATTTCTCACCGCAGGGTTAATTTGATTAATTCCTTTCAGGATAATGAAGGCAATGGGGCTTGTTCATGTCCAGGCCCGTTATATTTCAGTACACACACTATTTCTATGGGGGCATGTGTGATCTTTTTTATACCTTCAACTGCCTCGCCAGCTCATGGGGAGTTCCATCTGAACCTGGAAACATGGAGTTGACACGTAATAAAAATCCCCCCCCCCCAACCCCCCCAACTCCAAGTTGGGGAAAACGTTGTAATTAAGGACACAAGTTGTTAAAAAGCAACTCAACTAATTGGAACCCACCCGGTTGCTATTTGAGATATATAGAACTAATTAACTGCAGAAATGTAAAGGTCATTTTGGTAACGGGTTAGGTTGAGGGCGGGTGGCTTACCCGGGTTAGTCCACTCCACCCCTAACCTTAATTCGGGTGGATTAACTCATTCCATCTATTTCCTAAGAATGAGTTAATCTACTTTAACCCTATCCGATCTGAGTTAAGAAAAAAACTATTAAACAAGGAACAATCCATCCGACCCCGATTAACTCACCCTAACCCAACTTAATCAGTTAACTGTAGAAATGTAAAAGATTTGCGCACTCAACACTCTCCTAATCAACAACCTGTTCAGCCATCCTGATATTTTTGAAGCACCCAATTCTATCATATGGTTGCCAATTGAGACAGGCAGATCAACTAACTACAGAATTAATGTAATAAATTTGCGCTTCGTAATCTCTAGCCAATAGATTACAGTCAAGTCTGGGTTTGACTGTGGATCTTTCAAGATTTGGTGAACTTGTTTTCCAACTTGCTGGCGTCCTTGACGTCAACAATGATACATCCAAGATCATATATATATATATATATATATATATATATATATATATGAGCTATATATGCGGGTTAGTTTGATGTTTTTGTTGTGTTGTTCATGGGTGTTGCAAGCACCATCGCAATTCTTAACTTCCAGTCAAAATGAGGGAGGAACCTTTCAGATCGATATTCCCATAGAATTGGCCTCTCTTCATCCTTGAGGCGAACATGAACACCTTGGTTAAAATTTGCTACACAAGTCTGTCTTTCTCCTTCCTATCCAAAGTCTTCACACTTCGACAGAAATGCTGTTGCTGCTGCAGAGATATTTATCAAGTTCCATTGGGCTGTCAGATTAACCCACCACTGCCTTCAAAAGGGAACATATGATCTACAAAACGCAAATGATATCAAGTTGCATGCGCCCCATAACTTCTGGGAGCTCGCTTGGGAAACACCTTCTCACGCATGCACAAATGCCATTGAAATCGAGTAATCCACGGACGCGAATACGTTATCCGACTCTTAGTAAGCGTCCTTGTGTGTGTGTGTGTGTGAAGCGACTGGGACCCATATTTCTCTCTCTTTAATTTAGTTATATTATTCCGTAGACCTATAAACATATCGAATATATACAGACCAGATAGTGTGATATCCAAATTTGTATCCGATTAATAATCAAATTATCCGTACGATATTTTATTCAGATAATTATTCGATTAAATACGAATTTGAATTCAGTTCGAATTTTAAATGGATAATTGTTAAGACTTACTTACAGGTGAGTCATATAGAAACGTCATAGGTTATTTTCTAAAAGAAAGAAAGAGTAGAAGTTATTTTTATTTTGGGAGCTGCTATCAAAAAAATTAGACTTCATCTTAAAAATTAGGAGATAACTTATTAAATAGGTGTAATTGAAGTTCTTATTTTTAAATTATATTTTGAGACAAAAAGGTAAAAAAGAGCGATCAAATAACACATTAAGATTTGAGTTAATTATATATAAAATATGTGTATCGTTAGATATTTATCTAAAGGTTCATATTCATCGGATAACAATATCCGACACGGATATCTCTATATCCGAATTCGTATCTGATTAATAATCGGATATCTCATATATGATTAAATTATTCATCGAATATGTTATTTAGATATTTTTGATTTAAATTTTAAACGAATAATTATCTGGCTTACTATTTTGACACCAAACAGTTAGAATCTTGAAGCATATTTGAGAATAAATTCAGTCGTCGTGTAAGTAATGAAAATATTGAATAGCAAATTTTAAAAAAAGTATGCAATGCAAGATTTAAATGAAACTTTTGTAGAATCGGGAGAAGAACATCAGCCAAATTCGATCCACCATGTAGTAAAATGTAAATTATTAATTACACGCAACTCTATATGTTCTTAAACCGTAATATATATGAGAACGACATTCTGCACAGAAATATAAAATCGCACACGTTTCTGACTTTGATGGCCAAATGTTGGAGACTGCACGTGTAGTCCCACGCAAGAACTTCTGGAAAAGAGGTGCCAACAGAAATCCGGAGAAGATGCCAGCCTTCCGCCTTCGGTCTCCCCTGCTTCCTCCTCTTCTCCCCCTCTCTTCTCTCTCTTGCCGGTGTGCTCTGGAACCCCTGCGCAGCTTTTTTATTCCAACGTGCGTCAAGCACTGAAGCATGCGTGCGTTTGATGTTTCCAACAGGGTCATGCCCTGCCCGGGGGGGGGGGGGGGGGAGATCTAATCTGGGATCTCATGTTTCTTTGATAAGGGTATTCTATCATCTCACTCGTCTAGCCTCTCTTTGGTATTGGTTTATCTCGAGGTTAGTTCTAAGTTAACTCCGGGATAAATTTTTTTGTACTTTGGTAAGGAGTTAGTGTTAGTCGGGTTAAATTAACCTATTACTAAGTTAACCTATTATTTACCAAATCATACTAAATTAAAAGTAGGTTAGCCCACATCCTTACTCTCTGATTAACTACCCTCCTACCAAATCAAAAATGAGTTAATTCCGGACTACTTTAATCGGGTTGACTTAGCCCATCTTTAGCCTAACTCTATACCAAAGTCACCCCTAGAGTCTTCATTTTTAATTTTTCCGTGGGTACAAACTTGTGTTGTTGAGGCTGAGATGGAACTCAAACTTTGGGCTGGCGTGGTTTGTGATGTTAACCCAAGACTGTGGAGCTGATGCCGGACAAAGAGGCTGTTTGATAATCGATTAAGGTAGGGGAGAAGATGAGAGAGAGAGAGTGGTGGGTCTCATCACTCTCCTCACACACAAGAGAGTTAACCGCGGTAGGTTAGGGGAAGGGACGCCTTGAGGTCGCTTGGGTTAACCGTGCTCGGTTATCAACCAGCCCCTAAGTCTTCCTCGTCGCACACGACAATGACCTTCGTCCTGATCATTTCTCTCTGGTGCAACAAAGTCGAGCTTGAGATCCGGTGTTGAGTCGGGGGGTTTTGAACAGGCTCGACCAACTCTGCGGGTGAAGAGATACCCATGCTGGTGGCCAAGAACGTGATCTGAATTTTCTCCGGGGCATCTTACTTCTTCTTCCCGTACGAGGTAGCAGGGACCGTCGAATCCTTCATAGGAGGGATGATCGGCGACGTAGAAGAGGAAGACGGAGCGGCTTATGAGAGGGCGTGACCCGCCAGAGGTGCATCAACGCTCACGGTGCCCAGCTGCTACAAGGGAGGCCTGTCAGAGAAAAATCTCCCTTGGTCCGACAGACTCGCCTTGTCGCCGGAGCGTTCCCCTCCTCCGTGCCCCATTCTTCTAAATTGACTGTGCCTGCATGGATATATGAACAAGTGCAGTATTTGTTGATATCTAGAGTTGTTAATGTCATTAATGTTAGAGTGCGGAGTCAGAACTCTTCATCGTGCGCCTCTGCACGGGATCACACTCTGCCTCAGGAGCGCATCCACTGCTTCAGGGGAGCATTCTCAGCATCAGGGGAGCATGGGGAGCACATGCTGTCTCTGGGGAGCAATCGCTGCTCCATGGGAGCATCCTCAATGTCAGGGGAGCATGCATTACGGGCTCAAGGCATTTTGATGTCACTTGGAGCAGACTGACCTGCATGAAGAAGTGTCGACTATTGTCTTGGCAATACATGAAGAAGTGTCGACACTTGTCTTGGCAATGCGTTAACCTGACTGGTGGTGGGGGAGCATCTGCAGTCGCTGGGGGGCATACTCGGTCTCAGGAGAGCATCCTTAGAGACATGCGAGCATGCACGTCTGATATACCCCAGAAGATGATTTCTATTTAACATGGGCATTATTGTCCTTAATGTCCTGACTAATGACGCCCTAATCTCTAGTATAAAAGGGTGGGCTCTCTCATTGTATTGTAACTTTGGTTGGTGATTATCTTAATGGAATCTTGCTGCGGCCGTGGACGTAGGAAGGCATCTTGCCTCCGAACCACGTAAAAATCCCTGTGTGTTCTTGTGGTTTGTTTTCTCTTCTCTCCTTTCTTCTTCCTCCTCTGCTGGTTGTCCTCCTCGTCTGGGTACTCCGTTCTTATTCCCCAACAACTGGTATCAGAGCCTTGTTCTGGTTTGAGGAGAACAGTGGGAGTAATGGCGGCAGATGAAGGAAATGTGAGGATCGACAAGTTCGATGGCAAGGACTTCGGTTTCTGGAAGATGCAAATCGAAGACTACCTGTATCAGAAGAAGCTGCACGAGCCGCTTCTTGGAACGATGCCAGCAGGGATGAAGAAAGAAGATTGGGATCTACTAGACAGACAAGCACTCGGAGTTGTTCGTTTGACGTTGGCCAGAAACGTCGCCTTCAATATCGTGAACGATAAGACCACGGCAGGATTGATGAAGGCGCTATCAAATATGTATGAAAAGCCCTCGACTTCAAACAAGGTATATTTGATGCGTCGTTTATTTAATCTGAAGATGGCCGAAGGTGCTTCTGTTACAGATCACATCAACGAATTCAATGTGATTACAACTCAGTTGAGTTCTGTAGAAATAAACTTTGATGATGATATTCGGGCCTTGATTCTTTTATCCTCCTTACCTGAAAGTTGGGGTGCAACTGTGACGGCTGTAAGTAGCTCTTCCGGTTCAAGTAAATTGAAGCTCAATGAGGTTCGAGACTTGATTCTAAGCGAAGATATTCGTAGAAGGGAATCATGTGAAGTCTCAGGTTCTGCCTTGAATACAGAGAGCAGGGGAAGAACAAAACAGCGGGGTCAAAATAGGAGCAGATCCAGGTCCAAAAAGAAAGGTCAATCAAAGTTTAGTGGTGATGGGTGCTGGAATTGTGGTAAAAATGGGCACTTAAAGAAAGATTGCAAGGCCCCAAAGAACAAAAACCATAATGAAGAGTCCGCCAATGCAACTGCAGCAGAGCAAGTTCAAGATGCTTTAGTTCTTTGTGTTGACACTCTTTTAGAATCATGGATTCTTGACTCAGGTGTGTCATTTCACTCTACCTCACATAAAGAAAGTATGCAAAATTATGTTGCTGGAAACTTTGGGAAGGTTTATCTTGCTGATGATGAGCCTTTAGATATTGTGGGGAAGGGTGACGTCAATGTAAGGACCACAAATGGCACTTTGTGGAAGTTAAAGAATGTAAGGCATGTACCTGGCTTGAAGAGGAACTTGATATCTGTTGGACAGCTTGATGATGAAGGTTATGTCACAACCTTTGTGGGTGGATCTTGGAAAATCACCAAAGGTGCTATGATTATAGCACGAGGCAACAAGATGGGTACTCTCTACATGACTAGCAACAAAGATATAGTGGCAGTGGCTCACTCAGGAGTTGACTCCAACATATGGCACTGCAGGCTTGGTCACATGAGTGAGAAAGGGATGAAGGTACTGATGTCAAAAGGTAAATTGTCTGGCTTGAAATCTGTGGAAGTTGGTCTTTGTGAATACTGCATTTTTGGGAAGCAAAAGAAGGTTACATTCTCAAAGACAGTAAGAACTTTGAAGACACAGAAGCTAGAGCTTGTACATACAGATGTATGGGGTCCTTCACCAGTACCATCTCTTGGAGGCTCACTCTACTATGTCACTTTCATTGATGACTCTACTCGCAAGGTATGGGTTTATTTTTTGAAAAGGAAATCTGATGTATTTGTTACTTTTAAAAATTGGAAGACCCTTGTAGAGAATGAGACATGTTTGAAGGTGAAGTGTCTGAGATCAGACAATGGTGGAGAGTATGACAACAAAGAATTTAAGGACTTTTGTGCAGCTAGTGGTATTAGAATGGAAAGAATTGTTCCAAGAACACCACAGCAGAATGGAGTTGTCGAGCGCATGAATAGAACCTTGAATGAACGGGCTAGAAGCATGAGGATACATGTTGGACTGCCTAAAATATTTTGGGCAGATGCAATTAACATAGCATCTTTCTTGATAAACCGAGGACCATCTGTCCCTTTGGATGGTGAAATTCCAGAAGAGACCTGAACAGAGAAAGAGGTAAATCTTTCACACTTGAGAGTCTTTGGCTGTGTTTCATATGTGCATGTAGATTCTAATGACAGGGATAAGCTAGATGCTAAGTCTATAAAGTACTTTTTCATTGGATATGGTTCTGATGAGTTTGGATATCGATTTTGGGATGATGAAAATTGAAAAAAATCTCAGAAGGAAAAATGTTATATTCAATGAAAATGTCTTGTATAAAGACAGGGCTGCTGTAGAATCTGACAGTGCAGGGAAACAAAATGAGAATGGTGGACATGTTGAGCTAGAAGAAATTTCACAAGATGATGTGAATGACAAGATATATGATGTATCTGAAATAGAAGCACAACCTTGTACACCGGTACAACTGAGAAGATCTGCAAGAATACCTAGGCCTACACAAAGGTATTCTCCATCTTTGCATTACCTACTGTTGACTGACGAAGGTGAACCCGAGTGTTATGATGAAGCAATACAGGTTACAGATTCTGTTAAGTGAGAGTTAGCTATGAAAGATGCGATGAACTCATTGCAAAAGAACCAGACTTGGGAGCTAACTAAACTCCCTAAGAACAAGAAGGCATTGCACAACAAGTGGGTTTACAGAGTCAAAGATGAATCTGATGGCAGTAAGAGGTACAAAGCAAGGTTGGTAGTGAAGGGCTTCCAGCAGAAGGAAGGTATAGACTACACTGAGATCTTTTCTCCAGTTGTGAAACTAACAACTATTAGATTGGTGTTGAGCATTGTTGCTGCTGAGAACTTACATTTAGAGCAACTAGATGTGAAGACAACTTTTCTCCATAGTGACTTGGAGGAAGACATCTATATGTTGCAACCGGAAGGTTTTTCAGTCCCAAACAAAGAAAACATTGTGTGCAAACTCAAGAAAAGCTTATATGGTCTGAAACAAGCCCCCAGACAGTGGTACAAGAAGTTTGATGGATTCATATGTAACAATGGTTTCATTAGGTGCAACATGGACCATTGTTGTTATCTTAAGAAGTTTGATAATTGTTATATCATATTGTTGTTGTACGTGGATGATATGCTTATTGCAAGATCAAGTATGACAGAGATTAACAATATGAAAATACAATTATCAAAGGAATTTGTTATGAAGGACTTAGGAGCAGTAAAGCAAATTCTTGGGATGAGAATTGTGAGGGATAGAACAGCTGGCACTGTGAAGCTATCTCAAGAAGGTTACATCAAGAAGGTGTTGAGCAGATTCAACATGTAGGATGCAAAACCAGTTAACACTCCTTTGGCAAATCACTTCAAGCTGTCTAAAGAGCAGTCACCAAAGTCTGCTGAAGAGCGAGAGTCCACGAAGAAAATTCCTTATGCATCAGCCGTAGGAAGTCTGATGTATGCCATGATTTGTACCAGGCCGGATATAACACATGCAGTGGCAGTTATGTGCAGACATATGGCAGATCCGGGCAAGCAACACTGGGAGGCAGTGAAATGGATTCTGAGATACCTAAAAGGCACCTCAGGCAAATCACTTTGTTTCAGGAAAAGTGATGTTATTCTACAAGGTTTTGTTGATTCAGATCTTGGTGATGATCTGGATACCAGAAGAGGTACCACTAGTTATGTTTACACCTTGGGTGGCACTGCAGTGAGTTGGGTTTCAAAACTTCAGAAGGTTGTTACTCTCTCAATAACAGAAGCAGAGTATGTTGCTATCTCTGAAGCTAGCAAAGAGATGGTATGGCTGAAAAATTTTCTGAAGGAGTTGGGCAAGGAACAAAGCAATAGTGTGCTATTTTGTGACAGTCAAAGTGCAATTCACCTTGCCAAGAACCCAGTCTTTCATGCAAGGACTAAGCACATACAACTGAAGTATCACTTCATTCGTGGTTTGCTTGAAGATGTTTTGCTGCTAGAGAAAATACTTGGTGCAGAGAATCCAACAGATAAGTTAACCAAGGTGGTGACCACAGAGAAACTAAGGCTGTGCAAAGCCTCAGTTGGTCTCCATGGATGATTGATGGAGGGATGCTGTAGCAGTATTTCCATTGTTATATTGAGCATGGTTAATACATTGAGAGGTTTACTTTCTTTGGAGTTCAGACTCCAAGTGGGAGATTGTTAGAGTGTGGAGTCAGAACTCTTCATCGTGCGCCTCTGCACGGGATCACACTCTGCCTCAGGAGCGCATCCACTGCTTCATGGGAGCATTCTCACCGTCAGGGGAGTATGGGGAGCACATGCTGTCTCTGGGGAGCAATCGCTGCTCCAGGGGAGCATCTTCAATGTCAGGGGAGCATGCATTACGGGCTCAAGGCATTTTGATGTCACTTGGAGCAGGCTGACCTGCATGAAGAAGTGTCGACTCTTGTCTTGACAATGCATGAAGAAGTGTCGACACTTGTCTTGGCAATGCATTAACATGACTGGTGGTGGGGGAGCATCTGCAGTCGCTGGAGGGCATACTCGGTCTCATGAGAGCATCCTTGGAGACAGGCGAGCATGCACGTCTGATATACCCCAGAAGAGGATTTCTATTTAACAGGGGCATTATTGTCCTTAATGTCCTGACTAATGACGCTCTAATCTCCTAGTATAAAAGGGTGGGCTCTCTCATTGTATTGTAACTTTGGTTGGTGATTATCTTAGTGGAATCTTGCTGCGGCCGTGGACGTAGGAATGCATCTTGCCTCCGAACCATGTAAAAATCCCTCTGTGTTCTTGTGGTTTATTTTCTCTTCTCTCCTTTCTTCTTCCTCCTCTGCTGGTTGTCCTCCTCGTCTGGGTACTCCGTTCTTATTCCCCAACAATTAATTGTCTCATATTTCCTCAGTTTCCATGCCCTCAATAAAACCCATCAAACTAAGGGCATGTTTGGAACATATTGATGGTGGAGGAATTTTTTCAAAATCTCTTAGAGAGAGAAGAAACACCTTTTAAGTAATTCTTAGAGATTTTTTAATTCTTTTCCTTTTCTCTTTGTCTCTCTCTAAACCTTGAAATACGTCGTAAAATAAATAATGATGAGACAGTAAGACATTTAGAAATATTTTTAGAGGAGTAAAGATTTCAATGATCAGAGAGTTTAAAATCTCTCTCCTCAATCCGTTCCAAATGCACCCTAAGTGTTCGGAGAAATGTGTGAATGATCGTCGTTCACATGGAACGTTATAAGATACATGATCAGCGAGTGTGAGGTCTTGAGTTTTTCGAGTCCTAATAGATAACCGAGTAAAAAAAGAATAAATAAATAAATATACGATCGCATTTACCACTGTTTCTTGTCACGACTTCATTGGGCCAAGAACTCTCATTTGAGGAGCTTCCTTGTGTAATTATTCAAGGGTAAATAGAGGCTTTGTCATAACCCCCACTTCCCACGATGACATTAGTGAGCACCACAACGAATAGCGCGATCCCCTCGCACCAGCAAGAGGTGCCTCCAAGGCAAGGCAATAAATGATATTATCATATTCAATTTTCTAAATTTTTTAAAATAAGATTATAAATGGAAATAAAGTAAACTTTTTCGATTTTCTTTTTTTTAGAACAATGAAATGATGAATTTGTTTTATGCCTATCATGGGATTATCTTGTTATTTGATACTTCCATATTTTTGCCACTGCGTCCAACATGAACACTGGTCCACCGTAGGATGGGGCACGCACTAGCTTGGGTGTGATGGTGAGGGGAGTGGTGTGGGTTTGACCACCGAACATGGGCCGGTCTACTAACCGACCGGCCAACAAGCAGGCCGGCTCCAATAAGTCAGAACTTACAGCATGCCCCAAAAGAAATAACAAATAATACTACTTACCTAGATTTGATAGAGAGTTAACTCTAGGTTAACTCGAAGTTAACTCAGGGTAAACTCTCAGCCTCACTTTGAATGGGAGTTAGTCTTGGGTTAACCTGAAGTTAGCACAAGGCTAACATGTTTAGTGCTTTGTTTGCCGATTTAGCTTAATCAGGTTAGACTAAGGGCTAACCCAAGGTTATTCATGGGTTTTGAAACTATGGTTGTCAATGGGCCTGGCCGGCCCGACAGGCCCGGGAGTTTGGCCCGATTTCGAGCCGGGCCGCAAGGTGTTTTTTGGCCCGCGGATTTTTAGTCGGGCCTAAAAGCCCGGCCCGACTAGACTCGCGGGCCGGGCTCGGGCTTTGAGTTCGGCCCGCGGGCCGGCCCGACCGATCCCTTTTTTTATTCTCACTTCAAATTTTAAAAATTATTTAGTCAAACTTATGTTATTTTACTTAATTAGAAAATTTAAAATTATCTTTTCACACAAATTATGTAATTAATATCAAAATTTTAATTTATTTAGTGAGATTATAAGTTTTATAGCATTAAATCTATTATTTTTTATTATTTTTATTATTTTATTTAAGTAGTCGGGCCGGGCCGGGCCGGGCCTTAATCGGACTTTGAATTTTTTTCATAATGTCGGGCCCGACCCGGCCCGGCCCGACATAGGTCGGGCCTGAGCCGGGCTCGGGCCTTACTTTTGATAAGTCGGGCCCGGGCCGGGCCGACCTAAGTCCGGCCCGGGCCCGGCTCATTGACAGCCCTATTTGAAACTCACCTGTGGAGGTGGGTTAACCTCCTAACCCATGGTAAGAAATGCCCCCTCCCCCTAATAAATACTCCCTCCCATTCTCTCTCTACCGGTCTCTCTCTCCTCTTTGTTTACATCAATATTAAACAACGATTAAAATTTTGACTTTTAAATTTTATATAGTTAAAAAACCATGTTATTTATTATATGAAATTTTATTTTTATAATATAATAATTTTATTGAATATACTAAAAATATCTTAAAATAAAATAAAAATAAATAAATTAAATAGTACCTTAAACTCATATTTAATGATTGTTTCTACGATTTGAAATTTATTTAGGGAGAAAAATTATATTATTTATCAAATATATTTTATTTTCATGATATATTCATTTTATTGAATATATCAAAAATATTTAAAATTTAAAATTTTAAAAATTTCAAGATATATGCTAACCTAAGCTGGTAATTAATGATATTTCAACATTTTAAATTTTATTTAATCAGATTAATTATGTTATTTATCAAAAATATTTTATTTTCAAGGTTTATTCATTTTCTAAAATATATTTAAAATATTTGAAAATTAAAATATAATATTTTTTAAAGATATAAAGTAGCATAAATCGATAATTAATGATGTTTTAATGTTTAAAATTTTATTTAATGAGATTAAGTATGCTATTTATCAAAAACATATTTTATAGTAATGATGTTATTAACATTATGAAATTTTATAAAGATTGACATATATTTATTTTTCAAACTCAAACGAGAGAGAGAGAGAGAAGTGAGAGTTATAGAGAGAAGAAAGAAATGAGACATACGAGACAAATGAGATAAATATATTGTGAGCGTAAATATTATACGAGACAGATGAGATAAATTGAATACTTTTCAGAAAAATCGATGGAATTTGAGACGTAAATTATCCATCTTAATTTGCAACCGATTTTTCGACAGAAATTATTCCGTCTGAAAATTCAGTCGTAAACATCGCCTTTTTGTAGTGAGATTAACATTAAGTTTAAAATATAAGTAATGAATGATATAACTATTAAAATTAAATAATTGTTGAAATGTCAACAAATGTTTTTATTTAAAAAATATACAATTAAACATTAAGACGATAGAGAGAGAGGGGGGGATGACGCGAGAGTGAGAGTACAATTTAAAATGCCACAATCTTATTGTAAACTAATTTGTATATTAATCCTTTCCACATGTTTACAATCTATTTTTAAAAATAAAATTATTGTCTTTCTAATATTTTTAATAATAATATCTATTATAATACCTGTAACAATATAACTACGTATAATTTTTTTATAATATAGTAATTTGTGTGTGAGAGAGAGAGAGAGTGACATGAGAGTGAGGGGAGGGAGAGAGGGAAGGAAAGAGAGAATGAGAGACAATAATTACATTCAATGAAAAAATCATAAAGAAATGGCAATTATGGCATTTTGATTGTCATAATTGTAGAGTTAACCCAATTGTTACCAAATCACACTAGAATAAAACTAGGTTAGCCCACTTCTTTATTTTCAAGTTAACTATCCTTCTACCAAATCAAAATCGGATTAATCTAGGACTAAGTTAAGCGGGTTTACTTAACCCCTAAAATAGATAACCCCTCTCCAAAGCGAGGCTCAACGTGATTTGATAATAAGGTTACCTTAATAAGATCAAAAGAGGGGTTAATCAAGAGTTAAGTTAACCCAATCCCTCTCACTCTCTAATTAGTTGTAATTAATTACGCATTGGACTTTTAAATTTTAATTAATGACATTAACGATGTTATTTATTAAAAAATATTATTATAAGAATACATTTATGTTATAAATTATTTTAAAATTAAAAATACCATTTTTAAGAATTAAAAATATTAAAAAATTTCACTTCCTGCACAGTTCTAAGGTGTACTTAAATTTTTTTAAAAAAATATCATGTCAATTTCCATCAGATCTACAAGTAACATCCGCTACAGTTTGTCCATTGATCTGACAGTTAAAAAATAAAAAAATAAAAAGATCAAATGTCTTTAATGGGTTGAAATTGACAAACCTATTATTTAGGGGTGTGCTAGAATATACTATTTTCTTTTTTCTTTTTTCTATTTCTTTTTTAGCTACCCCATCCATGATCTGACTATTTGGATACATAGTTTGGATGACACTTGTTAACACAAAAAATGAAATGAATATTTTTTAAGAATACTAATATAATATTTTTACAAATTTAAAAGTGAAAGGTTATTTCAAACTCTTTCAGAAATTTGAATAAAAATGAAATTAGTAACACATTTTTAATTTTGATTTATTTATAAGTCGCTCGAGCCTCGGTCAATCTAGCCAACGCTGTTGTTGTCCTGAAGAACACCTATATTCACGCATCGTCAAACGTCATGAGACCATAGTGCTAGTAGAGCTACCCACTAACGATCTACTATAAGGTTTTGACTAGAAACGCAACGAAAAACATCGAAACCTTAGATGCATATCATTGCTAGTTTTTCAAAATTGAACATTAATCGTAAATCCCGACAAGATCAATTCTATACTTTTGCGGGGTCGAGAAACTCTCAAAAGCTCGAAGATGAACGAGTGGAGGATCTCAAAGTCGTGAGCCATCCATGTGTCCGGCCTCTAGATGTATCCACACGAGGCAGACATTATCTCCTCCACGATCTCCACGCGTCGACCCGACCTTAGCACCACCATCCACCGGGGAGGAAGGAGATAGAAGGAGAGGGGTGCCCCTAGGAGAGAGAGAGAGAGGGGAGAGTGGGCAGCCATGTTCCACTAGAGCTTGGGCCAGGGTTTCTCCCTTCAACGCATATTTATAGATCTCTGGCGTTTTTCATAAAAACCCAGTTATTGTCTATAAAGTCCACCCATCCTGATCTGTCCAATACTCTATTGTGTGTGACCCTCTAAGCCCAATTCCCTGTTTGGTTTTCTAGGCCATTAAGTCAAGAACCCTTCTCAACTTAATAAATATTGTCCATTAACTCTTAATGAATTCAACGGGCTTTCCAATCACGAAAGACACTAAGCAACACATGATCCCAAATGACATTGAGGATAAGCAACCCTTGCAAGAACCTTTCCGTCTACAGATTCCACACAATTATAGATCTTCATTTATCCAATGCCCCCACCAGGACTAAGGTATGGTCCAACTGTCAAACCCTATTTATTCTGTCCTGACTCAACTGAACTCTGTACTCCGAATATGTTCATTAGAAAAACTCTTTTTTCATAATGAGCTCCCATACCCTGCCTAGGGATTTTTCGAGTACAGATCCGTAGGGCATTCTCTCTCATATATCATATTAAGAGTAAATGATCCCATGTTGTCAAACTAATTGCCTTCGCAAGAGTTCCACTGAATCCGAATAACTAACTATACAGGATCACTTAACAGGAGTCCACAAGTCAATAATCAAACACTCAGCATCCCTCATGCAAGACATCTTTAGTGACTCAGGTCTAAGATCCAACTGTGCTACTGAGACGATAGAATACCTTGATTGACAGCTAGTATGATTACCATCCAGGGATTCTAAATTAGGCCAGTTCAGTGTACTCATTCCACTAATGAGCACCAACACACATACTCTAATGTCACCACACTGATGACTATGAGAATAGGCACACTTATCATATGAGTAAGTGTCAAATGTGCGAGTCTATCTGAATGTTCAATGTCCCTTCTTGAAGATCCTACGACTGGAAACATTTAGAACATGTGCCTCTCGATGAATGATCTCATTATCATAATCTCATTATGATCCAGTCATCATCACACAGATTCAGAGACTTCATTACATTTAGATCATTAAGACACATTAAATGCAATGAGTAAATGCCATTAATATAAATAAGATTGAGATATTACAAGAAATGTCACAATCACATCTCATGTGATTGACTTGCAGAGCATACATTTCTATTATCTACTACTCAATATCTCTCCATCGGGATCTCGCAGTCTCGCTCTCACAACCTCCCACGCATGACCCTTGCATCACGTGTTGGGGTCGCTATCCCTAGACAAGGAGTGGGGGCGTCGATGATGGAGATCTCTTAGTCTGATTCCGAGGACAATTCCTCAGAGTAGTCAATGAGGGAGTGGGTGTATGAATGAATAATAATATAATCTCCCATGATCTAAGATATAGATAAACAATAACTCCGTGAAAACACGCAAAATAATGACATTGGCACTTTGATACCAATGTTGATAAAACCAAAGTGAGGAGGGGAAAGCCCACTAGCCTAATACGGCCCATCTTGGCGGCCCATCATTGAGACCCGGCACTCCAAGCCCACCTCCATTAGTCCCTGCCTAGCACGCTACTGGCCGCAACCTACCACGGCCTAGGCCCAAGTCCAGAAGCCGTACCCACGTGCGCCTCCACCTTCCAACAGTAATGGTGCACGTCTCTGGTGGGCCTCATGGCATTAACAACGAAAGTCACACCAGTCCGACGAAGTGGGAGGGGAGAACGCTGCCCACGCCATTTCTCCCTGACAAATCAACCCCTACGTCTCCGGTGAGCCATGCCACATTAATGGGGGAGCTACCTCCTCCGACGAAGGAACGGCGGGTCAACGCCCACGACCCTCTGCCTTGTCAAGCGAGCAGGCGGGATGACTCACGTCTCTATAAATGTGGTAACCCAACGAAGACGAAAGTCAACGGCAAGGCGGAGATATAAATTGAACTCTGGCCCGACGGTGAGAGAGGCATGCAAGTTCAACCCCTCTCTCTCTCTCTCTCTCTCTCTCTCTCTCACACACACACACACACACACACACACACACACACACACACACACACACACACACACACACACACACACACACAGGTCCCTCATCCTCTCTTCTCGTGAATGCTCAACACCATCTCGTCAGCTAACTGACTTGACTATCGGAGGGTTGTCCCTAGGGTATCTTCCAAGGCACCTTTTGACCATTGTTTATACTTACATGTCCATCTCGGGCAACGCCATTCTCTTCCCTTATCAAACAAATCTTTGGGGGTGTAGTTTGTGATCGGGGTGACGAATCTCGACCACTACAAATCCACATAACCAATATGGGTTGAGTCCGAGACATATATGTGCACAACGGAAGCGGTTGGTCAACGTAGCATCCTGGAGGCGGAGAATATGCTACTAGAGTCTACCATTTAAGATCCACACTTCAAGACCCGAGGACAATGGTGATGTCCTTCTAGAAGTCGAAGCTAAGATAACTGTGGTGTGATGGCCCACCCACAGGGATGATGCTCAACAGCCTTGTCGGCACAAGGGCATAGCCCTTCTCTTCATGTTCTTCCTCGCAGCAGCGAGGTGGGGAGGCGCGACCAAGTGTGGCTGCACCACAAGTAGTAGCAACAGGGGCCGGTGAGTGGGGAGACATCGACAGGGAGGCCGCAACCCTCTGTAGTGAGCAACAACGACAACGATAATGGGAGAGGGAGGAAGCGGATGTAGCTCTCTCTATTTCCTTCCTCTCTAGTGTGCAGCATGCATTACTCTATTTTCCCCATACCCTCTTATTTGTTGAGGTGTGGACGATGTCAAGTCCTAGCCTAGCTTGGACATGGAACTTGGAGCCCAAGACATCGAAGGCTCGATGGGACTAAGAGAGGAGGAGGAGGGCGACCAGCTCATGGGAGTAAGTCCCTGTGGGGCTTGGAAATCAAAGAGAGGGAAGCCCCTCCCTTTCCTCTAGCCCGGGGGATCCCACATCCGGTGGGATCCTTGCATGGGCTGTTGTGGCACACAATGTGCACCTATGCACGCATGTGATCCAATGGGTTGCCCTAATGGCCACCCAGTTAATAGGCTTTAGTCCCATATACTAATAGGGACCACCGAAGTTAACTTATTCTAACATGTTATCAAAATCGTCACAATAGAATATCAGAAAATCATTAGCATTATTTTATCCGTAGAATACAAGAGAATATCGTGGTATCGTTTCGTCCAACATCAAAAGGTTTGTTCATGTACAAGGAAGGAACTACCGAACAAAAGACTCATAAAATAATCCACGTTGTAGTGGGCTTATTTTTTGTAAGTTCGGATCAAATTGATATGTTTTTTTTTTTGCAAAAATGTCGTAGCAGTTAGGCAATAGACAATACGTCAATATTTTTATTAACATAGACCTATTATGTATTATTTTTGCAAACATGTCCCAACCATTACGCATTATTACTAGCCCTTAAATAGATACAACCAATTCAAATTAAAATTTGAATAGAGCAAAAAATATTCCCCACTCTTGACTTATTAATTATTAGGACGAGCATACCATATCATATAAGCATAACCTATCATATAAGCATAAATACAAAAATAATTTTATTACATAAATAAGTAAGCTTATTTTAATATATATGTAGAGGTAGAATAGTGTTATCTTGAATCTTGTACTATACTTTTACGATTTCTTTGTGAAAAAGAGAGATTAACCCCTCAGAGAATACCTGTAATGAATGAGCAACGCATCAGAAGGAGTCCTGGATGCGATCTTAGGGGATAACTATCTGATACTTAAGTCAGTGACACGAGTAGGTGAACGAAGAAGAGAAAAAGAGTGAGATGACTACTTGAGAGAAGGAGAGAGTGCTCAGGGGAGACACCAAAAGCCTGGAGAGGCGATATGGAGTATGAAGTTTTTTAGTGGACTCGTGGTGTGGTGTGCTCTCTGTGCTCTCTAGCTGCGTGGATGTGTCTGCGTGAGTGTCTATATGCGGGTATAAATGTGTGTCCTCTGGGACCCGATCAAGGCCCTATTTATATGATCCTCCTTGGTGTCGTCCATTTTATGACCTAGAGAGGGCGTGGTTAGTGGAGCAATGAACCGTTCGATCATGGGGATCGTCTACTGCCTACTTGTCCATTCTCTGAGGAAGAGTATCCTGGTAGACATCTTGGCGGCATGGGTGAGAAGCGAAACCTATTGGGGATAACCTTCCGTGATTCTAATCTCAACGTTCACCCGTTGGCAGATTTCATGACGTCTGGGACACACGTGGGCGGTGATCGAGCCCAAGGGCCGGTCCGTCTCGAGTGGACTCCAACGGACGATGCTCCTAGTATGTGGGCCAGTCGGTGAGGGCCATATTGAGCCTGAGGATAATGGGCCTCAACAGGTATGGCGTTTACGGGTCACGTTAGATTTGACGGTTCTCTCCCTACTCAATGAATAAATAAAAATATTTTTAATTATAATAAAATTAATTTAACAGTTCTATCCTTACTCAATGAATAAATAAAAATATTTTTAATTATAATAAAAATAATTTAAAAAAATCTGAAATCTCTATATACTGGGACAAAATTAAATATAGTACACCGTCTGTTAACATAGACAATACGTTCCGTCGGCTGACGATCGTACGTACGCGATTTTTGTCAGCACCAGAACGGCGGCGCCAGCACAGGGGACCCCACCATCTTCCGCCCATCCACGAAGGAGAACCGCATCCGAGCCTTCCAGCCTTGCGACCGTAGATAGGAAGACAGAGAGATAGAGAGAGCTCGGAGAGAAGCGAGAGAGAAAGGCGAGCGGAGGCTCTCGGCATGCCGACGCTCGTCTCCATCTCGCCGCTGCCGCAGCCGACTCTACTCTCGGCGCGCCGCCTGTCTCGCTCTTCCCTCTTGTTCCCTCGCAGGGGGCTGTCCGCTGGATCCCGGACGGGGTTTCGTCCTGCTCGGTTCCTCGCTTCGTCCGCCCCGGTCCCTTCCTTCGATGACCTCCATGCGCGGGCCAGATTCAGGCCCGATCGTTCCAAGGTTGGCTTCTCCTTCTCCTATTTATCTTCTTCTTCTTCTTCTTCAGTTTTCCTCATCTGATTCTATATAGTTCTTGTTCGTCGCTAAGTACCGCGATTTTATGTGCCGAACGTGTGATAAACGGGGCCTTGCATGTTCTTTGTAATAAAGCTATAATTTCGATGGGATTCTGGATTTCGATACTACGGTTTGAGGAAGAAACTATGATAAGGGGCAAGTAGCGGCAGCTTGTTTGGACATGGTTGATGGTATCCGCTGTGTCCGCTAAGGCTACTGGCGGCGACTAGCCGAAGCAGGTGAAGGAGGTCAGATTCCGGAGGATGAAAATCCAAATGATTACATGTTTGCTGGCAATTCGTAATGATGGTTTGCAGTGAAGGGTGAGCCTCGAGCTCTTCTGACGAAGGCAATAGACGGTGCTATAGAAGAAAATTTTTAAATTGTATAATAAAGAGCTGGCACCTCTGGTCGCCAAAATTGTCCTCCCAGACGCAGGGGAATAGGTGGTGAAGGATGAGCTCTAAATCTAATCTTTTCTGCTACCTCCGAAATTGATACCTATCTCGATACGGAGCTTACCACTATATATCAAGCAAGGGTGAGTGCCTCAAGTCACAAAATTAAAGCCCATTCAATGATTGATATAGAGTTAAGGATGCTTTAGACTGCCTCTTGTTCCACACATCATGGGTATTGATGTGTCGCAATGTTCGTCGTTAAAAACATCATTCAATCAATCTTAAAAATACTGAACTTGCAACAAAAATGAAAGCACGTAGCGTAGTAGCAAGCAAGTTTCGAATCCACGGAGAGATTAGAATTTTAAATTGAAAATTTTGAGTTTCTTTAAAAATTGTGGATTGTTTCTTTTATGATTTTGGAATTAAAATAGCATGAAATAAATCTATCTAATGAAATTGGAGGGTTAAGAGAGAGAAAAAGAGAGAGAGAGAGGAAGAAGAAATAGAGAGAGAAGAGAGAGAGCGCATGATCTAGAGAGAAAAAAAAAATCAAATCACACTATATTATTTGAAAGAAAAAATACAATATCAAGGTGCGAAAAAAATCACAACTCCCAAAAATAAATTTCTAAATAGAACCAAAGATGAAGAGCTATGGAAGTGGTGTCGTCGTCCTCTTTGAGTCTTTGATCACAAGTCGCCCTTGTAACTCTCTGCCTGCACCGGATTAGACATCGCCTTTGAAAGAGAGCATTAGAGAGAGAATAAATAGAGAGAGAAAGAGGTGGCGATGGGAAGCTTTGAAGAAGAGAGTAAGAAAAAGTGGAGGAAGATGATATCCTACGCAGACGTAGAAGGGAAGAAGAGGAGGAAGAAAGAGAAGTAGAAGGAGCAAAAGAAGAAGAAGAAGTAGAAGTGGAAATAGAAGAAGAGGAAGAAGAGAAGAATAACGTGAAGGATGTTACGTAGATGGGATGCGGAAGAAGAAAGAAGAAGAAGAGAAGAAGGGCGATAGGTCTATGTACCTTACTCTTAAAACTACATAAGAAATTTTAAAAAAAGAACTAAGAAGAGTTCTCTTGGGCAGCCAACATGGGAGCTTATTTATAGGCAAAATTCTCTTATTCAACCAAGAATCCCACTCCAATCAACCTCTTATGAATAGAGACCTCATTCCTTCACTTTTTTGTGCAAATCTCGATAGCATTTCCGTGGAATGGTAGCCCAATTTGAAGAGGAATTGCAGACATAGTGGAGACAAACAAGAAGAGTAGCGTATTCAAATCCCATCTTCCTCAGATGACGTGTTTCATGATTAGTGTCCACCTCTTTAGATGCTTTTCAAGGCCATCGCCCCAAATCGTGTCTAGGCACGAAGATGTCACTTCCTCAAGAATGCGGGTGCCTTACACGCCTGTTGTACACAACTTTTTTCTCCCATAAATAAGCAAGATATAAAGGTTGGGAATTCTCCCAAACACTTTGCAGACGTTATTTATTTGGCGTCCCTACAGCATTATGGGTCCGACCTTGGACCCGAACAGGCTTTTCGTGACTCACGGCAACTTCAACAGCAAGCGGGGACCGCCCCGACCGCTTAGTATGCGGCATTGACCCACTTACACTTAACTATCCAGGTCAACCCGGGAGCTCCCAGCAGTATGTCACGCTATGCGGCACCCCAGTAATGAGGCCATGGATCACCTTCAAAATGCCTCCCTCCAACAAGCTAGCACTAATGGACTTCATCCTTTAGTCAAATTTAGGTTCCGGGAGCCATTAGCCAACCCATACGGCCCATAGTTACGTGTTGAGAATTAACCCAAACACCTTAAGGGCGCCTATTTTTTCAGCAATTTTACAACGAGTCGCGGCCAACCCACGTCTTGGAGACACTTTTTTTTCGGTAGGTAATTTTATTTTTTTTCTTTTTTAAACGGGGAGGGAGAACCGGGTATTGAACCCAGGACTTCCCCCTTGCAAAGGGGGAGGGTGTCCACTTCGCCATTGGCGAGGGACTGTCTTGGAGACACTTGCTGCATCATGCAAGGACTCTACAAAAAGTGGGGACCATCCCCAACCCCTAGATGTGCGGCAATGGGTCGCTTACTTTTAGCCACCGGGCCAACCCGAAACTACACACTAGCGGGCCGAGTGACACGACATACCACGCCAAGATCGGGTTTTCACACCCAAAATGCCTTCACTCAATGACTACAAGCTATTAGCCCCAATTGCTAGGCCATATACGAGCCATGGGGCTGCTAGCCACGCCATTCGACACCATGGTATGTGCGGGGACCATCCCCGAACACCTTGTGGGCGACAATGTTACCACCCCTTGATTGACCTCCCGGATCAAGATCAACGCCCCTAGGAGCATGGTTGCATCACAGGACATCGAGAAACTACAAGAAGTAGGCCCCGGGTCGCCCTCCTTAGCGATAGCCCGCCCCCAGGGGGGAGCGCGCTAGGCACGATTGCGCCCAGGAGAGGGCGTGCTCTCCTTTGTTCTTTGCCCAAGCCCTCCAGTCCCAGCTTAATCCAAGCCCGGTTTTGCCTCCATTTCGTTCAACTGACCAATCCTAAGAATGCCCGGAGTGACCGTACCAAGTCTCGTTCAAAGCGCGCTAGTCAACCAATCCGTATCCTCCATGCGTTATGTTCACACTGGGTCAAAGTGGGACCTAAAATAGCAAAAAATGGGGAATTTATATATTTTTCCCCGTCTCATGGAGGGGTTTACGCAGACCAGGCTGACCCCCCCAGCCTGGTCCGTGTAAAGCCCATATTTCCCAATATTTTTTTTCTAGTTTCTTCAACCTAGTCCGCATTAACCCCCCAAGGTGAGGGGGGGGGTTACGTAGACCAAGCTGACCCCCCCCCCCCCCCCCGACTGGTCCGTGTAAACCCTCTTCTATCTCCAAGAAATAAAAAAAAAGAAAGAAGAAAATAGAGTTTCCCTAGCCCTAGTCCGCGTAAAGGGGGTGCTTTACGTGGACCAAGCTGGTACCCCTAGCCTGGTCCACGTAAACGCATATAGAAACAAAAATTAAAAAAAAGTTTTTTCACTCAATTTGCGTAAGGGGGAGGCTTTACGCGGACCAGGCTGCCCCTGCCACCCTGGTCCGCGTAAACCCCAGTGACCCTTCCCCTTTCTCTTCAGTTTTCCCTATAAATTCCCCCTTAGGAATGCCAAGGGACAAACGGTTCATGAACGCACAGATACAGGTAGGCACTTGAAGATCAAGGCAAGGAGCTCCACGGCGTTTGTTGGTTGTTTGGCTTAACACAAGTTGAGAGTATGTTACATTAACACCTTGTATATGGCCTCTAGCTGGCTCACACTAGCCTTCCCCTTTGCTGTGTATGATGCATTATGCTAGCGGTGAATACACTCTCGTGTTGAGTCCACCTGTGCACGATGCAAAACACTGAGGGAGAGAGACTCGCATGCTAAATCCAATCATGCGTCGAGACCGCTTGTTGATTGCTCTTCCCGAGCCAACGATCGACTGCCCCACCCCTGTGGTGTTCTCAGATAGGCCAACGTTCGACCTCGACCCGGTGTCCGATTGCTCACCTCGAGTCACATCCGACCTACATTTTCTGCCAGTTAGCACCAACACCTCAGTGTCCAGTCTTGCTGTGATAACTCTATAGCATCTGTAGTCCCTTAGTGGACTCTTTGTAAAAAGCAGCGGAAAACCCGCTCTATCACGCATTTTCTGCCAGTTAGCACCAACACCTCGGTGTCTAGTCTTGCAGTGATAACTCTAGCATTTGTAGTCCCTTAGGGGACTCTTTGTAAAAAGTAGCGGAAAACCTGCTCTATCACGCAATGACCCGGGGATCGATCCTCGAGACGGAATTATCTCGTGACTTGCCACCATTATACTTGGGCCTTTAATGCCCCCCCTGTAATGCTTTTTATGGCAACCGATAATGTAGTGTATTCGAAAAAAACCTGGTTCCTCACCACTTTCGGCACACTCTCGGGCCTCGTCTGCCAGCTCCATGTCTTACCTAGTTCTTGGGCCAGTATATGCCTGCTCCTTACTGAGTCAGTGTCCGCAACTCCACCTCCCCCAGTCTACCCTAGACTCCTCTTCCCCTTTGATGTCTTACACCAAGGTTGGGCTCTCCTTGTCATGGCTGCTGGCCGATAAGCGCAAATCATGCCCTCCTAACGTCACGGATTCCAGGGTACCCAATCCTCTTTTAGCAGAAGAAGCAATGGTGTTCATATTCAATCCGATGTAAAATAAACACCGATTGCTTGCGGCCAGTGGACAAGACGTCTTGTACACGAATCCCCACAATCGTCTCCACTCGTACCAACGGAACCTTCCCCTATCCACGTGTCGCGTGACATTCTATGCCCACGTGTCGTGCGCTAACGGCACTTCTCCTGTCAAAACTTGGTTCCATAGGTGATTATCAAGAAATCGATTGGCACGCCAGCATCCTGTCCAACCTCCCCACACGTCACCATCGTCTGGTTGATCCCTTTCGTATGTGCCGTGTTCCCTTAGAACGGCTAACCATACGTCATTCATTCCTGCGCATTTCTATTGTTCTTTACATTTCCCTATTAATATTCCCAGATGTCGCGTGCCAAATTGACCCATCTCGGCCTTCCGAAAGGCGAGTGTGTGTCATGCCGTGAAACACAAAAAAGTTCACGAGCCAACAACGCCGCGTTAAGAACGTGTCCAGATCCTAGAGTGCCGCGTTTCACAAAACACATCCACGCGCTTTAACGTGATTCAACAATCATCCAAAGACATTTGGAAATTAAAATTAGAACTTTTAATCTCTCAAATAAAATAATATGGTCAATAAAAACTCAAAATTATATAATCATGTAATTTCTATATCTTCTATGCATCTCAAATCCCACGTATTACTTTATGTCTCAAAATTTAATTAAGAGTTTTTTACATAAATACCCCTCTAAATATCGCTTATGCCAAATATACCCTTCATTTGAGCATATTATCAAAATATCATATATTTAGTCTTAAATGTTGCGGTTATATCCCTACAGTTTACTGCTGTCGATGGGAGACTAATATTTCGCGGAATATCCCATCTACTGCCGTTAGGTGTAGTGAAATATCTAAAATACCCTTAATAAGAGAGAGAGAGAGAGAGAGAGAGAGAGAGAGAGCACCCTCCCCCTCTCCCCCCACTCACTCACCACCTGCGCCCCCTCCCCCTCTCCCTCTCGCCGTTGGCAGGAGCGAGGGGGACGTTGGAGGACTCTCGCCTTTCGGCGTACCACCTCCGCTGATGACAGAGAGAGGGAGAGGGAGGGAGAGAAAGAGGGAGGGAGGGGACGAGGTGAGAGAGAGGGATAGTGCAAGGAGGAAGGGAGGGAGAATGAGAGAGGGGGACGAGAGAGAGCGAAATTCACTCTGTGGGAGAGAGAGAGTGGGAGGGAGAGGGGAGAGAGAGACCAATGAAAGTCGCTCCATAGGAGAGGGACTTCAGATGAATGTCGTTCCCACACGGAGCGACTTTTCTTTTAAAAATGAAAGTAAAAATATGAAATCTTTACATCGGCTCCCCGTCCGGCGGACCCCGCTCCCCCTCCTATCCCCTTCCTCCCTCTGGCGGACCCCCCGCCCCCTCTTGTCCCCCTCCAGTCCGGCAGAAACCCTCCCATCCCCCTCCCCTCTCCCGCCCCCCTCCACCTCCGGTGAACAACCTCCCTCCCCTTCCCGTCCCCCTCTGCCTCCCCCTCCTGCGGACCCCGCTCCCTCTTCGATCCCCTTCCCCCCTCTGGCAGACCCCCTGCCCCCTCCCGTCCCCCTCGGGTCCGACGGACCCCCTCCCATCCCCCTTCCCCCTCCACCCTCCTGTCCCCCTCCACCTCCGGTGAGCAACCCCCCTCCCCCTCCCGTCCCCCTCCGGTGGACCCCGCTCCCCCTCCGATCCCCTTCCCCTCTCCTACGGACCCCCTACCCCCTCCCTTCCCTCTCTGGTCCCGTGGACCCCCACCCATCCCCCTCCACCTCCGGTGAGCAACCCCCTCCCCCCCGGTCCCCCTCTGCCTCCCCCTCCAGCATTCCCCCTCCCACTCTGGCAGTCCCCCTCATGTCCCCCTCCCCCTTCTAGCAGGCAAACCTCAGGTGCCACCAACCTCCAGAGCCGGTGACCCCCCTGCCCCCCACATTTCTGGTGCCCATCCCCACCCCAGAGAGAGAGAGAGAGAGAGAGGAAGGTAAATCGAGGGTAGGTTAGTAATTTCACCGCTTAACTCTTGTTTAACCCAAGTTAAACTAACGAGGGTTACGATAGGGGTATAACTGCAACATTTAAGGTTAAATGGAGGATATTTTTGATAATATGCTCAAGTGAGGGATATATTTGGCATAACCGATATTTAAAGGGGTATTTATGTAAAAAAACTCTTTAATTAATTACATGAAAAATCTAATTTTAGTGTGAAAATGATATTAACTATGAAAATTGCATAATTAATTTCATTAAAACCTGGAAAAATGTGTGTGATCGAAATAAATATATAAAAATGTGCACTTATTAGGTATTACCGTTTTGAACTCCTCTACGAACTCTATTATCCATCTGTTTTCCCAGCTGATCTTGGAAAAGAAAGCTTTTCATGGAGCGGAGTAGAACCACCTACTTCTTATGTGGCATGGAAGAAGAAAACTCGGTCATCTTCTTGCGCATTCCCCGTTCCCCCAGACTCTGAAAATCTTTGTTCCTTGGCTCCAATTGGCTTTCTCTCCCCCGGAAAATGTGGCTAACCTTGTATTGTGTTGGAAGAGGCCATGGAATGCCTAGGGGTGAAGGAATGTCAGCCACAAGAACAGGTAGCCTTTTGTTTGTGAATGTGCTGTGGGACGGAGTGTGCAAAAGCTCCACTGTCATTTGTGATCTTGTTTGTAATGCCCTTTATATAGGGGTCTTTTGGGGGAGGAATTTTCATGTATGAAGACCTTTTTCTGGGCTGTTTTTCCTTTTAATACTAGCAAACTCTTTTCTATATATTATTGAATACGTGATACCACCCAGTTTCTTAAAAAAAGAAAAGCATTGGTCAAGTACTTTGTGCCACTTTTAAGGTTGATGTGTGGGATCCTCCATTGCATGTGTGTAATCGCGCACACAATAATCTTCTGCCTGCAGATTCTTGATGAGACATTTGATAAATCCCCCATCCAAGGTCACACTTGTCAAGTATGTGATGCCACCCCGGTCTACTGACAAAAGCTGGGTTTCCCTCGCCATCTATATATAAAAAAAGAGTATGTGATGCCACTTTTAAAGTTGATGTCAGATAGGTAGCTGGTTGCAGAACTTCGCCAAACCCTTGGATCCTTCACTGAATCAAGCTGTCTCAAGTTCCAAGTTGAATGGGATAAGGTTTATGAATTATGATGGTGGTGAAAATAAATCACTGTGGCAATAATTAGTTACTTAGACTGATTTGAGCCAACACGTTTATGAACATCTGCGTTTCTTCTCTACCCTTTGCAAAAGGCCCACATGCTATATGCACTTCTTTTCTGTAGTTACAAGGCCTTCTCTTTGTCTGGTGAATTCTAATGGAAGACATTATCTTGTTATTATCTTTACCGCTTTAGTTTTAGCAGTCTTCAAGCTGTTGCATTTTCTGCCCACCTAATAGTTTAAAAGAAATCTTAAACTTGTATACATTGTTCCCTTGCAGAATGCAATTCTCTCAAACATAATTCAAGAGATAGAGCCTCTGGATGTGAGCCTCATCCAGAAAGATGTCCCAGTGGATACAGTGGATGCTATGAAGAGGACAATTTCAAGCATGCTTGGGCTACTTCCGTCTGACCAATTTCATGTCCTCGTAGAAGCTTTTTGGGAGCCTCTTTCCAAGTTACTGGTTTCTTCCATGATGACTGGGTATGCTTGCTCCCTGTTGACATCATTTATACGGGTCCAAAGTTAACTTCTTCAGGACAGGTGGCATAATTAGCTAAAACTGCATGTTTCTTAAATTTTCTTTCTAGGAGGCATAATTTTTAAGATGATTAAGATGTCTGTGAGAGAATTTTGTGGAGAAAGAGAGTGGACTCATTGCCGATAAAGGTTTTAAAAACTACTAATCAAACAACATTTATGTTAACCGATATGTTGATTTGTTGAAGCCATTCAACTTTGCTGATTTTCACTCTTATCCAGTAAAACTTGCTCCTTGATCGCTTGTAACTTTTTTTTTCTTTCACATAATCTTATCTGTCTATCCCGTACTTCATTTTTCAATTATGAAGTTAGTTTCCTAGTTAGATATTTCAAGCAAATTATGCTTTCTAGAGCATGTTCTCCTTCTCTGTTGTTTTATACCTATTTCCCAATTGTAAATAGCTTCTCTGTTGTTTTATACCTATTTCACAATTGAAAATAGTGGGGCATGCATTGGCAATTGGTTACTTATATCCTACCATCCAATGCTTGCCAAGTTTAAGCTGCACTGCATCCATGCAGGTATACTCTGCGCAATGCTGAGTATAGGCTCTGCCTTGAAAGAAACCTAGATATGCATGATGAGCTTTCTGAGAAACAAGAACCAGAAAAGACAGAATATGATGGCAGTGCAATGTTTCTTGATGGAACTACGGCAATGTTCAACCTCCTTCAGAGAAATGATTTGTCAGCTAAATCAGCGGAGAGCAAAGAGGAGCCAAGTGAGTTGGATATCCAAGCTCTTGGACAATTAACTCCGGAAGTCCAACAATATATTCTTCACCTTCAATCTCGCTTATCAGTTGTAAAGAAGGTATACTATAAGTCGGTGATTTCTTCTGAGGATTCTATGAAATTTTGTTTTTGATGCCATTTGAATTTCATACTAGTACGATTAATGAACATTGTTAAATGTACTTTCATGGAGAAGCTTTTGTTCATTCTACTACATGAGAAATATAACTTACCTTGGTTCTCTTCAAGGTAACACCTTTGATCCCAAACTGCCAAGGAGGTCATCTAAACTTAAGGAAAAGGATAGTGAGAACTGGAAAACAAAGCTCGAGGATTCAGGGGGGGGGGTGCATATCAGGATCAGGGTTTATAGTTAAAGGACCCAATCTGTTGGATACCAGGTTGACGGTTCCCAACAGGGAATACTGGATCCAGCAGACTTGGGCCACATGGATTTGGGGCTGGTTCAGACCGAGTGCCATGCGGAACAGGAAAAAGTCAGAGTCAGGTCAGTCAGCCAAAAAAGGATCCAGACTGGCCAGTCTGGCCTGATCGATCCAACTGATATAAAACCTTACTTCTACTCGCTGATATGTAATAGTCTATGATTTTGCCCTTTGATATGTAATAGTCTATGATTTTGCCCTTTGGTATGTAATAGTCTATGATTTTGCCCTTTGATATGTAATAGTCTATGATTTTGCCCTTTGATATGTAATAGTCTATAATTTTGCCCATCATTGTCATTTTTCCCATCAAGCTAGGGATGGCTTAGTGATTGAAATGAACCCATGCTGCATGCATTGCCATATATGATTTTGTGATTGACAACAAGGCTTCATGCAGGGCACTCTGTACAACTAACAGATGATATATATGGCAGTTCTGTTCACCATGTACGATATTGTGCAGTGTTTAATTGTTCTCATAAAGTGTCATGACTCATGAGCCTATAGAGCATCCATCTGGGGACTAATGTAAATGACCTTTTTAAAAATGAATGTTAATGGTTTCATTTTTCTTCTTTTACATGTAATCCTAAAGACAATATATAGATGATCCATTGACAGTGTGAATTATGTAAGACATGTAGCCCTCTGCCTGCTTTTGTGTGATGGAAACTTGGCCTGCTATTAAGTGTGCAAGGCTTCCATTTAGAATTTGTGTTCATAGTTTATTTGTCAAAGCTATTAGGTTGTCTGGGGAGGATGAATATGATATTTAATTGCTTGCATGTATTATTTTGACAGGAACTGCATGATATTAAGAGGGAAAATGCTGCTCTGCAAATGCAACATTTTGTTGGAGAAGAAAAGAATGACTTATTAGATTACCTCAGATCGCTACAACCAGAAAAGGTCCACTATTCCTTTTTATTTGTTCAGAGCTTTATTTTTCCAAAAGCAATCTGTAACAATTTTCTGATATCACCAGTTCATCTTTATATCTGTTCATGCTTGAGTTGTTCAGTTCATGGTTTCTTGTGATTCTCTACCAGATATTTAGATGACCATTGTCAAACAGTTTGAATATTAATTGTTCATCTATTTTCTCTGTAGTGCTTGGACGTTACTGTTGGACTACTAGACAAGCTTTTAGATGCCTGGAGTCGCAGTGCCTCATTGTTTGTCTCATGATTTCTTACAGTAATTGTGCCAGACATTCTTTTTCTACATATCCTATAAATTTTGTAGCAGAAAAGAAAATAAGCAAGGGCTTTGTCTGGTTAAAGTTTGGTGTGAGATTGTAGAAAGAATAAAAAAATGTTCTTCTGCCACCCATGTTTCTTATAGTTATACAATTGCATTAGGAAATTACCTTTTTGCATAAAGTTTGGACTTTCTTTTCTATAACTTAGAAATAAATCAGATGAAGGAATATCACTTTCACAGTTCAGAACAAAGGATTCATGTCTGTCTGAAATTTCTGATGCTTTTCTCACAATCGGACGTAATGTAATCATGTTTGGAGACTCCGGCAAAGATCACCATGCATGCTTTTATGCTTGCAATTTTGGTAGGCACCAAGTACATGCACCAAAGTCAACTGGATATTTGCTTGCACAGTGGCATTGGAGACTTCAATGGTTTGCAGAATTGGCTGAATCAACTGGGATTGGTCGACACTAATCCTTGTTTTTTTTTTCTGGGAAGGAGGGATTTTGTCCCCCAAAAGTGAAAGAAGAAACTCTGAAATTTTGCCAGCCCAAGAAATAAATCAGGTTAAACTTTAAAACGGGTGAGATAAAGATTAGCCTTTAAGGAAAAGGATGAAGCCACAACTGGGCCCAATAGGTAACTTTCTACATCCTACTTGTAGTAATGTGTCTTGAGAAATTGTTAAGAGGGGTTCCATTTTTTAGAAATGAACCAGAAGGTAGTAAATATGTACTCGTAGGCAAGGTCTGCAGTACCGGTGCTGGTACGGTACCAGGCAGGTTCCCCACTTCCCCCTCTGGTTCCCCAAATCCCCAGCCCACTTCCCCGTCTGGGTCTGCTGACCCGACTGCCAGAACCGGATCCGGCTTCCTGATCCGGCTTCCGGATCCGGCTATTAAATATTTAAAACTTTAAAACCCCCCAGTCCTTGACACCCCCGAGGCCCCGACACCCCGATACCCTTCCCCTCCCCTCCCGTCCTATGCCTCTAGGGTTTGGGAGTTCTCCACTTCTCTGCCGGCCGTCCGCCCATCGCTGCCCTCACTGCCGTCCGCAGCTGCCGCCGCCGCCATCATCCGAAGCCATCACTGCGCCATCCGAAGTCGACATCATCATCTTCCACCGAGGTTCCTTTCTCTCTCCCTCTCTCCCTCCCTCCCTCCCTCCTTCCCTGACTCCCTCCTGACCTTCACCATCGTCGCCGCTGTCCCAGCCTTTCGCAGTCCCTTCTCCATAGTCCTGTTTAATTTTTCTTTAATATGTACCAGCTGGTACCCGTACCAAGCTGGCCGGATCGGATCGGTCAGGTCCGATACTGGTACGTACCACCCGGTACCGGTATGTACTGGGCGATACTGCAGACCATGCTCGTAGGAGCTTGGATCTGAATTTATTATTTAGGGAATCAAGATCCAGGTGCACTGAATTGCTTGAAACTCACATTGCAATGTTAGCTGCAATTTTTCTCCTCCAGAAGTGGTTGAAATACGTGTGTAATTGAGGTTACAAAAAATGGATGGTAACTGAGCTATACGTCACCTGGTGGCTTGAAGCTCTTGGAATGTCATTTTTTGCAGTATCTGTGTGAAGTTTCTTTCTTATAGCTGCTTACCCAAACTACATAAAAAGTTCTTTCAAATGACAAAATAACGTAGTAACATCTTTATATGGATTGAAATCTCATAGACCAATTACAGAACTATCAAAAATGAAAATTCAGGAGATCGGAAGAAACATATTTTATTTATGGGTTTTAAAAAAGGGAATGGGGCTAAGTGCGTGTCTAAATTGAAAATTAAAGAGTAGTTATCAGAATTGGATTAACACCTCAGTCTGCAAATTGTGCAGTCTGCAAATTGTGTTTGCAGGCCATTAATACTCCTAGATAAGGTAAATTTCAACTCTCTCTCTCTACCCTCCTAGAGTGAGAAGTTCCGGGGATGTCTCGCCCCCTAGCTGGGTCGCGTTGAACTAGGAGGCCAGCGGCAACTGCCTCCGGTCCCCCAGGGGGGAGGGGGTGCATGTCTCAGTCGTTCAGGAGATCCCGTGGTCACGCCGGTAGGGGTAAGGTGTTGTGTTTCCGGTGCGGGGTTCAGGGTCACGTCCAGAGATTTTGTCGTCTCTAGTCGTCGGAGTGCAGGGCTAGTAGGACTTCTCGTGGGTGGTCCTATGTTGACGTTATGCGGTCTACCTTTCAGGGACCAGATAGGAGGGGAGGGGAGGCGATTGATATCGGCCAAATCTCTCAGGGCCTCATCTAGGATTGTTTGCGTTGGCTCTGGCAGTGTCTCTGGGTGGCACCCGTAGGAGGGATGGTGGAGGAGGATAGGGTCAAGGAGTTGTTGTCCCCATGGGGAGATAGCCGGGAGGTTCATCGTGTTCACTCACAGGGCTTCGCAGCGGACCAGCAGTCGGGTCGTCGGGGGAAGCAGCAACATTGGTGGGGTACGCGGTGGGAGGAGGCTACCTTCTCCGATTTTTGAGATGGTCATTGGAGAGAGGAGCCTTCCTAAAACCTCGGTTGTTGGAGGTGGTTATCCGCCTGGAGGGTATCCCTTTGGTGCTCTGCACCGTAGATGGGGTGGAGATCCTTAACTGGGCCTTTGGGACGGTGGTGCCAGGGACCACGTTCTTTGCCCTGGCGAACACTCTAACGGTTGTCCGGACTATGGTCAAGGTGGGCTTGCCCCGTTAGCGGTCCCTCTGGTCATCCTGTTCGGCATCGATGGCCTGTAGTTCGCGGTGAGGCTGATCATAGTCCCATAACTCTCAGAGCTGCGACGAACGGTGCTATGGTTATTGGCCTGTGGGCAGGAGGAAGACGGGTCTCGCAGAGGGGTACGTGTTGCTTCGTCTGCACCCGGTTCAAATTCAAACAAGGGCGGGACAGTTGCTGGGCCGGTCGTGGTGGAAGGTGGGCCTGGTGATCTTGGGCCATCCTTACTTGGGCCAGTCACTGGTGATCCGAGTGGGACAGGTTTACATGGGCCAGGTGATGATCGGGTCCTCCTTTGTGTTCTGGGCCCGAGAGTCAATCCGCGGACCCGGAACCTACTCGGGACCCAGGGTCTCGGTGACCACAAGTCTCGCGGATTCGGGACGGATCTTCCTCTCCACCCGAAGGCTACAGTGCTCCTGTTTCGTGCCTCTTCAAGCTTTAGCAAAGCGGTGGCGCCGGTGTTTGAAGGCAGCAACCCACCTGCGGCTTCCTCTCCCCTCAACCCTCCCCTGTGAGATAGTCCCCTCTTGGACATGACGCCGACAAAGAGGGTTGGGCCTGTGAAGGTGTCAGCCGACAATCGGAACCCCAACTGCTCTGTGCATCATCCTTCTCATCAGGATGAGGGGCCTGCAGAGCTTTGGAACAGGGCACTGGGGTATTCCGAGCCCCTCCAATTGTCACAGGATCTGCTACAGAGCCTCCCTGACCCTGTGCAGTGCCCTACCCTGCAAGGGGTGGAGGCTGAGGAAGAGAGTAGGACTCTATCTCCTGCACCGGTGAACGACAGAGTTGTGTAAGGGAGCTTGGGGCTCGTCACAATCGGCTTCGGTTGTCTTGCACCTAGTCTCACTGCAATCCAGATCGACTTCGGGCCTACTCCAAGTGCTTTTCTCCAGGGGACCGGTGATTAGGTTGTAGAGGTGGAGGCTCTGCCTGTCAGAGAGGATGCTCTTCTAGCTTCTCTGGGAGGGCCTATGGCTTTGCTCACCACAGGGGAGGAGCAGAAGGGGAGGTGTCGCCTGAGTAGGGAGGAGGTGGGAGAGATGGTGGGGGCTGTTCAGAAAATGATGGAGGAGCAGGTGAGCGAGTTGGCTGATAAGGTTGGCATCTCCTTTGAAGTCGGGGCAGACAAAGACGTCAAAAGGGCACTTTCCAAAATTAGTAAGAGGTGGTGTGCTACTATTTTGTAGGAGGAGAGGGCCCATCAAAGAGGAGTCAGGGTGGGGGAAGGTGAGGGGGAGGAGAGGAGTATTTTTGTGTCCTCATGAGGTTTATCTCTTGGAACGTGAGGGGTTAGGGGGGGATGGAGAAGAAGAGGGCGGTGAAGGAGTTGATTAGGAGATGTAAGTTTGACATCTTTTGCATCCAAGAGAGGTGTGAAGGGGATGGTGAGGTTCTCATGAGGGAGGTAAGGGGTGCTAGACTTTCCAGGGATTTTGTGTCTCCGGCGAAGGGAAGGTTTGGAGGGATTATGATCTTTTGGAATCCCTTTGAGGTAGAGGAGGTGGTTATGGACAGACAAGTGAGCAGGTGGACCATCTCCCTTCGCTTAACTTCTACGAGGGATAGCTTCTCGTGGGACTTTAGAGGAGTTTATGGGCCTTAGAGTAGGGAGGATAAGTGGCTTTTGTGGGAGGAGCTGCTCAGCCTTCACCTTTCCTCAAGAAGACCTTGGTGTATTGGCGAAGATTTCAATGCAGTGGCTGCTCCTTGGGAGAGGTCGTTGGTAAGTGCCTATGTAAGGGACATGGAAGACTTCACTGCTTTTATTGAGGAGGCGGCCTTGGTAGATATTGGTATAGCTCATGGTTAGTTCACTTGGTCTAACATGCGAGTTGATGTTTCTTGCTCGAGGTTGGACAGATTCTTGGTTTCTGTTGATTGGGAGGACCACTATCCTCATGTGCAGGTGCTACCTTTGGTGAGATCTATTTCGGACTATCTATCCTGTTGAAGATCAGCCGATTGCAAGACATGAGGCTTACCTTCAGGCTCAAAAAGTTTTGGTTCAAGGAGGCAGATTTCTTGGACACAGTTAGGGGAGCTTGGGATTCTCAAGTGGCTGGTAGATCTGTCATGGCTACTCTGGTGTTGCAGCTTAAGCATACTGCGCAGGTTCTTAAGACTTGGGGGGTTGACAAAACCCTCCCAGATAGGGCAGTTAAAGATGGAATTCTATAGCAATTTAACGGCCTTGATAGTTTGGAGGAGGCAGGCCTTATGGATGCAAGGGATAAAAGTCTCAGGGACTTTTGGAGATGTCTGTTTGATGAGTTTCTTTCTAGGGAGGAAATCTACTGGAGACAGAGATTGAGGGACAAATGGATCAAAGAGGGGGACATGAATATTTCTTACTTCTAGCATGTTGCCTCAGGGAGGAGGAGAGTGAATACCATCTCTTGTATTAGGGTTGGGAGCTCCTTATTTCTTCTGATGAGTAGATTAGAGGTCTGGCGAGGGACTTTTATTCCAAGCTGTTTTCTGAGGAGGATCATTTTAGGATGAGGATTGCAGATGATCTTCTTCTCCGACTTTCTCTAGAGGAGAGGATGCTATCTCTCAGAGCTTCTCAGATGAGGAGGTTTGCCAAGTAGTCTTCTCTCTTGCAGGGGACATAGTTCCAAGTTCGGATAGATTCCCTTTGGCCTTCTTCCAACAGTGTTGGGATAGCATTACACTTGATATTTTGGCTGTAGTAGAGAGCTTTAGGAGGGAAGGGATCACTTGGGGAGGTATTAATAAAACATTCCTTGTCCTTATCCCCAATAAACAAGGAGCTCAAGAGTTTCAGGACTTTAGGCCCATCAGTTTGTTGAATGGCACCTCTAAGATCATTGCCAAGTTTTTGGCAAGGAGACTGCATAGAGTTATGGATAAGGTGGTGAGCTGCTTCCAGGGAGCCTTCATCAGGGGGAGACATATCCAGAATAATTTTCTAGTGGCCCATGAACGTTTGTTTGCCATGAAGACCCTTAGGAAAAAAGGGGTAGCCCTCAAGTTGGATTTTGAGAAGGCTTATGATAAGGTTAACTGGCTTTACTTATTGGATGTGCTGGAGAAGAAAGGTTTTGGGAGATACTTGGATTGGTTGGATCAGGGTTTGTATCTCTTCTGTCTCATTTGTTGTTCTATTCAATGAGAAGCCTTCGTCTTTCTTCCACAGTGCCTGGGGGCTCCAGCAGGGAGATCCTATGTCTCCTCTACTCTTCGTGCTTGTGACTCACGTTCTTAGTAGGGTGTGGTAGAGAGCAAAGACTGCAGATCTTATCAGGGGCTTCCAGGTGGGAGAGATGGTCCTTCCATCTCCCACTTGTATTATGGTGATGATACAATTCTGTTCTTGGCTGAGGAGAGAAGCAACTTTATGTGACTAGAGCTTTGTTGTAATTGCTGGAGGAGACTACTGGCTTGAAGGTTAACTTTAACAAGAGCTTGCTTGTTGGGGTTAACATAGAGGACATGGCATTATGGGCTGTCAGATTGGAGCTTTCCCCATCTCCTACTTGGGGCTCCCGCTGACCCTAGGTGCTCTCAGGTGCGTAGATTGGCTCCCTTTTATTCAGAGATTTGAATTTGGACTGGCTGGTTGAAGGCTAAATTGCTTTCTTATGGGGGCAGGTTAGTTCTTTGCAGATTAGTTTTAGACAACTTACCTATCTATTTTCTCTCTGTATTCCAGATTCTAAAGTCAGTCATGAAGAAGATTGGGTTCATTCAGGGAAGGTTCTTCTGGCATGGGAGTGGGGGGAAATGTAGGGGCTGTGGGGGTGGGTGGCTGCTAACAAGGAGTAGGGGGATTGAGATCAAGAATATTCGGGACTTTAATTTAGCTCTTCTATGCAAGTGGTTGTGAAGGTTGGGGCTGGGGAGGAAGGACTTGGGCTTATCAGGTAGACGTTTATCAGGTAGACGTATTATGGCAGGATGAGAGTTGGGGATATGGATACTCTAACTCTGTCCTTAACTTATCCCATTTGGCATGGTATTTTGACGTATAGGGATATCATCTCCTCTGACGTTTGTGTTCATCTAGGGAAAGACAACCACTACCTTTTTTGAAAGGACAGATGGTGCGGTGACTTCACCTTGGAGACATTCTTTCCCAGTCTGTTTGATGTCTGTACTGACCCTCTAGGGTCAGTTGACCAAGCTTTTGACTCTCAACTTTCAGAGGGCACCTGATTGTCGACTTTCAGGAGGGATCTCAGGTTCGACAAGATGGAGTGGTTCTAGGACCTCTTACTCCTCGATTTCGTCCCGCATTCCCATAGGGAGGATGGGTGGATTTGGAGGTGGAGTAGGGAGCGAGCGTTCTCTATTAGTTCTGCTTATGCTATCATGATCTTTATGAGGTGAAAGGAACAATAGGATCTTTAGGAGGGAGGTTAGAGCTGAGGAGTCTAGTGTATCTTTCATTTGCGCAAAGGTGAGGGAATGGGCGGAGTTACTGTGTAATGTGAGCTCCCTCAACTCCCCTCTTTTTATTTTGTTGGAGGGTTAGTCTGTCCTACATTGTCTTGGTGTGGTATGTTGTACAGGGTTTTTTGGGATCTCTAAGACTAGTACATCCCCTATTTTGATTTTGTAGAATTAGTGGTACTATCCAATTTTTAAAAAAACCTCCTAGATAAGGTACCCGAATTCATAGTATGGTAGCAGTTTTGTATTGATGTTCCTGCTGACTATTAAATATGTTGGGCATGCAATTCATGTGTTTGACGGCTTGTGCATTGGTAGGTAATGCATTATCCATCCTCGTGGATCAACTTTCATGTCGTATAAAGGTTATGCCTGAAACCTTTTAACTTAAATACCAATTAGAGATTTGTAACTGATATTTATGTTTTCTCGCATTTTAGTTATCTATGGAGCTAGGAGAAGTCTCTTATTTTATTTGAATCTGTGGGCCAGATCAAACTGACAAATCTACTTGTTTTCTTTTGGCAGGTTGCTGAACTTTCAGAGCCAGCATGTCCTGAACTACGGGAAACCATTCACTCCATTGTGCATGGCCTCCTTGCAACTCTTTCCCCAAAGATGCAAACTAAGGCTCCTCCTCCATCCGAAAATGCCGCTGCTGGCGCATTGAATCTTGGAGAGGATGACTGTGCTGAACTGGTTGAGAACACCTCTCTTCAGTTTCAGCCCCTTATTTCGGTCTCCCGGGATTATCTTGCGCGCCTGCTATTCTGGTTGGGCACCTATTTTGCCCCTTATCATGTGGTTTGTCAATCCTCTGCCTGACTTGGATGACTGCTCTTTTTGTTGGTTGTGATGACATCAGGTGCATGCTGTTGGGACATTATATCAGAGGTCTTGAGTACCGGCTCGAGCTCATGGAACTTCTGACGCTCACGCCCAATGTGAATGACCCCTGCGCTGGTAAGATGGCTGAAGACTGAAGAGTAGTCCTCATCTGGTAGTGAAATGCATTGATCCAATAGAAAGCCCATCCGTTGTGAGGATCTCGTTTCAGCTGTGAGCATTTTGTGCTTGGAGGATTCCATCCCAAGCCGCTCAACGAGCTGTAGTGATGTGCTGGGGAGATGAATTGTTCCATTAGTAGGCTGCCTTTCTTGGGGAAATCCAATTCCTGTTGTGTATATGTTTAGCATATTTTGGGTCGCGGCGTCCGTCTCTCGTGGGCCTTGGTAGAAAGAAATACCCTGGTGAGAGAAGTCGATAGCCATCAATGCCACTCCATTGTAGGATTAACCTGGAAATGGAACCAGATGCTATGGTATTATTTGAACAAACTCTTGACATTTTTTTGTTCTTCTTTTGCATGTTTTGAGGGATTTTGGGTAAACATTTTGTGGCCATTTCACTGGCACAAGCCATCTGATATTCCGTGAGTTGGGTTGTGAATTTGTAGCGTGTATTGTTAGGTCCATTCGTTGTGGAGACGATGCCTTCCGAAGTGAAAATGTACACAGCACGCAGCCTTGCACTTCTTCATTGCTTCGTCATCTTCTTCACTGCGAATGGAGGTTTGGTTAGGATCAAGGTTCGTCGACTCGGTGATCCGTATCAGATCAGATCTTCTCTAATTCGGTACGGTATGTTCGAGTCGCAATTAACTCGGTCTGACTCAGCGTGCATCATTGCCTCCCTCTTCCTCTCTGTCTCTCTCTTTCTCTCTCTCTCACTGTGACTCGGTCTGACTCGGCCAATCTTGAGGTGATCCACCGCGTATCAGATTTTTTCAGATATGATAAGGGCACGTCTGAGTCGGATCGAGTCAGCAAATCATGGTTAGGATTGAAACTTGAATGCCGTTATTAAAAAGGGCGTGGATTCCGAGTATTGTTTTGAGATTTTTTGTTTAAACTCTTTATACATCTACTATTCTTTAAAGTTGGATAAGATGGATACACATTTCGACTATTATTTACTAGAAGAGAAATGGATATCTTTCTGAATATCTTCCATGCTCTTCTGCATGGGACAGGTTTTCTAGCGTTTTGTGAATAGTCAAGACTTCGCTTTGAATTGCTTAACAGCAGATTGACTGTGCTTTTGATTAGTCTGGGTGCGTTTGGAAATTTCTTATGAAGTACTTCTCATAGAAGTACCTCCAACTAGAAATATATTCCAGCATAAGTACTTTTATTAGAAGCATTAGTTGTTTGGAACGCACAAAATAATGAAATGCTTCTCCTTTGAACAAAAAAAAAGGGGGTTTGAAAGTTACTTCTCAAAAGATGTTGACCAAGATACCCTTCTTATAGATATATTAAAACTTGCATTTCTAATGATTTATAACAGTTCATAAATATACAACTCAAAAATTAACAAGCATCATAGATTCACACTTGGTTGAGAATCCCCTACAACATTCCACCTTATATTGACGAGGAGATGTAAAAAATAATATAATCAGTGAACGCATCGCATCATGTATACGGCTACAACAAGTCTGATTTTAAATAAACCTAATCAAACTAAACGATTTGAACTTTTACTAATCTATGGACTAAGTAGCTAGATTATGCAAAAGAGATAATGAAAATGATAAAAATAAATTGGGGAATGGAAAGGTTCCGATGGCTGGATCGCGTGAATAAAGGTCTGTTTGTTTAGGACCTCTTTAGTAAAACAGAATAGGGAAAATCGGGTTAACTGAAACTCAGGTAAATTATTCTTACTTTTTCACTTTTTTATTTTGATACGTGTCCGGGTTAAAGTAGAACAACTAATGCTACCTTTTAGTTAGAACTAATTATTCTAGGAAAATCCGGATTAGGGATGGGAAAATTTATCTGTCTTATCAAACTATATTTTTTCTTATTCTTCAGGTTAAGACTCCTTATTCCTTCCTTATTCGTTTATCAAAGAGGTCTTTACGGAATGAGACGTTGGTAACCCAGATATCATCTTCTTATTTCTCCTATTATGTTTGTTTGAGCGGATCTAATATTCCGATCTGTATCTAGATTAGGGGTCAGTATCAGGGTTAAACATGTTCTAGTAAAAAGGTGAAATAAGTTAACTAGAATACAGTTAAAGTAGTATTATTTGATTTTTAGTACACTCTAACCCTGATTATGGTATCCCCTTAACTTATTCCGTAAATGAAAAAGAAAAAAGACCAACCAACGGAGGGGAATTTGCTGTTGGGCTGCCAGAAAGGAAACAAATCTTGCATTCACGAGATTCTGTCTAAGAGGGTAATTGAGACTTTCTTGGAGGAGGAAACTATTTCACAGAGAAGAAGAAAATTTTCTCCTTCAGTGAGAAGGCAATTTTCACTCATAATTGGAGGAGAAGTGAAATGTAAAAAGATTCTTAGATGATGTCACTTATTACGGAATTAATTCTAGAAGAAGTGGAAGTGGTTTAAAAGGACTCCCAACTGGTTCTCAAATGCACCCTTTGGCTCCAAATCTGTAATTTTCCCAAATAAGTAATGTTTATTATACATCTTAATGGTAGATGCTGATTTCAGACCTCAATATTTTATATTAATGCAAAGAAAAAGGGTCGACAGATTTAAGTGTTGTCTTATCAACACATACAAAAAGGATCCGGAGATTTGAGTGGATTTTAATGTTTTATGCCAAACCTAAATAAATTCTAAGATTAAACCAAAGTTGAAAAAAATTGGACACGGGGAGCTAGGGGTGTCCTTGGACGGGGGTTGATATAGTCGGTAAGGGGGACTTTGTTAACCGAGCCCGATTAACGTGTTTATGTGTGAGGAGAGAGCGAAGCCCTTCGCTCTCTCTCTCTCTCTCGTCCTCTCCCCTATCTTACTCGTGCTTATTCACGCGTCAAACAAGTCCTAAATGTTGGACCCGAGCTGGTGCCATGCCCGAGAAAGACTCGATTTGGCTTGACCCAAATTATAATTAAAAATATATTTTATTTATCCTTATATTTTTATTTATTCTTCTATATATTGTATACTATTCTATATGTTTTAATACGTTTATACTTACAAATGCATCAAGAAAAAAATAGTTCGCTTATATCTATATATATTCTCCATTTTGGAGAGATGATGCTCCTTCTCGATAAAACCATCGTAGAATATACTAATACAATTCATTTAAAAATATGAAAGTTGCATGTTATAAAAATATAACTTTTAAGTTTAAAAACTTTGTTATGCATCTTTTAGTCATCAATACAGTTTCGACTTTTCCTAGTGCGGTGTGGAAGAGCGTGGAGTGCGCACTTAGACAAGGAAGTGAACATTGACCGAACAACAGCTCGAATTGAAAGAATCGTTACCATATTCTAATGGATGAGGCGTCCCCTAAACGTTTGTTTCCTTCCCTCTCTTTGAAACGGAGAAAGATCTCCGCATGAGTAATCTAATAATAGCGAGGACTCAAAGTGGGTTAAATAGTAAAATATATTATCTTATAGTAGAGAGATCTTGAGTTTGATGTCTCGAGATATTTGTCAGATTTAATATTTAATTCTCATGAGATGTGAGTCTCGGACTTATTAACCTTACTAAGTTCCATGTCGTGAAAAAATGGAGTAATACAACGACATAGACTAAAACACTTAGCGCCTCTTTGAAAATGAAATACAGAAGTGGAATAGACAACTGATGAGAGAGAAAATATGTGGGCCTCATCTTTTCTCCTCACACAGATTGTCCGTAAACATAGACTAAAATATTTAGGCCCTGTTTGATAACGGGTTTAGCCCGAGTAAAATAGGTTAATCAGGGTCGGGTAAATTATTCCTTATTTGATATTTTTATTCTTAACCAGGGTCGGATAGGGTTAAAGTGGATTAACTCGTTCCTAGGAAATAACTCATTCCTAAGAAATATGTGGAATGAGTTAACCGAGTCCGATTAAGATTAAGAGTCGGATGGGCCACCCCGGATAAGTCATCCGCCCCTAACTTACTCAGTTATCAAATTCACACTTATAGGACGTGTTTACTAACTGGGTGGGGTTAGCGCACTCGACCTCGGGGGGTCGAGTGCGCTAACCGACCAAGATTAATGAAGTTATGTGTGAGAGAGAGATGAGACCCATCACTCTCTCTCTCGTCCGCTCCCCTATCTTGACCACCCGTCGAACAGCCCCATAAGAATTTTCCTTTCCAAATCTCTTGATGCTCCGGCCAATCTTGTCTTATGCAATTGGTCCCAGCAGAACAGGATTAAAGAAGACGTGTTGGTGAGCAAACACATGCACACGATATTATCCCTTTTCTCGTGATCAAAACCTGTCTGATCAGAGGAAAAGGAACAAAATAAACGAAAGACCCGCTTTTGAGCTGGGCCATATGTCGGACACAAGACAAAGAGGAATTTCAGATTGCTTATTCATCACTCTACATGCCATCACATTGTAAGAGAAAAAATAATACATTTTATATATGTGAGAGTAGTGGTGCATTGCCTTTCTTTTTATCATCTGATTTACCATATTCTTTCATCGTCATTTAATTCCAAAATCAGATGACAAGGAACAGTGAAACTTAAATTTGGAGCACTTGAACTTACACCTTAGCAAGGAATGATTCGCCGTCGTTGTCTCCATCTGCCCTGACTCTAGCCGCACCCCTCGCCCTTCCTAAGGGTTTTCTGCCCTTCGCTCTCGCTCCCCTCTTCTAGAGCGTCGCAGGTGGCCCCCCTTCCCCGCTGCCCCTCCGTCTTGCGCCGGCCGCACCCCCTCGCCCTCCCCTGACCGACGTCCCCTGCACCCCCTCGTCCTCACCTGACTTGCGTCCCCTCCTCCCTCTCCCTCCCCTGTTCTAGCATTGGTGGTGCTGGCGACGCGGTCACACGAGACCAGCTGCCCCCACACTTCCCCCCGCCACACCTTCTCTGTCAGCGTCAAGTCCTTCTCCACTACCCTCTCCGGCTCTACCGGCATCTCCGTTGTCCGTCGACACGGGAGGCGGGGTTCCCTCTGCTCCTCCAACGGGGGAGCCCGCATCGGAGCGGCCACTTGACCCGGGGTAACTACCTTCGTCATGGTCTTCTTCTCAAGGTGTTCGCTTATGTCCTCTCCCATATTTTTTTTGTGAGATAAGTCATCGTCGGTGGAACTTTCCTTTGAGAAGTCATTTTGAACTTCTATCCAAAGTTTGACAAACACTTTATATATTATTTTAAATTTATTATATTGAATGGCACTTGTAGGTCTGTTAGTTGAGAGCTCTCACGCGAAGGTCTCGGTTTGAAATGTATTTTTTGCATCATTTTTATTTGATTTTTGGATAGTTATTTTTATAAAAATATTTCAAAAGATGACCGGGCCTCGGTTTGAAACGTGTTTTTTGCATCATTTTTATTTAGTTTTTGGATAGTCATTTTTAAAAAATATTTCAAAAGAAGACAAAGGTAAGATTTGAACTATGAACACTCAACGTAAACTGTATATCACTTAGCCAGTTAAACTAGAAAAATATTTGAGTTATATTATATTAGAATATATATATATATATATTTATCTTGGTACATAACGGTATTGACTCGTACCGTACCGTCCCAAAGAAAGATCGAGACGGATGAGACAGATGAGTTGACAAACCCTGCTTCTACCTTTAATGTGAAAAATGATAGACGAAGGTAGGCATAATAGATAACGCGCAGTCACATTGAATCTCTCTCTCTCTCTCTCATTTGCAGTCTCATTATTTCTTCGTAATATAATATTTCAATCTAAAATTTCAGAAATTGAAAGTTTACATAAATGGTATTCGACATTGAATATTTTTCCTCAAAATAACTAACCTAAAATATATGTAATTTCTAAGATTACGTTTGGAAGTATGTTTGTTCGGATTTCAATCATTTGACACTTGCAAATGCATTTCCAAATGACATAAAGATACTCTGACATTTGTGCAAGGAGAGAAAGTCTGGACACAACCGGCCTCATTTCTAAAAATCTCAAAAAGCTCACCCAAAACTGCTTCCAAACACTCTCGGGGGATTTCAATAGGAGAAATCGTATTTTTACCCTCACTATTCCCCTTCTCCGGCTATGGTCCGTCCGCCCACCACCATCACACAAACGACGATCCCAAGCAAATATCACACGTCCATAACAACTGCGATCCACATCAAATGTGAAACAAAATTTTCAAAAATATCTGTGACCAATTCGACGTAATGTAACAGATCGTGAAGAATCTCTGAAGACCGACGCATTTTCAAACACGCCCCAAAATCACTTTCACTATCCCCACAATCTTCTTTGATTACGGTCAATTCTATGATTTATCAACCATGGGACCTATAGCCAGTTAAACCGCGAGTCAAACCGATGTGATTTGTGTGAGACTGTTTGGAAGAGATTTGATCGCACGCGTGGATGGGAAAGTCTCCAACAAAACAGTAGAATCCGATTTTGAGTGGGGGGGGGGGGTCCGTTGGATAAATATAATAAATGAGACAGTCATTTCATAACATGTAACATCAGGGAACTTAATCTTATATAATAAAGTTAAGGTGGGAAAATTAGTTGAAAATCCCTTAAAACGAGAGAGTTTGTTGCTCACCCTGATTTCATATGATACACAATATGATTTGATAAATTAGTATGATACATCACGTATCGTATTTATCGGATCGTAATGATCGTCATGAACGATAGGTAATACACTATCGACACATTACTTATCTTTTTTAAATATTATATATATTATTTTATAATAAATATAATTTTATTAGTAATTTAGCTCAGAGTGTTTTTTTAGAACGCTGAACCGGAGTTAGAAACTCATGAGACACATTATTTTCTTTCAATTTTTATTGTTCTCTAAGAAAAAATAAAAAAATTCATATCAATTGTGAGATTTAAACCTTTAATCTCACAAATAACTAACACTTTACTAACTATTAAATTACATATATTTTATCATCATCGTAGTCTTATCCCAATTTACATATATTTTATCATAATATATATTTATTGAATACTTATTAATATTCTCAAATCAAGTCATAATAATCTTTTTAAGTTAGACCGATCATATCATATCATAAAAATCTCTATTCACTATAAATCATCGAGTCGGTGATCCGTATCATAGCAGACCGGCCAAATGCATCGGATTCATAATATTATTTTAAATTTTGATTTGATAAATTTGGAGAGAATCTATCCAATAAAAATTTAAAATTAATAAAATTTAATTTTTATAGATTCTAATCATTAAAATACCGCAACTCAATAAAACTATTTTTTAAAGTCCATTGTTATTTCTGTCTGACGGTGTTCTTACGACGATGGATCCCAGATAGATCGATCAGGTCCAACCAGGACGGCGGTCCACGTGGCACGCCGCGAGTGGAGGCACGCAGGCGTCTGTGCAGATAAAAGACACTGGCCAAGTTCCAGAGACCCTTGGACCGTACACCAGCGGCGAGCAAATGTTGGTGGCGGCATGTGTCATGGCGGCCCGTGCTGCCACTATGCATGTCCCATGACTCCCATCCACACCGTCAACGGGAGCAATAAGAAAAGAAAAAGGCTTTTTACATATATATACTCTTATAAACTTGTGAATTTCTAAAAAATCTTTTTGTTTAGTTAGATTGTCACAAATATCCCAAACATATCTATAATATTTGTGATTATACACCGATCGTAACTCTTGTTTATTCAACAGAGGTTGAGTGCGGGGTTAAGTTTCAACGACTAATCTATCCTCGTTCTGTCCCTATTAGGATTGTTAATGAGTCAAGTTGATCTGACAATTTTACAGGTCTAGCTCAATTTTGGGTCGAGCCGTAAGATTTTTTTCGATCCGACCTAAAAACTCAGCCCGACTAGACCCGGGGGTCAGACTCGGGCTTTGAGTTCGGTCCGCGGTCCCACCCGACTCGTTCTTTTTTTATTCTCACTTTAAAATTTAAAAATTACTTAATTAAAATTATATTATTTTACTTAATTAAAAATTTTAAAACTATCTTCTCATACAAATTATGTAATTAATATCAAAATTTTAATTAATTTAGTAAAATTATAAATTTTATATTATTAAATATATTATTTTATATTATTTTATTATTTTATTTAAATTATCGGATCGAGTTGGACTTTAGTCGGGCTTTATATTTTTTAAATAGTGTCGGACTCGACCCGGCCCGGCCCGATATAAGTCGGACCCGAGTCAAGCTCATACTTTAATATTGACAAGTCGGGCTGGGGCCGAGCCGACCTAAACCGATCCCGACCCGACTCGACCCGTTGATAACCCTAGTCCCTGACACCCCTCCTTAAGATTAAATTTCTGAATTATAATATTAAGACACAAAAGTATATAATCTCAAGTATCATGTGTATACTAAAGATGTATGTGACATTAAATTTAAATGAGAAATTTACAAGTGTGTATATGTAAAATAAAAGATAAGAGATATCTTATCCGGTTATACTGGCGTAAAGCATATGCATATCCCCCATTCCCCCCTGGACGGTCACTACTTAAAGGGGAACGAATCGCAGAGAACAAGAGAGAGAGAGAGAGAGAGGAAAAGAGGAACACAGAGTGCGGAAGCAAAGTGCGACGGAGAAGGGAAATGGCGTCTGGGTGACGACGAGTACGCTGTACACCGTGAGGTGAATGAGCCCACTGCTCAGCATCAGTTACCGTGTCACACTTGCGAGCAGAAGACGACAAACGGGAAAGCGGGGAACGCACTGGGAGGCTGCGACCAGCCGCTGGGGCTTTCTGAGCACCTTCCCTCTGCATTTCGGGTACCGTCCCCTGCGCACGGTGCCACATACTCCTCGTGCTCAGCACGCTTACGGCGTTCCGGGGTACAGTCACCGGTCTGTGATCGTAAGGATGCGTCCAGCGTGCGCAATGCGCATGTTGGTTAGGCCGGGCCGCCACCTCATGTAAGGGTTCAGAATGCGAGGCCTTCTAGAGCGCCTTATGTTCTGTCTTCCGTATATATAAGGGGGGGAGGCCCCGCCGCCCATAGCGGGGTCGCCGGGGGGAAGCATGGGGCTGTCTGGGGAGGAGAGGGACGGGGAGCAGGAGCAGAACAGCCTGCTGCCGGCGCGGCCCCCGGAGTCGTCGGAGGAGGAGGAGGAGGAGAGGGCCTACGAGTCGAACGAGAAGATCGTCGTCCAGATCTCCGATTCCGATGAGGACGGCGGCTCGGCGGGCGACGCGGCGCCGCCTTTCTCGTGGCGGAAGCTGTGGCTCTTCACGGGGCCGGGGTTCCTGATGAGCATTGCGTTCCTGGATCCGGGCAACCTGGAGGGGGACCTCCAGGCCGGGGCCATCGCCGGGTACTCCCTCCTGTGGCTACTCATGTGGGCGACCGCCATGGGGCTCCTGGTCCAGCTCCTGGCCGCGCGGCTGGGGGTGGCGACGGGCCGGCACCTGGCGGAGCTGTGCAGGGAGGAGTACCCCGCGTGGGCGCGGCTGGTCCTCTGGTTCATGGCGGAGGTGGCGCTGATCGGGGCCGACATCCAGGAGGTGATCGGGAGTGCCATCGCCATCAAGATCCTGAGCCATGGCCTGCTCCCCCTCTGGGCGGGCGTCATCATCACCGCTCTGGACTGGTGAGTCTCCCGTTTTCTCTGGGTCTGATTTCAAGTATGCATCCGAGATCTAGGACTGCCGGCAGTCTTTGTGAATTTTAAGCTAGAACTGGCTTTCATTATTTCCATGTTAACTTTAATTTCTAGGGGCAAAGAAACGTAAAGAGAAAAGTTTTCCTAAGAATTTTCTATCCTTGGCCTCATGCTGTTCTAGGTGCTTAGTCGTGAGGGAATTCGTTTTGTTTTCTGAACCTCGTCGTTCACTTACTGCAGCTTTTCTTCATTGGGTTCCAAGTGGTCTATTCAGGTCCATCACTGCCTTGTGTTCTGTTTGGGTAAATTTTTTGGAGGCAACGTCACACCCCCTAAGCTCTATGCAATCGAATCCCCATTTTAGCCCTCATCAAAATTTAACTAGCAGAAATCTTTCCAACTTTTCAGTCTACGTCTAGCAATTTTATTATGTTCATTATTATTTTCGAGTTCTCATTTGGAAAACTTTCCTTCTTCGTAAAAACTATTGGATACAGATTATTAATATTTTTTTGAGGAAATCTGTGTTTTCTTAGAATGTTTCACAACTCTAATACTTTGTGAGCCGTCGTTGGTGTTAATCAGATTATTTACTCTGGGCTTCTGGACTGTGCTGAAGTGCATCCGTCCGTTTCCCCTCCTCTGAAGATACTTACTTTTTGCTCAAACTTGTAGCTTCATCTTTTTGTTCCTGGAGAATTATGGGGTGAGGAAACTGGAAGCTGTTTTTGCTGTTCTGATCGCAACAATGGCTCTGTCATTTGCCTGGATGTTTGGTGATACCAAGCCTAGTGGAAAGGAGCTTCTGATAGGTATACATCAACAGGCTCATATTATTATCTTTTGCTATGCCATTATCTACTATAGGTTATTGTGCGCTGAGGGTTGATTCTGAATTCTCTTTGCAGGAGTTCTGGTACCAAAGCTTGGTTCAAAAACGATAAAGCAGGCTGTTGGGGTTGTGGGTTGTGTGATTATGCCTCATAATGTGTTTTTGCACTCAGCTCTTGTACAGTCAAGGAAGATAGACACTAACAAAAAGAGCCACGTTCAAGAGGCCTTAAATTATTACTCTATAGAGTCCACCATTGCGCTCTTTGTCTCCTTCTTGATCAATCTGTTTGTCACGACAGTTTTTGCAAAGGGATTTTACGGAACTAAAGAAGCTGAAAATATAGGTCTGGTAAATGCCGGGCAATATCTTCAGGAGAAGTATGGGGGAGGGCTGTTCCCTATTCTCTACATCTGGGGAATTGGTTTACTGGCAGCAGGGCAAAGTAGCACAATAACGGGTACTTATGCAGGTCAGTTCATCATGGGTGGTTTTCTCAATCTCCGTCTGAAGAAATGGGTCAGATCATTAATCACAAGAAGCTTTGCAATTGTGCCAACTATAATAGTTGCACTAATTTTTGATGGTTCTGATTCTACGTTGGATGTTTTGAATGAGTGGTTGAATATACTTCAATCAGTACAGATCCCGTTTGCACTAATTCCCCTTCTTTCTTTGGTTTCTAAGGAAGAGGTCATGGGAGCTTTCACAGTCGGTCGCACACTCAAAGTAAGCTATGACTTGTGACTTTTTTCTTTCTTTCTTCATTTGTATAGATACTTGGTTAGTTTCTTCAAATACATACTGTCTTCTGCAGTAACAGCATCCGTGCATACCTTATATTTCTGTGTCATTTGTATATGCTGTACCATGACTGTACATGTCTTTAATCATGAGTACTCATGTATTTAATCATGGAGTGACGTGCAGAAATGCAATCTCTTTTCCAGACTGATCAGTAGTTTGTTTGTATGACTTCTCCATTGTATACTTCCAATGAACTCTATTCATTTGGAATCCTCCATGTGTATCACCATTTGGTCAAGATCTTATTCATTGATAGAAGTTCTTTCTTCTGTATAACCTTGTGCAAGGTTCTATGTATATTTATCAAGTTCATTTACTTGTATATTCTATGTATTCGTCACTTGACAACTTACCTGTTGACTCCTTGGGCACTTGAATTGCCATTTATGATGACTGCAACATATTTGACAATTTTTTTTGAAAATAGTAGTCAAGGAAATGGTCAAAAGATTTCTGATAATCTTTTTATGGCTATCTTTGGGTATACAAAGTTCACGATAGAGGAGGACAAATGAAACTACACTAGATGCTTGCTAAAGTGAGATGAAAACTGCTCCCTGCATATCATTGGCATTATTTCTTTTATTGACATTTTGAAGATGGGACTGGATTCCCTGCTCAGCTAGCTATGGAGCTTTGAGTATCTGATTATTCAATTAGAGGTAAGAACTCAGAACCATGGAGTAAGAGAGTGGCAACTGCAATGAGAGGAGAATGAAAGGCATCAATATTTCTGCCACACATTTCATTGTTTTGGGGAGCATGGAGTGATGTCTTTTGGATTTGGTTGGCAAGGAGAATGGATGGAAGCAGAATTAATGATTCTGACTTAAACATTAGGGATATATGAGATTCTAGGAAACTGATTACTGTCTCCTGCTTTGTCTGCTGACCAAGATTGGCAATTTAAACATGGTGTTCAAACTAGCCAATTCTACGATTGCTTGATGAATTCTTCCTTTCTCTGGAGAGTAAAAGCATGCAAGCGGCAATTCCTTTTATGAAGATCAAAATGCTGCCACATGGGCCTGCCTTTCTGTCATTGGATATGTAAAGCAATCAATCATATGCCTTATGCTGTTAATTTGAGATTGCCAAAGAAGCAAATAAGTCTAAAATGGACTATGTTCCCTCTATTTTAATGTTAATAAGGTTGGGTATGATCCGATGATAGCAGGAGTGAAACTGTGAAACAGACCATTGTCCCACTTGATGACTATTAACTGAATTTTGGTTATCTTGTCTATGGCTAATCTAGTGTTGCATATGAACATTATTGTAGCGTTTGAGATTTTGCTTCAATTTACATGTATGCTTTATCATGTTAGTGACTAATTGTATATAGTCCTTTCACCTAAGAATTAAGATCAAAATTTGGAAGTAGATCTATTGACGAAGTCCCAATGAAGTGCGAGTCTTCAGGGTGCAGTGAGGGGTGGTCAAGTTCAGAAAGACAACTTGCGTTGCAGTGTTTGACAAAGTATCATATTGTGACTGGTTGGTTGCTTGAGCTGCATCTCTACCCATGTATCTGGGGCCCCTCTACCATGTATGGAAGCATGGGCATCATCTGCCAGAGTGCTTGGACATGCTGGCAAGTCGCTTCAAGGGAGAAGTTGGGTCTACCCAAAGGTAAAGTGGCCTAGCTTGATATGCAAGGGAACTTCAGGTGGTGGTCCTTGTAAGGGGAATGTCTATTACTTGTTATATGGTTGAAATGTTTTGTAGGGCTGCTCGTGGGTGAGGCATGAGAGTGTTGAGGAAGCATGGGTAGATTGGCTGTGTAGGACTTGAACACCATACTGCAAGTCAGGAAGGGCTCCCACACTTCTTTCCACCCTTGACACGCATGGAATACAGAATCGGCCGACCCCGCTCTGGATCGGTCCATTCAACTCAGAATCAGCAGTAGCTGATCTGATTCTGCCCCAGAGAGCAATCCCAATTAGAAAAGGTTAAAAGAAATAAACAAATAAATAAATATTGGCTGACTCATTCCAAATCGGATGAAAGACCAGATTTCATGTGGATTGGCCGATTCATGAAGAATGGGCCGATCTTGAGTAATTAGGGTTTGATAAAAACATATATAAACTTTATAAAATGTCTTAACAAAATTTTATATTTGTATACATATTTTTTTATTTATGACTATACTTTTTAATTACTTAAACCCTTTTTAATTTATGTAAATACTTTTTTAATACCTTTTTCTAGGATCGGTTGAGTTCTTTTGGTTCAGCCGGTCCAGCCGAACTGATCGGATGATTTGGTTGAGGATCAGGATCGGCCAGGGCAGATAATTCCCAGATCCGAGTTTACCTTCCTTGCTGACATGCACATGTTGGGTGCACTATCTCATATGCACTTCATAAAGATCAGGGCAGTTGCCTACTCACCTTGCAAGCCAAGTCGTACGGAAGGCACTTGTGGCCTTAATTCCTTAAACATCAGATGTATTGTTAAAATTGTACCCAGTGATGGCAGACCCATTGTGGACTTGTCTATGGATCAACCTTCAAGACTAGATGTGAAGCATTCAAACTGCATAGCGTACCTTATGCAAGGCATGATGGCCAAGGTGTTGGTTGGCTTGGTGATGACGTGACGGTAGCAGGGTGCCTAGGTACAGCACATGGTGCATGTACAACAATCCTTGAGCAACGGTCCACCCTGTATGTGCAAGGGCATGGGTGCATGGCCTGGCTAGGTCAGCAGATGTGTCCTGGTTTACAGACTTATCCAAGTAACCAAAAAAGGACTTTAGGAACCCGAGTGGTCCTTGCTGGTTCCAGTTCCAGTTCTAGTTTCAAGGCTGGTTCTGGCTAAAATCTGCCCACTTGAAGTGGATCACTTCCAGCCAGTTCCAGCCTGATTCAGTCAGTTCCAGCAAGCCACCCACTTTAGGCCAGGCCTTACCATAAGCAACCTCACTGATCCCACTCAATCTTTTACACCGATGTTTCATACTCTCGACCAGGTCGTCATAAGAAAATCCTGAAAAATCTTTCAGAAGTGAGAGGAGGGAAGGCATGCTCTCAGTGTGGCCAGTTTTTAATACCATGGAATTAGCATGTGGGTGCTGTGGAAACTCTAAAAAATCATGGAAAAAGTTGAAGGTTGATCTCTAATGTATGCAAATGGCATTGTGGTGCCTTATGGTTGATTGACTTGCCTATTTTAGACTAGTTTCAGTTAGGCTGGTTTCATGTGGAAACGGGGGAGGAGGAGAAGAGGGACAAAAAGCTCCAGTGCATGTCTATCACAGCTTGATTCCTCACTTGTGAGATATTATCCATCTTGGGTCTCTATTAATTTCACACAGTTTTGTCCCCAAAAGGCACCTCATAAGTTAGGAATCCCACCCAACATATATAGTCCAATAACTTTTTCTTGCTTTTTGATATAGGACTAATTGGTTTATTTCTGCCTCAGCCCTTAAACATAGTGGCAGCTCTGTGCAACTGCTGCACTTTTGCCTTTATATATGGATAGATTTTTTCAATGGGTTGCCTTCTCCTACAGTTTGGGTTGTGACTGAATCGTTGCATGTCCTCTAGTTTTTTCCTAGTTTAACTATCCCACATTGTGAACACATATTTTGCTCTAATACCATACTATCATAGCTTGATCCTCCTTCTGGAGATATTGTTTGCCTTGGGGCCCTCTATTAGTACAATTATGTCCTCCCAAAAAGTGCCTTACAAGTTTTGGATCGAAGCTCCAATGCCCTACCTTTTCTTGCTTTTTGATATGAGACTAATCTATCTAATTCATCCTTGTCTCAGCTGGTAGATACAGTGGCGGCTCCACGCTATGACAGTTCCATATTGTCGCAATTTTACCCTTTCTCACGAGCCATCCTTTATCCAGTTGTCCTCTCCTATTGCACAAGTTGTGAATAAGTTAGTACACTTATAGGAAGCAATGTCTAACCGGGGGGGGGGGGTAGGATGGGCAGGTGGAGAGGTGGAGGAAAGATGGAATAGGAGGAGGAGGTCATCTTGCCAAGTGTTACAAAGTGGTTTATTGGTGGTCATCATCAAGAGCACTGAGTTGTGGAGGACAATAATTGGTGGGTTAAAAGCTGCCTTCTCATCATCAAGAGGCACTAGGAGATTGGAAACTAAAGGGCTAGGATTGCAACTTAAAACCCTGAATAAAAAACAAATTGAAACCTTATTTAAAATGATGATATGAATAAATTATTTAATTTTAGTTATTTCCCTCGTCTTCTTATTCTTGAAGTCCTGTTAGAAACTGAAAACAAGCAGGAGTTCTACCAATTCTTATCCAGTTGAATTGGTTTTGTCCTAAGTTTACCTTGTCCCCAATTTTTGCTACATAGTAGCCTCCAACTTTTATCTACCACCATAAAAGTAAATAATCTACTATGGCAGAGCAAACTTTATTTACTCATTTCCCATTTACTTGCTAATGATTCTAACACCTCCAATAAGGAGACTTCAACAGATATGTCAATTCCAGCCCTTTCTTTTCCCTGAGGTAGCTTATATCTTCTCCTTATAACATTTTATTATCTGCAATGTGTTTTAGCTTTTCATTTCTTCTCCTGGTCGCTCTGCTGATCATTCTATTTTATTATATGACCTTGTTTAATTACATTGTCTGCCTTGCACCCAATACATCCTCCATACCCTCATTTTCTTTGTCACCTCTATGAAGTACTCTCTCTTCTGAGCTGCATATTACCTACCAATCTACTGTGTGCACTTGGAAGATTTTTTTTTAAAATGAAAAGTGGATGGTACCACTAATATATTGAAAGAAGAAAGGGATGTACATGTATAAGCTCTCAGTTCTTAAAAATCCCCTATACAAAAACCACCACGCCAAGAAGGTGCACCCCAATTAGTTGCCCAAGAAAAAAAAAAGAGAGGAGTTATGACTTATGAGCCTCCACTTTACATAAATGTCTCACCCAAAAGGCCACCGTGTCACAAACAAAAGAAAAAAAATTCTATCCTCCGATCTCGCCTCTCTTTTGGAGATTCTTCTGATCCTCTCCCTCCAATCATGAAGGACAAGCCACCAAATCACAGAGTCACCCTTTAGGTTTCACCTCCTGTGTCACTTGAGGAAGAGCTGGTGTACCCCCTCAAAATGACCAAACAGTTGATGAAAAAGCTGACTAATCCTTGCCCAAATGTCCTTCGCAAAAGGGTAGCCTGTGAACAAATGATCCATATCCTCCTCCACATTCCTACATAAGCAACATGAAGTGGATATCTGCTACAAACGGCTATGGGAGATCCTCCAAATCAGTAGCTTGACCTTGAGTGGATTGTTGGGGGTCCAAACCTGAGGTGTTAAGGAGTGTCGCACTCCATCTGAAATGAGGGAGTAGGCCGATCTCACTAAGAATCGTCCCTTCCTCGCCCATCTCCACACCCATTTGTCTCTTGTATTGGCATCAGGTCTGAAGCGTAAGAGGAAAGCAAAGAGATGTTCCAACTGGTCTATCTCCTCGATAGTGAGGTTCCTCTTAAAATTAGGTGACTAGATGCCCCCTCTCAGCTGTGCATCAAAGGTCTGAGCCACAGAAGCTCCTAGTGCACCCTCAATAGCATATAATGACGAAAAGGCCTTCGCTAGTGTGAAATCTTTACACCACCTGTCCTGCCAGAATGAACCTCTCTCTCCATTGCCCAAGTTGAGTCGAACATTGGTTCTAATTAAATCAACACATTGAAGAATGTCTCTCCAAATGGGGGAGACATTGTACATGTGACATGGGGTCAGATGCCACACTCTGGACGAGCTATAATACATCTGTCTGATGAACTGTGTCCATAATCCACCATCTTCCGCCCCAAGCCTCCATAAACATTTGCATAATAAGACCAAGTTGAAGTCTCTAATATTCTTGATGACCACACCTCCTACTTCTTTGCTCTTGCAAACTATGTCCCATGCAATATCATGCCATCCTCTGCCATTGCTTTCACTGTCATGCTAGAAAAGTCTAGTTTGAATAGCCTCCAATTTCTTAGCCACCGTTTTCGGTATTTTGAAAATAGAGAGGCAGTAGATAGGCAAGCTGTCAAGCACATATCTGCAAAGTACTATGCGCCCTCCATATGAGAGAAGTCTAGCCTTCCAACCTGCAAGCCTGGACTCATACCTTTACACCGCTGCTTGCCAATCCCTACAATAGAGTAACCTTGGAGTTTGGAGATAGAGACATGCCCAGATAAGAGAAAAGAAACTCCCCACATCCAAAGATGGAAGCTGCACGCCTTATAGTTGGCTCCTCCATGTTGATCCATGTGATGTGACTCTTCCCGTAGTTCACCCTGAGCCCACTGATATCTACCATCTCTAACATGAATCTGGCAGCAACGAATTGGTGCTTCTCGTTTGCTAGAAAGAGGATAGTGTCATCGGCATATTGAAGGTGGGTGATGCTATTGTTGGAGTGACCGGCCTAGAACCTTGAGTCACACCTATTGCCTCTGCTTTCATCCAAAGCCTACTCAAAATCTGAGCCACCAGAACAAGCAAAAGTGGAGATAAATGATCCCCCTGTCGGAGCCCTCTCCCACTGAGGAAGTAAGCAGAGGGCTACACATTAATGAGCACTGCGAAGGTAGCGAAAGAGATATACTCTCGTATCCAGGAAATCCTAGACTGATGAAAGCCCATCTTAGCAAGCACCTGAAGGAGACAATTCCAGTTTACTCTATCATACGCCTTCTCAAAGTCAAACTTGAGAATTACTCCCCTCTTTCTATGTTGTTTCATAGCAAACAAGCACTCATGAGCAACAAAGAAGTTCTCCTGGATGTGCCTCCCCCTGATAAAAACCCCTTGCTACCCACTGACTAAGCCATCAATTATCTTCTCTAATCTTCTGGCCAGCACATTTGCGATGATTTTATAGGTGCTATTCAACAAGCTAATGGGTTTAAAATCAGCCCACTCTTGCGCACCCTTCTTTTTGGAGATCAAGACAAGGAGGGTTTTGTTAATACCTCTCAAATGGGTCCTACCCTTTTGGAATTCTGTAGCTGCACCAATAAGGTCCTTCTTAATAATCACAACACTATTGAAAGAAAATCATGGGAAAATTATCTGGCCCTGGAGTTTTATCACCCGCAAGAGAGAAAACTACATATCTAATCTCCTCTTCTAGAAAAGGACCCGCAATAGCCTCATTATATGTTGCAGAGAGATGAGGAAACAAGTCATCTACAAAGTCAGATCTACACATCTGATTCTATGTGAAAAACCCAGCATAGAACTCCTTGGCATGTCTTCTGATGTCCTCCTCGATAATAGTCTCTGCTCCAACCTTGATGGAAGTAATATAGTTTGTCCTCCATCTTCTTGAAGTAATCATGTGGAAGTATGTTATATTCCTGTCAACTTCCTTAAGCTATTTTTTCCCTAGATCACTGCTTCTATTATATTTCTTCCATGATGAGGATCTCATGACACTCTACTCTTAGGGACTTCCTACTCAGCCTGTCCTCATAGTCCAGCAAATCTACCTCCAAACTATCCAACCCCTCTATTTACTGTAGGATTCTATCCTTCGCCTGTTTGTTGGGAAGGCGCTTGCCAATACCTCATCTTCTGAGCACCTGTGCCAACTGGTACAGCTTATCAACCAGAGTAGTCATACGAGAGTCATGCAACTCGGGCTGTCTCTAAGAAATCCTCTTCCCTGAGTCAGACACTTTCAAATCTAAAAGCCTATATCCTCTCTTGACCACGGCTGGTCTTCAAAAGGATAGACTTGTGATCTGAAGATGGCTCGGCCAAACAAGGCAGCACATGAGGGAAGTGATCTTCCCAATCCACGGACATAAGGAACCTATCCAGCTTGGAACACTATGGGGATGCCCTCATATTGGACCAGGTGAATTGAGCACTCACCAAGTCGATGTCTATGAGGACAACTTGCTGAATGAAGTAATACAAGTCCTCTGTCTCCCCTGTATGAGGGTGATCTCCCATCCTCTCGGAAGTCGCCGTCACCGCGTTGAAGTCGCCACCCACACACCAAGGTCGGGCGAGGTGAGGTGGTACGCCAACAGCTTCTATCGCAGATCTCTCTTCCCCTCTGTGGTTTGAGGTCTATAGATTCTTGAAAAGTCCCAGGAGAATCCGTCTCTCGAGCAACGGAAGTGAAGAGAGAGAGCTCAACGACCAACCTGTCTGTCCTCCTCCATCTCGAAGGGGTTCCACAGTACCATAATACCTTCTGCTCTTCCCACAGCGGGGGAGGCCACCCCTCTCTCATCAACTCTTCTCCATTCCCCTCACTCTTAGTTTCTAGTAGACAATGGATGTCGACCTTACGTTTCCTCACCATCTCCCTCATCATCCAACTCTTCACCCTCCCTTAAATCCCTCACATTGCATGAGATGATCCTCATGGGGATTGGAATGTGTGCCCCTCTCTCTCTCTCCCCTTCTCTTTCTCTCCCACCCCCTCACACTCCTTGGTCACCCCCTTTTGTGATTTTTCTTTTTTTCGCCGCCCTTGTCAAAGCCGCTAGCCACCTCTTCTGGATAAGGAATAGAGACACCCCCTGATACCCTTCTTCACCCCCTCATAGGAGACCCCCAACTTGTCTACTAGCCCTCTCATATGTTCCTCCGTCAACCTCTCTGCCACCCCCATTAGCTCTTTTCTCTCCTTGCCAGGAATGCCACAGGCCTCCATCACCTCCTCCTTTAGGTAGCTTGCCCCAGAAGTAGGAATAATTGGGGGCTTGACCTCATCTTCGGACGTCTCCAATAGTAGGCCCGCCATTGTCTCCGGAAGGATAAGGTCCTCAACATCAGCATCGACATTTGAAAGAGTCGCTCCCAACCTCTGTAGGCCATCCTCTTCAATCGCTCCCAGGTCTAGAGTGGACGGCACCGGCAATTGCACGCGAGGATGCATCAGGTCTAGCAGAGGGTTAGGACCCTCTGTCTCCCTTTAGCGCTTTGCATCTCCTCCTCGCGATTGACTCGCCCGACACTCTCGTTGCCCGACTTCACTTAGATGCTGCAGTGTGTTGGAGGCGACAACATGTAGCGATTCTAGTGCTTTTTGCCGTTGAGGATGGCCACCAAGCAGCGCATCCTCCCCCTACCATGGCAAGGCTAGGATGGACGCCTGCTTTGGACCAGTAGGCCCCCCTCCCGGTCTACTGGCGTTGAGGACGCTGCCGCCGCCGCCACTGCGTTGCCTGGGTAGCCAAACTTGAGCACTGAACACCCTTACACCGCTGGGGAGTTCGGGCGGGGAAGAAGCCCCTTAACGGGCCTTGACGAACAGGCATCGCACGCTTTCTCGGACTTGGGTATTGCGAGTACCTGACTCGCGAAGTGTGCTCGAAGCGCCCGGTCCACCACCATGACGCGTGGTCGGCCCAATTGCAGCGACAAATCCAGCCCCTGTGCGAACGGGCTTGGTCTAAGCCAGCTAACGCGGCCCAATAGATCCCACACCGTTGAAAGCCTGCCCTCACCTCATCCCTAACTTTCGTCCTACCCTGCGAAACCCTAGCTTTGGCGGCGGCTCATCTGACTGCTCCTCCACCCAGAGCCTGAGGGCATACGACCCCCCCTCAAGCGGAGTAGTGACGACGGCTAGAATCGCCGCCGGGCTGGTAACCTGCACCATCACACCGACAGCCGTCCTTGAACCCATCGAAGAGAATCGCAGGTTCTCCCTGACCACGCTCCTGAAACTCTGGACCACGAACGAAACTCCTCCTTCATAGCAAAGCAGCATAGGGACTTCCTCTATGATGACGTGAAACCTCCTTGGCTTGGGACACGGGAAAGTGCCCCTTGACTTTGTCCACCATTGGAGGCAGAGGAGGGCTCCTCCCGCTACCATGACGACCGACTCTGCCACCGCCAACACTAACTACGTCTCTTGCTCGACCAGCAGGAAGGTCGTCTGCATCACCCTTGAGGTCTCCTAACACCCCCTTGTGAGTTCCTCAATCCTGCGAGTGACTTTCTCCGGCCCGGCCGAACCTTCCACCACCATTACACAGAGGCTCCGCCGCAGCCATCCCACTCAGTTGAGTCGGAGGTCTGTCGGAAACTCTCCTGCATCTACGCAATGCTTGCTTCCAAGCACCAAAAGCCCCGGTGGATCGTTCCCCTTCACCATCGCCACGAACGTCTTGCTACGCTCGGACCTCCCCCGCCTTACAGAAAACGGCCTGATATGTTCCCTTCTCCCACAACCAAAGCAAGTCAGAGTTCGCCCGGTTGAGCGCTCCGGCAAGTGACCACTCCGGTGGGCCATGCTCGGGATTCTCAAAGCTTATTTGTATGCACTTGGAAGATGATCATGAAGAACCCAACATCTCTTCTGTTAAGCATGCAAGGGATATCAAAATCGGATGCAGCATTTATGAGTGAAGGAAGAGATACAAAGGGAAAAAAACCCATATCTTATGGTGCAAATATAAACCGTAGAAAAGGAATTCTCATTTGCAGAATTTCAGGATTGTATTTTGAAATGAAATTTCATTTTTTTGTAGAATATAAATCCTTTTTCATAGCCTGGTTGTAATGTTGAAAGTAGTTTTGCAAAAGTATTCAATCGGGAAAAGGTTTCAGGTTTAGATTTCTCAGTGAAGCATGGGAATTTTGTCTCCTGAAATGTCATGGCTATGATAGGTAACCTAGATTTCAATATTTATGGATGAGTCTGCTGCTTGATAGGTTCCCTTGTGTTTGCGAGTTGTGTAGAAAAGAATGTCTTTTTTCCTTTTTTTTTTTGTTTGGTTGGGGGGATATAATAAGCATATATATATTTGTTCATTTATACGTGCATCATCCGCTAAAGGCAATCAAAGATACTCCCATAGGGAGCTGTGCTGCCTCTAAATCATTGAGCTGTTCCACAAAACACTGAAGGCACTTCCCCAATCTTTTGCTCAGCCTTGCTGCATCACTTGGAATTCTTGCAATTGCATGCATTTTGCTTTCTGTCTTGCAAATATGATGCCTACTCATTCTTGAGTGACTCCGGTGTTCAATTTTGCAGTCAGTCACCTGGACTGTAGCGGCGCTGCTTATCATCATCAATGGTTATCTGCTGCTGGATTTCTTCTCTTCTGAAGTCCGAGGGCTATTGTTTGGTTCAACTATGGTTATCATTACGGCAGCATACGGAGCCTTTATTATGTATCTTATTTTGCGCGGGAGTGCCCTCTCTACGAGACTTGTCTCAGCGCTGAGTAAGAGATGCAGTGGGAACTAGAGGAGCAGGCACCCACCACCACCCATTCGGCCTGATTCCACACATGTAACGTGGGAAATACCGTTGTATATTATAGCTGCGAGATCCCCTGGGGTCTGCTCTCGCTTGACTCCTTATCATCATTGTAATGTTTGCTCACATCCAATCTCCCCACGGTTCTACTCGCCAAAGCTTTAGTAGATGATGATTTATCTAACACTGAGCCCCTGCAAAAGGAACAACTTGTTCGCATCGGCGGACTGCCGATTACTGATTTGAGGCTTTATACGCCACTTGGTAAATTCTTCATTGTTGCATTCTTCACCAGGCCACGTTTGGAATGACCGAGTAGTTATTACTTCAGATTTGTTCTTTGATCTTATGTCAACAAGCATATACAAACCTTAATAAGACACTGTTGAGTGAAGGAAGAAAAAAAAATTTAGACGGATATTTTTGTGTATATATTATTCTCCCTCTTCCTCATTTTTCTCGTCTCTGCATCGCGAGGCTCCTGTTTACTAGTAATATGCGTGGCTTCTTCCCAAATATGTGTACCAAGAGAGAAGAATACATTTGTATGTGGAATGTGTCGTATGTTTTTTTGGGTGCAAATGTGAGAAATTATCCAGTTGCATTTATGTAGGCAAGTGTGATTTTCGAATGTGCATTTGAAGGAGTGGTACAATCTGTTCAGGCAAGCCTTATCAGTTTCTCTCCGTCTCAATCGCCCAACCCGTCCGTTATCTGTAGCCTCACCGAAACTGATTGTGGACGTCACCATAATCCAGTCTCCGCAGTTGGTGTAAGCAATTCACTAACTCGGGTTTACATGTTATGCAGTATTGCTTCAAATTAGAAGGGCACTTCTCACATCTTTGGTGATTGGTATACAGTCTTCCCTGTGTATATATCCTGGCCTATCGTGTTGGGGCTTCTTGTTTCTGCACGGGTTATTTGTAAGGGTTTGATTTCTTTTCCTTGATCTGTGGGCTAGGTCTTACCGGTGCCTCTTTGGCTGTGGTATACTTGTACTCTGTGGGTTAGGTCTTACCGGTGCCTGTTTGTGCAGCATGTCCCGGTGCACGTTTGCTTGCGGCCTGTGCGAGCATAGGATTGGATACAAGTGGAATAACATTAGGGGTGGCAGAGATATGGAGCACTTCGGGTAATACGACAGTTCAGTCACTTAGCAGCATCTCCAGTTTGGCTAAAACTGAAATCTCGAGTTTAACTTTGAAGATGGGTTAGCGTAGCATATTCTCGTCTTTATCCGCAAATACGTTATCCGACCCAGGTAAATATATTGTGTTGATCTTTATCGTTAAAAAATTAACACTCGGATACGCTATCCGACTATCCGACCCCGGATAAGTGCCTTGTGTCGAACCTTGTCGAAAAAATTGGTCCGTCAAGTCCCTCGTCGGCAAAGTCCCGTTGGAAGTCGCCACCCACTGTTTAATGCCGTTTGGGTCACACAATGTCGTCTCCAACTACTGCTGTTCCCGGAGAAATCTGTCCACATGGCCGCCCTTGGCTGCAGGAGTCCGCATGTTCTAACATCCAGCGAACTTGATCCCGACTCCACGTCAAAAAAGTCTCTCAGAATAGCAGCGTGCGCTGACTTTGGTGTTGGTCAACAGAAGAACGTGACGGGTTCTAGAAGGCAGGCGCTTTGGCAGGCCATGCACGAAACCATCGCCCTTAATGAAAGATCCTTGTGGGGGAGAGACAGAACGGTCGGGAGAGAGTCCAGAGAGAGAAGTGATTACCAGTAGCACAAGGAGAGGAAACTCCCCTCCACCTCCAGAGCCACTAAACTAAACGTTTGGTTTGAGCTAATGGGCAGGAGAGTCCCTGCAATCCAGAGCTACTCTATCCATACGTGTAGACTGGTGGATGGGTCATTGGTGAAGAACGTCTTCCCCATCAGAGGATTGCTCTCCAAGGTCGACCCCGACCCGGAGTCGGAGAAGAAACTCCTCCAGTGTCATAGAGCGCGGCTGCGCACGAGCTCACCGTGGCTGGCCGCAATAAAATCCGACTCCAATTTGCTTCCTGTAACCTTAAAGACCCCACAACCTGTGCGATGGTTGGCGGGCGTGAATGGAGTCAAAAGCGTCGCTTCCCGCATGCTCCCAACTCGACAACGACGGTTTCCTCGCCCGCTGTTGGTGGGCCTCCTAATCCGACCCGAAAAATAGCTGCTTTTTATGGTTCTATTTAAGTGCCAACAACGGAAGCCCCTCCCCCCCCTCGCTCGAGGTGGCAGGTGCCAGCGGGAGGAAGACGCCCCTCCCCCCCACTCCACGCATGCTCTGCCGTTTCGCCGGCTTTAATGCCGAGGGAGGGTGGCTAGGGTTTTTGTTTGATCCTCATTCCCTGCTGTGCCGGGCGAGCCGCGTGGTTTTGTGGGTGGTGACGGGGATTAGTGGGAGGGAGGAAGCGGGGGTTAAAGATCGCAGCTTTGGTGCTATCGAAGAAGGGGGTGCAACAGCAGGCGCGCTAGTGGGTTTCCTGTGAACCTCCGACAGGGCCTTCGCTCCTCCTCCCCCCCCTTAACGGAGGTGTAAGAGGTCGACGGCGGTTGGGTTGGTGCAGATACCCCGCTCGGGGGCGCTGCAATCGCACCCGCCCCCCTTCTCTCTCTCTCTCTCTCTCCCCTTCTTGATTTGTTTGCTAAGGATTTTGCTTGGTCTGGAGGCTGCCGGACGCCATGAATGTGCCAATCATAGGTAAGTCCTATTGATTCCGTGTCTTGCTGTTTTGCTATTCTGGGTTCAAATGGAGGAACTCTGATTCGCTTCGTGTTCCTGTTTCGTTGGGGGGTTTCCTGGTGGCATGTGAAGATCCGTTACAGGGGGACTTCCCGGAAGTGATAGAGGAGTACCTGCAACATGGGAACATGAAATGCATCGCCTTTAACCGCCGGGGGACCCTTCTTGCTGGTGAGTCTTCTGCCAGGAAGAAGAAAGTAGATAGTAGATGGCATTGCTCCGTGGTCATGGCCACCCGCAACCATGCAATGCCGATCGCAGATAGCTTTGTTTAAGAAAATTCCTGGTACAAGTGGCACAACATATATGTAATCATATATGTAATCACTGAACGTCTTGCATTTTCCACGGGAGCAGGCTTGTTACTCGATTGGGAAAGGCAGCGTCTTTTCTTGATTTTTTTTGTTTAATACCAGTGGATAATGTGCCTCAATACTGTCTTCGAATAACTTAAAGGTTTGTTGAGTATCGGGGAGAAATCTTCTTTTTGGCAATGCATGATTGATTTGTTTGGGTGATATACTAGGTTGCCATTGGACGGCCAGCATTATTGATCTATAGGAGGATGAATCTATAGGAGGATGAACTGTGTTGTTAGCTATTATATTTATTGGTAATCCAAAGAATGGCTGATAGAAGAATAAAGCAGTATGGGTAACTAACATCAACAAGATGAAAGAGTGATAAACTGACAGTGAACGGCATACTGACTCTTCCATATTTTACCAACTGAAACATGTAGTTTCTCTGGTAATGCGATGTCAATGTTGTTTTAAGGATTATTGGGACCTTGGATTCTTGGATTTCATGGCCTGAACCCTTCAAGATGTTGCTGAATTAAGTGGTTCTCTGACATAACACTATGTATGCCTATGTGTGACAAGCTCACTATGCCATGGACAAGGCTAAGGATTTGCCATGCCGTTATTCAGTTATATCTGGAATATGCAGCTGTTGCTTTACGGTAAAATGATCCCTGTGTGATGTACATTTTGTTACTAAGTGACTTATTCAACTTTGCAAATTCACAAAAGGGCTTCTCGTTGCTACATAATGGACACAAATTACTGGAGTGTGGAGTTTTGTGTAGCACACTGAATTGTTTTCTTGAAGCTCTGCACATTATGAATTATTTTCTTGTCTTCTTTCCCTCAGGATAAGAATCTGAGGTCATCATTATTGACATTATAAATAAGGATGGATATCCTACAACAACGATTAGATACTTGAAAAAACTTATATCTTCTTCCTTGAGAAAATCATCATCATAATGTTGTGTATATTGATCATATTGTCATATAAGAAATAGTTTTGCAGTAAGTGTTTGATTCCTTGCTGCAAACTGTGTCTTCACTCCTCTTAGAGCATCTTTCTTTGGTCTTAACTCTTTCTAAAATTTTGGATGCTTGTTTGGTTGTAATCACATGGCTAGGTGTTTTGTGAAGGATGAGCAGGCAGATCTTTTTAAGAGTAACATCAGCCATTTCCATTTAAATCTCAGGGCATGTGAGAGATGACACATGCCCTTCTGCTTAGCATTTTCATCCTCCCACTGGTTTCACATCTAGGGCATTGCTTCTCCAGGCAGGGTCCTGGGCCAACCACCTACAGGAGGCAGGCTTCTTATCCAAATAATTGTATGCAACATTTTCTTACTTTTTAGAGGCTATGCCAAGGTTGATTCACATTCAAAGGATTAGCTGATACTGATACACTCTGTTCAATATGTATTCGTTCTGCATCCATAATTCATATTGAATTTGAGATTCACTCAAGAAAAAGATTATATTTCTATAATTTGGTCACTGATTCTTATTCTTTTATACTTGTGGAATTGAAATGCCAAATATTTGGTGAAATTTGATTTGGGGGCTCACTTGCATTATGTATTTCATTCTCACCTAAATGTAGCTATTTCTTTCTCCCCCCCTCCTCTTCCTTCCCCCCCTTCCTGGGATGAATGACTGAGAACCCTTCTGATGTAGCTATCAAGCTAACACTTAACTTTTTCTTGTGGTTGCTCTGCCTAAGGTGTTTTTTGGTAAAATGGGTTCAATGACTGGTACTTTGCCCACTTTGTTTCAGCATCATTTTAAGGTTGGGAAACCTACTTGCTCTCAGTACGTTATGCTAAATTTTGTGCTTGAGTGTTGATGTGTTCTCAAGTAGTTTTCTGCCTGCTTGCTCTTTGGTGTTAATTGGTGGTGCCTTCAGGATTTATTAAGACCCCATTGAACCTGCAAAAAGTCAAAAGAAAAAAGGACTTGGACACGATGTTTGTTGGAAGTCTGATGCTTGGTGGTGTTTAGCCTCTTATCTTGAATTTGCAACATGACACGTTGGTTTTCTGTTGGCTTTTCTTTCTTCCCTCTTTCAACTCTTGTTCCATCTTTAGTCTTCATGCAATTATGCATTGCCTTTAAAGACGATTTAAGAACCATTGTTTATATGCAAAAGTCCAGCTTGCTAAGAGGCTTATCATTTATCTGTGTAACCCAAACTTCTTTATTGCGGCTTTTCTTCCATAGAACCTTCTCGATGATGGCAGTTTTGTTTTTATGTAAATTGTTAACTTATCTTTGGCCCTTACCTCCTTTTTCCAGACCTTCTGCTCTAACATAGTACCACATTGTCCTCTGAGGTCAAGTGTGCACCACCGATAGTCATATCTAATTCTTGATTAAACTCTGCATTAGCATCAAGGAGAAACCATGATCAATGATTACTTATCATATATCTGTAATTTCTGCTTCCTGACATTTACCAATACATAAGCAGCAGATCAAACACCCATTCTCTAAGCCAAATTGTTAGGGGGAAATCTAATCAGCAATGATTATATGCAGAGAATAAACAATGGCATTCTGCTCGTTACAGTGCCTTGGCTCTCTTGGTCTCCTCCTATTGATTGTTCTTGTTAGCAAAATTGGTGGATATTATTCTCCTAACAGGAATGGGGAATTGTATGCCCAGGCATTTACTTTGCATTACACCAAATTGTATTCCTGGTTGTTCGCATACCCATCGATCAAGAATTGACCGTCTATCTTTTAACTGAGTATGTGGCTTTAGTGTTGTCCTGCAAAATATAATGTTTTAGGTTAAATTTTCTTTGATTTACTGATATCATTAGACTTTTGGTTAACTGGCATGATTCCTGATGCATTAGGTAGGATGTCCAAAATTGGCAAGGTGAACTTCTGCAAATCACAGAAAGGACAGGAGTGGTTGATGTTTATGTTTGCTAGATTTTTATGATTGAACTCCTGAGCTAAAGGGGAAGGATCCTTTCTTAACACCTATTAATTTCCTTTTCTTGCATTTTCTTAGGGCTTACGATCTGTTCCCTTAGTGTAGGTTTGGTACTTGGTAGTGAAATAAGCTCAGAATGAGGTGTGGAAGAGGATCTAGATTCTACATGTTACCTTAGCAACATGGGATAGGATAGGATCTGGACCCACTTGATTGGGAATAAGAGTCGAATTTGTGTAATAGCAAATTGCAAGAAATATGAATTTGATTTATTTGGGCTTCTGTGTACTTATAAATTTTCCCCTAACTTTCACATTTGTCAAATGCTCCTTCATTTTTGGATAATGCATTATCCCCTTTCTTCTATATGTAGAATGTGTCCATGCAGTCTTGTTCATGTGCATTTTTCTTGTTTTATTTTCTTCTTTTCTTCCATGGAATATTTTGAGCCATTCAGTTAACCAGCAATCAACTTTGAGTAGTACCCAAAGACATCATGTGGCTAACCTGGTAGTTTTTGTATGAACATAAGAACTTTAGCAGTCTACCTGGATACTTTTGCTGGATTTGGTTCTTAGGCTATGGCTAACACAATAAGGAGTTTGTTTCCTTGCAAATTGAGTTAGCTCACGAGCAACAATAATGTCTTACGAGCTAAAAAAATACCAGACTTTAATGCTGCAGACATTGCTCTTGGTGGGCTCTATTTGGGGTCTTTTGGACTCCAACAAAACCTGTGTTGGGCTGTAATGTCGAACACTTCTCACATGAATTTTATCATTGTTGCTCACATCAGCAGCATGTTCTGCACGAGATCAGTGGGGCCTACAGAACAAAAAGATGGCAGCAAGGATTATTAGCCGCCGACAAAAGTGTTATAAAGAAAAAGGAAATTTGCATGTCCATGCCCTTGAAAGAATGTCATTTGCTCCTATGTGCTAACAAAGTATATCAGTCTGAGTTCCCATCAGAGGTTATTGTTGCAATTTATCCTCAATTTCTCTAAAGTACAACGGGGTCTTGATATTGTCATATAGACAGGATGTTTTTAAATGTACACATGAAAGAGAGGATCATCCATTCATGAAAGTGCAAAAAGCGAGTTCACTACGTGAAAGTCAAAATAGCATGTGATCATTGTGATCTTACGAAAATTGGATGGTTAGTGATTACTAAATTTTCCTTCTCCTGTTTCCATCAATTGTGGGGCATTCAAGACCTTGGTATTTTCTCAATCAAAAAAAGGAAAGCATTTATCAGTCATTGATGCACATGCTAAAATACCACCTTATTATTGTGCATCATCATCATCACCCTTGTCATCAATGATTTTACGAAAATTGGATGGTTAGTGATTACTATTTTTTCCTTCACCCGTTTCCATCAATTGTGGGGCATTCAAGACCTTGGTATTTTCTTAACCAAAAAAAGGAAAGCATTTATCAGTCGTTGATGCACATGCTAATACCACCTTATTGTTGTGTATCGTCATCATCACCCTTGTCATCATCATTATCATCTACCAAATCCCGAGTATTAGGATTCACTTCTTTCGCCATTGTTCCCACTCTTGCTCCCCATTCCCCTTCCCACTTCCATAGAAAATTTGAATATTCTTCTGTCTTGTTGCCAGTACTGCTTCTTTGCCTGCTCCCTGCTTCTAGGGTCATTTGTAAGGACTCCTATGTACAAAAAATTCCCTGTTTTGTATGTAGGAGAATGTAGGAGTCCTTGCAATATTGATATCCAGGATTCCAGCATATATAATTTAAATGCTTTTTCATTGCCTCCATCCAAGTCCTGTTTGTGGTCTTCTCCTTAAGAACCTTCACAAAATGTTGTTGATATTTATTAGCATATGCCCCATTCGTCTTCTTTGCATGCGTCTAAACCATCTAAAGTCTTTTTAATCGGTACTGCAGTAGCTCTTTGGTTAGGTATTGGAGCAACATTACCTATTGATAAATCCCTTACTTTAGGTCTTTTTTAAATTGATTCAACCATGAAATACTGCACATAGGTATCTAGGGAATAGTTGATTCAAACTGAATCTTCTCTAGATGCATTATTTTTAACCCATCTCAATAGGGATTGTGCTTAAGATTAAAAAGTTTCTTTTTATATATATATAACTATAGCTTGTTTCTATTATATGTTTATATTATATAAAATATAAATAAACTTTTTTATAACATAGAAAAAAGAAAAAGATGAAGTAATTGTGATAGATTTAAATGAAAACCTAGTCTTAGGTAAATTAATTGTTTCATGGACTTCATCATCTCTTGCTTTCACCCTTACCATCTTTCTGATAGAGGTAACAGTTATTTATTGTCTTCTCATGCACGCATCTAGGCATTCACATTTCATCTTCTCCCATTTTGCGAATATGATTTTTCTTTAGCCTCCAACACTACGCCTCACAGGACAAGCTGGCTTAATTGCCATTTTATAGAACTCTTCCTTCAATCTAATAAAAATACAATCAGTTTGTACAAGCAAAAATTGTGTTACCCATCAGTTTTGGTTTTGGAAGAAAAGAACTGATGACTATAGAAGATACATCTATAATTTGAGGGATTATATTCTCTTGATAATGATAATGAAATGGAAACATGTCATTGCATGAAAAGAGAACAGAGCATGTCGTATAAAGTAGTTCCAAGTAGCTTACATATGCATGCCATAAACATGTATGTCAGCTACATAAAAGACAAAAACAGAAACCGCAATAGTTTTAGAAAATTTTGGAAGGCAAATTTTAAAGAGGAATCACAAACAAAAGCAAGGATTTTCTTTGATTGATATTGAGAATAGCCCTAGCTCATGTTGGGCAATCTTTGGGGAGGTCACGGCACCTGTCACTTCTGACCATTCTCGCTCCCAAGGTAGTTTGATGACACAGCCTTAACTTTTTAAGGCAAGTGTTAAGCCAGTTGAAGCACCGGCAGAAAAGGTGGAACTGGGAAAAGAAATTAAAAGAAATAAGAGGGCAAAGAAACAACAGAATATATTACCATCGCTTAGAACATGAATTTCTCATCATAATTTTACCGATCATTGACTCACTCAGAATTGGAGAGAGAGAGAACCAGCTTACAAGATGGGAGAAGGTGTAATACTTGAAATTGTGGGCCCTTCATGTTCTTCATTCTTCTTTTTTCATCTTTTCTTCCTGTTCCCCTCCCATCTTGCCAAGTCACATGAATCCACCAATTTTCCCTTCTTATTCCTCTACTCTATTTGCCCATATCAGCTCTGCTGGGTGAAGGGCATTTAATCCATATTGGATGTTCACAGAACTGTCTTCCATATGTGTTAGGACCTCTATTTCCTACTACCACGTGGTTTTGGGTGGCATGTCAGATGGTATGCGATTATTGGGCTTCCTTTTGCTCCATTACTTTGGCCTGTACCAGTTTTCTCCATTCATCATATGACCTTTGCCCTTGGGGGAGGGCTCTTCAATGGGGCGTATTGGCGAAAGCCATTTAGTCCCATATTGGAAGTTCAAGGGGCATGGGGTCTCTACCTCCTAGTACCCCATGGTTTTGTACATTACTTCCCTTTATAATGTTTGTAATGAAAAACTCAAGGTCCTACTTTTTTTTTACTTTCTTTTGTTACATTTTCTGGGGAAAAGAATTGAGTTTCTAGTTTTGCAAGATAGAATAGTAAATGCTTATGGACGCTCAATGTTAGCCCCAAAGGAGAATTCATCACCATTATGAAGCCTTTTCCCATCAAGTTGATGTCTGCATGGGACCTGTTTGACCAATCTGATCGAAAAATTTTGATTCAGCACAGATGCATATAAATAGAGAGTGAGAGACAGAGAAATAGGTATAAGATGGACCATATTAATGAGCTTCTCCACTGTGACCTTAAGGTAAGGGATCAAAGTGGAAATAGCCTCTGCAAAAATTGTGGGTTAAGGACACATACAACGTTCCCTCCCAGGACCTGCATTGGCAGGGCTGTCATGGTGTTGAGCTGCCCTTCATCTAATTAATGAAATGCAAAATAAACAGAGCACCTATATGAGAAAAAGGATAAAGGGAAAGTAACAAAGGCACATTTTTTTGTTGGATTATTGTTATACAGTAAATTGAATGACACCTTTATTTATTTTTGCAGCTGGCTGTGCTGACGGGAGTTGTGTAATTTGGGACTTTGAGACAAGGGGTATCGCTAAAGAGCTTCACGACAAAGACTGTGTTGCACCTATAACAAGTGTTTGTTGGTCAAAATATGGGCATTATATACTCGCTTCTGCCACTGACAAGTCACTGACGCTTTGGGATGTTACTAATGGGGAGAAGATTGCTCGAATAACTTTGCAGCAAACAACTATGCATGTTCGTCTTCACCCAGGTTCTTGCACTCCATCTGTTTGTTTGGCGTGTCCACTTTCTTCTGCGCCAATCATTGTTGATTTGAACAATGGAAGCTCCACTGTTCTTCCAGTGTCAGTGAATGATGCTGGATCTGGCACTGTTCCTCATGCACGTAATAAGTTCGCAGATGGTTCTCCACCTTTTACTCCCACAGCTGCAACATTTAACAAATATGGTGATCTAATATATGTAGGGAATTCCAAAGGGGAAATACTTATTTTGGATTCCCAGAATACACGAGTGCATGCGGTAGTTCCTGTTTCAGGAGGTTCAGTGATTAAGAACATTGTTTTCAGTAGGAGTGGCAAAAATTTGCTTACTAATTCAAATGATCGGATCATCCGGGTTTATGATAACCTTCTTCCCCAAGAGGGTGCTGCCAGGAGTCTTGAACTAATCAGCAGTACAGTTGGTGAACTTCACGGCATTGAGAAATTGAAGTCTGTAGGAACAAAGTGTTTGCAGCTTTTCCGCGAGTTTTCAGATGCTGTCACGAAGATCCATTGGAAAGCGACTTGTTTCAGTGGTGATGGTGAGTGGGTCGTTGGTGCTTCTGGCAACAAAGGAGAGCACAAGATATACATATGGGACAAGGCTGGGCATTTAGTGAAGATGTTGGAAGGTCCTAAGGAGGCTTTGACTGACCTCTCTTGGCATCCGGTCCGTCCTTTGGTTGCCTCAGTTTCAATATCTGGCTGGGTATATATCTGGGCAAAAGATTATACAGAAAATTGGAGTGCATTTGCTCCTGATTTCAAAGAGCTCGAGGAAAATGAAGAATATGTCGAGAAAGAGGATGAATTTGATTTGATGCCTGAAATTGAAAAGGTAAGAATTAGCTAGTTGAGTTTGATTGTTCACTATTAGCATCTCTTTTTTCTTAATCTAATTGGCTCTCTGCAGGTGAAAGAGTTGGAAATTAATCAAGATGACGAGGTTGACATTGTGACCATAGAAAAAGACTCGGCATTTAGTGACTCAGATGTATCGCAAGAAGAACTGTGTTTTTTACCAGCAGTTCCATCTCCTGATGTTCCTGAACAACATGACAAGTACCTGGGAAGCTCGTCAAAGTTGGGGGATAGTACTCAATCTGGGTCGCCCTTCTCAGTAGAGGCAGGTCAGAATGGCCAACCAATAAATCCTGCATCAAGTCCAATGGAAGGTGATGAGAACACATGTTGTTTGCTTCATGCTTCCCCCCCCCCCCCCCCATTTTAAGACTGTTGATCTCGTCCTAATGGGTTTTTGTTTATGCAGTGGTCGGTAACTCAACGGCTGAAGATGTGGTAACCACAAGTTTGAAAAGAAAGCGGAAGCCATCAGTCAAGGGACTTGAGTTGCAGGCAGAGAAGGGTCGAAAGTCTTCTGGCAAACCTTCAAAGACCAAGAATAAACTCAAAAGTAATGGATCCATGTTTGAAGAGGGAGTGACAGATGATTACTAAACATCATTGTCTAATTTTCTTTATATATTATTGTAACGGTCTTGGCTGTACATGGGAGGATAGAGCAGGAAAAAAAAATTAAGATTATATTTACTCATCAAAGACATTTTTTTGCTTATACATTGGATAGTCCTGATGCTCCTTTTCACCCCTTATTCTTGGCATTCATTGCCTTGGATTGTCAGCATCGTCAGACTTCACCAACCTCAGTCTGATCTGAAAAGTTCCAAAACCATGTCTAATTTGCCACAAGGGTTTTTCTTTCTGATGCTGTTAGATTTATAAAGACTATCCTCTATGCTATGTTTGCCGAAGATGGATCCTCGGAAGTCCTCATCTTGGTTCCTAGGACAAGCTTTTTCACAGGGTATTTTGGGAGCTGATGCCTGTATGATTTTCCTGTTTGGCATGTCACATAATACTTATGTTGGTCAATAAAGATCTAGTGCGCATTACCTTCCAAAAAAAAGGATCTAGTGTGCATTGCCTTGCATAGCCATTGCCTCTTCAGGCCTTTGTTGCCAGCTTCATTTCAGATTCGAACCTAAGCCTAGTGTCCCATGCCATCATTGCAGTTGATTTGAACTTTTATTTCCGGCAATCCACATTCTCATGGCATCATATGCTGGTTCCCAGCAATAAGGTCTTCATTGTTAATCCAGAAACGGGAAGAAACAGATTGTACAGCATCATCTCATCAGAGAATGTATGTTGCCACCTGTGTTGAAACTTGGAAGTTGTGGAACTGGTATTGTGATAACTATCTTCATGCTTCCCATGTCATCATGGTTGATTTTAGCGTCCCCATTTCTGTAATCATATTCTGGCTTTCCAAAATTAAGTTTGTAATTTACTAGTCCAGAATTGGAAGGAAACAGCTTAGTGTTCTTTATACTCCAGTTCCAGTTGTGTGTACAGGTACAACCACATGGAAGGAGCATGTATGTCATCACATCTATTATTACTTCATGGTTCCCATGCCATCATCATTTTTCCAAAATATGGTTTGTGGTTAATTTGTCCAGAAAGTGGAAGGGAAGGCATTTTTATTCCTCTTACTCCAGACTGTGAAGTACCAGATAGCCAGATCAGGTATGGTACACTTTTTTCTGGAATTTGGGGGATTGGATATCCATGTTCTTGATGCTTCCAACCCCATTGTGGTCATTGATTTTAACATTTATTTCTGGTAATTATATGCTGAATTTCCATAATTAGGTCTGTTGTTATGGGACCGGAGTTGGAAGCAAACAGCACATTGGATTTCTTGTACTCCACGTTGTATGGAATAACACTGGCAGAGCAACCATGTTGTAACATTTACTGTTCCAGTTGAGGAATGGGGTATCCATGTATGACAATACTTGCTCTGGTCTCTGTTCACATTAATTTTGTATCAACTTACCAACATTACCAGCCATATGACTGACAAACATTAGTCATCACGCGTGGGAGATCTAGAGGGATTTTTATTAAAGGGGATCATAATTAAAGGATTAATGGATATGGATAGATAAAAAAATGAGTTATAAAGCTATACCTCTTCCACCATGTCACCTCCTATATTCACTTCCTTCTTCCTTCTCATTAATCTCTCTCTCCCTCTTACCACCGTATGAAACGCACTGTGGAAAAGTGAATGCGGGTTTGTGTGTGTGTGTGTGTGTGTGTGTGTGTGAGAGAGAGAGAGAGAGAGAGAGAGAGAGAGAGACCAAAAATGCTGGTTTGAAGGATAAACGGGCGGGCTTAGCTTGGCTTGGTGGGCTGGTGTTCTGAGATAAACGGGCGGGCCTCCGACGTGTCATGCAATCTTCTCTTCTCGCGGGCCACGTTTGGGTTTCAAATAGAAGCCCAACTGGCTTTAGCAAAAGGAGTGGTGCACTGGTGCAGCATGCCCGGGGTTATTGCACCTCGGTCTTCGGGTGTGTAGTCATTTTTCTTTCATCTTTCAAAAAAATGTATCGACTGCTAGGTTCTCCATGATCGGATGGTCAAAAAAAAAAACACAATAATGGACCGGCCACTTAATTTTGTAACATCTTAATTTTAGAAAGCTTAAATATATATTAGATTTTCTCAATAAGAGTCCAATAAGTTAGTCCATCGAGTTAGTTTGAGCTCATTAAATTTTATTAATTAAATTAAACAAACAACTCTCTTATAAATAGTATAACCTTACATAAGAAAGAGAGAGAGAGAGAGAGAGGATTCCTATACGTCGGGGTTGGAGTTTAGGTTTATTTCTAGAGTTAATGGGGGCTACTCCATTGATCCCTCCCTCCATGTAAGGGATCACTAGGAATTTCATGTACGTCTCGAAGGCCTGTAGCTCCTCTGCCAGTCTTCTCACGTCGTCAGCGGCATCCCCCTACCTCTGCCCCACACTCCCAAACCTCCCTTGCGCCTGTGCATGAAGCTAGCGCAAAACCAGTGAAGGTACTCGACGCAGGTGGTTGGGCAACTGGGTTATATTAGCTGGGGCGACGAAGGCAAGGGCTCCACCACCAACCTGTTGCGTGTGCTGGCGATGGCATGGGGGCTGTTGGTCGCAACGATGGTCGTCCTCGTCGGGGAAGCTGACTTTGGCCTTGCTACCGCTGATCCAGTGGGACTCCAATCGTAGGCACGGGTGGCCTCCTTGCAGGTGTTGAAGGTGCCAAGCTAGACACTGACGCCCTTCATGGGGTCCCTAATCTTCGTCGCCCTCTTCCCCCACAGCCGCTATCGGATCTCCTGTATATATATACAGGTTTTTCCTCTCTCTCTCTCTCTCTCTCTCTCTCTCTCTCTCTCTCTCTCTCTCTCTCTCTATATATATATATATATATATATATATATATATATATATGTGTGTGTGTGTGTGAGACACCCCCTTCCTTCGATTCTATATCCAGGTCCAGGGATGGCCTCTCTCTCTCTCTCTCTCTCTCTCTCTCTCTCTCTCTCTCTCTCTCTCTCTCTCTCTCTGAGTGTGTGTGTGAGACACCCTCTTCCTTCGATTCTATATCCAGGTTCAGGGATGGCCACCTTCGTACTCAAATACTATGAATCTAAAAATTCGCAAGCCTATTTGTCCATTAAAATCCAATCATACCATTTCCATAAAGCGTAAACACACCTCTAACTTTAAAACTTCATTGTGCACCATTTCTTACGAATTATCGCAGATCAATCACATTTTCATATATATCATATAGTCCAAAAGAGAACTTAAACTTGCAAGGTGAACATAAGACTCCTAAAACTTACTTAAACAACATACTTCAAAAAGTACTTGGGATCACTCTCCGACCTATCCTTTTCTAGAGCTCAACACATACTTATTGATATTCTGAAAAATAGTTAAGCAACACACGTGAGTCCTAAGACCCGGTGGACATTAAAACTAATTGCATGCTTACTCTATAATAACTTTTACAAACATGTCATAATACTTAACTTATCATAATCTTTGTAAATTTTAAACATATAACATAAATTCAAGGGATGCAGTAACAAATCAGAAAGATATCAAACATATGAGCAATTATTCTTAGTCAATCAATTTAATTGTCAATCACTCCATTGTTACAGTCAATTTGCCAATCAATTCAACATTCATTCGAGTTTAACCCGGATTCAATCATATCAGTCAATCGATCAATCATATACGCAAGCCATAGAATCAATTTCATAGTCTTATTCATATGTGCCTTTTAGGTCAATTATAGTTCAATCAATCATGATTACATCCAAGATTATTACATTAGTCGGACATGCATCCAAACTACAACATAAGAGATCAATCAGTACCGGAGTTCCATATGATAAGCATATAGATAAATGGCCTATACGTTGGGGGTCAATCGTGTAAGGTTTCGTACAGCACCTACGGGCGACGCAGCGGATAACAAAAATTCATTTGTCAGATCCCGGTGTTATGGAAAGCTTAATGTGTGCTCTAATCGGTGTTTCTAAGACCCTAATTACGGGTTGCGTGTTTCACCTTGCGCGGAACGATGCTGTCCGAGATGTCCGATGCAGAATATCGAGCCGCACAGCTGTACGGGCTCTAAAGCAGATCCACACGGACCCTTGCGCAGCGACGGTACCTCCCCGGCGTAACTTTTCCCGACTCTATCACCTTCTGGAGAGAGAGAGAGAACAAAGGGGAGAAAGGGGGGAGGCTAATCCTCCTCTTAAGCTTATGTGTTTGCTTAAGCTTAAGAGGTTGGAAAAAGTAAAAGGCTCGAATGAGCATCACGTAGGTGACTATATATAGAGTTTAGGTTTATTAGAAAATGGTTCTAAAAGACCGAAACTGTATATATGTCCTATCCACTATTATACATATGTATTAAGCTCCATTTACACTCCTTTCCAAAAGGAATTAAAAGGAATTAATACATACACTTGTATAATAATAATCCGTCACCCAAGAATCCATTGTGTGTGATCCTCTAGGCCCACAGTCACTCTAGTTTAAGGTCCATTAACTTCTAATTCTTAATTAGAAGTAAATTAAACGTATTCTTCGCTTCTACCAGAGCCGAAGAATAGTTTAATTTATTCCGAACCTTTGATCACATTGGGTCAAGCAAATCCGCGTGATCCTAGAGGACGCCGGGTTTAAACCAGCCTATCTGGTACCTGTAAGTCCACAGCTATCGCATCGATATAATCCCTCGCTCCTTCTATGAGTCTGGTACGATCGAGGGTATGGTTTCTATCAAACCCCATGATCGTGCCATTTGACTATGCCCTCCTTAAAGTGTATGGCGTCCGTTCTAAACGAACTCACACGACCCTGGCCATGGATTTAACGGAGCGTCAATGTCATGACCCATTAAATGTCTGATATATACCCGATAGTGAGCGATCCCCTCTTGACCATTAATGATCTTCACACGTATCCTGGAGTGGTTAATGACTCGGCAACTCATGACTTATGGTTAAAGTCACTTAGCTAAGTAATTAAACCATTCTAGTCCTCGTGTAAGATCCGATCAATGTCTCAGGTCAAAGGACCAACGATGATACTGAGACCGTTGGATCTTCAGTTGACATTAGGTATAATCAACCATCTGAAGATCCAATAGCGGATCAGTTCAGTGCACATCCTCCAAGGACATATACCTACACATATGTGTTGGTGCCCCGCACCAATGACCATGAGACTGGTCACTGACACATCATGTGTACTGGTTTAATAGGTAATCAAAGTCCCCGAGTGATTACCCTCCAACCAGGAACAGTTTAAGGTATGTGTTCATGTAAAGTCAATCTCATAATCGAGATCTCATCTCGAGTTGACTTTACAACCAGATATCCTAGGGACAACGTAAAGTAACACAATCGCATATTTACGCTCAAACACCACTTTATTAATAATGAACAAGATCGTACAACTATTGGGCCTACCCGACCCGAAATTGGCCTGTAGCACACCAACACTAACAAATCGGTCTTCATCAATTACGCAAGATGGGGACAACTAGTGTCCATCAATACATTCTGTTTGTCCTCATACATTTGGTTAATCCGTAGTGGGTGCTTGTTATAGATTGCCAACAGTCTCCCTTAAGATGGCACTACTAATGTGCTTAATTTCATATAAATTTCTCTATCAACTTTTATCTGAATAATATTAAACTGAACTGAATAAACATATTGGAGATGCATCAATGACAATTGATAGCCAATTAGATGAACAATCATAGCTATTCAGATCTCGTACATAATAAATATATATATAAATCATAGGTTCCTAATCATATACGACTTCTTTAACAAGTGCAATCGGTCTTCGGATGGTTTAATTGATCCATTGAACACACAGAGTATCAAAATAAAAATTAAAGCAATCATATATATAAAGATTAACATGCGTTCAGTTTATCACATGCCTATCTTCGGAGTGAAATCCCTAAAATAATTTTTAAAATCTCCTTTGACATTTTTAATAACCATGCACAATTTTCTCGGTGTATCCCACTTGTTGAGGACGACATTTTTACTCTTAAATATCACAAAATGATTTATTTCTAATTAAATCTCTCTCTAATATCATAATTTAATTAATCCAAAAGTTACCCATTCCTGTTCTTCTTCTCATTCTTCTACTCCTATTTTCCTTCCTCTATTCCCATTTATCTTTCCTCTCGTTACTTACGAAAGATCAAAGAAAATGAGAGATACAATGGAAAAGATGAAATGTATATATATATATTATATTATAAGAATGTAGTCTCCTTAAAATTTATATATTAAACACACGTTTTAAATTTTAAGTCAAGACCTCCGCATTAGTCACACGGGGCTCTTAGAAAAGTCACCTATTAACACATGCAAAATAACCTCCTTACATTAACGAGTGGTAAAAATGTAGTTTTTTTTATTATCTGATTTCACGTGTCACATTTGACCTAATATATGGCATAATTTACGAATGTGCTTAACACGAAATTTAAAGATAATTAAATTCTTTTTCTAATAAGTCAAATATTGACCTTATTTTGATATTTATATACTAAGTTATGTTATAAATAATATAATAATCTTAATAAAGGTAATTTCATTATTTACACAGCTCATCAATTTTATCTTGACAGTTAAATTCATATTTATTTATTTTATAATAATAATTAATTACTAAACATCATCTACAATCTACTTGTACCATCTAGAAACTTTTAGTAGATCCTTTTAGGAGGTCCCCAATGACTATAGATCGAACCTATCCAATTTTTACAGTTAAATAATTTAAATTTAAAAGTGTCTCACAATCCGAACCCAGATGAAGTTCTGACCATTTATCAGAGAACATATTCGTAAAAGTATTTGGAAGAAAAAAGGATATTTGGCTGCGCTAAAGGCAATCAAAATATAAATAAAATTATATATATAATATAAATTAAAATATAAATAAAAAAATCATTTACTTTTCCACATAGATAATACTGCATCTATCATGCTTCGTCTAATTGGATGATATTTCGTCTATCTCCCATCTCAAATAGACGGTATTTCGTCTATCTCTTAAAGTCTAACACTGCACTCCGTTATTTGATATTTTTGACCTATTAAATGGTGAAATGTCAAAAAGTACTTAATTTGAAAGTTGTAGATAATTGAGATATATTTCCAATGAGTCTAATTCCACTTCATTTGGATATTCTTACACAAATTTATGTTATAAATAGTGAACCAATTACTTAAATTTATGAATTACTCTTAACGGACTTAAATATATTAAATGAGCTGACTTATTGGGCTCTTATCATGAGAAATCCCATACACTCTAGGAGTTCATAAAATCGGGGTGTTACTCTCTCTCTCTCTCTCTCTCTCTCTCTCTCTCTCTCTCTCTCTCTCTCTCTCTCTCTCTACGAAAATCATTCCCGCCGACGTTAGAGGGGGAGCCCCCCTCTAATGACTTCCCCATCTCTCCTGCAACCTGTCTCTCTATCTCTCTACGCATGCTTGGGGTCCTGACGTTCGACCTCTCTCTCACTCTCTTCCCCTCCCCTCTAACCACTGTCACTCCCCCGACCGCCCACCCCTTCTTCGGTCCCCCTCTTCCCCTCTCTCCCTCCCCCCAGCTACTCGCCCCCTCTCCGGTCCCGCTCAACCCCCTCTCTTTGTTGACCTCCACACTTCTCTCTCTCTGCCCCCCTCTAGTCTCACTAGTGATGGAGAGACCGGTAGTGGCCAGCCATTCTTTCACTCTCTCTATACCCTTCCAATAAAAGTGGAGACAAAATGACAATCTCACATGAGTGAATTATCACCATTTACACGGGATATAACTCTAGGGACATCGCAACTCGAGTTAAGAGATTTGTAAGATATTACGGAAAATACCATAAAGGTGGAGCTATATACTTTCGAATGATTTCAGTGGCTAGGGGTAAATTTTCTAAATATTTAATTCAAATTACAAATAGTGTGATTTTTTAATATAGGTAAATTATCAATTATCTATTTATTTTCAATTCCAAGTTACATATTTAAGTGAGTTTAAGTCTTGTTATTATTTTATTGATCTTATGTATTTTGTGATATTAAATATATAGATAATGCCATTTTATAGGATCTTTAGATGACTCCATAGGTAACGTCTATTCGATGACAAACTTTGAAAGTTTAGAAGCTAACATTTGGTTTGGTGGATAGTGAGATATTAACTTCTCGTTCTCGTTACAGTTGACGAAGACTTTGACGCAATTCATTTGTTTTAGTTAATTATTTTAATAAAATTAAATATCATAACTTGCATAGTATGAATATAATCTAACTTATTATACTTGCATATACGGTCTACTTTATTAAACTCATATGAATATGATTTGATGCACTATGTATATCATTTATAAATTTAATTATTTGACAATTAAATGAGATTGTGAATTCAAGAGATATGCATCTATTATAGGTTTCCATTATCTCGTTAGTTACATTTACCTATGACATGTATTTAGAACATGTTAAAATTTATGTTAAGTTTAAAATTACTATATGATTTATCAAATCATTATATAATAGACATGTTATTAATTTTGATGTTAAATGAATCTTCAGATTCGTACATATGTTTTAGCCTTTTATATTCAAATGTTGATACTGAATAGTGGGTTTTGACTCTAATGAAGAGTAAGTCGGAGAGTGATCCAAAGAAGATTTTAAGATATGCTGAGTCAAAAGATAAAATAGGTTTAGTTCACTGTGTTATTTGTGTTGAGAAATATATAATATAAATTATGTCCATTTACATTAATGTCAGTCGTACGGTCATGTTCATAGATATACATATGATTTTATCTTTTTTGTGTCAAATGAATATTTCAACTCACATCATTTTAATTTGAGACGACGCTTTCAAACTGAACTATCTAATCAAAAGCATGTTTTGTACAGAGTTGTACCTCAGAGAAGTTCTGAAATTCACAAATTAAAAAAAATAACATTACATATCAGAAGTATGTAATAATCCAAGATGAGAAGCGAGTATTACCCTAACAGGGGAGGGGGCACCTTGGATATACCAAGGTTGAGATCAATGATATTGATAAGGTGTTTATTAGTGTTTGAAGTTCTAAATAAGTCAAAAGATAAGTAAATTAAAGTCTTGCAACAGTGACACAGTGGACACCCCCATTTGCGTTGGCGTAATAGGATACAGGTTCGATCCCCATCTTTCTCCTCTCTTATAAAAAAAAACTCACCTATTAAAGAAAAAAAAGTAAAAGAGAAACATCATCTACAGTCTACCTGTACTAGAAACCTAAATCATCTACTTTTCCACACATATAATACTTCGTCTATCCTACTTCGTCTAACTGATTAGATGATATTTCGTCTATCTCCCATCTCAAATAGATGATATTTCTACTCTCTCTTAAAGCCTAACACTACACTCTATTGTTTGATATTTGTTATCTATTAAATGGTGAAATGTCAAAACAATATATGAAAGGTGTAGATAATTAAGTTATATTTCTAATGATCCTAATTTCACCTTATTTAAACGTTCTTACACAAAGTTATATTATAAATAATTAACTAATTACTTAAATTTATGAATTACTCTTAGCGGGCTCAAATCCATTAAATGAGCCGACTCATTAGGCTCTTATGGTGGGGACACCGGGTCTACTACTGGGCCCACTACTCGGAGCCGACGCCGCACCGCACCAACTGCACCGACCTTATGGCTCGGAGATTCGATTGAAGACTCGACATCCTGAGCATAATATTTATTTGTGTGTATTTGTATTGTGCGTATTTGTGTATTGTGTGTAAAATACATGTAGAAATACATGTATTATTTACTTCTGTTTTATTAGGCTAAGTCATAGTCAAATAAACATGTGTGTTTTATATATTTTATTTGGTTAAAACATATAAGTCAAAAGTTAGGTAGGTGAGTGTGTTTTATTAGGCTAAGGATATATATGCCATTTGTAAAAGATTGAAGGTGTATGTGTAATGGGCCTTTCCTATAAATAAGAGACTAAGGGATGTGTTACGTATGTTGTATGAATGAATGAAAGCTTTTGTGTTAAAGGAGCCTTGCCCCTTTGTTCACCCCTCTCCTTCCCTCTCTTCTCATTTTCGTGAGATCTGAGTGTCGCCCGGTGTGAGACCGTCCGGCGTGAGGCCGAGCTGTGTGAGATAGCAGTTATCCGTCCCGTCCGTGTCCCGGAGTGCCGACGATCCGTCTTCCATGTCGCCGCCGCGTCAAATTGGTATCAGAGCCCAACAAACGGCGCCTCCGACGACCCGACGTCCCCGACGTCGTCTCTCTTCCTCTCTCTCAGTTGTCAGAAGTGAAAAAAAAAAGAAGAGTAGCAGAGAAGAACTTGGTTGAGAGGGATTTTGAAAAAAAATATAGAAAAAAAAATATATCAGAAGAGGCCTACGGTTGGGAAGAAGAAAGGAAAAAAAAATAGAAAGAAATTTTTTCCCCCTCTCCCGTTCTCTCTCCCTCTCTCTGCTTTCTCTCTCCCTCGTTCTATCTCTCTGTTCATTTCTGTTTCTCTCTCCCTTAATCTCTCTCTCCCGCTCTTTCTCTCTCTCCCGTAATCCCTCTGTCTCTCTATTTCGTTAATCTCTCTCTCTCGTTAATCTCTCTCCCCCCCCCCCGTTTTTTCTATTTCTCTCCCTCTCATCTCTCTCTCGTTCATAGTAAAGCAGAAGAAAGAAGATTAAAGAGACAAAAAATAGAACAGAAAAACCTGTTCGCGTGGCCGGGCCTCGTCGCCCGTGCCACAGTTCAAAAAAATAGAGCGGCCGCAATGGCCAGCTCTTCCCGCCCCGCCCTGCAGGCCGCCCGCTCCGCCACGCGCCCGCCGCCGTGCCCACCGCTGTCGCGCGCACGAGCGGCCTGCGCTCGCGCTGTGGCTGCACCCGCCTGGCCGTGCCCCCCGCGCCCTGCGCCCCCGCGCCTGGCCCCGACCGAACCGCGCCCCGCCCGGCCCCCGGCCCCGCCCAGCCCGCGCCTGCGCCCGGCGCCTGGCCCCGCCTGCACCGCCCCCGGCCCCGCTCGCGCCCCGCCCGGCCCGCGCCTGCGCTCGGCGCCCAGCCCCGCCCGGTGCCAGCGCTCGCTTGCGCCTCCCCGTGCGCCCGCCAGTCGCCTCAACGCCAGCACCGCACCTGGGTTGCCCTCACGCTTGGGCCACTCCCCTGGTTGACCATCAGCCGTGTGAGAAACACGCACATGGTTTGAAAAAAATCAGAAAAAAAAACGGGTGAAGTTTGAAGATCGAAAAAAAAAAGAGTTTGAAAAAAAAATAGAAAAGACAAAGAGAAGTCAAAAAAAAGGGGAGTTGATATATATATTTATGTTATATTTTGGGAAAAGTCAAAAATGGGTTTGATTAAAAAGGAGTTAAATATATATAATATATATATTTGAGATATATATAATCTTATATATATCTATATATATATATTTATATATATCTTATAGCTTATCAATTGAGGTGGCACCCGAAGTCCACAATTACGACTCGATCAACGGTTGAGTCATCGGATAGTCGACACAGAGCCGTAATTTATGGGAAGTGGGTACCTCTGAGTCTCCCTGCGCGGAGAAATTTGACTGATTTGTTCCCCTACGTGGGAAAATTTTAAGTCGCGTGGTTTTGTAATAATTCAATCCTCCCTGCGTGGAGTGAATGCTTTGTAACTGCTCAAGCTTCGTCGACGCCGTGCGGGCCCGCACGTCCCCGCTCGCCCTCGTCTCCGGTCGGAGCTAGACTTTTCAGTCAGCTAGGTACGTGCTCCAAACTTGCTCATTTAATATCTTTTTAATTGCCGCGCGACGAAGTAAGAGAGAGCCCGATCTATACAAACCAGTCTCCTGAGTGCATCGCTGTAGACGGAAAGCGAGAGCTTGCTTGAGCCTATCCTATAGGCCCTAGACTGCCGCATTAGGGCACCATAGCTGTCAGAAGGTAGTTCCACAACTACTTCGCCTACGGGCGAACAACTTTTCCCGACCAGTCCCTTCCCATTGACCCTTTGCATATCAGCTGGGTCCACAGCTTGCTAATTATCGGTCCCAGGACTGCATCATCTAGGTCCGAGGTCGTGCATGCCACGTTGGTCTAGGAATTCATCTGGCCGTCTAGAGCGCCCCTCAACGCTACCCATGGATCAAGAGAGCGTGACTGCTATGCTAGTCCAGCTCGAGCATAATCTTGTGGCCCACTTTGAAGAATCCATATGCCAGCTACGGACGGAACTCGATAAGAGGATCTGAGCCTTAGAGGATCGATTAAAAGGGGAGGAAGGAAGAGTGAATGGCCACGGCAATCCCGTAGCCAATCCTAGGGAGGAAAGAGAGCAAGTCCGCCCGAATCAGGCTCCCCAAGGTAGAGAGCAAGAGGCCCGTGTGCCTCGAGAGAGAGACCACGACGATGAAGATATCATCCTACGGAACGTCAAGATTGACGCTCCAAGTTTTGATGGGTCCCTCAACCCCGCTACATACCTTGAGTGGGAGACCGGGATGGACCAATATTTTGATTGGCATCGCCGCATGACCCCTGCTACCAGGGTGAGGTTTGCCAAAATGAAACTCTGGGTCAAGCCAAGACCTACTGGTGTAATGTTGAGAATCTCCTAGCACGGAGACGAGAGGAGCCTATTAGCACGTGGGAAGAAATGAAGGAGAAATTGAGGGAGAAGTATCTGCCACCTTCCTACCATCAGCGTCTTTTAGACCAATGGTAGAAACTCACCCAAGATGGAAAGTCCGTGGACGAGTACATCACCAAATTTGATGACTTCTTCCTTCGGAGTCGAGTCATGGAGGATGCCTCCGTCACCCTCTCTCGGTTTAGGGCTGGCCTACACGAGAGTATTCAGCGGGAATTATTCTTGCGGGAGGTTAACACCCTCGAGCACGCCTACCAGGTTGCACGAGATGTTGAGAGGTTTCAAAGGGTGGCCCCACCTCGGGTTCCCATCTACCGCCAACCTGAAACCCGAAACCCATAGTCCGCTATACTGAGAGAGCTGGTCCCTCCACCTCCTACGTCCCTACTGCTACCCCACTTAGGGCCGTTGCCCCTACAGCTCCTTTCCCACGGAACCCCTTACCTGCACCCGCAGCTGTGCCTAGGCTGGAGTATGCTCCACAGTTGAGAGGAGAGATGACAAGGAAAGGAGTCGTCCCTAGCACCTCCCAACCAGCCCCTGTCTCGGGAGTCCGATGCTTCAGATGTCATAACCTAGGGCATATTGCCACCAATTGCCCAACCCGAGCCTTGGTTATCACCGACCCCCAGTTCATGGAGCTTCCACCTCAGGAAGGAGAAACCCTTGAGAGATATGAGGCCGATCCCGACCTCATCACCCAGTTTGAGGAGTTAGATGCAGGATATGATGGCACGCATGTCGAGTACATGCAAGTGGGAGATATTACCGAGAGTTCTAGCCATGAAAGATTGGGTGTGGTCCGCTGCATCTTGGCACACCCACAGGAGGACGACTGGCGTCGAACCTCCATCTTCCAAACCTATATCATGGTGAAAACCCAACCCTGCAAGGTGATCTTCGACAACGGGAGCTGTATCAATGCAGTCTCTTCAGACTTTGTCTCCCGTCTAGGTCTACCTACTCATCCTCATCCTAGGCCGTACAACGTGGCTTGGGTTGACGACACTTCTATTCCAGTCACCACTACGTGTGTCATTCCCATCCAATTCCAGTCCTACCAAGGACAGATCCTATGTGACGTAGTGCCCATGAAGGTTGGTAGCATCATCCTAGGACGACCGTGGATCTACGATGTAGACCTTACTACATTCGGTCGGTCCAATGAGTGTTCCTTCTCCCACAATGGGAAGAGGATTCAGTTGCTCCCAACACCCCCAAAGGTGGTCACGGGAAAGAGTCCTACCTCCACACCCACTGCACCCCCAAAATTCGGGAGAATGCTCCAACCCCCACCAAAGGGAAGCTTCCCATTCCCTCCTCTCCTACACCTGTCATGTCCATCCCTAAGGCCCCTAAGGTTGACCATGACCCGATTAGGCGCCTTAACTTCATAGGTGTTCGTGAGATGAATAGAGAGGTTGCCGAGGGTGCCCCTGTCTGGGCTGTTGTCGTCACCATTACCTCTGAGGAGTCCCAGGTCTCCGTCCCCCCCGAAGTCCAGGCAATCCTGCGGGACTTCCAAGACATCTTCCCGGAAGACCTGCCTTCAACACTCCCTCCCATGCGTGATGTTCAACACGCCATTGATCTTGTCCCTGGATCCACCCTACCCAACCTTCCCCACTACAGGTTGAACCCCAAGGAGCATGCTGAGCTCCAAAGGATTGTCGAGGACCTTATCCACAAAGGTTTCCTCAGGGTGAGCAAGAGCCCATGTGCTGTTCCTGCCTTGCTCACACCAAAGAAAGATGGCACCTGGCGGATGTGTGTTGACAGCCGCGCCATCAACAAAATCACTGTCAAGTATAGATTTCCCATTCCCCGTCTTGATGACATGCTTGACATGATGAGTGGAGCCACCATCTTTTCCAAGATTGACTTGAAAAGTGGCTACCACCAGGTCCGGATTCGACCCGGGGATGAGTGGAAGACATCCTTCAAAATAAAAGAGGGTCTGTATGAGTGGTTTGTCATGCCTTTTGGGCTATCCAATGCCCCTAGCACCTTCATGAGGCTTATGACTGAAACCCTTCGCCCCCTCATTGGTCGCTTTGTTGTCGTCTACTTTGACGACATCCTCATTTATAGCCACAACCCTCAGGACCACATTCACCATTTGAGGGAGGTCTGCGAGACCCTGAGGAAAGAAACCCTGTTTGCCAACCTGACTAAGTGTGAATTCATGACAGATCGGGTCACTTTTCTCAGATTTGTGGTTTCAAGTCATGGAGTGTCTGTGGACCAATCCAAGGTCCGAGCCATAGTAGACTGGCCAGAGCCCCAGAATGTCCATGACGTTCGAAGTTTCCACGGGCTAGCCACCTTCTACAGACGCTTCATCCAGGATTTAGCACCATTATGGCACCCATTACGGATTGCATCTGTAAGGGAATTTTGAGTGGACCAAAGCCGCCTCCCAGGCTTTTCTTGCCATAAAGGAGCTTATGACCAAAGCCCCTGTCCTCCGCCTACCAGACTTTTCCAAAGTCTTTGAGGTTTCCTGTGATGCATCTGGCGTAGGAATAGGTGGAGTGCTTAGCCAGGAGAGCCACCCTGTGGCTTATTTCAGTGAGAAGCTTTCTGATGCAAAGCTTCGATACTCCACATATGATAAGGAGTTTTATGCCGTGGTCCAAGCCCTCAAACACTGGAGACACTATCTCTTACCACAAGAGTTTGTCTTATACTCGGACCACGAGGCTTTGAAATTCCTTAGTTCTCAGAAGGGTTTAAACCCTAGGCATGGTCGGTGGGTAGAATTCCTCCAGTCTTTCACTTTTGTCCTAAATCATAAGGCTGGAAAGGACAATAAGGTGGCCGACGCCTTAAGTCGAAGGGTCTCCCTTCTTTCCACTGTTCGGGTAGAGGTCACGGGATTTGATCGCATGAAGGAACTCTATGGAGAGTGTCCTGATTTTGGCCCTACCTATTCTGCTCTGTCTGCTGGATCCTCGACAGCATTTGTTGACTATCTACTCCAGGATGGTTTTCTGTTTCGAGGGCAGCAACTCTGTGTCCCAAGGACTTCTGTTCGGGACTTTCTAGTCTGGGAAATGCATGCTGGAGGTCTTGCTGGTCACTTTGGCCGTAACAAGACCATCCATTCTGTGGAGGAGCACTTCTATTGGCCTGGCCTAAAGAAAGATGTGGCCAAGATTGTAGCCCAGTGTAGGACGTGCACGATGGCCAAACATGTCAAACAGAACACTGGTCTCTACACTCCTCTCCCCGTCCCTGATCGACCATGGGTTGACGTGAGCATGGATTTTATCCTTGGGTTACCACGCACTGCTCACAAGCATGATTCCATCTTTGTTGTCGTTGATAGGTTCTCTAAGATGGCCCACTTCATTGCATGTTCCAAAACATCTGATGCATCTAGAGTAGCCCATTTATTCTTTGATGAAGTCGTGCGTCTGCATGGTCTTCCCCAAACCATCGTGTCTGACCGGGATGTCCGGTTCACTAGCTATTTTTGGAAGACACTTTGGCACCTAGTTGGCACCAAACTGAAGTTTTCCACTGCCTATCACCCCCAAACTGATGGGCAAACTGAGGTCGTCAATAGGAGTTTAGGGAATCTGTTGAGGTGTCTTGTAGGGGAACATTCCGGCACTTGGGATCTTCTTTTGCCCAGAGCCGAATTTGCATACAACAGCTCTATCAATAGGTCCATAGGCATGAGTCCATTTGAGGTCGTGCATGGCTACAAACCTAGGAAACCTGTGGATCTCATTCCCCTTCCCCTCGAGTCTAGAACGTCCAAATCAGCTGAGGAATTTGCACAGCATGTCAAAAGTCTGCATGAGTCAATTAGCAAGCAAATCAACCTCAGTAATGAGACTTATAAAAAATTGGCTGATTCGCATAGGCGTCACCATGAATTTCAAGAAGGTGACTTGGTTATGGTACGGGTCCGACCCGAACGACTCCCCTCGGGAGCCGTTAAAAAGTTGCAGGCCCGTAGTGATGGACCCTTCCCAATTCTGCGGAAGATTGGCTCCAATGCTTATGTTGTGGACTTACCTCCCGAATATGGGATTAGCTCGACTTTTAATGTGGCAGATCTAGTGGCCTACAAGGAACCCACAACGATTCCTAGTGACCCTTTCGAGCCTTCTCCTCCCATTGAGAGTGAGCCCACCCCTGTGCGTCCCACAGCCTCGAGAGTACCGCGCGAGCACATTGAGAGGATACTGGATGAGCAGGTGACCACTACACGGAGCAGGGTGTACCAGCGCTACCTTGTCCGCTGGCGGGACCGTCCACCTTCTGACGATTCCTGGATCAGCCGGGAAGATCTCCAGCGCCTCGATCCAGATCTGCTGGAGCACTACCACAGCAGTGTCCCCCCTTACTCGACGGAGTCGAGTTCCAGCCGCCCCGGGAGGGTTGGTGGGGACACCGGGTCTACTACTGGGCCCACTACTCGGAGCCGACGCCGCACCGCACCAACTGCACCGAGCTTATGGCTCGGAGATTCGATTGAAGACTCGGCATCCTGAGCATAATATTTATTTGTGTGTATTTGTATTGTGCGTATTTGTGTATTGTGTGTAAAATACATGTAGAAATACATGTATTATTTACTTCTGTTTTATTAGGCTAAGTCATAGTCAAATAAACATGTGTGTTTTATATATTTTATTTGGTTAAAACATATAAGTCAAAAGTTAGGTAGGTGAGTGTGTTTTATTAGGCTAAGGATATATATGCCATTTGTAAAAGATTGAAGGTGTATGTGTAATGGGCCTTTCCTATAAATAGGAGGCCAAGGGATGTGTTACGTATGTTGTATGAATGAATGAAAGCTTTTGTGTTAAAGGAGCCTTGCCCCTTTGTTCACCCCTCTCCTTCCCTCTCTTCTCATTTTCGTGAGATCTGAGTGTCGCCCGGTGTGAGACCGTCCGGCGTGAGGCCGAGCTGTGTGAGATAGCAGTTATCCATCCCGTCCGTGTCCCAGAGTGCCGACGATCCGTCTTCCACGTCGCCGCCGCGTCATCTTATCACGAGAAATCCCATACACTTTAGGAGTTTATAAAATTGTGGTGTTACTCTCTCTCTCTCTCTCTCTCTCTCTCTCTCTTTGCGAAATCAGTCCCGCGCCGACGACTGCCTTCCCCCCCTCTCCTGCAACCTCACTCTCTATCTCTCTACGCATGCTCGTGGTCCCAATGTCCGGCCTCCCTCTCACTCTTCTCCCCTCCCCTCCGACCACTGTCACTCCCCCGACTGTCCACCCCTTCTCCGGTCCCCCTCTTCCCTCCTCTCCCTCCTCCCAGTTGCCCACCCCCTCTCCAGTCCCACTCAACCCACTCTCTTTGTTGACCTCTGCACTTCTCTCTCTCTCTGCCCCTCTCTAGTCTCACCAGTGATGGAGAGGCTGTAGTGGCTAGCCATTCTTTCACTCTCTCTATGTCCTTTCAAGAAAATCGGGGACAAAATGGTAATCTCATGTGAGTGAATTATCACCATTTACACGATATGTACCCCTAGGGGCATCACAACTCGGGTTAAGAGATTTGAGGGATATTACGGGAAATACCTTAAAAGTGGGGCTATATACTTTCGAATGATTTCATGGGATATGAGTAATTTTTCTAAATATTTAATTCAAATTACAAATAACGTAAATATTTTTAATATTGATAAATTATCAATTTATTTTCAATTCCAAGTTACATATTTAAGTGAGTTTAAGTCTTGTTATTATTTTATTGATCTTATGTATTTTGCGATATTAAATATATAGACAATGTCATTTTATAAGATCTTTAGATGACTCCATAGTTAACATCTATTCAAGGAGGACAAACTTTGAAAGTTCATAAGCCAATATTTGGTTCGGTGGACAGTGAGATATTAACTTCTCGTTGGAGTTGAAGAAGATTTTGATGCTATTCATTTGTTTTAGTTAATTATTTTAATAAACTTAAGTATCATAATTTGCATATTATGAATATAATCTAATTAAGTATTCTTGCATATACGATTTATTTTATTAAACTCATATGAATATGATTTGATCTACTATGCATATCATTTATAAATTTAATTATTTGATAATTAAATGAGATTGTGAATTCAAGAGATATGCATGTGTTTAAGGTTTTCATTATCTCGTTAGTTACATTTACTTGAAATTTTTTTTTTGTAAACTGTTACATTTACTTGAATTATGACATATATTTAGAACATGTTAAATTTTATGTTAAGTTTAGAATTACTATATGATTTATCAAATCATTATATCATAAATATGTTATTAATTTTGATGTTAAATGAATCTTCAGATTCATACATATGATTAGCCTTTTATTTTCAAATGTTGATAATGAATAGTGGGTTTTGAATCTAACAAAGAGTAAGTCGGAGAGTGATCTAAAGAAGATTTTAAGATATGCTAAGTCAAAAGACAAAATAGGTTTAGTTCATTGTGTTATTTGTGTTGAGAAATATATAATATTATATATAATATAAATTATGTCTATTTATGTTAATGTAAATCGTATGGTCGTGTTCATAGATATACATATGATTTTATCTTTTTTGTGTCAACTGAATATTTCAACTCACATCATTTTAATTCGAGACGACGTTTTCAAACTGAACTATCTAATCAAAGCATGTATTGTACAGAGTTGTACCTTAGGGAAGTTCTGAAATTCACAAATTAAAAAAATAACATTAAATATCAGAAGTATGTAATAATCCAAGATGAGAAGCGAGTATTACCCTAACAGGGGAGGGGGCACCTTGGATATACCAAAGTTGAGATCAATGATATTGATAAGGTGTTCGAAGTTCTAAATAAGTCGGAAGATAAGTAAAATAGAGTCTTGCACCAGTGGCACAGTGGACACCTCACTTGTGTTGGCGTAAGAGGACAGGGGTCGATCCCCACCTTTCTCCTCTCTTATAGAAAAAAAAAAACTCACCTATTAAAAAAAAGTAAAAGAGAACGAAAGACTCGATTAATCTTGATATTGAAGAGAACTTAAATATTTTTTCAAGAGTAATATTTCGTGCACCGAATTCAGTACATAAAGTTAACTCAAATTGTAACATTCTCTCTCGTTGGTAAAAAAAAATTGAAATCACTCGACAGGAAAACACATGAGTGAAATATTTTATAAGACTGAAATATTTTGTTACAAGAACGAAACATTTTGTTTGACTATAAAAATGAACGAATGAAATATTTTGTAGAAATGAAATATTTATTACATGAACGAAATATTTGTTATAAGGATAAAATATTATAGAAATGAAATATTTTGTTATAAGAATAAAATATAATAAAATATTTCAATTCTATACTAAATGTTTCATTCATATAGTAAAATATTTCAGTCTTACAAAATAATTTACTCATGTATTTTTTTATCGTGCGAAAAAGTGACCGTATGAATTTGACGAGAGACTGTGCAGGTCTAACGTAGGATATCTTTTTTTAGACGAAATGGTCATTTCAACTTCTTTTGAGTCAATAAATTAAGAGAATGTTGTATTTTGAGTTGGCTTTATCCACCGAATTCGGTGCACAAAGTATTACTCATCTTTCAATAATCTAAACATGTGTTGCATAAAACGTGGGTTACCTTGCACGAAATTTGGGCCGTGTCCCAAATTAATATAACTATCTTTGTTTATCGATGAACTTCATAAATAGCTTGCAAGTTCCTTCATTATAACGTCATAAAAAAGGTTTTTGCATAATTACCATCTTCATTTCAGTTTTTTTGTAAGTTCTAAAACGATTAAACCGCAATAAGCCCAACTCTCTCCAAAGGGCAAATGCACTTGAATTCCCCCCCCCCCCCCCGAAACTCAGAAAAATTTTATTTCTATTTTCTATTTTCTTCTTAATTTCCTATGATAGCCTTGAGATTCCTCACCCTCACTCAGCAAGGACGGCTCACGCCTAATAAATTCCCTCTAAACACTACGCCAAATGAACGGCTGAGATGCGATTTTATTTTTTTCCTTTTTGAAATAGCAAGATAAATCCACCCATTTAGGATTAAGTAACTAAAATTATGATTATATTATTTAGTTAATTTACTTTTAATGAAAAATATAGCTTAATAATGTATTTTTAATAAACAAAAATCTAATAAAAATATTTTTTTAAAATAATGAAATGGTGATATCTTGTGGGCGAAAGGCCCGGCCAGCCCAATCGTGGGCCCATCAGGACCGCCTTTGCTCGCTCGCCTCCTCCTGCACCTGGTTCGAGTGCTAGAAGAGCGGAGCAGGTGGGGAGCTAGGGTTTTCAATTGCTTCCACACTGCTGCAGTACGCGCGGGCGACGGCATACAAATCCCATTCTTGGGTTCTCGCTGCTCCGTTTCATCCCTCGCCACCTGCTGCGGTACGAGTTTCCCTTGTTCCCTTGTTTTTTCGTCCATGTGTTTGGCCGTAGGAAGATGTGCATGTCGGAGTTCTTTCCCCAAGCGCAATACAGATGGCTGATGCAATTTTTAGTTCGATTGTTCATGCTATGAGCATAATGTTTTTTTTATCTTTTAATCATTCGCTGCTGTGTCACCGTGCAATGCCCTATTTGACTCATTTCTTCGGTGCGCATTTGGAGTGTAAAACCTTACTAACAGAACGGTGAATGGGTAGGATGCTACTGCAACGTTTTCTTGCGTATACTGTCTAAAGAAATAGGGGATTATTTTTCTTTTTTTCTTTTTTTGGGGCACTCCTGCAGATGCTGCTAGGACTGCGATACGAAGTGAATGATGGAGGTTCACGGGCTTTGTTCAAAGTCTTGGTTTGTTTTTTCATCGTTCCCTATTTCGTTTGTTTAATGCATGTGAGACCATACTGTGAAAAATGATAGAGGTAGACCTCATTCAGGCCATTCAATGTGTAAGGACGCGGTAATATGTGAGATTAGGCAGAGCTTGATGAATCAATATTTTTGATACTCCGAAGTTTTGATATCCTTTAGCTTTCTTAGCAGTGTGCGTTGATCCGTTTGTGAACTTAGACGATTTTCGTCATTTATCCATTTGAAAAATCTGAATGGAATGGTGTACTTCCGGGAAGTTACTGTTTTTGATTTAAACCTTTTTCTACTTTAAGGGATGCCTTTTTTGGTTGGCATGCTGTTTTTAAATCTTTTTCGAGCAGCGTGATTAATTATTGTCTATAACACGTTTTTGATATGCTCAAGATTCATTTTGAGGTAGAAAATCTTGGACAAAGTTATTTCAAACATTGGGGGCCTCTAGACAAAGCTGAAAGTTGGAGAATGTTCCCATATGTAGTTCAAAATAAGTCTTCTGTTTCTTTATTGAATGAAATTGGCCTAAATAAGTTTTTTTAATGCATAATCCTGGCAAAAATCTATGGCCCTCTTGGGTAGGATAGGGCGAATATCTTATCCGGGGGTGGGCTATTCCGTCTTATTCCCACTTTTGGTTTGATAACCATGGGCGTACCCGAGGCTTAACTCTTGGAATAATGACCCTTTTTCGGGCTACTTTGTTTGTATGCACAGGGTTCGAGGTGGTGCTGGAAATTAAATTCCCCAAAGTGCCCCCATTGTTTAGGCCAATTCCTTATCATACAGTCCACTTCAGCAAGGACTTGGAGTCTTCTTAATACCTTACAACAAAGACAAATTAAATATCACCGAGGAACCACATAATCCACTCCACTTCATTCATTGCTGTTGTACCAAGTAATTGATTTCAAACGTTATGTTTAGTAAAGTAGTGTATATTGAGGATCAAACCAAAAGAAGAATGTATAACTGCAAAAAATGGTCTTCTATCCTAGCAGGAGGCGGTGGCGCCACTGCCGGGTACAGCAGCTATGAAGTTTTTAAAGATTTCTAATCAAATTATGGCTGCAAAAATAAGATGTATATTGAGGATCAAACCAACTCTGCCATGGCCGGTCCCAAGCCCGGATGAGAAAGGAGGAGGATTTATGCAAGGTTGATGGCCAGTAGTAACATTTTGTCACATCTTCCACATGAATTTTGATCTAAATATATTTTGTGTTAATGCTAAGACGTCCTCGGAAGCGACGCGTTACATCAGAACTCGGATGGAATGATAAGTGAGCAAGGGGTAGCTAGAGCGTTCCCTGTGAGCGACGCGCTGCAATGGCGCCCGATTGCGGTGTCAAATAGGCAAGAGTTCTCGTGTGGGGTTGGACGTTCACAGGTAAAAAAACTAGTCCAAAAATATGGGATCCGTCTAGTTGCTTGGAATATAGGAACTTTAACGGGTAAGGGTTTAGAATTGGTTAAGTTAATGAAAGACAGGAGGGTTAGCATAGCTTGCCTACAAGAAACTAGTGGAAAGGACATAAAGTTAAATATATTGATGGATATAAAATTTGGTATATGGGTAATAATAACTCTAGAAATGGCGTTGCTATAATAATAGATAAAAATTTAAAAGATAGAGTTGTAGAAGTTAATAGATTGGGGGATAGATTGATGTTAATTAAACTTATCTTAGATGAGGATAGTTTGAATATAATTAGTGCATATGCACCGCAAGTAGGATTAGAAGAGAGCATTAAAAAGTAATTTTGGGAGGCTATTGATATTTTGATCCAAAATCTCTCTAGTGAAGAGAGAATCTTTGTCGGAGGGGATCTTAATGTTCATGTGGGTAAAGATAATAGAGGTTATCAGAGGATTCATGGAGGATTTAGTTTTGGCAATAGAAATGATATGGGATATACTATTCTTGATTTTACTATGGCCTATGATCTAGCAATTGCTAATACCTTCTTTAAGAAGAGGGACGAACACATAATAACATACAAGAGCTATGTAGTCCGAGGGGTGAGGCGACCGAGGCGACCAAGGGGATGCCTCAAACGCCTAGGCAATGGCCTAGGCGTTTGAGATGTTTTATTAAAAATATATAATACAATTCAAAAAATATAAATATATCTCTAAATATCAAAGAATAGTAGAATACATACATACAATCAAGATTTTCAATAAAATTAACAATAATTAATATTTGAGACAAAAATACATACATACAAATAAGATAAGATTTGAATAAAGGAGGTTTAAACCAAGATTGGACCAAAAGAAGAAGAAGACTGAGAGTGAGACGTTTGAGGCGAAAGCGAGGCGGTTTGGGACCGCCTCACCGCCTCAAACGCCTAGGCGAGCGCCTAGGTGCGCCTCTGACTACATAGTATAAGAGTGGAACACATATAAGTGAAATTGACTATTTTTTTATTAGGAAGGTCGATAGAGTTTTATGTAAAGATTGCAAAGTTCGTCGTGGAGAGTCTAGCCCCTCAACATAGGTTGTTAGTAATGGATGTCATTATCCTAAGTTCAAAAGAAAGATCATTATAAATAATTGTTCTAAGATTAAATGGTGGAATTTTAAAAATAAAAGTTTAGAAACATTTAAAAATCATATATTGAAGGAAAATATTTAGAATTTAAAATAAGAAACTAATGTAATGTGGAATAATGTTACAAATTGTATAACGAGTGTAGCAAAACGACTCTTAAGCAAATCTAAAGGTAAAAAGAATTAAGAAAAAGAGACTTGGTAGTGGAGTGAGGAAATTCAAAATACTATTAGAATAAAAAATGAGTGCTTTAAAGTTTGACAAACTAACAAAATAATCAAACCCTAGAAGTTTATAAAATCACTAAAAAGAAGGCTAAGAAAATAGTTAGTGAAGTAAAATCAAAGGCATTTGAAGATTTATATAATAAATTAGGAACCCCAGAGGGTGAAAATGACATATTTAAACTTGTTAAATTAAGAGAAAGGAAAATTAGTGATTTAGATCATGTTCGTTGCATTAAAGGTGAAGATCAAAGGGTTTTAATTAAGGATTTTGAGATTAAAGAGAGGTGACATAGTTATTTTCAGAAGTTACTCAATGGAGATTGCGTCAATGATTTCTCTTTAGAAGGTGTCCAATAGTAAACAAGATTTGATAAATATCAATATTTTAGGTGTATTAAGATGTCAGAAGTGGACGATGCTTTAAGGAAAATGAAAGTGGGCAAGACCTTAGGACCAGATGACATACCTATTGAAGTATGAAAAGGCCTAGGAGACATTAGTATTCAGTGCCTAATTAAACTTTTCAATAAAGTTTTAAAGGAACGGAGAATGTCAGAAGTTTGGAGAAAAAGTATTGTGGTTTCTTTCTATAAAAATAAAGGAGATATTCAAAGCTGCAATAATCTATGTAGTTGAAAACGCGCCTAGGCGGTGAGGCGGGGCGAGGCGCCCGTCGCCCGCCTCGCGCCGTCCCGGCTCGCCGAGGCGAGCGCCTCGCGCGCGTCGGCCGCCTCCGCGCGCGTCGGCTGCCTCGCGCGCCTCGCCAGCGCAAGGCCGCCCGCTCTGCCGCTCGCCGGATCCGCATATCGGGTCTCAACGACCCGATATACGAGTCCATCCGGTTAACTTCCCCCCCCGAGGGTTTCGACTGTGGGTTTTTTTTTTTGCTTTCGCTGCTTCCACCTCTGCGGCAGCGGCGACTGCAAGTGTCCTCCCTCCGGCGAGCGGCAGCGGCGACAGCTTCCTCCGGTGTGCGGGAGCGGCAGCAGCTTCCTCCGGCTTCATCCGGCGTGCGGCAGCGGCTCCGGCTTCCTCCGGCCACTCTCACTCTCGGTATGTCCACTCTCTCACTCTCTCCGATCTCTCACTCTCTCTCCACTCTCTCCGATCTCTCACTGTCTCTCCACTCTCTCCGATCTCTCTCTCTCACTCTCTCCGATCTCTCACTCACTCTCTCCACTCTCTCACTCTCACTCTCACTCTCTCTCTCCGATTTCTCATTCTCACTCTCTCCACTCTCTAACTCTCTCCGATCTCACTCTCTCACTCTCTGTCTCTCACTCTCCACTCTCTCACTGTCTCTCACTCTCTCCGATCTCTCACTCACTCTCTCCGATCTCTCACTGTCTCTGATCTCTCACTCTCTCCGATCTCTCACTCTCACCCTCTCCTCTGTCTCTCTGTCTCTTCGATCTCTCACTCTCATGGGTGGCAGTGGGCTTAATAGGCTTATATATGTTATTATTGTGCAGGGTATGATATTTTATGATATTTCTATTTAGTGTATATGCAGTTTTATGATATTTACTGTTCAAAAAATATATATTTTTGTGATATTGTGACATATAATTTTAATTTTATTTTTTTATTAATTTCTCGCCTCAAACGCCTCGGCCATCGCCTAGGCCTTTGAGGCGTGAGGCGCCCCCCTGGTCGCCTCGCTCGCCTCACGTCTCAGACTACATAGGCAATAATTATCGTTCAATTAAGCTTATGAGTCATACTATGAAACTTTGGGAAAGAGTAATCGAAAAACACCTCCGATGTATGACTACTGTATCGAAAAATCAGTTTGGTTTTATGCCGAATAGATCTACTATAGAAGTTATTTTTTTACTACGACAACTAATGGAGAAGTTTAGAGAGATGAGAAAAGATTTGTATATGATTTTTCTTGATTTGGAGAAGGCATATGTTCGAGTATCGAGAAATTGATTTGGTGGATATTAAGAAAGAAAGGAATCTCACAAGGATATGTTGATTTGGTTAAGGATATGTGCGAAGGTGCTATTACTAGTGTTCGAATTATTACTGAGAGACTAGTGAATTTTCAGTTTCTATAGTTTGCATCAAGGTTCTGCACTAAGTCCGTATCTCTTTGTCTTACTTGTGGATGAAGTAACAAAATAATTGTATGACGATATCTCTTGGTGTTTGTTATTTGCAGATGATATTGTCTTAATTGATGAGAGTATTGATGCTTTAAATGTTAACTTAGAGCGTTGGAGACATGCCTTGGAGTCTAAAGGTTTTAAAATTAGTAGGAACAAGTCAGAGTTTATGTATTGTAATTTCAGTAATGGGAGAGTGGTACAGATTGACATGATTCTAATTGATGGACATAACATTCCAAAGAGTAGTCGTTCATACAAGAGAATGGTGAGATTTATGACGATGTTGCACATAGAATTAAGGCAGGTTGGTTAAGATGGAGTAGCGCATCAGGAGTCCTCTGTGATCATCGTATATCTGTGAAACTCAAAGGGATGTTTTATAGAACGACTGTGAGACCTGTTTTGTTATATGGTACCGAGTGTTGGGCAGTACGAAAGGAACACATTCACAAAATGTGTGTAGCAGAGATGAGGATGTTGAGATGGATGTGTGGCAAGACTAAGAAAGACAAAATTAGGAATGAGCGCATCCGTAAGGACTTAGGGATAGTCTCAATTAATAGTAAAATGAGAGAAAATAGACTCAGGTGGTTTAGACGTGTTTCGTCGTCCTAACTCAGCACCGGCTAAAAAATGTGACCGAATCTTAATGGATGCTAGTAAAAGAGCTTGGAGAAGGCTCAAAATGAGATGGTGCTATGTTATTAGGAAGGACATTAGTTTCTTCGGTTTAAATATGAATGTAGCACTTGATAGAAATCTTTGGCGGAACAAGATTTTATGTAGCCGACCCCAAATATTTGGGATAAGGCTCTGATGATGATGATGATGATGATGATTGAGGATCAAACCAAAATAAGAATGTATGACTGAAAAAAATTGTCTTCTATTTGTAACCAAAGTATGGAGTTCATTATAGTGTACAGTTTACAAGTGATTGTGAAACACCTATCAATAGTCACACGGTATGAAAATTACAAATTTGTACCCAAGTCTTTTTGACCAGCACCTTACACTTTGACATCATACCATATACTGACTATAGATATTGTTAACATGTACAACTGTTTCATTGAACACTTAAAAAAAAGTGTCACCAATGGCTTCTCTTGTCCCAATCGTTCATAAGTATAGTCCCCATCTTCAAATCTGTGAAATAAACAACATTATGGTATAATCCAACCTCTCCAATTCGTTGAAATAGGTCCTGTGAAGTTGAGGTCCGTCAGGAAGTTAAAAGAACAAACCCGTCAGGAAGTCACTGAAAAAATTGACGGTTTTGAAGATAATATGATCCTCCACAAATTAATGCTCTGTTATGTATCCCACACGCAGCCAGATGGGAAAAGCTTGATAAAAAGAGCATCAAGGAGGGTACTCGCCTACAGGAGCGGTCGACCAAAGGCTTCATAACCATACAAAGGCTGCATGAGATTTTGAAAAGAAAAAAAAACTGGTCACATGACTCCTTTAAAGTACCTGTGCAATCAGAAGAAAAAAAATGCATGTTCTTATCCTTTCTATCATCAGAGAAGGGAGACAACACAGAAAAAGATAAATATATAAAAAGCCAAGCAAGAATGTAACTCTAAAGCTAATAGAAAGCATATATAAGAAAAGAACTCGAAACAAGTCCAAACAAAGAGGCAGTGCCACCACCTTCCTCCTCCAAACCTGAAACAAAAAGCAGAAACAACAGAGTTGAGATTTGTAAATGAACAATGAACTACTGAAAGCAATTGTATAAGACCATGGCATCCAATTGATGCATACATGTGTCAAACCCACTGACAGATTTAAAACAAAAACTCCTCTAAGCCATATTGAGAAGGATCACATACCTGGTCACATGCTTGTTCAATCGGAAGGAAAAATACCTGTTCAATGACAACTTCATAATAAAATATGCTACATTGCTATAACACCTATTTTAGACCCATCCCTGGAAAATAAACACCCCCACTCCTGGTGTTTTGTGATTTCCTGCAATTTTAAACTAATCTTTCACAAGTTGTCAAAGTTAGATGCACAAGTAAACAAGTGAATCATATGACCTGCCCCAACAATTCCAAAATAAGAATCAAGACTTCACACTATGAAGGCTGTGGATCATATGATTGAACATAAATACCTTGTTGATGACAAGTCCAAACAAGTTACTGCTAGTTGCATTGGCAACTAGTGGGCTCAGACTAGGATGAACATTCATAGCATTGCAAGGTGTTTACTCGATTGCCAGAGCTCAGAGTTCAAACCCATGACAGCATATATGCTCCGAGGAACCTCCACAGCTGTGTAAAGATATTGACTGTGTTGCTATGGCAATCAGACAACCACTTTCACAATGTGATTGTCAATTTTAAATTTTGAATCATTGCACTTTCAGCCCTCCAACCACCCCGTAGTCAGCATGCTGTTAGATAGGGTTGCAATCTTGCATCCAACTATCCAAGACCATGAAAACTTAGGGATGTGAGGGTATGCCCCTGCAAAGTGGAAGGTAACACAAGTTGATTAGTTAAATATGACAAAAACATAAATTCTTACATCCGGGTTTGCACCGCGATAAACCTCCTCATTCATCCAACTACATTTCTTGAGATTTAATAGTCCAGATACAAAACAATACTTAATGAAATAAAGTAAAGCGAACCCAAACACATGTAGGTAGAAACGAAAGTCCAAATGCAGAACACACATACTACATAAATCCTAACTTAAGGCAACATCTAATTGTTCTTCCATAGCATATTAGCAATCTCTTTCTTGAGCCGTTCCCCTGCAGCAACCTTGACTTGGCTGATAGGAACACCAGTGCCACCTCTTCATCACCATCCCCATCCCTTGGCACATCTTCGTCAACTCTATTGAAATACCAATTTTATTTTGGTTCACGATGGATAAAATTCTGCACCACAATAGGTGCAGGTTCTATCTTCCTTTATGTGGGTAAGGATACATGTTTCTCTCACGCAGTCTATGTTATCAAAAGCACGAGGCGAGGCAGTCCCAAACAGCGTCGCTTTGGCCTCAAACGTCTCACTCTCAGGAGGGCTGTTCTCAAGATATCTCGATTGACTTACCCTATGTATTTTCGTCTCAAATCTATGATTGATTTACCCTATGTATTTTCGCCTTAAATATTGCTTGTTAATTTTATTGAAAATCTTAATTGTATGTATGCATTTTTTGTGATATTGAGACAATATTTATATTTTTGGAATTATATATATATTAATGAAATGTCCCAGACGCCTAGGCCATTGCTTAGGCGTTTGAGGCATGAAGCGATCCCTTGGTCGCCTCGGTCGTCTCACGTCTCTGATTGCATAGCACGCTGTATATGAAATCTCATCTTCAGGACTTTGAATGCACGCTCAACAACACTCCTAAATTGGGCATGGCGATGATTGTATTTGTCCTTGTTTTCGTACGGCATATTATCACGATCACAGAATTGAGCAAGATGGTATTTCACTCCGTAATATGGGGCCAAACAGAATGTAGAATTCTCATAACCAGAATCTACCAAGTAATACTTCCCCTGAGGAACAAAGAAACCTCCTTCGTTCAGTGCCCACTTCAGCACCCGCATATGAGCGGCTGATCATTCCTACCCAACATAGACATACTGGAAAAGCATGTCAAATGACAGCTATTACATTTTGTGTGATGCGTTGCTAATGGTTGCGGAAACTGTCATGCTCTGAGATAGGCATATTGGTAGGGATATGAGTGCCATCAATAGCCCTAATCGCATCCTATAATGGAAATGACTTAGTTATGGACTATTAGGGCCTGTTTGATAAGCTGGCAGGGTAACTTACCCGCCGGTCACATGCCAGTCACAGGGGTTATTCGCAGGTAATATCCTAAAATGGGTTTGATGGTCATGGGATTAAATGGGTAGAGTAGGCTTTTTCTTTGTTATTTTATCTAGTAACTCGGGATTGGGTATCCGAGCTAATAGCTCGAATACACCATCCCCCGGGTAAGTTACACAATCCATTTATCAAATAGGCCCTTATAGTACCCATCAAGTAAGGAAAAAGAACACAAGTTATTAAAATCACCTTAAAATATGGGTAGAAGCGCTCCTTTCCATGAATGTGTCGGTGGCAATCACAAACTTGTGCCGCTGTGGGCAGTTGAACATACTCCTCCTTAAGCGAAGCGAAGGCGAGGATGATATGATTTACATACTTACTGATCGTTTGTGAAGAATGTTGAAAGTACTTACACAGAGCATCACTAGACACCTAGGGCGTCTTTGACAACGGCTTTGTCCCTCGGTTAGTCGACACTGGCTAACCGATGGGCCCCGCCTCCGCTCGCCCTCCCCCTCACAGAAGCCCGGTAACCGACCCCGGGTACCGTAATCGACCCTTCGGGGTCGATTACGGCACCCCCGTAGTCGGTTATCAAAGACGCCTCTAATGACCAGTGGCATACAAAAACATAGTCAATTGTTCAGAAGCCGTCAAGTACCTAGAGTCCTTTATTAACCCGTGACCTACCAACATATCTCTCAATCGTGTAAACATAGATGGGTGCAACCTAAACATCTTGTAACATCTTTGCACATGTCCATTCAAAATGTCATTTATTCACATGTGACCAGTGTAGATAGATGAATGCATGCGTCGACGAACATGTGGTGGCATCCCCTCTTGTTCCACTTGTTCTAATATCGCCTCCTCAATCGTGTTCTACATATCATCCTTTTCCATAATGAACTCTATGTGAACTCAATCAAACTCTACAAAGCAAATAAGGCACTACCATCATCATTACATCAAGGATGACTTGAAAAAAAGGCTTCGCATAGCCTAAACTAGGATAGTTCATATTACACGATTCACAATACATGAAATCCCTACCTAGAGGAGAAAGTCATGGCAAACATTCCAACTAATATGGAGAAGAGCAACATTACAAGAATGCTCGTCAATAGAACAACAATACAACTAAAATGTGGTAGCTCGGTAGTCTGTTATAGTTGTAATTGGTTGCTTGCGTGATAGTCAGGCATAAGATTCAATTGAGGCATGGGACTTCCCATAAGTTGAGGTCGATCAAGGTCAGTATGGCCTCTATGGGTAACCCATTTATAGCAGCATGTGTCTCCTCAAATGAGTGAAAAGTGAAAACCCTTGTAACGAGCTCCCAGGTATCTATTAACTTGGGCAAAACATTCAGGTCAAGTGTAATGCACACTAGGTTCGTGACCAACCCACACTACTTAGCATTTATGCCTACCCATTTTTTAAACTTCAATTTCCTGTATGTAAGATGTTTAAAGATAATAGGTCCGATTGCCATAAGAATTAAAGCAAGTTTAATATGAAGTCTAGTCCATAAAAAAACTACTTAGATGAGAAAGCATGCAAGTTTAATAGTACAGGTTACACCGCGTGATAAAGTGGGGTGAGGGATTAAAGCAAATAGTTCACATTCATCAACATGGTTTATACCATGTGAATTAATACCCAATCAACTTTGTCGTCTTATGGCAGCTTCATGAATAATTGTCTGTTGCATGGATCTTTGAATAAATCCGTCGCTTTGAGATACATATCACGATCGAGATTTGGATCTACCTTGAATATGTCAATGCATCCACGCATGAATGGGGTGTCATCGGCCATGTGGAGGCGAGTTGTACTTTCTCCTTGTAAGAGCCTCACCAAATCCACTCTCTCTCGACTAGTAGCAAAAAAATTGTTCAATGTCTCATCTCCGATCCTCTTTTGATGACTCCGCCTTCCAGAGTTAGGTGTTTACCTGGGCGGTATAGAAGTCTCTTCATCCTCCACCTCTACTCATAGTTTGTGTGTTTAGAGTGGAGTTTGAGGGTTATACGAACTGAGAACAATTCATAGCGTCACCAGTGTCATCAAGTCTGCCAGTACCAACCCCATCACCTAAAGCATTCAGAAATTCATTTACATGCTCTTGGATAAGTTGCATTGTTTGTCGACGATGTATGGCTTCGACGTCTTCCTCTTGTCTAGTACTTTTTCCACAAAGATAGTCCATCTCATGTAGGAAGAGAAATGATTTACCTCTAACCAGCCTAAAGGGCTGGCGACTTTGAAGATTTGTAAGCAATGGTTTTTTGTGGAATGAAATATGTTAGTATTCTAAACTTGGGACGTAGAATCATAGATCAGAGGTTGCCTGAATCAATTCCTCTCATGCCCCCCCTTTATATCCAAGAATAGGCACATTGTTCACATGACCACTTTTGTGGCTCATCAATAAGGCCATAAAATTTTCTGATTATCTTCCAACTATTATATAATTAATTATGGTCATACTTCAAGTTACAAGAGCTATTACAGATCGAGGCCATCTCATTCCAACATTGAGGCTTTAACATACCGGAAATGCAATTGTTCTTATCAAACTGCTCAATCAACAAGTCAAGAACCTTGTCTTGATCTGTATTTCAGTTCTGCACGTGTCTTAACTCTACCGGTACTTGATTCATTTTGGTTTGTCCCTAATGTTAGTAAATTAATAATAAACAATACTTTAGTGAACAATTAACAAGTTATCACGGGGTGATGCATAGTGAATCAGTACAATATAATACCCAAGCCATAGGGTTAATCATAAGACTTACCAGAGGAATACATGGTTAATGGCCTCTTCCTCTTGGAGCTGATAAAGCATTTCATGAGACAAGACAACATCAAACAAATAAAATGAGAATTTACTGATGAGGACCATGAGCAAAATGGATCATACACGCGGATGCATTATAACAAGTGATAAATGAAAATCTGGTGGCAGAAAAAAATAATACAGCAAGAGGTCGATCATGGTTATATAGCAGGGCATATGCAAAGGTCATACAATAGGATGTCATATTCAGAGGATAGCATAATGTAGTTGGATCATACATGCTTTTTCAGTATGAAATGCATGCTTTGTCTGAAATGTTCTGTAATTTTTTGTTTTGGCAAAATCTCTGAAGATTTTGTCACTTACAATGAGCATCTATGATTTTTCTTTTGTAATTTTTGCTCTAGTAAGTGAGAAAGATCTCTGTTTTTTGCAGAACATTGTTAACCAGACCATATGCTAGAAAACTCTTAACAAGACATGTTAATGTTTATAGAACAAAAATCAGAGATCTTTTCACTAGTTACAATAACATTAACAATAACAAAAACATCCTGTTCTGTAATTTTTGTTCTGCAAAAATCTTTACTCTCGTTATTTTTCTCTGTAACACAATGACTCTATCAGTAAGATTCTTCACAGTAAAAGTAACTTTGAGCCATGACCAATAATATGTATTCTACGGAGGCTACTAAAAGCTTCATCAGAATTGAAGCCTTCAAAATTTGTTAGATTGAAGATTTGTCTGTAATGGCTATCAATGATAACCAAAATGAACAGAAGTATGATCAACAAATCTGCATGCTATATGGGCAGAAACAAATCTAGGGATAGCAAAATGAAAAGTAGGATCTGTTGCCACAGAATGTCACCTATTTTACTAATAAAATGTACAAAGTGCATATCCAAGCTTTGACAAGTATAAAGCTTTTCTGACTTGAGGAAAAAATGAAGTAACAAAATTTCTGACTTTATTCAATAGTATCAACTATCATTATTGCATAATCTGGTTGGACATACATGCACATTTTGCATGCTTTTTGAATATCAAATATCAATTTCAGCTTAAAAAGCTACAAAGCATAGTAGCATACTGAGCAAGGCATATTTAGAGCAAGGCAGAGGTCAAACACAGGAATGTACAGAACATACAGAGCATGGTGGAGTTCGAGCCGGATCATTGCACAAAATAATATACCTATACAGAGGTGGAACACAGCAAGAAGCACAGCACAAAATAATATACGTATACAGAGTTGGAACACAGCAAGAAGCACAGTTTTCTCCACATATGAATCCACACAGCATGTCATTCAGAGCAAAATAAAAGGACTGTAAAATGCTTAAACAGGGAAAAGAAAAAGAGACTGAAGGGCGAAGGAACTATTGACGGCAGGAGGCCGAAAAGGACATAGAAGAGTTGGGCTCTAGTGTTGGGGAAGCCACCTCTGCTTGTGCCGATGGTGGGGAGACATTGCGAAGGACCCCTGAGGGCCGTAAATAGAGGAAGAGCAACCAGCACTATAGGGTCACGAGCGGGTTCAAGCTGTTTAAATTCAACCCGTCTCTGCAAAAGCAGATTCCACACAGTCGGGGAAAGATAGGAACCCTAGCCGCACGATCGTTGTCCGATCGGAGAAGCATGCAGGGGTGATTGGACAAGAGAGGGGTGTAGGCTGTGATAGGATTTCCCAACCACCATTTTGACCTTGCAGTAATGGCCGCCGTGACGGCCCAGCTCTTCCTCCACAGCAACAACCATGAGGGATCACCCTACGCAGCTACCCGATGATGGAGGCGACAAGTGCGGAGCGGGGAGAAAGGGGGAAAGGGAAGGGGCATCGAAGGGGGAGAGGGTGAGAAAGGAAGGGGCAGCGAAGTCCAGATGGCGGAGTAGGGTGAGATCAAAGAGGGGGAGGTAGGGTTTCGCCATTTCGGAGAGAGGAAAGGGGGAGGAAGGTGGCGATGCCCCTCCTCGGGAAGTCAAAAAGCTAGTCGACCTGCGTATTCGGGCTGCCATCTGGAACACCGTAACCCTGGGTTAAGGCAGGTTAAGGGTGGGGGTTAGTTGAAATAAGATAGGATACAAAATCCACCGTATCAAAGCGAATAGGACAAATACAAGTCGGGTATCAGACCTTATTCTGCAAACAAACAGGGCCATAAATGCAAGAGACATAGGTCAGTTTGCAATCAATCCAGCTCTTTTGAAGGAATGCTTGGAGGCCTAGGGTTCATGTGATGCATGCTTATGAAGCTTCAGAGGCTGAGTACCTTTGGTCTTTTGCCCTATGTATTGTTTTATTGATTTGACTTTTGCTAATCTGTTTCTACTATGCCATAAATGCAGCCTTCTACATTTTGTTTTCTATTTTTGTGTTGTTTTGTTTGTTCCACTTTAACCTTGTTGACTCACTTTTATATTTGATTTTTGTGATAAAACTGATAACTTAAACCAGATAACTAGACAAAGAGCATCAACCATCAATAGGAAATTTTGAGCACCTTTTGTGAAAAGGTAACTTGCTCACCTGCCAACTAGTATCAGCTAAATCATGGCATAATGATGGGAGGATTGGTCAGGCTGACAACATTCTAGAACTTTTTTTTATAATGAAACGTCTGTGGGATTTGATCATTTATGAATAGGCTCCATGATAACGGTAACAAAAATGACGCATGCTTGTACAGCCATGTCTTTTAATAAGCTTAAGGAATGCGACTAATTCCTGGAAGTTTTTGGGGTGTCTGAGAAAGTATCAAATCAAGAAAATGAGATGGCATGTGCACGAAAATATTCATCAAATGAATCAAATTGAAGAAATATTTCTCCCCAATATAGTGTTTGAAAATGAATAACCTGTGTCATTTTCATTGACAAACCCTGTCTTTTTTTTTCGGTACTGCTGAAAAAGGTTTTGCTTTTTGGTTACTGTTTTTTAGTTCTAATTACATTTTTATGGTTGCATTGCAGTTTTCTCACCTGCAGCTAGCCATGACAGAAACTGAGAAAGTTGTAGGCATTGTATCAGCTTCTGATATGTTGGAGCAGCTTGGAAACGCATTCATTGAGCTCGAATGTAAGAGCGATGCTACTCCCAGCTATGGGATCATTCGGGAGGAAATGAAAGAATATTTTACAAACCTTGAGAGTTCACTTAGGGAGAAACTTGAAGAACTAGAGGAGAAAGAAAAAGCTTTTGAGGAGAAGGCATATGCAAGTCAAGGATTGGTTTCTGGAAGGGAAGCAGAAGTGGCTGCAAAGGAACAAGCTTATTTGGATCGCATTCAAGAACTAAAAGATGCTGCAGTTGCTGCTATAGCAGAGGCACGCAAGAATTACAAGGTTCCATCTCCAGAACCAGCAGATATTGTGGGAGACAAACAAACAAAGGTAAGCTCCTCTGTCAACAGTGACCACAATGAGTCCTTTCCTGGCACAGAAGAGAAATCCCCTGATAATAGGTCAGGTGGAATTGCTGAAGCAGTGGCTGCAGAAGTTAAACCTCAGCCGCAGTTGAAACACCTTTGTGAACAAATGGATGCAAAAGGCCTTCTAAACTTTCTCATTGAGAACAAGAAAAACCTTAATGCCATCCGTGGCCAAGTCCCTATTGCATTGAAAAGTGCAAATGACCCGGCACGTTTGGTGCTGGATTCCTTGGAGGGCTTCTATCCTCCTGTCAAAGACCAACCTACCCATGATGGGAATGAGGACACAGCCCTTCTGGTCCAACGCAGAACTTGTGTTTTTTTGATGGAGGCTGCAGCCCCCTTGTTGGGAGTGACCGAGCCAAGTGGTGATCACCTCTTGAGCTCTGAAATCAAGCAGCAGGCCAAGGCAATTGCTGATGATTGGAACTCTAAGTTGGATGGAGTGGACATAGATGCTGCCAATGGAAATTCATTGGAAGCACAAGCATTTTTGCAGCTCCTTGCAACCTTTAACATTGCACCAGAGTTTGAGGAAGACAAACTTTGCAAGTTTATCCTTGCTGTTTCTCGTCGCAGGCAGCACCTGAGCTCTGCCGTTCTCTTGGTTTAACAGACAAAATGCCAGGTTGGTATTCCCATTTAACTGAACGTGAGTGATCTACTCCTTTGTACGATTTCTTATCAGTACATTGCCACCTTGGGTTAGTCATCAGAGCTTTGCATGATGGAATATGCTTGCTGCTCGAGGAATCAAGAGATACAAGTCAAAATTTGAGAAGTTAGTGCCGTGTCTTACTTAGTACTACCTTGTTTAGTTGACTCTGTGCGTGTGTTTTTGACATGCAGGTGTAATTGAAGCCTTGATCAGCACTGGTAGACAAATAGATGCTGTTCATTTCATCCATGCCTTCCAGCTTGCGGAAACCTTTCCACCTGTACCTTTGTTGAAGGACTATTTACTCATGAATGGTTCACAGGAAAAGGGTGGGCATGATGGACTACCCGGCGCACAGGTGAATCATTTAGTCCAATTTATTGTTAAAACAATTTATTTTATTTTATGTTTCCTTTGAGGGCTCTGAATCCAAGTTTTGAGTTGTTGCATTTACACGTGAGCCACTCTGCGTTAGTATTACTATTTGCTGCCATACGTACTCTCAGTTTTACTATCAGCATTTTTTCCCCCCTAACCTGATCACTGTGGTATCCTCTAATCAATTGCTCATATCTTATCTTCCCCACAATCAAGGATGCTGGCGCACAGGAATTAGGTGCACTACGAGCTGTGTTGAGGTGTATTGAGGAGTACAGTCTCCAGACAGAGTATCCCCCTGCCCCTCTACGGAAACGTGTGGCCGAACTTGAGAAAGCAAAGGCTGACAAGAAGAGGAATGTTGGAGCAAACAAATTCCATGGAAAGAAGCCTCGAGGAAGTGGAGGATATACCCCCGCGGTCCTGCTGTCGGCGCCGATTATCGGCAGGATTATCGGCAGGCTCAGCCGAGGGCCTTTGATGACAGAGGGTTGCATGCCGGTAGTTCGGAGAGGTACCCTTACTCTGTAGCAGCTTCCTCGTACAACTACCAGATGCCCACTCACACTCAGTATGGACCTACTACATATGGGCAGACCTCATATGCGCCCACTTCTTATGGACCGTCTTCGTATGGACCCACTTCGTACGCGCCACCCCAAGCAAATGCTCAGAGCCAGAGGTCCTATTACTACCCAGATGAGAGGGCTCCACCCCCGACCTATGGTTCTTCCGGCTATGGGGACTACACTGGCACTGGCTTTCAAGCTTCTCACCAGTCGTACATGTAAATGGGATTTTTGTTTTTGACTTGGCCATTTGTTGTATAACCAAGATTCGACAGCCTTTCTTGCACCGCAGTGTTTGTTAATCTTGATTGTCGTTGTTAGATCCATCATTCGATGCTTAAGGAACTTTTAACCTCCAGGAATGAAAAAATTTAAGTAGGTAGTTTTTTTATCATTTACTCCCGCGATGACTCGAGTGAATGTGAATCACGATTTATGGGTATTGATGCACTCTCTCTTATGAAGCTAGTGAAGGAGCGGAATCTCATTGAAGTTAAATCTGTATTCATTGGGGGTCACTCTGACATCCGATTTAGGTAAGAGGACAGATGAGAGAGAGAGAGAGCGGTGGACCTCGCTCTCTCCTCACACCTAGCTGTGTTAATCGGGGTCGGTTAGTGCGCTTGACCCCCTGAGATCGAGCATGTTAACCGCACCCGGTTAACAAAGGTGCCCTAATAAAAGTCCCAGTTTGTTAATGTTAGTGTTAGCGTATTCAACTCCAAGAGCTGCGAATGCGTTAACCGATCCTGATTAATGAACTTTATGTGTGAGCAGAAGACGTGAGATCCACGTTTCTCTCTCTTGGGGTTAGATATCCTAAGATGATAACAAACTAAGCCTAAATTACGAGAAGCTTTTACGACAACGCCTGTCGGTTAGAACTGTTGGGTCTGCTACCAAGGAGCATGCTATTGGCAGGGATGAGGCGCTTTAGTTCGTGATGAACTCTATTGTAAGTGCAGTATGATGCGAGTTATACTCATTTCACTGATTTTTCAGATCCTTATTTCATGTACCTAATCGCTGTCAAAACTTCTTCGATTTATTTAGGGCCGGTTTGAAAAGAGAGTGGGGCGGCTTATTCGTCTCCAGGGGCGTGAATAAGTAGTCATCTCACCCCGGTTAACGGCGAATGTGTGTGAGGAGAAGAAGTGAGATTCATATCTTTTCTCTCTCTAGTCAGATAGTTATTTCCTCCCTATTCTTATTCCAAACATGCCCTTCCAGTTGACTGTATGAACTCTATCTGACCAGTACTTTTTTTTTTTCAATTTCTAAGACCTTACAGTGTCTGCTCAAATTTTTTTTATTTCATCCATGGTTAAAACTAGAAAGCATGAGAAAATGCTGAAGATGTGGCCTTGTGCTCGACCAAGATCGGCTAAATCAACCTCAAAATAAAATTTCATCAAATTGGGAACCTTGAGCAAATTTGTGCGGTTAAGTGTCTACTGCTGGGCCCCAGAGGATCCCAAAGTAAGGTTAGAGTCCGATTTGTTACATTGCAGTGCAAGTATTATTTTTTTCTTTTTGAGGTCGGCTCAAACTGATCTACATGACTGGCAAAAGATACAAAAGAATAAAATATTAAACATTCTAATTTGCCTAAAATAATGGGCAACCATTTTTGACCCGTCTCTCTTCTCAGCCAATGCTATGTTTCCTCTCTCTCTCTCTCTCCTTGTCGAGTAGGTGACGTTGGATGATGGGATAATTACAATATACCATATTTTACTTTATAAAAGGTATGCATGATAATATAAAGGGTTTTTTTATGAAAATTATTGTTAAATGAGAATTTGTAAAAAAAAATCATTCCTACAAATGTATTAACATATATATTATTGTGTAAATCTGAATTATGTAAAAATGTCATATTTATTTGTAGACATATAACTTCTTTTTGTTAAAAACTTACAAAAGAATCACACTTAAATGATACATATGCACTATTTAAATTAATCCAGTGATATGTCCGTTAATGTATTTCTAAGAATGATTTATTTATAAATTCACCTCTAACAATAATTTTCATGTAAAAATTCGTAATATAAATATCATAAAGATATAAAATAAAATATAGATATATATATAAGATTAATTATTAAATTTTACGCAATATATATCCTTCTTACTTCCAAAATTTTACCCACCCTTGCGTGCAAGTAGACCTAGAACGCCACCACCTCTCTCTCCTCGGCAAATGCAGCATAGCATCGACCGTCTCCTCCTGCAGGTCCACTCCCGAATGGCAAAGATGGGCAGGACCGCCAGGCGCGCGCGGCCGGCCGGCCGGCAAGCTCTCGTCGCTTTCTGCTACCCCTCCTCCACCCGGCGCGTTTCCTCTCCTTACATGGATTATGCCCTCTCCACCCTCCGCCATGCCCACTCCCCGGAAGTCTACCCCCACAACGCCGTCGTCCATGGCTTCCTCCCCGCCGGCCCGCCAGCTCTCTCCTCTTCTTCTCCCGTGACATGCATGCTCGGCCGCTCCGTCCGGCCGAACGTCGCTCTCGCTTTCCCGTTCCTGCTCCCAAATCGGGTGACCTTAATTCCGCGGGGAAGGGAGCTGCATGCCCACCTCCTCAACCTGGGCTTCCACGACGATCTGATCCACATCCGCACCGCTCTCGTCTCCATGTATGGCGCCTGCGGCGATGCGGGTTCCTCGCGTGAGCTCCCGTGAGAGCACCACTGCGATGTGGAACGCTCTCTCATTGACCTCCGGGTTTGTCAAGTGTGGTGGTCGTACCAAGGAAGGTTTGGGGCTCTGTTACGAGCTTCTGGCCGGGGAGGACTCGATCGGGAGGGGCTGAACTGGTGCCCAAGGAGATCACCATAGCGAGTGCCCTAGCTGCTTGTGCGGACATCGGTGTGCTCTGGACGTCGGAAAGTACGGGATCCACGAGTACGTACGTACCTCTCTGGGTGTGTTTATTAGCAGCGCAGCCATGGTGGACGAAGCTTTCAGTCTGACAGAGAACATGACTACGCGTGACTCCCCAAGCTTCGCTATGTGGGGTTCGATGTTTGAGTATGGTTTGCGGACCCGATGTAACTCTGGCTGACTCGGGAGTATCTCATGTTGTCCGAGAAAATCCAATGCATGATCCATCTATCCCGAAGCATCAGGGTTGTTGTTACAAATTTATTTAAATAATAATATAATATATAATAATTATTTTTTAAAATAATTGTATAATAAATATATAATGATATAATAATTTCATAAATCTTACTGTAGAGGTTTAAAAATATTTTTTCGTAGAGGTTAAAAAGTATCTTGTATTATATCTTTAAAATTTGTTTGACGAGAAAGAGAAGCCGACCACCCTCAAAGAACATACAAACATTAGAATGGATCGTCAAAAGGAGTTCTGGGAGTGATCTCAAAAGATAACCATCTAATACTTAAGTCATAATCGTCTAGGAAAAATGAACCATAAGAGTAAGTATTGAAAGAGAAGAAATAGTTTGGAGTCGAGAGATGTTTTAGAGAGTGTTCGGAGAGTGCTCAGAGAGGGCATAGAGTGTTCGGAGAGACATGAAGAGAAGAACCGTGAAGAGACCTCTCTCTCTCTCTTCTTTTCTGCTAGAATCTCCTGCGATGGTGAGCGTGTGGACAGCTCTCTCTCCTTAGTTGTGGAGAAATCTCTCGATATGCCTGAGTGTCTACGTATGTCCTCTGTCTGTGTCTATCTCTCCATCCCCTTCTCGGTCTGACGAGGACCTATTTATATGGGTAGTTGGGGTGTGTCTGACTTAGCAATAACATCGATCGTGGAGTGGTGTCCTGTTTGATCGTGAGGATCTCCCGTCGCCTTCTCACCCACTCCCGACGGGAAGATCTCAAGACGGGCATTTTCGACGACGTGGGTGTGACTCAGCCCTTGTGGCAAGACCCGTGACATAAGTCTCAACGTTCACCCGTTGGCGAGCTTCACGACGTTCAGGATGTATGCTCGCGAAGATTCCGCTCGAGGGTTGTAGAAACTTTCGTGAGCTGGAGGAGCCTTCATGGACTTGAGATTATCGGGCTGAGCTAGACCTGACGTTATCGGGTGGCGCTGGACATGATGTTATCGGGCCGTGTTGAACATTACAAAATTTTCCTTCCTAACTTGTATTTTATAGGTAAAGAATATTAAAAATCATTGTCAAATTTATTTATTATCTAGTAATAAAATAATATTTAAATTTTAGTTAAAAGTAAAAAGATAGATTACATAATGAATACATAATTTAGATTGATAAAATATTAATTCTACAACTTAAAATATAAGATAAACAATATAAATATTATTAAAAAATTTAATTTTATAAAAAGTAATAAAAGATCAAAACATGTGACTGGACTTAGTCAGGTCAAATCAATTGCGACTCAAACGTATCATAAAGCTCAATCTAATATGAATCACTCAGTCGAGAAATCTGTTGTTGAGTGCTTGTCGCAAGCATCCCACGAATATGGAGCTTGGTGAGTATGTCCTCCGGATGTAGATGTGACGGAGATAGAACCACACAACGATGCTACATACTGGTTGCAATCCAACATATATTCCTACGACAAGAGGTGGGTCGATGTTGCCAGCATCATTGCATTGATGAAAGTCGGGGGATCAGGAACGCTACAAGAAAAAATACTAGTAGCGACAGATTTTTGTGATGAAGTATTGTCAATGCTATTACGTCGCAAATTAGCATGTCATTTGACACAGTTTAATTCCATCGTTAAATGGGTTTTTAGTGACGAATTATCGGCGGATAATTTATCTGTCGCTAAGATTGAATGTCTTAATTTTGTGATGAATTTGACACAGATTACGTCCATCACTAAGATTAGCGATAGATTGGCATCGGATCTTTGATCTGTCGCCGAAGAGTGAGTCTCTACTGTTGGCGATGAATTTGACACAGAATAATATATGTTGCTAATATTAGCGAGGGATTTACGACGTATAGAGATTCCGTCGCAAATTAACGATCAGAAATATTCGACAGATGTTGTCTGTGCAAGTTCGTCATTAATTCGTCGTTAAAATTCTCGTAAAGAGAGAACAACGATGAATTAGTGACAAGCAATGTTAATCAGGAATTGACGTTTTTATTGCAGTGGAAGAAGCCAGGATGCAGCCATGTTGAAGTGGGTGGGCGGGGGTCCATGAGTTCATTGTTGGTAACTGGTGTCACCAGGACGTCGAAGAGATCTGTCGCATGGTGAAGGAGAACTGAGAGTGGCGGAGACATGGGCCATGGAATGTAGCAGAAGATGGTTAAGAAGAGGGATTATCTCCTGTTCCACAGCGAGAGGATGGCCCTCGCGTCCGGGCTTACTCGGATTCGACAGCCGTGAAGAATCTTCGTGTTTGCAACGACTATCATAAGGTAGTGAGAAGTGTGCTTCCCCAAAGGCTTTTGGCCGGGAGATCATCCCGAGGGACAGCAACAGCTCCCATCGTTTCAGAGAAGGATTGCGCACATCTGGTGATTGTTCGGTGGGCAACAGCTAACATCTATTCTATTAGGGCCACTTTGGTAACGGGTTAAAATAGGTTAAGGTGGGTTAACTGGGGTCGGATGGATTACTCCTTGTTTGATATTTTTTTTCTTAACCCAGGTCGGATAGGGTTAAAGTGGATTAACTCATTTCTAAGAAATAGGTGGAATGAGTTAATCCACCCGGGTTAGGGTTAGAGTTAGGGTTAGGGGTGAGGTGGGTTAACCCGGATAAGCCACCCACCCTTAACCTAAGCCGTTATCAAAGTGGCCCTTAATTAATGTCGAGCAAGTGCACTTTAGAATCAAACCGACCTTTCCAATATCATCGCAGATATCATTTTTCACTTCCGATAATTCCATTTGCACGAAGGAGACACGCGGTTACATCAAGTGATACATATTTTTCATTAATTACTATCTGATAAACACGCGTATCATTTTGCGATCTATAAGTTGCGAGTCATCTTGATTTTAAAAATTGTAGAGATAAAAATTTGATATATTAAATCTCGTATCATATTTTTATGATTTTTTTATAAAAAAATAATTATTATGAGAAAATTTAAAATTAATGAACAACACATTAGAATGAGTTCCGGATATAATCAAGTAAGATAATTTTTCGATACTTAAGTTAGTAGAGTGATTGGATGAAAGTAGAAAGTGCACAGATGAAAGTTGAGAGAACTTGGAGTGTAAGGTGAGGTGTTAGATTAGTAGAGAGGAATGCTCAAACAATCAGGGGTGAGCATAATTCGGGTTCAACCCGAAAATCAAACCGAACCGACAGGTTGGGTTTGGTTTGGTTCGAGTTAAAATTCTAAAAAAATTAGTTTGGTTTAAAATTGAACCGTATTTAAAAATTCGATTTGGTTTGATTTTTAATCATTAAAAATCAAATCAAATTGGATAAACCGATTTGACAGGGACAATTTCGTCAATTTATACAAACCTAAAACAAAAACACCCTAACTTCTTAACCCATCGAGCACTCGGACCGGCGTCGGGTAAAAACCCTTAACCCTCCGCCCCCGCGACCCCTCGGTCCCCTCCCAGCCTCCCTCACGGTCTCACCCTGCTCGGCTGCTCCCGCTCCACCCCTGTGCGGCTGTATCTCTATGTGCCTGTGCGACCCGCTGACGGCGGGCTGAGCCCTCCAGCCCTCCCTACCGGGCCTACCCCTGGTGATCGGTGACGCCGTGACGGTGAACCCTCCGGCGGTGGCCTTCGCAGTCCGCCCGGAACCCCTCCCTGATGAGTGGTGAGCCCTCTCATGCCGACCCTGCAAGGCCCCGCCGACCCCTCCCTCACCCTGCGGCCTACAATCCTGCAGGAGCACCGCGCCCCGGCCGACCGTGCCCCGCGACCAATCTCCTCTCTCCGTGCCGGTTACGCCTCGTCTCTTGCCGGCCTCGGATCTCCTCGCTTCCCTCTGCAAGAAGTGCAAGATGTTGGTTTACCAGGATTTGCTCACAGTGGGTGGTGAAAGGAGCAGTAGATGTGGATATTGGGGCAAACCCATCTGCCGAAGGTGGTGAGGAAGATGAAAGTGTGGATGATCAAGCTGTCAAAGTTGTGGATATTGTGGATACTTTCAGCCTTCAGGAGCAACCTTCTTTTGACAAGAAACAATTTGTTGCCTTCGTGAAACGGTACATCAAGAACTTGACACCCAAGCTGGATGCTAAGAAACAAGAAACATTTAAGAAGCACATTGAGGCAGGTACAAAGTTTCTACTTTCAAAACTCAGTGACTTGCAGTTTTTTGTTGGTGAGAGTATGCATGACGATGGCAGCTTGGTGTTCGCTTACTACAAGGATGGTGCTACCGATCCAACATTTTTGTACTTCGCTTATGACCTAAAGGAGGTCAAGTGCTAAGTAGGGGAGAGACGAAATCCTAATGGGTTCGGAAGGGGTTGTAGTTTAGCTTAAATTTAAACATTCTAAATTTGCCTGTATTCGAAAATGAAGCCTGTCTCTGTGTTTCTCTGTATCTCTATGTTTTTATGGGTCCTAAAAACAGGTCACTGGTAGTCAATTTATTTCATTAATCTAGCATTATGTATTTTCTTGGGAGTTTAAAAGTAAATTTATGATGGCCGTGTTTGTATCACAAAAAATGACCAATTTAAATTTGACATGTAATTATGGTTCAAATTGAATCAAATCGAATTAATTCGATTTGGTTTGGTTTGGTTTCAAAGGTGTTTAGTTTGGTTTGGTTCGGATTGAACCCTTAATTCGATTTGATTTGGTTTGAGAAAAAATCTATTCAAACCGAACCAAACCAAACCGCGCTCACCCCTACAAACAATGGAGAGAGTAGAAATCAAGTTAATAAGAGTGTTCTGTGTGAGATGATTTCGCACCGTCCCTTGGAAGTATGTCCAGAATCTTACTTATAAGGTTTTCATCGAACTCGTCCTTTTTGCTTGCTTGTTTGACTTAGTGGAGAGTGGAGTTAATGAGTTATCTGGTCGTGGAGTCGTCAGTTACTCACTCGCCTATTATATGAGAGGGCGAAGGGACGAAGTAGATGACGGATGACACGGAGACGTGAGTGATGACTCTTTATCTAACCGTTGTTTGAGATAACGGGACATGATCGTGCGCGGAGCACGTGCCTGTATGTTGGGCCAGTCTTTAGTGAGTCTTGGTCGACGATGTTATGACCGTGGGCCGATTGATAATGGGCCATAATGAGACTAACGAATTTCTCCCTGCTCAAAGGTAAAATCGTATATGCTCGTTGGATAATATCTCACCAGAATTAAATCTTGACGTCACAATATAAGTTGTGAGTCACCTTGATCTATTGTTTTCTTTTTAAATAATGTCTTCTTTGATCCCCGAGTTTTATTATTTTTTAAGCATCTAATTTTACATTTGAACAATGAGAAACGGTGAATTCAAGTTGGGCGTTTCTGTTCGTGAAACTCAAGCTCTATATTTCTCATGTTTAATTACCCATTGATGGATGACTATGAAACCAATACTTTTTCTATAACGTAGCTCTCATCCTAATTTCAAGGGTCAAAGAACAAGTTCTTGATGACAACGGTTACGAGTCTCCATGGAACATTTTCTTCGTAAGACTTCTCCATGAGATTAAAAAAAAAGACTAATAACAAGAAGGGTATAATGATATTTCTAAACCTCATGGTTGTTAAAGTTAATACATATACCTCAGGTGATTAACGTAAGTTAATGTCTTCTTAAGGAGACAGGATCCACGTACGTAGTTTTTACATGCGTTCTAACGTTTTTTTCCCGGGAGTCCGTTTATCTAAAACGTAGCATGTCTCGTACGTAGCACTTCTATAAAACTCTCCTTTGAGCTTTATGAGGACCTTCAATCACCGTGGACTCCATGCATAATGGTTGGAGGAGAGGGCAACAGAGGTTCGTACTAAATGTTTACACTGTTATTGTGTTAACTTCATCTTGAGTTGCACGTTACATTGTAACGTATCTTACTGTCACGTCACCCAGGCAAATGTTAGAGTGTGGAGTTTAAACTCTTCTTAGTGTATTCTCACAGGCGGATCGACCCGCACGATCATGTCGCGCACGATCAAGTGGGGGAGGTAAACTAGATAACGTCCCTTGCGAGAGTTTCCGAGGGCGAAACACCCGGAAGAAAATTTATGTTTATAACAGAAACAATATTATTATCTTTCATACCCCGATTTATGGCATCCTAATCTCTTTGTATAAAATGATGTGAACTCTCTTTTTATATTTTGATCTGGGTGTGGTTAATATAGTGGAAACTATTAAACGGCCGTAGACGTAGGAAGACAGTCACCTCCGAATCACATAAATTCTTATATTCTTGTGACTTCTTCCCCTTTTTTTCTTCCTACTCTATTGTTTATCTATCTCTACAGATATTCCGATTTCTAACAAATAACTGTTCTAGATCGATTTAGAGTCGTTGAAAACGGTAACGAGAGGATGTACACATCTCCGGGGGTTGTTCAGAACATCGTGAAGAACTGTATTCTTTTCGACAATTCTGAAGGGTGATTGTGCTTATTTACAAGTAACTCTCCTGTATATGACCAGGGATAGATTAGAGAGCGCGGGTTTGCCCCTGTTTGGCTTTGATCCAAAGGAGCTCGCAACAAGACAGAGAGCCTATGAGCTTACTTCAGAAATTAACCATCTTTTTCAGTTTTACAATAGTTTAGATCGTCGCCAAGCTGATTCACATGGCCGACATCATCGGACAGAAGAACACAAGAGCAGCTTATACCCACTACACTACACTGTGTAACATAACGTTATACAAAGACACAGACCAGAAGGCGTACCCAGTAACCAGGTCAGGCAACCAAAATAGCAAAACAGCCTGAGACGGAGGCCTCTCCATCCAACTTTTCATTGCTCAACAACTTTTGTTCTCAGCATGCTATGTATACTCACCATCACTAGACACTATGAAGATGAAGTAGCAGTGGAGTCGGCCAGGGAGAGGGGACTAGCTAGCTAGTCCCTCCCCGCTCATGGGCACTTGGGCTTCTTCTTGTCGCCCTTGGTGATCTTGTCCCGGTAGCAAGGGCACTCGTCCTTGTTGCCGTAGGTGCCGGAGGGGACGCAGTTACAGTCCTTGCAGCACACCCCGCAGTAGAAGAGGCACCGGTCCTGCACGCTCGCCTTGGAGCACCTGGCCTTGCACTTGGTGTCGCAGAACACTGCGAGAAGAGAGGCCGCTGGCCCCATCAGCACAGCGAGAGAGCCAAAATATATGGAGAACACACACACACACACACACACACACACACACACACACACCCATCCACCCGCGGGCGGTTGCATGCAGGGGGAACAGACCCACAAGTAGCAGTGGGGGCAAAGGCGGAGGGCGATACCTGAGCCGGCCACGGCGGCCTGCATGTAGGAGGACGCCAAGAGGAGCACCAGGAGAGGCAAGGTGGTGGACAGGAGCTTCATGTTTTCCCCTCTACGTACCTCTATCTCTAGCAGCAGGAATGGGGGGAAGCTGGTGAAGTGGGAACTGGACTATGGCGAGTGATGAGGTATGGGTCAGTATTTGTAGTGGTGGTCTTGGGCTGGGGTGGGGTGTGGGAAGCACTCAAGCATGGGGAGATGTTATTAGTAAGTGGACAATAAATGGGGTGGCGTCCATGCCAAGCAGAAACAGAGTGGAAACGGGGGCAGAGAAACTCACAGGGAGTGTCGGCACTCGGGGTCTCAATCATGGTTCATCCCTACGCGGGTTCATCCCTACGCGGTTTCTGACGCCACCCAGATGGGGAGATGGAGTGATAGAGAGAGATCGCATCAGACTTTCAGAACCCACGGGTTGCCCACTCTCCCGTCTGTCTTGCTTTTGGGATGTTGGTGGATAGTGATACTACATGCAACTGTGCAAGGAAATGCATCATAGCTTACAACATTTTTAGGGTGTGTTTGATTTAATTACTAAATATCTTAAAAATTCACCCAGAAATTTCTTATCATGATATTATTAAAATTTTAATATATCATCTTTTATGTGTTTATCTTTCTCTAATTTTAAAATATATAAAACATAAAAATCAGAACACCCTGGTTACATTTGGTTGGGATTGAGGGGGTAAAATCAACTCGGCCCATATAAGACTCATTATGTAAGGCCCAATTCGGCCGGAGATCTACAACACATATAACGGGCCCCCGACATCCGTGGCCCACAACGGACAACTCAGGACGGATAGTCTTTAGATTCGCTAGCTCACAAAGGGTATCAACACAGGCGCAACGGACGCCGGATGACTCTCCGGCGACCGAACGCTACCTCCCACGACGTCGGCTCAACTCCACTAGGGGCAAGCACGTCTTACAGGCGCCGTAAGACTCGCGAGAGAACCGTCCGACTCCGAAGGAACAGTCCCTCAACGGGAAACTCTCCACGATCACGGAGGGACGTTATCCCACGACTTGCGCCCTTCCCTGCCGAGAGACATGCCCCCACCGCCAGGACAACCCATATAAAAAGATCTTTCGCCAGAGGAGACGAGAGAGGGACAGACACAGAGAAGAGACAGAAATACAGATCTACAGACACAACAAGGGAGTCTCCGAATGCAAGACCTTGAAGCTCCGGTCGTCTCCCGAGCACCCCACTGCCCAGCGAGCACTCTCTGAGCGTTCACTGGATACGGCGAGCACTCCAACGGAAGATCGACCACCCATCTAGGCTTGCTTAATCAACTTTCGTCTCTCTTGCTCTCCTCCACCTCTCCTTAGTCTTCCTACTCCAAGGCTCTGACTTAAGCATTGGAGGGTTGTCCCCTTGAGTAGCGCCCGAAACTCCTTCTGACGCCATTTTCTGGTGATTGTAGGTTTCCACGGGTGGCCGGACGATCCTTCCCTAATAAATAAATTTAAAAGTGTGATATGAGATCTAAGAACCATAATTCCACCTCTATAGGGATGATAGAGATGTAAGAGATTCTAATGCAATTAGAATCTCAAAATTTATCCCCGCCGTCTCAACCAAATGCGCTTAGGAAAATTTTGTTAAGTAGATGGTACTGCTTATTAATCCATAATAAGGGGCCATTTGGTTCAGATGTGTGGCTGCCACGGTGTGAGAGATTATTTGAAAATCTCTAACATATTACACCGGCATGGGTGTAAGATCATATTATTTAAAATAAATAATTTCATTTGTGACAGTCCACATCCGTTTTCCGATTATGCCTCCCTTCGCCATAGTCATTAAACACACATTAAACATCACTTAAATATTTGTCAAGTGTTTAATGTGTGTTTAAAAATATATGGGCACAATTTATCAAGTTTAAACCGTATGACCCATACAAGAATCCGCTCAAAATCTCACGTGAGCGAGTTTCTCCCAATTTTAGAATTTAAATTAAGGTTCGTCGACTCGGTGATCCGTATCGGATCGATTCTTCTCTGATCCGATACGATACGTCCGAGTTACAATCAACTCGGCCCAACTCAACGTGCATTATCTCCTCCCTCTCTCTCTCTCTCTCTCTCTCTCTCTCTCTCTCTCTCTCTCACACTGTCACTCAGCCCGACTCGACCGATCCTGGAGGTGATCTGCTGTAATGCCCCGTGTTCTGCGGATCCTTCTTCTCGGGTCCCGGATCTACGTTTCCGGTGAATCTAGCTCCGTTGTGTCCGAAATGATGTTTCGGACATCTTTCGTGTTCGGATCGGCACGATCCGGAGCTGTTTCGGAGGCCCGGAGCGCGTCCGCGGCTTTTCCGTGTGTGTTTTCCGATTCTCAGTGTGTGTTTCGGCAATTCCTTCGGAACCTCGTTGCGGGTGAACCGGGCCGTTCACCTAGGCGAGTGTGGGACCGTTGCGATTGGTGCGTTCCGATGATCATGGAAACGTGATTTTTCTATTTTTCGGTATTTTCCAGAATTTCCAAATTTTCCTATATAAATCCCCTTTCCTCTCTCTCCCCTCTCATTTCTCTCTTCTCTCCCTCTCTCTTCTCACGCTCTCTCCTCTCTCCCTCTCTCCCTCTCTCTCCGGCGACCGACAGGGTGGAGTGCGGGCGAGGCGGGGATGGCGCGGGCGAGGCACGGGCGAGGATGGATGAGGATCGAGGCGGTGGAGGACTGGTGAAGCTCGGCCGTGGGTTCGTGGAACGGCGAGGCTTCAACGGCGTTTTCTTCGCAGATCGGCGGGCTCGGGGCGCGAAATCTTCGGTGGAGGTAGGGAGATGGACCCCCAGCTCGTGCTCTTTCCTTTCTGCGAGTTTCGTAGGCCGTGGTGAGTCAAGCGGGCTAATCGGGGCGATTTGGGGAAAAATCCATGATTTTGGGGAGTGAGCCGGATCTCTCATTTTACGGCGTTTTTAGTCGATCTAGGGATTTAGATGCATGCCTAGGGGCTTGGGGATGGATTCCCCTTTGTTTCCCCATCACCCGGGAGTGATCGGGGTGTGGATCAGATTTTTGGGCTGTTTCCCGCCGTTTCGCGCTCGGACGGGTGTGACGGTCCTTCCAGAGACCGTCACAGCCTGTGACGCCCCAGGGTGGGTGTGTCACATGGCTCGTTTAGCCTTTGGGTGGTCTATGTGTGTGACTGTCCCTCCATAGACCGCCACGGCGTTGTGACGCGCCTGGGTTGGACCGTCAGGGACGATCTGACCGTTGGCTTCCATTCGTTGATTTTGACCGTTTGGGGTTAAGGCCTGTAACGCACCAAGGCTGGCGCGTCACAGCCTTGTAACGCCTATGTGTGGGTGCGTCAGAGTGAACGCATACCCACCTTGCAACGCACCAGAGTTGGTCCGTTACAGCCTGTGACGCACCGAGCGGGACACGTCACAGTTGGTTTCATCTTGTCTTGTGACGCATCAGGGCTGGCGCGTTACAGGCTGTAACGCACCAGGGCTGGCGCGTCACACTCAACTTTGCACCGAGCGTCTGACGGCTCTGTGTTGGTGCGTCAGAGTGGTTGTGATGGTCGAAGATTGGACCGTTACAGATTGTGACAGCCCAAGGTTAGACCGTCAGGCCCTGTGTGGTGCCGAGATGAGTTTTTGTGTTCTCCGCGATCGTTTCGCGTTGTGTAGGTCCCTAGTCGACCCGGTTGTGACCCAGTGGTCGACTTGCGGTCGTGTGAGTGCCAGACACCAGTGGAATTCTGTGTCCGTGTTTTGAGGGTGTCGGGAGGACCGTGCTACCTCGTTTAGCGTGCCCATGGGTTTGAGAGCCCGGGTGACTTCTCACGTGTCGGGCTTTCGTGTTACGCTAGACTGAGTCACCGTGTGTCGGTGTGTGTGCGGTGGGGTCTCCCCCGTGTGCCGTGAGTTTTCTTAGAAGATGATTCCCGAGTGGGCCATGTGTTTGGCCTTGGACTGTGAGTCCAGTTATCGGCGTGACAGCTTGTTCGTTGCCCTGGGAATCATGCTTCTGTGCTTTTTGCGTGGGCCATGCGTGTGGCCTTGGACTGCGAGTCCAGTTGCCCAGCCTGGGGCTGGAGGGTTCCCGCCTTTCCCTTAGAGTGGGATTTGGTTTAGCGGCCTGTGGGCTGCCTTGGGAACTGTGTTTCTGCGTTTCTGCGTGGCCGAGTGTGCGGCCCGTGGACTGTGAGTCCCATTTCTTCTCCGACTGTGGTCACCGTGCGACGGTGCTGGTACGGGGGATGGTCCCCGTACTTCGTCGGGTTCGGACGTTATTTTCCGTTGACTTGAGAGTCTACTCTCTTAGCGACCCTCCACTAGTCGTAGCCTGCCTGCACACCTGTGGACCCACCAGAAAGTGGTGGAGAGGCTATGTAATGTCCCGGATCTTTGTTGGATCTTTATTGGGTCTTTCGGATCCTTTTCGGATAGTTTCGGATCGCTTTCGTAGCTCCCGAGTTGAGTTTTACGATCCGTGTGGATTTTTCTCTCGTACTAGTTACAGAACCCTGCGGTGAGTTTATCTCTCACTTCATCGACTCGTGAACGATACGGTGGCGATGTACTCTTCGAGCCGATCGTTTTGACTATTTTTGTGTATTTTTCTGAGACCGGGCCAAAAATCAGACTTTTCGAAAATTAGGAAAACTTCCTAATTTCTTTCTATAAATTCAATTCTACTATCTCTGCTGCTCATTTTCAACTTCACGCTATCTCACTCCGTTCTCTCCCGTCTCTGGTCCGTTCGGCCCGGGGCACGCACCGTTGCAGAGCTGGTTGAGACGTGGACGTGCTCGAGTGATCGGTTCGCGGGAAGGAGCAGCGGATGGAGCATGGCGGGCGCGATCCCTCGGTGGATTCCGAGAGGGCGTCGTTCGTGATTCGGTGGTTTTCGACATGGTTTAGTCCCTTCGGGGCACGGTTTCTTCGGTGGAGGTAGGGAGATGGACCGCCACTTCGTTCTGCACGTTTTCCCTTCTTCTGTGCGTAGTTTGGTGCTTGATCGGGGGAGATCGGGCCGATTGAGTGAAAATCGTCATTTTTGGGGTTTTCAGGGTTCGCCGGAAAACGGCAACCATTTGCGGTGTGGTTAGTGTCAAAATGACCGCTGGGATGTCCGGATCCCATTCATGTTAGTTTCGTGTCGATCAGTTGTCATTCGAGGCCGGTAGGAGTCCGGGAACCTCGGTGACCCGTTTTGGGTCGATTCGTCAGAATCGCCCCGTTCTTGCGTTTTAACGCGTGCATGTGGGCTTTTTAGCCTCCAGATGTTGTTTTCCATGGTTTGGCTTTATTTCCCCTGCGCTTCGGCGTGAATGGGGCGTGGAACCGGCCGATTTGGCGTTTCCACTATTTTTCCGCCGTGACCGGTGTAGCGGTCGTTCCAGGGACCGTCACAGTCCCTGACGGCCCTATGAAAGACCGTCACAGAGTCTGTTCGTTTTAAATTTTTCGGGGCTGAGTGAGCGTAACGGTCATGCCCATGACCATTACACTCCCCTGACGCGTCCCGGCTGGTGCGTCACAGCCATTGTGCCTTATGTGTTGTGTTTGAGGCGGTTGCTCTGACGGCACTCCCCCAGTGCGTCAAAGTGGTGTAACGCACCTGCCCCAGGCCGTTGCACTCTGTTTGATCGCGTTTGACTATTTGAGTCGATTCCCCTGACGCGCCCGCCCTGGTGCGTCAGGCTGTGTAACGGGCATGCCCCAGGCCGTTACACCCTGTTTTGACTATGTTGGGTCTGTTGGCGTAACGCGTCTGTGCCTGCGCGTTAGGTTGGCATAACGCGCCTGCCCTCGTGCGTTAGGTTGGCGTAACGCTCCTGCCGTCGTGCTATACGCTGTTCGCGTTTTGGGGTTCGAGCGTGTTGGCTCTGACGCGCCCGCCCTGGTGCGTCAGGCTCGTGTAACGCGCCTGTGCTAGGCCATTACAGTCCTGTTGTGGCCGTGATGGCCGTTGGGCTTTTCGGTGTGCGACCGTGTGTTGTGGGTCCGTTCTAGGTGATGTTAAGGGCTGTTTGGGGGTAGGTTTGTGGTGGTGTCTGTCGCTCCCGTGGTCTAGCCGCTTTCCCCGTTGACGTCGGTCGATGTTCCTATGAAGGCTAAGACTACGTTTCCGAGTCTGTCGGCAGTTTCTTGTGCTGCCTTCGGTGTGTGAGGTACGGGTGACAGTGCATGTTCGACTGTCATTACTTCAGCGCCGCGTTTCGAGCTTCCTTTCCTCGTCGCCCTAGATGTTCAGCAGTCGAGGGGTGACCCCGATATACGGTTTGCAAGCTAGTTTCCGTCGGCTCCTGTGGTTACCGTAGCGTGCTACGGGGGGAGAAAACTAGCTAGAGGCCTGGCTCTAGGCAGGAGCCAGTGTGTGCACACGTGGTCAGGGGTTGAGGACTGACGCCGATGGGCGTGACCCTGACTAGTACTTGTACCTATGTTTCCGCGTAGGTCTGCGACTCGGTCGGGCTCGCGTTGGCCACGATCGGTGGGTAGTCGAGACACTTGTGGGGTTTGTCGTGACCTGTCCGGGTTAGCCTTTCCGTGGCTGTACTCGAGGTCTGTGTCTTGTCCGGTGCACGACGCTCCGGTCGTGTTGCCTGTCCCTATTTAGGTCTTTTCTAGGCCTTCTTTTGCATGCCTGTTGTGGGAGTAGGTTGGGGTGTTTTGTTTGGCTTTTTCCCTTTTCCTTGCTGCTCCCTACTCCTCTTTCCCTTTCTAGGCTTGCTTGCCTGTTCGGGTTATTCCCCTCGTCCTTACATGTTCCCTACTCCTGCTTCCCTTTCTTTTACAGCTTTCTAGTGCTTTTCCTCGCTTCTGTTCCTGTTGTTCCGTGTTACTGCGTGTTTTTTAGTGGGGATCCGCGTGACCCCTACTGAGCCAGTGACACGAGGCTTGTCACGTCCCGAGAGCGGAAGATACCCGGAGACGCGTGACGAGTTTATATCAATCATGTCAATCAGAGTATTAGTGTATTCGACACCAAAATCAGAGATGCGCAAAAGTAAAGATAACTCAATCCTTTATTCCTTCATAAGAATATGTCTATTACAAACCTTTGAAGTACTAACTAAAAGAAAGGAAAAATACAAGGTTGACTCAAGAAAATATGAAAAAGACTAGATAACACGGGAGAAGCTCTATCTCTTTCACTCTTGATTTTTCCCATCCGTTTGAGTTCCCTCATCGTCGGACTTACCTGAAAAGTAGGGAAATACTAAGTGAGCGAATGCTCAGTAGGAAATTATATCTCAAGAACTAGCAATGGGTTTAAGTAATTACATCTTTCATGAATGCACTATAGCTATGCATGCTCGCATAAAACGACAAGATAGAGAGAGTGTATAACAATAAGATAGCGACGAGAACTAGTCATGAACTTTCAAGAAACTTATATCAAAAGATATCAAGATATTCAAGCAAGTATATTCATCATGTCATGTTGGAATTTGGCTATCACGTTCAAGCACGCAAGTATGTAATTACCTTTTTTCGGGTCACGCAAGTCATGTAATATCAAGTCAAGTACAAGTACAAGATTTGTGGAATGTTCAATCAAGCTAGTCATGCACTTCGGTATAATGCCAATACCGTGATCAATCAACTCCCATGGGCACAAGTACTTTCGGGTGCTCCTCCCAGGACCATATCGGGCCCTATATGCGCAGGCATTAATCATGTATTTTAACATCCACTTTTGTGTATAGCCAATATGAAATTTCAAGAATAAAGCTTGTAGACATGTAGGATAAACTTGGATAGAGTAGAGTCCAAAAATATGACACTTGACATAGAATGGCGATAATAACGATACAATCACGATTATCGATAAAACTAGGTGGAATTGGTTCCCTAACTTGGGTACCATGACAAACAAGTATGGACATTCTTTATATAGAATTGAGGTCCACAAGAACATCAAGTTTAATATAGAATTGGGGTCTACAAGAACATCATAACAATGTTGATATAGAGTTGGGGTTTACAAGAACATCATAGCAATGTTGATATAGAATTGGGGTTTACAAGAACATCATAGCAATGTTGATATAGAATTGGGGTTTACAAGAACATCATAACAATGTCATGCTTTACCCCGTTCATTAAGATAATTCTCATATCATACACATGGCATGACATGAGGGCCGATATACCATGTTTCTTTAGAGTGACATGGCAATCAAATAATGTAATGGGTTTTTATGGTACAACCTGCTCAGTCGGCCTTGAGGGAATCCAAGGCTCGAGGAGTCTTACGGAGGTCTCTATGACTAACTCGCTAGTCCAAAGGAACGGAATGTCTAATGGAGAGCTTGTATGTCACTGAGAGTTAAGGGGGTAACATTAAAACATCATGAAACGTGGGACTATATTCACGGAGTGGAAATATAGTGCCAATATATATATACATAAGTATGAAACCGTGTTAACCGAGGGAAAAATAATAATACAGGAAAATAGCGACTTGACCAAAGTCATTAATCATATAATTAACGCCTTACTTAAGGGCGTCTATTAATCATTTGACGACTTGTGAAGCAGTCGTCCAAACCTTATCTCAATTCTTACAGAATTTTAACAAAAACGCTCCCTGTACAGGGGCGTTACTTTTCAATTAGCGCCCTAGTCTGGGGCGTCAGTCTAGTAATAGACGACCTAGACAAGGTCGTGAATTCAAGAATTTACCAATTTTTAGATAATAAAATTTCAGGAAAAAGGGTACATGATCATGACAGGAAAAATAGCAGGATTTCACAGGTATACTCATGCAATATATTAGATTCATGGTTACATAGATATTAAATTTTAAACGTGGGTATTTATTAATTACATGTAATTGACGACTTTTGGGCAGGGCATCAAAACAATAATTAGCGCCCTAGTGTGGGTCGCTTCTTTAAATTAGCGCCCTTGCCAAGGGCGTTTCTTTTTGAAATTACATAGAAAACATCTAAAACCACAATAAAACTATATGCATGCACGACCGATGATATTATTAAGATCTTAAGCTAGTTTGGGCTACGATCTTGAGAAAACCTACCTTATGAAGATCTAGAAGAAGAAACGTGAAGGATTCTGATAGAAAATGATGCTCTGTTCCAAACAGAGCCTCCTGAACTTCTAACAGCAACTAGAGCAGCACCCACAAGATGGTTGCTTCCGAACTTAATCACCGGCAGCACACCGAAGAGGATGTAGTGACGACAAGAGTTGCTGAGAAGAGGATAAGACTCTTTTCTATGATATCTTCTTTACTGGTTTTGGAAGAAGATGCAGACGAAGAGGATGATGATGAAGATTCCACGATCTTCTCTTTGACAAGAGAGGTACTACCTACCGTAGACTTCCTACATAAGATGAAGACGTTAGTTTCCTTCATCATTCATAACTAAAGGAAAAGAAAATAGGAAGAACATTACCTGTTCTTCACGTATGATAGCAACAATCCACAGAACGCCAAATAGCATTCTGGGTCGAGCCGTAGGATATTTATAGAGTTATTAGGAACCCTAATAGAGTTAGAGTTTGGTAGTATTACCTTGATAGAGTCCTTACTATATTCTACTAACTCGTACTAATCCATAAACTTTCCATGGATAATGTCCTGGTTCGAACGGAACACAAACCGAATTAACGCCTTAAGTTAGGTCGTGTGTTTTAATTGACGACGTTGTCCTAGTCGTTTCTTATTAAAAACGCGCCCAAGGTGAGGACGTTTCCTTTCCTTTCCTTAATTTTATTTCCCGTCGTTTGAAATTTGACGCCCTAGGGTGTAGGCGTCCTTTTTAAATTAACGCCTTAGACAGAGGCGTTTCCTTTTGAATCAGCGCCTTGATAAAAGGCGTTATTTTCCTCTTGATTAATGATTTACTCATTTAGGCTCTTTGTCATCTATTTATCTTTTATTTTAATTTGATTTATTTAAAAATCTTATTTTTATCAGGGTTGCTACACCCTCCACCACTTAAAAGAATTTGGTCCCCAAATTCAATAGTACATATATATTTTGGAGAGTGTAGAGTATATACCTCTTTAGAATAATTCTGGGAATCGTCTCCTCATGGATTCCTCGGTCTCCCATGTAGCTTCATGTTCGGAGTTCTTATTCCATTGTACCTTAAGCATGGGAATAACCTTATTCCTTAGGGTACGTACTTCACGATCTAGTATCTTTATGGGCTTCTGTTCATATGTGAGATCCTTCTGGATAACTAAGTCTCCATGTTCAATAATATGTGATGGATCGTGTACATACTTCTTCAACATAGATATGTGGAACACATTATGAATATCGGACAATTGAGGAGGCAATGCGATGCGATAAGCAACCTCGCCAACTCTTTCCAGTATCTCAAAAGGTCCGATGAACCTTGGTGTAAGCTTGCCCTTAACACCAAATCTCCGTATGCCACGTCCAGGCGATATCTTGAGAAATACATGATCTCCGACTTGGAATTCAAGATCTCTCCTTCTCGTGTCAACATAAGTCTTTTGCCTAGCCTGAGAAACTTGCAGTCTTTCTCTGATCAATTGTAGCTTCTCGGTGGTATCCCTTACCATGTCTGGACCTAATAGTTGTTTCTCTCCAACTTCGTCCCAGCATAAGGGTGATCGGCAACTTCTTCTGTATAAAGCTTCGAAAGGTGTCATTTGTATACTTGCATGGTAGCTATTATTGTATGCAAATTCCACTAACGGCAAGTGATCATGCCAGCTTCCATCGAAATCAATGATGCAAGCTCTGAGCATATCTTCAACCACCTGATTAGTTCTCTCGGTCTGACCATCCGTTTGAGGATGAAAAGCTGTACTAAAGTTAAGCCTTGTTCCCAACGAATGTTGTAGTCCCTTCCAAAAATGAGAAGTAAAACGGAGATCTCTGTCAGACACGATTGAAATAGGAATACCGTGTAATCTGACTATGTCCTTGATGTATAATGCAGCCAACACATCGACTGACCATCAGCTCTTGATTGACAAGAAATGCGCCGATTTAGTCAATCGGTCAATAATAACCCATATTCCATCATGTCCTCCTTTTTATTTAGATAAACCCATGATGAAATCCATACCAATATCCTCCCACTTCCATTTAGGGATATCTAGAGGATGTAGTTTTCCAGCAGGCTTTTGGTGTTCCGCCTTGACCTGTTGGCATGTGAGACAGCGCGACACGTAGTCCGCTATTTCCCTTTTCATGTTGGGCCACCAAAAATTTCTTTTCACATCTTGGTACATTTTGGTAGATCCAGGATGAATCGTGTACCTTGATCTATGAGCTTCATCTAAGATCTTCTTCTTTAACTCGGGACAATCCGGTATACAAGTTCTGTTTTGGAATAACAACCTTCTATCTGATGCTAATTGGAAATCAGACTGTCCTTCTAGTTTGCCCTTGATTTCCACTAATATTGGGTCATCATCCTGAAGTGCTTGTATTTCAGTTAATAGGTCTGGCTGAATGCTCATATGAGACAATGTGACACTTTTGAAGTCCGTGTCCATGCTTATATTGAGCTCAGAGAATTGCTTCAGTAACTTCCATTCTTGAATCATACAATTAGCTAACAGTGCTCTCGGCCTTCGACTAAGGGCATCAGCTACTGGATTCCCCTTTCCGGGATGATATTGTATATTGAAGTCGAAGTCCTTGAGATATTCTAGCCAACGTCTTTGCCTCATATTTAGTTCCTTCTGAGAGAAGAGATACTTAAGACTCTTGTGATCGGAGTAGACAGTAAACTGCACTCCATATAGATAATGTCTCCATATCTTTAGTGCAAACACTACCGCGGTCAATTCTAAGTCATGGCCGGGGTAGTTCTCTTCATGTTTCTTTAATTGACGAGAAGAGTAAGCTATAACCTTTCCTTGTTGCATTAGAACACATCCGAGGCCAATGCCAGAAGCATCAGTGTATACCTCGAATTTCTCTCCTTCCATTGGTAAAGCTAAGACAGGGGCTGTAGTAAGATGATCCTTGAGAGTTTGGAAGCTTCTTTCACATTCCTCACCCCATTCGTAACGGATCTCCTTGCGAGTTAACCTCGTAAGTGGTACGGCGATCTTAGAGAAATCTTTGATGAATCGCCTGTAATAGCCAGCAAGACCTAAGAAACTTCGGATCTCGCTAGCATTGGTCGGTCTTTCCCAATTTCTTACAGCTTCAACTTTTGATGGATCTACTGATAAGCCATCCTTTGATATAACATGTCCGAGAAAAGTCACTTCCTCAAGCCAGAATTCACACTTACTGAGTTTTGCATATAATTGATTTGCCCTCAATATTTGTAATGCAATCCTTAAATGCTCCTCATGCTCTTCCTTGGTCTCGGAATAAATCAATATATCATCAATAAAGACCACCACGAATTGATCCAAATAAGGCTTGAATATACTATTCATTAACTGCATAAAAGTAGCAGGGGCATTCGTTAGTCCGAAAGGCATAACAACAAATTCATAATGGCCGTACCTGCTTCTGAATGCAGTCTTATGAATGTCCTCATCCTTGATTCTTAACTGATGATATCCCGACCTAAGATCAATTTTAGAAAAGTACTTGGATCCTGAAATTTGATCAAACAACTCATCGATTCTCGGCAGTGGATACTTGTTCTTGATAGTGAGATGATTCAACTGTCGATAGTCGATGCATAACCTCATGGATCCATCTTTCTTCTTTACAAATAATACAGGCGCTCCCCATGGGGAAGTACTTGGTCTTATGAATCATTTCTTAATGAGTTCCATCAATTGCTCCTTTAACTCCTTGAGTTCAGCAGGTGACATTCTATACGGTGCCTTAGAAACTGGACCCGCACCAGGAACTAAATCGATGGTGAAGGCCACTTCTCTTTGTGGGGGTATTCCAGGCAAATCTTCCGAAAATACGTCCGGAAATTCTTGTACCACCGGAATGTCTTCTATCTTAGTTTCCTTAGCCTCCTTAATCGTGACGAATGCAAGGAAAGATACACATCCTTTCCTGATGAGCTTGCTAGCTCGGAGAGCCGAAATAAGAGGGGTTTTGCTTCGCCTCTTGGGGCTAGTAAAGATCAGTTCTGGAAATTCCTCGAAAGTAAGCTTGCTATTGCGGCAATCGACTGTTGCCTGATATTTAGATAACCAATGCGCTCCTAGTATGACATCATACTCCTTTAGATCTAAACATATAAGATCAATAGGGAGATTCTTACCATGAACCAATACTTCACAGTTCTGGTAATGGTGTGTAATATCAGTCTCGTTTCCTAGAGGAGTAGACAAGACTAATTTTATCCATTCCGGTTCTAGGGGTAACGGATCAGTGAACTTCTTGGAAACAATTGAATGTGAAGCACCAGTATCAATTAAGACATATGCAGACTTGGAACAAACTTTCAATGTACCTTCTACTAGTCCGCCTTCTTCTTCTTGTTCGGTCTCCTTACTTGCGTGAAGACGAGCATTCTTGGTTACTGGGCGCTTCCCGTCCCCGACTTGATCATTAAGTAATGGGCAATCGGGAATTCGATGATCGCGACTCCCACAGCGGAGACATGCTCCTAGTTTCCTCCAGCATTCTTCTGCTCTATGGCCCGCCTTGTCACAATGCTTGCACACTATATTTGATGGGGTAGTGATGATGGAGAAGGGCTTGGTCTTCTTAAACTTCTGATCTTGTGAGGAAGTACCTCTATTGCTAGGCCTCTTCTTGAAGTTGGGTTTAAAGGAACCCGAACTTGTAACTTGTTCTTTCTTGTCCTTCCCATGGATTCTATCAGATAGTTCCGTGGCGTCTTCTAATAGCTGAGCTCGGAGCATAATTTCCAAGTAGACCTGGATATCCATTGGCGCCAGCTGTGTGATATATTGGGGCCTGAGCCCATTTAGGAACCTCCTAGCTTTCATCTTCTCGGTGCTAACTAAGTGCTTAGCATACCGAGATAATCTAGAAAATTGGGCCTTGTACTCGGCCACTGTCAAGGACCGTTGTTTCAGTGCAGTAAATTCTGCAGCTTTCTTTTCCTGTACTCGGTCCGAAAAATATTTAGCGTTGAAATGTTCAACGGATTCTTCCCAAGTAACTTGGTCTTGATTTAAAGTAGCTTCTATTGATTCCCACCAGCATCGGGCATCCCTTTCTAGTTGGAAAGTAGCTAATAAGACTTTATCTTGATCCGTGCACTGCATAACACGGAATATACGTTCCGTCTCCCTGATCCAGTGCTCTGCGTCGTCCGGATCAGTAGAACCCGTGAATTTAGGCGGGTTCATGTTTTTAAAGACTTGGTGGAGACTCCATGCTCGTTGTGCTCCTCCTTGTGCTACCTGTTGCAGCACCTGAGTCATGCCTTGAAGTGTACGCTGCATGTTGCGCCACTGAGCACGTTCGGCAGCCATCGTCCTACAATTACAATAACTAGATTAATACGTGATTTCATTTAGAAGCTAGCATTTTTATGTTAACTTTACCCCTTGGTTCTACCCAATCTCACCGGTTAAAGGTTAAACCTATCCTTGGACTTGGGTTTCCTATGAATTGAATACCCTAGGCTCTGATACCACAAAAACTGTCACGCCCCGAGAGCGGAAGATACCCGGAGACGCGTGACGAGTTTATATCAATCATGTCAATCAGAGTATTAGTGTATTCGACACCAAAATCAGAGATGCGCAAAAGTAAAGATAACACAATCCTTTATTCCTTCATAAGAATATGTCTATTACAAACCTTTGAAGTACTAACTAAAAGAAAGGAAAAATACAAGGTTGACTCAAGAAAATATGAAAAAGACTAGATAACACGGGAGAAGCTCTATCTCTTTCACTCTTGATTTTTCCCATCCGTTTGAGTTCCCTCATCGTCGGACTTACCTGAAAAGTAGGGAAACACTAAGTGAGCGAACGCTCAGTAGAAAATTATATCTCAAGAACTAGCAATGGGTTTAAGTAATTACATCTTTCATGAATGCACTATAGCAATGCATGCTCGCATAAAACGACAAGATAGAGAGAGTGTATAACAATAAGATAGCGACGAGAACTAGTCATGAACTTTCAAGAACTTATATCAAAAGATATCAAGATATTCAAGCAAGTGTATTCATCATGTCATGTTGGAATTTGGCTATCACGTTCAAGCACGCAAGTATGCAATTACCTTTTTTCGGGTCACGCAAGTCATGTAATATCAAATCAAGTACAAGTACAAGACTTGTGGAATGTTCAATCAAGCTAGTCATGCACTTCGGTATAATGCCAATACCGTGATCAATCAACTCCCATGGGCACAAGTACTTTCGGGTGCTCCTCCCAGGACCAGATCGGGCCCTATATGCGCAGGCATTAATCATGTATTTTAACATCCACTTTTATGTATAGTCAATATGGAATTTCAAGAATAAAGCTTGTAGACATGTAGGATAAACTTGGATAGAGTAGAGTCCAAAAATATGACACTTGACATAGAATGTCGATAATAACGGTACAATCACTATTATCGATAAAACTAGGTGAAATTGGTTCCCTAACTTGGGTACCATGACAAACAAGTATGGACATTCTTTATATAGAATTGAGGTCCACAAGAACATCAAGTTTAATATAGAATTGGGGTCTACAGAAACATCATAACAATGTTGATATAGAGTTGGGGTTTACAAGAACATCATAGCAATGTTGATATAGAATTGGGGTTTACAAGAACATCATAACAATGTCATGCTTTACCCCGTTCATTAAGATAATTCTCATATCATACACATGGCATGACATGAGGGCCGATATACCATGTTTCTTTAGAGTGACATGGCAATCAAATAATGTAATGGGTTTTTATGGTACAACCTGCTCAGTCGACCTTGAGGGAATTCAAGGCTCGAGGAGTCTTACGGAGGTCTCTATGACTAACTCGCTAGTCCAAAGGAACGGAATGTCCAATGGAGAGCTTGTATGTCACTGAGAGTTAAGGGGGTAACGTTAAAACATCATGAAACGTGGGACTATATTCACGGAGTGGAAATATAGTGCCAATATATATATACATAAGTATGAAACCGTGTTAACCGAGGGAAAAATAATAATACAGGAAAATAGCGACTTGACCAAAGTCATTAATCATATAATTAACGCCTTACTTAAGGGCGTCTATTAATCATTTGACGACTTGTGAAGCAGTCGTCCAAATCTTATCTCAATTCTTACAGAATTTCAAATTTACAGAATTTTAACAAAAACGCGCCCTGTACATGGGCGTTACTTTTCAATTAGCGCCCTAGTCTGGGGCGTCAGTCTAGTAATAGACGACCTAGACAAGGTCGTGAATTCAAGAATTTGCCAATTTTCAGATAATAAAATTTCAGGAAAAAGGGTACATGATCATGACAGGAAAAATAGCAGGATTTCACAGGTATACTCATGCAATATATTAGATTCATGGTTACATAGATATTAAATTTTAAACGTGGGTATTTATTAATTACATGTAATTGACGACTTCTGGGCAGGGCGTCAAAACAATAATTAGCGCCCTAGTGTGGGTCGCTTCTTTAAATTAGCGCCCTTGCCAAGGGCGTTTCTTTTTGAAATTACATAGAAAACATCCGAAATCACAATAAAACTATATGCATGCACGACCGATGATATTATTAAGATCTTAAGCTAGTTTGGGCTACGAGCTTGAGAAAACCTACCTTATGAAGATTTGGAAGAAGAAACGTGAAGGATTCTGATAGAAAACGATGCTCTGTTCCAAACAGAGCCTCCTGAACTTCTAACAGCAACTAGAGCAGCACCCACAAGATGGTTGCTTCCGAACTTAATCACCGGCAACACACCGAAGAGGATGTAGTGACGACAAGAGTTGCTGAGAAGTGGATAAGACTCTTTTCTATGATATCTTCTTTACTGGTTTTGGAAGAAGATGCAGACGAAGAGGATGATGATGAAGATTCCACGATCTTCTCTTTGACAAGAGAGGTACTACCTACCGTAGACTTCCTACATAAGATGAAGACATTAGTTTCCTTCATCATTCATAACTAAAGGAAAAGAAAAGAGGAAGAACATTACCTGTTCTTCACGTATGACAGCAACAATCCACAGAACGCCAAATAGCATTCTGGGTCGAGCCGTAGGATATTTATAGAGTTATTAGGAACCCTAATAGAGTTAGAGTTTGGTAGTATTACCTTGATAGAGTCCTTACTATATTCTACTAACTCGTACTAATCCATAAACTTTCCCTGGATAATGTCCTAGTTCGAACGGAACACAAACTGAATTAACGTCTTAAGTTAGGTCGTGTGTTTTAATTGACGACGTTGTCCTAGTCGTTTCTTATTAAAAACGCGCCCAAGGTGAGGGCGTTTCCTTTCCTTTCCTTAATTTTATTTCCCGTCGTTTGAAATTTGACGCCCTAGGGTGTAGGCGTCCTTTTTAAATTAACGCCTTAGACAGAGGCGTTTCCTTTTGAATCAGCGCCTTGATAAAAGGCGTTATTTTCCTCTTGATTAATGATTTACTCATTTAAGCTCTTTGTCATCTATTTATCTTTTATTTTAATTTGATTTATTTAAAAATCTTATTTTTATCAGGGTTGCTACAAGGCTCACCCCTACTTTTCAAGTGGGGTGATGTGTTCGTTCTGCTTCCGCGGGTCCTGGAGTTAGAGTCGTAGCTGCCAGCTGGTACCTCCGTCGGGCTTCCCCCGACTTCTTGGTACGTCTTTTCTTTCTGTCGACTGTACTGCTAGACTGTTGTCTTTAGCTTTGGTCTTGACTCTGGTATATAATTGTTTAAAATCTGTTAATTAAAAATATAATTTTATTTCTGCTACTTTAGCAAACCGATCTAATGAAATTTAATTGCTTGCTGCTATATTTGTCAGTTCAATGTACTACACGACAATCCTTTTTCCCTTCGGAGCTTTACCGCTCTTGGGAGGCCTCGCGGGTTCCATGTGGTATCAGGTGTATTCGGTAGTCTTACCGTGTATATCTGGTATCCGGAATCCAGGTCGTCACAGGCTACCCTTAGAGACGGTTTGTGGACAGGTTTTTGTCGGGCCCTGTGGACGCGGATTTTTGTTTGATTCTTATTCTTTTATTTCCATTGTTTATTTATTGGAGTGCCAGTCACATATGTGACGATTTCATTGTGCGCTCGATCTGACTTCTAATCAGTCGATTGTGAGTGATCGTGTTCTGGACCAAAAGTCCGTCATACCATAAAGGTTATGACGTTAATTACGCCCTCCCTAAGAAGGACAACCCTTGATTAAACGCCAAAGTAAGAGGAGACCGGCGACAAAAGATTCTCGGCGCAGCAGGTTCCCGGCGCAGCAGGTTCTCGGAGCAGCAGGTTCCCGGCGCGACAGGTTCCCGGCGCGGCAGGTTCTTGGCACGGTAGGTTCCCGGTGCAGCAAGTTCCCGGCGCGGCAGGTTCACGGCGCGGCAGGTTCCCTGCGCAGCAGCAGGTTCTCGGCGCAGCAGGTTCCCGGCGCAGCAGGTTCCCGGCGCGACAGGTTCCCGGCGCGGCAGGTTCTCGGCGCAGCAGGTTCCTGGCGTGACAGGTTCTTGGTGCGGCAGGTTCCCGGCGCGGCAGGTTCGTGGCGCGGTAGGTTCTCGGCGCGGCAGGTTCCCGGTGCGGCAAGTTCTCGACGCGGCAGGTTCCTGGCGCGACAGGTTCCCGGCGCAGCAGGAGAAAAGAGAAAATATTGTAGTCACTCGGTTTGATGTGGGCGAATTTTGGCAGCATATCCCCTTGTCTTGGATCATGCCAAGGAGAGATAGACCATCATCCACGGGATGCCGGGATGAAGGTCGAAAGAGAAGGGCACTAGGCCAGGGAACACTGCTTGCATTCGTAGCACCGGTTGATATTCCCTTGGAAACCACCGGAGCACATGTAGTGGCAGAGCTCCTTAAGTTCATAGGGTTACAGAGGAATCCGGATCGGGACCGGGTAATGTAGGGGAGGCCATTCCCCGTTAATTTATCTCCTGAGGCATGCATGGTGACCTCTGGATATCCCTCAGATAGGTACAGTGGAGTGACCAAGAGTTGGACTGAGGTGGAGATGGAAATTCCTAGTGCAGAGCTTTGGTGGAACCTTCTCGGCACAGTTTTCACATAAAATGGAGGGGTTTGTTGGCATAAAGGAGGGGTTCTCGGCATAGCTAGGTTCTCGGCGCGTAATATGCCATGCCGGGAACTATTCATCGTGCCGGGAAGGTAGGGGTTTGTTGGCACAAAGGAGGGTTCTCGGCGTGGAAATGCCATGCCGGGAACTATTCATCGTGCCGGGAAGGTCCCGTGCCGGGAAGGTAGGGGTTTGTTGGCACAAAAGAGGGATCTCGGCACAATTACTAGGAATGTAGAAAGGACTTCTCGGCACGGAGGGGAGAGGTTTTCGGCGCGCCAACTGAAGGGCTTCTCGGCATGGCTTGGGAAAGGGTTCTTGGCGCGCGAAGGGCCGCGCCGGGAACTGTTCATCACGTCGAGAGATTCTGGCGCCGGGAAGGTAGGAGTTTTGGGCGCCGGGAAGGTTTATGGGATTTCACGGTGCTCTGTTTTAAGGGTTTTTTATGATTTAGGCTTCGATTGAGGTAGAGTTTAGGACACAAATGGGAGGCTGGATCAGGGCATTTGCTGGGCAGTGCCATGGAATCAAAGGGGGGAAGTAGAATTCATCGAGGGATCGCGATCATCAGCCGTTTACAGCCCTCTGGGACAAATGTTCTTTCCATGTCGCCAGTCGTCCAGGGAATCAAGAGATAGCCATCTCAGATCCCTGGAGCGACCCTAGTGGCTTGAGAAGAGGAGACTGAACGAGAGAAAGGAGGGCTTCGTGATGCCAGCATCACTGACAGGGGGATAGGATAGAGCCCAAAGACCCATGGAAGCGAGGATCGGGGCTCTACCTTTGTTGTTCCTCCAGGAATAGCAGTCAGAGGGCGGAAATCATCCGAAAACCCCGATCATCGGAATGACTGATTCATGTAATAAACAGCACATGCTCTAAAGAACAGAGGAACTAAAGGTCTCATCATTTCGTTTATTAGCCTCATGATATTATGTTTAGTTTCCACATCTCTTTTAGTGCCAGCTCCTGGAGAAATTTAGGCAGCACCTCCCTCGGCTTTAGCATTTGCCAGGGAATGATAGACAATCACCCACGGAGTGCCGGGGTGAAAACCAGAAAAGAAGGGTATTGGACCCCTAGCCAGTGTGCGTGCTTGCAGCACTATCTTAATATCCCTTTTAAGGCCATCAAAGCCCATGCAGTGGCAGAGCTCCTTTGGTTAGTAGGGTCTGTGAACAAAGTCCACTCCAAATGATATAATGTAGGGGGAAGTTGCTCCCCATTGATTTGATCCTTGAGACGGGTATGATGACCATGAATATCTCTCAATAGGATGTAGGGTTGCCTTGGGTGAATTACAAGGGTGTAGGAATAATTTCTTGGCCGGTAGCAAGGGGTTCTCGGCCTGGCTCCAAGGATTGGAGGGCGCAGGAATTGGGAGTTAAAAAGGGGAGGCCAAGGTTCTCGGCGCCTGTTGGCACTCAAAATATGATCATTAGTGACCAAGCCAATAAAGACGAATGACCCGGCACACCGGAGCACGGAAGCCGATGCGGATCAACATATTGAAGATTTCTCAAGCTGTCAGAACCTCGGGTCACTCCGTGTGGATACGGGGACTTCACCTCAGGGGAGCCGAGATAAACTCGTCAACCAACCGGCAGTGCGACCAAGCCTGCCCAATGAACCGGCATCGACTTTGTCGTGCCGCATCCACTACACCCGTTGTCCGATCAAGGATAATGGTCTATCCGGTGGTCCCCCACCACATGAAAGGGCTCTCCTGAAGATAAAGGAGTTTCCCCCTGGTTCCCCGAGAGGGAGGGCCGAAAGCTCTGATGGCAGAAGATCCCGATCGCCCGACATGGGCACGGCTTCCCGTCAAGATGGGCCCCTTAGTGGCCGAATGATCGCCCGGCTCAGGCAGAACTATCTCCCGGCTATCTAACCTCCTAGAAAGCTCAGAGTGCGAGCCAGGCCGGACCAACAGCATGGAGCGTAGAGCCGAAGGCCGTGTCAGTGGAAAGCCCGCATGGTCAAAATCAAAGTTATCAGGAGTCTCAAGGAAGGCCGTAAGTCAACCTGGGAGCTTCTACAAGACACCTCGTCGAAGTTTCGAGGAGCATCGGCAATATTAGTGTTCACGGTGATTCCCGGAATCATCCCCGGACTCATCGATGGGCTCGAGGCGCATGAGAAGCATTAGCCCGGCGCGCCTTAAACCGGCGCGCCCCTCATTCAATGCCCCTTAAACCGGCGTGCCCCCTTCGCCTTCTGCCCTTAAACCGGCGCGCCCCCTTTGCCTTCTGCCCTTATCCCGGCGCGCCCCCCTGCCTTCTGCCCTCATCCCGGCGCGCAAGTTACCTTACCTGATGGCGCTTTAAACCAGCGCGATAAGCTCACGAAGACTCCTCTCGGCGCGCCAAAAGCTCACGCCGGATGAAGAGCCTCCAACCTGTTATATATATACGGGCGAGGTTCGATTAAGAAAAGGAAGAGGCGGAGAAAGAGAGACAGATAGAAACCTTCGAAAGGGAGAGAGAGCTTCCTGGGGAGAGAGGTCTCCATCCGAGCGTCCTTCAACGGCGGTCTTCCTCTGTTCTGATTGAGGTCCTCCGGAGCCGGAGAAGGAGAAATTCTGATACTCTGTTTTGAGAACAGGTGGGTGCCGGCGTTTATCTTCTTTGCTTTTCGTGGATTGGTTTCCTCTTTCAGAGCCTCCGTCCACCAACTGTAAGCAGAGAGGGGGAGGGATGGCAATGATACGAGCCGACCCCTCCCCTCCCCTGTGATCTCTTCTTCTTACTGCATTCGTTTTCCTCTGCAAAAGGATGAACGGCGACCGAGAAATGATGCCGGCGCCGGATTCCTAACGTGTAATTGAATATCCCATTCCCATTTCTGGGGGTGGCAATGCATATTTGAATATCTGGACCAACAGGTCGAATGATTGATTCTAAACTTCTGTCTCCTCTCCTATCTACGGCGATGGTTACCTCCGTGCGTTTTCTCTGGTCCCGGTTTTCCCCGAAGCCCCGATCATGCCCCAAAGCATTGTGGGCTACAGAAACACCCCCCTCCCCGGGGTTCTTTCCCCTCTTCTTTGCGACCATGCTCGTGTATGATTTAAGGGCCCCTGCATGCCCTCCGTGGACAGAGCCGCGCTTCTGCGTACGCTTCTTTCTACTGTGTTGTCAAGGGTCAGGTCCCCTCGATTCCTCTCTTCCTATTGCCCTGTGGCTCGTAAGGTGAGGATCGTACTCGGGATTGCAAGATGCATCGGTTTGACATTGCACCGTAACTGTTCGAGCATATGCCCCTATGTTTGGCTCGTCCCATCTGTGAAGTGATTACCCTTCCGCATTATAGTCATGTGAACCGTTCCGAGACTCTTTGGTGTCGTCTTAGTCATCCGGGGAGGGGGACATCCCCTGCTACTTCGCGTAGCTGCTGAGCGACTGGGAACTTTACCCCCCCCCCCCATGGTGAAGGCTTCCCCAAGGCCATAGCAGATAGCAACAAGGGTCCTAGCCTAACAGGCTTCGCCTCGACAACCCGAGACTCAATCTAGGCCAAGAGATGTGTGCTCCTCGTAGGCCAGCCCTCGGAGCTTAACCCTCTTGGTGGTCGGTCCCTCCATGGGATGAGTCATATGCCGTGAGATGTCCACCCCTCGCAGGCTAGCCCTCGGGGTGATGCTCTCATCATCAATGACCTCGTCTCTCTATTCTTCCCCTTGCGGAGCTTTGGTGCCCCTCGTAGGCTAGTCCTCGGGGTATCCTATCCGATGGGGTTTGCTGGGTGCCTCCGTGCACACCGGCGGTTTAGGGGCTTGTTCCACAAGTGAACATGACCCCGCTTCTCCCCTGCAACTCTTCAGGTTCAGGGGAGATGCTGTCCAAATTTGGACAGATTAAGAATAAATAAGCTCCAATGAAATGATCGTTCTGGACTCAATCGTCTCAGTGCTCGAGTATGAACCTCGCACTGACCTCCCCCTTTATCTCCAGAGGTCTGTGGACTCCAATCGAATAGTCATCTGGCCCAACAACTCAAGAAAGGATCCTATGAAGTCCAGCAAACTTGAAAGAGTTCGAAACTCAATAAAACAAGTTTATTACGGCGCGGTCTTAACCGGCGCGCCCTAAACCGGCGCGGTACCCCCCCCCCCCCGCGTAGGATTAGCCCCACACTCATCTTCAAAAAAATTTTCTTTGCGCCTTTCCGGCGCGCCCCAAAGTCCTTGCGCGCCGTTTAAATACCCTTATCGCCGCGCCGTATTAACATCTACACCTATGTCTCTTCGCGCCGTATTAACTTTCATCATGGCCGCGCCGGGTTAAGATGCTATACCTACGCTTCATCGCGCCGTATAAGCTACCTATTGCATGGTTGCGCCGGTTTTGAAACCTATTGTTGTTTTAATCGCTTATCTGCCCCCGAGTGGACCTCATCCCTCGGGGTTGGCATTGATAAATCATAATGCATAATGAATTGAACAAGGGAGGGACCGAGCGAGCCCCGAATTGTATTGTCATTGTATCTTCATTACCATGCCCGTTAGCACTTTGCTTTCGTTGTCGCACTTATGTTGCCTTCCCTCCTCTCGATGAGGAGTAATAAACGTGGCCGACTATCATTTACTTTCACAATTCCATTATCATGCTTAATATAATCATGAAAGTCGTATGTGCATCCATGCATACATCCTTGGGTATATCAAATGGTGTCGACTGAAAAGCCGGATTATATCTGGTCGGAAGTCTTCGCTATGCGCGACGACGGTCTTCGGACCCACGTCCTCCGCCATGTACCGAGGATCCATAATCCCATGAGACATATGCATCCGACATGCCTTTTTCGTAATCATCATGTGGCTCTTTTAATCCGATTTCGACAGCCCGCTATCTCGGCAATTAATCAAAGGTGTTCCCTCCTCGTGGGGGATGTAATTAACGCCATAGCCTTTATGGTATGGCGGACTGCTGGTCCCGACCGAACCTCACATTCGCCCGATATGGGTCAGAGTGAGCGCATCATAAAAATCGTCACTCATGTGACTGGCACGCCCGCGTCGTCAATCAGTCAGTTGACTACAAGTTAGTTAATTGGTTGATCGATACGCGAACGAAAAGGCAAAAATGAAAGGAGAAAGAAAAAATGCGCGAAACATAGTCTGGCACGCCCGGTGGGACCGGTGTCACCTTTCATCTCTTTGCCGAGATATTCGGGCTTCGTAGCCCTTTCAAAGACTACTGATTGTTTTCCTGTCTGTCTTTTCAGTGCAAACAATGACGACTCACGGGATAACCGGCGTCGACTTCAGTCCTGCGATCGTCGCCGGACACGCACAAGGCTACCTGGCGGTGCCCATGGAGTTTGGTAGCTTTCCTCCTGCTGTGGGCTTCCCCAACTTCTTGGGGTTGGCCTTTGTCGACATGTTGGAAGTCGAAGCCACGGAACCCGTCAAGGAAGCTGTGAAGGAAGTGGAGCCTCTGAAGGCCCCCTGCCGCGGTGATTCGCTCAAGAACCCGGTTCCGGCCGCTAACTGCCTGGTGCACCACCTGGTACGGGTGATGCATCCCACTGATATCAACAAGCCCCCTGGAGGACGTCAGCGTCGCCAGGCTCGCAAGAACACTGCCGTGATCACCGGAACTGTCTCTCAGTCCGGAAAATCAATGCTGGTGGGAGGCATGCGTGTCTTCCTCAACGGGCGCACAGCACGGGTGACCCCAGATCGCGTCATCCCAAACGTCCCTGTCTACAACAACTATCAAGCTCTCGCTGGAAGGAGGGCAGAAAGAGAAGAAGCCGGCTACCATGGCCAAGAAAACTCGGCGCTCAGGCCGAGGAAATTCGAACAGGTGTGGGTTCCCAAGCGGACCCAACCTGCCTACCATCCAACGCCCACCCGCCATCGTCCTATGAACGACGAGGCGAGAGCGAGAAGAGAAAGGGGCTTGTCCCTGATGAATGAAGAAGAGGTGGTTGCGGATCCTCCGCGTCACAGAAGTTTCCGGGCTGTGGCCCGTCAAGCCAACGTCCCTGCCACGGGGCGAAGGTTCCAACAGCCAGCTGACAGAGCTCGACTGGCCTACATTCCTCCTGCTGGAGGTCGACCACTCTCCCCCGTGCTACATCAAGAACGGGGTCAAGAAGAAATGGCCTGCCTGGTCAGAAGCTATTTCCGAGGATTGGGTAACACCTCACTCGGACAGCAGCGGCTGATGCAGACAGTCGCCACTGAAGAAAATTACTGCCCATCAACGGCAGATGAAGAAGAAATGGAGGATATAATGAGGATGTCGTCGGTCGATGACAACGGACACAATGACGGCTCTGAGATCAAAGCTGATGAAGCCTTTCCCGAGCGGGAAGAAAGAAGAAGAATTTCTGTGTTCGAGAGGCTGACCTTCCCGCAACAAGCAAGGCGAAGGGTCCATCGACAAAGAAGGAGGATGCAGGTTTTCACTTGCAACATGGCTGGTGTATCCAGCCGATATGGGGAGCTTCCTGAAGACCCCCAAGAACTGGCTCAGTTGGCCGAACGGCCGGGACCAGCTACCCGCAGGACAGAAGCAACAAGAGGGCTTCTGACAAGGATGAAAGAGAAACAGCCCCAGTTATACCTTCATTGGGATGACAAAGCCCCCGTCTTGACCGCTAATGTGGTAACGACGGAAGAAGAAGACGACGTACTCCTCGATATCCTGCCCGAGGGTACGTCCGGGGAAACAACAGAAGGTGTCCCCACCACTATAGACCCATCAGTCTTGATGCTGCTGCAAAGATATCAACGGGAAATAGATTCCCTGAAGAAACAGCTGATGGAGAAAACTGAACACTCATCAGCCTCCAAACCACCCGAAGTCCAAGGTGAATCATCCCGGGGAGCGGCTCGTCGAGACGACCCTCCACCACTTTACACACTACCCCAGCCGTCAGAGCCAACTGTGACGACAACACAACAGCGGCCACCACAGTCTCAGCCGCTGCTACCTCCGGTGCTTCCTCAGGTGCACCCAACACCCCCATTGCTGCATCCTCCACAGGCGACCACCCTGGTCACCCCGTACCTACAGCCAGCACACTTCTATCCGGAGCCAGTCGACCCCACGGTCGTGAACCGGATGTTGGTGGAGAGGATGGTCGAGCTGAAGCTCGCAGAGAAGAGCGAAGGCGACTACGTCACATTCGATGCCTACCGGGTGCCCTACCCGCAACACCATGCGGCTAAGCGACTTCCCCCGGGAGTCAACAAGCCGCCCAAATTTGACAAATTTAACGGGAAAGGTTCCCCAAAAGAACATATTGCATATTATATGACCGTTATGGGTGATCTGTCCACCGACGAGTCATATCTGCTGAAATTCTTCGGGTCCTCGCTGACGGGGCTCGCATTTGAATGGTACTCCAGCCTCTCGGCCGGGTCAATCAATGACTGGTCAGATATGCAGAGGAAATTCAGGGAAAGATTCCATGTCACAGAGAGGGAGGTCACAGTGGCCGAACTCTATTCGACAAAACAAAGGGCAGATGAGACCGCCCTTGACTACATCAAGAGGTGGAGGAACCTCGGAATGAGATGTAAGCGGCCCCCGCATTAGGAGGACGCTGTGCAAATATGTAAGCAGAATCTCAGGAGGGAGGTCTTGGAAAAAATGATCGGGATGGAAATACGGTCGTTCGACCGGCTGAATAATGTGGTGGCCGAGGTAGAGGCTTTTCTAGCCAAGCCCGTCCCGCCGTCAGCTGCCAGCACAGCCCAGAAAGGCAAGGCGGCGGAACGGCGCCCCACACCTAAAGAAGCGAATGCGCTTGATATCAAGGCGTTCGAACAACAGAAGGAGAAAGGCAAGAAAGCGGCTCCCCCGCAACTTGCGAAAGCTCCAGATGACAAAGAAGGTCCTTCGTTGAGGGACAAAATGAAGAAGGCTTATTCCTTTCCTAAGGATAAGACCCGGATCCTATTTGACTGGGTAACAGAATACAGTATGGTCACTCTGCCTGAGCCAAGAAGACCAGAGGACCTCAAAAGAAGAGACAGTCCAAGATTCTGCCCCTATCACCAGATGTTGGGACATTCAATCGAAGACTGCTATGTTTTCAAAGACATCATTGAAGGAATGGTGAAGAAGAATGAAATAGAGCTGGGAGAGTACAAAATAGACCCTCCTCAGCCACATGAAGCTCCTCCCCGAAGAGCAGCAGTCAACATGGTCTCCCTCTACCAGGCGTTACCTGAGGAGATCTCTGAAGCAAGCACACGGAGCACCTACGAAATCCATTTCCTGGAGCCCGTGAAGGAACAGCAGGGGTGGCAGCAAATCCCTGTGAAGCACAAGAAGAAGAGGGCACCCCGCCCAAAAGAAAGGGCACATATCCGTGGCATTACACCTCGGCCTGCTCCGCCAGTGGTAGCGCCCGTATGGGTCACTCCACCTGCAGCTGTCAGAATATATACACCCAACAGGAGGAGACAAACTCCGCTGCCAGTAATCAAGGAAACCAACCCTGGGGTCCTTCGATTGCAACACTTAATTGAAGGGCTAGAGGAATATGTACAGCCCGAACTAAAAGCTCTGCTGGTACGGGACCACGTCCCATGGCTAGAGCTGGAGCAACTCTCGCTCAAGCAAGGAGATGAAGCTGAAGCAGCACCACCTCAAGAGAGCAACCTGTTCTGGGGGCAAGCGCCTGCGGAAATCAAAAAGAAGAAAAAGCAAAAGAAGAAGAAGAGAAAGGCCCCTAGGGCCCATAAAACACAGGTCGTCTCCTGCAATACCCTGTCAGCACTCTTCAACCTACCAGGAGAAGAGGAAGAAGAAGAAATTTGCTTCACACCCCATGCTGGGGGAGGCAAGGCCGAGGCCGCGACTGCTGCACTTGCCACTCGGTCAGGCCGGAAATGGGGGCGTCATCCACCACCCAATCACAACATTATGTTCAGAGGGAAGCAACCCTACAAAACACCCCCGCCGGAAGTTAAGGGAGTCCAAATCCCTCCTCCGTCAGGTCTATACAGCAAGACTGGGGGCAAGACCGTCCCTCCATTCCTTGAATTCATGAAGATGTCAAAGGGGAAGCAGCCTTGTCAAGACGCTAACCCTACACCCGGGGTCAATCACCCTCGGCCAGTGCAATCTACGGAGGATACAAATGCAGATGGGGCTTGCCCTGCAGCAACCAATAAAGAAGACCCGACAGTCGGTGCCAGTCAAGAGGGTGCCGAGTCCGAGGAAGATGAAGCAGGTCCGTCTGGACCCACAAATCAAAACCTTCTTAAACCCAGATGGGTTGAAGAGATGAATCTCTCCAATGTCCGGGCTGGAAGCCGAATAATGAAGCTGCTCAAGAAGCTCCCTGCTCGATTTACGATCTGGGAAATTCTCTCTTTGAGTGAAGAGACTCGACAGGCGATCATCAGTGCTTTGCAGACGCCTGCCCAGTTTGAAACCTGCATAGCTGAGGCTATACCAGAAGCCAGTATGACCTTCTCTCCAGAAGACATGCTACTGCCTACTGCCAGTCACAACAGGCCGCTATATATGAAAGGGCACCTGAACGGAAGAGAGCTGAACCAGATTCTGGTCGATCCTGGCGCAGCAGTCAACATCCTGCCATATAGAATATATGAGAGGTACCACTTCAATGTGCATCTCGAAAAAGCCGGGGATATGCGTATCGCTGGCTTAAACCAGAAATGTGAAGTATCTATGGGGGTGGCAGAGTTCACACTGACTCTTGCAGATTTCACTACAACGGTGCAGTTTCACGTCATTGACTCTCGCACCTCCTACAAAGCACTGCTCGGCCGCCCATGGCTGCATGAAAACTTGGTGGTGCCCTCCACACTCCACCAATGCATCAAATATAGCCTCCAGGGGAAGGAGGAAAGGATATTTGCTGACATCCACCCATTCGAGGTGTTTGAGTGTCACTTGGCGGACGCCAATCTGTATACGGGGTCTCCCCGGAAGACTTCTAAAACTGAAACCCCCGTAGGGACGTCGAAGAATAGATCGGGTGACGGTTGGTATCCACCACCGCCGCGCGGATATATCAAGCCAAAGGTGGTCTCCCACATCACGGCTTCTGGAAATGTCGGCAGGGTGACACCCCCAGCATTATACCCCAAAGCTAGGGAAGTGCATGTTGATCGACAGCACGACCGCATCGGAGTCCCCGCCGGCCTCACCAAGCCAGTCTCCGACCTCAATGATCCCACTGTCGAACCTTTCAAAGCCTGGGAGGTGACACAAGAAGATGGGCCCAGCAGCTTGTTATATACAGCTGAGGAGCATCCCACTCAGGAGGACACAGACTGTAGCCTCCCTGAAGATCTAGCCAACCCACGGGTTCCTGTGCAGGGCCTGGCATTCACCACTGATCGGACGGCCAGGATGTTTCAAAAGTAACACATCCCTCCCGATCAGCCTCAAAAACGCAAGGAAGCTTTCCAGAAGATGTGGTATCCTATAAATCTGGACAAAGAAATGAGACGTGTCTCTCAACATCCGGGTCTGGGCTTCACCCTGGAAGACTACTATTACAGTGGGCGGCACGAGGTGGATACCATCTCCACCTTCTATCCAACTGAAGACAGCCCTCTGGGGGCAACCTTTGATGAATATCCGGCGGAAGCCGAACATGCTGAATTAACCCTATCCGGGAATCAACAAATGGAGACCTTGATCTCCTGCCGATGCTGGGAGCAGGTCCGCCCTGAAGGAGCGGCCTTTCAAGCCAAATTTGATACGGCTAGCAGCAGCGAAGCCAAAGATGCTCAAGAAGCAGAAGTCTCTCCCTCCGCAGGGGTCATGCTAATGACGACTTCAACACCCTTTCTGCCAGTCAATAGAGCCTCGGTTTACTCCAATCAAGGGGAGCCGGCTACCAGAAAAGGAAAAGCCACTTCTGTGGAAGATACAACTGTCCCAGAAGGCGAGACTCCCTCAACTTCTGCTACAAATCCAATGTGTTGTCCGAGTCCGGCGGCAAACAACCACTGGACTGTCATGGCTGCAACCTCATCTACAAGCACTGAAGCTGTTCTCTCACCCTCGGGAGCTGCAACGGCAACGGAGGTGTTCATAGATCCATCCACACAGCCGCTAGCACAAGAGATCAAGAGACCCCGTGAAGCTCTGGCGGTGTCTGACGAGGAAGTCGAAGTACTCGACCCTCAAGATGGTATTCCAGACTTCGTCGACCTCCAACCGGCACCTCCGGAAATAGAAGACGGAGGCCAAGCCACAGTCGATGAACTGATAGAAGTCAACCTGGGAAATGAGAATGACCCTAGGCCTACCTTCCTCAGTGCCCAACTAGCCCCGGAAGAACGGGAGCTGTACATTCAACTACTGCTAGAATACCGGGATTGCTTCGCCTGGACTTATAAAGAGATGCCGGGTCTAAGTCCCGCCGTCTCACAACATGAGCTGGCAATCAACCCTGAAGCCGAGCCGGTGAAGCAACCGCCGCGGCGTATGAGGCCAGAGCTCATCACCCGAATCTGTGCTGAAGTTGACAAGCTCATTGATGTGGGATTTGTTGAAGAAAATCAGTACACCACATGGCTGGCAAATATCGTCCCTGTGAAAAAGAAGAATGGACAGATCCGGATTTGTGTTGACTTCCGGGATCTAAATAAAGCTTGCCCTAAGGATGACTTTCCGGTGCCAATAACCGAGGTCATGATCGATGCTACAACCGGCCATGAAGCCCTGTCATTCATGGATGGGTCGTCCGGCTACAACCAGATTTGGATTGCGGAGCATGACCGGGTCCATACTGCTTTCCGAACTCCTAAGGGCATTTATCATTACAAGAGAATGCCATTCGGACTGAAGAATGCTGGCGCAACCTATCAGCGCGCAATGACCAAAATCTTTGATGAATTGCTCTACCACAAGGTCGAGTGCTACATAGATGACCTGGTGGTCAAAACCAGAAGAAAAGAAGATCACCTGCAAGACCTCCGGATTATTTTCCAGAGGCTGAGGCAGCATGAGCTAAAAATGAATCCTATGAAATGTGCGTTCGGAGTGTCGAGCGGAAAATTCTTGGGCTTCGTCGTCCGATATCGGGGGATCGAGATAGACCCCGCAAAGATCAAGGCAATTCAGGAGTTACCTCCACCAAGGAACATCTCCGAGCTGAGGTCACTACAAGGCCGCTTGGCTTACATCCGGCGTTTCATTTCCAATTTGTCGGGGCGATGCCAGCCATTTCACAAGTTGATGATGAAAGATGTTCCCTTTTATTGGGATGAAGATTGCCAGACAGCCTTTGACAAGCTAAAAGACTATCTGAAGACTCCTCCAGTATTGGGCGCACCGGTGAAAGGATGGCCGTTGATACTGTATATAGCAGCTACACACAATTCTCTAGGGGCAATGCTAGCCCAGAACAATGAAGAAGGGAAAGAGCAAGCCCTCTATTACCTCAGTCGGAGACTGGTCAGAACTGAAGAAAAATACACTTATATTGAGAAGATCTGCCTGGCACTAGTCTTCGCAGTCAAAAAGCTCCGGCACTATATGTTGTCGCATGAAATCAGCTTGGTGTCCAAGGAGGATCCCCTGAAATACATCATGTCCCAACCAGCACTCAAAGGCCGCCTGGGTAAATGGGCGGTAATCCTTATGGAGTTTGATGTCTCTTACGTACCGCGCAAAGCCATCAAAGGTCAAGCTATTGCAGATTTCTTTGCTGAACATCCGATACCCGGAGAAAGCCCGCGGGAACCGGAGCTTCCCGAGGATGAGACCCTAGAAGCCGCCCAAGTACAGCCTTCCGCATGGCAGCTATACTTTGATGGCGCTTCCAGAATTGACACCTCCGCTACCGGGTCATCCAGGGTCAGAGCAGGAGCAGGCATAGTCTTGAAGTCCCCAGAAGGAGAAGTGGTGCATACTTCCTGCTCCATAAACAAATAATGCACAAACAATGAAGCAGAATATGAAGCCCTGATAATCGGGTTGCAGATTGCTCTGTCCATGGGAATTCTGATGCTGGAAGCATTTGGAGACTCCATGCTAGTTATAAAACAGCTGGAAGGAGAGTTCGAGGTGTGAAAGCAAGAGCTCCTCCCCTATCACCAGTTGGCGACTCGCCTGATATCAAGATTCTACTTCATCAGCATCAAGCACATCAGTCGAGGCCGGAATGCTCAGGCAGACGCCCTCGCTAAGCTGGCCAGTTCATTGGCGGTCCCGCCGGACACAAGCCTGAATATAACAGTGATCAATCACCGACAGGTCCCCAGCGTAACAGAGGTTCTGGCCGACGAAGAAGAGATGGAAGTAGCAGTCATCGAAGGGGTTCAGCAGCCCGACTGGCGAGAGCATCTCCTACGCTGGTTTCAACACCAGCAACTTCCAAAAGAAAAGGAACAAAGAATGAAGCTCCTGAGGATCAAGGATTCTTACGAGATGAGAAGCGGGACCTTGTTCCGAATTATGGCAGATGCCCGAAGGAAAGTCCTACTCCGTTGCTTGTCTTCAGCAGAAGCGGGACAGGTGATGCAAGAAGTTCATGCAGGGTCAGCCGGGGCACACCAGGCCGGTCCAAAAATGAAAATAGAAATAAAGAAATTGGGTTATTACTGGCCCACTATATTCAATGATTGCTGCAAGTTCGCCAAGGCTTGTCAGAAATGTCAAGAACATGCTACTGTGGCGAGGAGACCCCCAGTGCCACTACATCCCACTCTACCAAGTTGGCCGTTTGCTCAGTGGGGCACGGACGTGGTAGGGCCACTTCCAGCATCTTCATCAGGGTGCAAATACATCTTAGCAGCTACAGACTATTTCTCCAGATGGGCGGAGGCAGTAGCACTAAGAGATGTGACCAGAGAACTAGTTGCAAGATTCTTCCGGCAGAATGTAATATTCCGGTTCGGGATCCCCAGCCGAATCATCTCTGATAACGGCAGCCATTTCAGGAACCAGAAGGTTTATCGGCTGGCCGACAAATACAAAATTGACTGGAGGACATCGTCCCCCTACAACCCTCAAGCCAACGGACTCGCAGAAGCCTTCAACAAGACACTGTGCACGTTATTGGCAAAGACTGTCAAGTCTAACAAAAAGGATTGGGAAGAAAGGATGTACGAAGCGCTTTGGGCTTATCGTACTGTCTACAAGACCCCAACCGGCTGTTCACCCTTCTCCCTTGTCTATGGGTCAGAAGCTGTAGTGCCAATTGAACTTGAAGTTCCTTCATTGCGAGTTGCCATCCAGCACGGATTAGTCAGTGGTGAGCAGACCAATGCAGAAAGAAGATTGGAAGAGCTAGCTGAGCTCGAAGGAAAACGCCTCCAGGCGCAACAAAACATCCAACTCTACCAAGCTCGCATGGCCCGTGCTTTTGACAAGTTAGTCAAGGGTCGAGAGTTCAAGAAAGGAGACCTGGTAATGGTCAAAAGAAGAGAAGTGATGGCCTCTAACCCCAAAGGGAAACTGGTCGAAAACTGGGTCGGACCGTACATCGTCCGCCGAGTATATGAAGGGGGTGCCTACGTCCTTGTAGACCACAAAGGAGCCGTCCAGTTCTCTCCCCTCAACGGAAAACACATTAAGCTGTATCATGCGGCGCAGCCGACACACCCTGAGTGATCGGTCGAGCTACCTTTTCCTTGGTTAGCGGCATTCCGCCCTAACCGAGCTACTTTCCCTTGGTTAGTGGCATTCCGCCCTAATCGAGCTACCTTTTCTTTGGTTAGTGGCATTCCGCCCTAATCGAGCTACCTTTTTCTTGGTTAGCGGCATTCCACCCTAACCGAACTACCTTTTCCTTGGTTAGCGGCATTCCACCCTAATCAAATTACTTCCCCTTGGTTAGCGGCATTCCGCCCTAATCGAACTACTTTTCCTTAGTTAGTGGCACTCCGCCCTAACCGAGCTACCCTTTCCTTGGCTAGTGGCACTCCGCCTTAATCGAGCTACTTTTCCTTGGCTAGCGGCATTCCGCCCTAATCGAGCTACTTTCCCTTGGTTAGTGGCACTCCGCCCTAATCGAACTACTTTTCCTTGGTTAGTGACACTCCGCCCTAACCGAGCTACCCTCTCCTTGGTTAGCGGCATTCCGCCCTAATCGAGCTACTTTTCTTGGGTTAGTGGCGCTCCGCCTTAATCGAGCTACCTTTTCCCAGGTTAGCGGCATTCCGCCCTAATCAAATTATTTCTCCTTGGCTAGCGGCTTTCCACCCTAATCAAGCTACCTCTCCTTGGTTAGTGGCATCTCGCCCTGATCAAACTACCCTCTCTCGGATTACATTCCAAATAAAAAAAGGAAGAAAAAAAGAAGAAAATGGGGTTAAAAATAGAGATACCCCGCCAGACTTGCCCCCACATCGGGACAAGTGCAAAAATGGCTATAACCCGGCTGTGGCGAAAACCCGAAAGGGCGTCGCGGGCAAAATCGGGTACCCCGCCACGTGAAAACCCGAAAGGGCGCGTGGGCAAAAGCAAGAGGGGGCTGGCTTCGGCGAAAACCCGAAAGGGCGCTTGAGTCAGTAAAGTGGTAATTCCCAAATGCCTCTCCTATTCTCCACCCAATAAAACTCCGAAAGGGACAATCATCAAAGTCCCACCGGGAATACTTTAACAAACCTCTTTTTGACCCTCGTCATCATCGACGAGATCGGCCGATCTCTGTCCATAACTTGGGCCTTACGTCCTTGTTAATAACCCCACCTTTGCTTCGGCATGTAACCCATGTCGATGAACAAACCCTTTTCGACCCTCGTCATCATCGGTGAGATCGGTCGATCTCTACCCTCAACTTGGACCTTACGTCCCTGTTGACAACCCCGTCCTTGTTTCGGCGATAACATATGCCGACAAATAAACCCCTTTCGACTCTCGCCATCATCGACGCAATCGGTCAGCCTCTACTCTCAAACTTGGATCCTACATCCTTGTTAATAAACCACTTCCTTGCTTCGACATTTAACCGGTGTCGACGAAATAAACCTAAGACCAACCCTTGTCCACATCGACAAGGACGGTCGGCGTTCCCGCGATCCAGTTCTTCTGAACCTCGAATCAAAAAAAAAAAAAGAAAAGAAAATGGGGTTAAGAATAGAGATACCCCGCCAGACTTGCTCCTATATCAGGACAAGTGCAAAAACGGCTATAACCCAGCTGTGGCGAAAACCCGAAAGGGCGTCGCAGGCAAAATCGGGTACCCCGCCGCGTGAAAACCCGAAAGGGCGCGTGGGCAAAAGCAAGAGGGGGCTGGCCTCGGCGAAAACCCGAAAGGGCGCTTAGGTCAGTAATGTGAATAAAAAAAATTGAATGATGAATAGTGATGAATCATCCGTCGTCCAAAGGCCATTTTCGAGGTCGTGGCGAGGGTCTTCATCCGATATCCCACTTATACACGTCTAGTGTCTATACCCTTTTGACCCTTGTCACCATCGGCAAGATCGGTCAATACCTACCCGATTTTTGTCACCATCGGCAAGACCGTCTACCCTTTTGACCCTTGTCACCATCGGCAAGATCGGTCACTACCTATCCGGTTTTTGTCACCATCGGCAAGACCGTCTACCCTCTTGACCCTTGTCACCATCGGCAAGATCGGTCAATACCTACCCGGTTTTTGTCACCATCGGCAAGACCGTCTACCCTTTTGACCCTTGTCACCATCGACAAGATCGGTCACTACCTATCCGATTTTTGTCACCATCGGCAATACCGTCTACCCTTTCGACCCTTGTCACCATCGGCAAGATCGGTCACTACCTATCCGGTTTTTGTCACCATCGGCAAGACCGTCTACCCTCTTGACCCTTGTCACCATCGGCAAGATCAGTCAATACCTACCCGGTTTTTGTCACCATCGGCAAGACCGTCTACCCTTTTGACCCTTGTCACCATCGGCAAGATCGGTCACTACCTATCCGGTTTTTGTCACCATCGGCAAGACCGTCTACCCTTTCGACCCTTGTCACCATCGGCAAGATCGGTCACTACCTATCCGGTTTTTGTCACCATCGGCAAGACCGTCTACCCTTTTGACCCTTGTCACCATCGACAAGATCGGTCACTACCTATCCGGTTTTTGTCACCATCGGCAAGACTGTCTACCCTTTCGACCCTTGTCACCATCGGCAAGATCGGTCACTACCTATCCGGTTTTTGTCACCATCGGCAATACCGTCTACCCTTTCGACCCTTGTCACCATCGGCAAGATCGGTCACTACCTATCCGGTTTTTGTCACCATCGGCAAGACCGTCTACCCTCTTGACCCTTGTCACCATCGGTAAGATCGGTCAATACCTACCCGATTTTTGTCACCATCGGCAAGACCGTCTACCCTTTTGACCCTTGTCACCATCGGCAAGATCGGTCACTACCTATCCGGTTTTTGTCACCATCGGTAAGACCGTCTACCCTTTTGACCCTTGTCACCATCGACAAGATCGGTCACTACCTATCCGATTTTTGTCACCATCGGCAAGACCGTCTACCCTTTCGACCCTTGTCACCATCGGCAAGATCGGTCACTACCTATCCGATTTTTGTCACCATCGGCAATACCGTCTACCCTTTCAACCCTTGTCACCATCGGCAAGATCGGTCACTACCTATCCGGTTTTTGTCACCATCGGCAATACCGTCTTCCCTTTCGACCTTTGTCACCATCGGCAAGATCGGTCACTACCTATCCGGTTTTTGTCACCATCGGCAATACCGTCTACCCTTTCGACCCTTGTCACCATCGGCAAGATCGGTCACTACCTATCCGGTTTTTGTCACCATCGGCAAGATCGTCTACCCTTCCGACCCTTGTCACCATCGGCAAGATCGGTCACTACCTACCCGATTTTTGTCACCATCGGCAAGACCGTCTACCCTTTCGGCCCTCGTCATCATCGGCAAGACTGGTCGCTACCCGTTCTCGGTTCTTGCCGCTCTCGGCATGATCGTTTATCCGCCAGTTTCACTATGCCCCCCCTGAGTTCCCCGAACTCTCGACCAGCATAAAGCCGTTTCTAGTCTTGAGGAAAGTCATGGCGCGGTGGAGTGAACACCTCACCCCTTCCCTGAAGGCGTGAGCGCTCTCCTGCCCTAATGACTCATACACTCGAACTAGAATCGACGGGCAAACCAAAAAAAAAAAGGGAAACAACACAATGACAAGATGGAGTCTTCATTCAAAATCAAGATGGAGATTTTTCATTACTATGAAGTGAAGGCGCATGATTACATGGACCATGCCCTGGGATACATAAGGTGCATTAAAAGTGAGCACATAAAGAAAAGAGACTACGGCAAAGGGCGTCGGAAGATGTCCTCCAGCACAGGAATACCCAAGGACGGATGACGGATCAGTTCTTGCAATCTGAACTCGGTGGCCTCCAGCTCGGATAGCTTCGCCTCCAGGGAAGCAGCTTGTCCTTCGGCCATCTCAGCATCCTCAACCTTTTGGACCCCCAGGCGATCTACTTCTTCAAGTTCAGCCTCTATCCTGGAAAGTTCGGCTCGCAATGCCGTCATCCGGGCCGTCAGGGAGTTCCGGCGTTGAAGAGAGGCGTTGGCTTCGTCCCTCGCCCTCACCGCGGTCTCTTGCAGGGAAATGAGGGCCGTCTTGTTTTCAGCCCGCTCCATTGATATGGCCACCAACTGGTCAGCTGCCTCCCGGCCCAAGAACTCCCTCCGGTTCACATACTTCAGGAGCAGGATCACCCGTGGAGTCTAGTCGTCCATGGGACAGCCAAGGGCCAGCAGCGAGCAGGACAGATGCTCTATCAACCCCCTCAGCTGAACGTAAGTTAAATCCCTACTGGCTGTTACGGCCTACTGGAGGGTCCCCAGGAACTGCCACACGACATCACTCGAGGATTGAAGACCAAGTGGCTACGTCTTGGGCAGTTCAAACTCTACTCTGTTATCTACGGCAGCCCATATATCATCAGCCGTCCCGGAAGATGACGACGGCATAAGCTGCAGCCCACTACCACCGGGAACAACCGCACCGGCAGATGCGGTGGCTGGAGCCTCAACAACAACAATCTCCTTACCGGTCCCCTGGGATGGAAGTCCAACAAGAACCCCAAGATTCGGGGACGTCCGTCCCTCAATAATCTCCCCGGCTTCTATCTCAGCAAAGCCACCCTTCTCCAGAGCTGACTGCTGTGCAGCCTCCCTTGGCGGAGAATCTCCGGCTATCGCCGAACTATCAACCTCCACGAGCGCTCCGGGACCAACTGGAACCATTGCTGCTGCATGATCCTTTGGGTACCGCAATGCGATGGGCCGCAGGACGGACGGGAAAGTCGCATGCCCTGTCCCCAGGGCCGGGAGTGGTATTTGCACCGTCATAGTCGGTAGCGCCACCTCAGTCTGCATCAGAGATATATATACACTTAAAAGCCTGGCTAAAAGGAGGAGGAAAGAAGCATGGCAAGTATTGACCCTGGATAGGTCCTTACCTCGGCCGGGACTAAGCTCAACTCTTTAAGAGCTGCTTCCCCAGCGCCAACTCCCTCACTCGTGAGCGATAATGACGGCACAGGACCGCCCCATGATAACCGGGCCGGGCTGAAAGTCAAATAGTCGCTCTCATAGGCCGAGGACACCCCAGCATCGTCGGTCTCAAAATCAAGCAGCGGTGACTCCTCGTCACTGGAGCCGCCACCATAGTCTACACGCTCAGAGGAAGAGGATCCCTCTGCTCTTTCGGGATGCTCCACCGACGGAGCAGGAGCCTCGCCAGCAGGAGCATCGCCCTCGGCAGGAACTCCCCCAGTGCTCTCCGTACCAGGGGCAGCAATAAATGATACCTCAGGGGCGGGTTCTCCCTGCCCCGAGGGGATCACCTCCTCTACGCTCTCCGAGCCCGGAAGCAATGATGGTTGTATATCGACTACAAATTCACAGCAAAACGGGGTCAGGATGACTAAAGATACAAAGACTTACGTTGCTGTCGCAACTAAACTATGGATTACCTTCCATCTCCCGCTGAGGTGTGGGGGAGGGCAAATCCCTTTCTACGGGAGCAGCAAGGATTTCCTCTGCCCCGCCCCAGTCTCTACAGCTACCATCGCCTCGGGACCGACGACCCCAGCAGCTGTATCGGCAACTGTCAGCATGGGTCACCCCAAGCAGTCAAGACAAGCTAATGCACTTTGAAGAAGAGAAGAGCCTACCCCCGGCCTCTGGCCCTTGTGCGCAAGAAGCCTCAAATTCTTCGAAAGATACGACGGGAGGAAGGTCGGTTGCCGATGTTTGCTCCGCAGTTTTCTTCCGGCGTGCCCGTGTCACCCGGGTCACCGCCGCTTTCGCCTTCCCGACGGCCTCTCGCAGTTGGGACCTGGTCCTCTTCCTCGAATCCCCAGGAGGCAATGGCATCGTGGTCGGCGCCGGCTCAGGAACTTCAAAATATGTCGGCTTTTGGGCCTTTATGATCAATTCCCTGAAGTGCCGAGTCTCCTCCGAAGTCGGTCGGACTGCATACGCACAAGGGTGAGAATGACACAACCACAATGAAAAGAAGAAGCTGGCCGAAGGGCCTGAAGGAAGAGATGGAACGTACTTGCCGGTCCCGTATAAAAGGGGAAGAGAGGCCAATAAAACAGCGAGGGCGTCTTGTCCCTCGAAGCCGCCTCGCGAATAAGCCAGCATAGATCCCCGATCTTTTCGCTCGGCTCAGCCAGCAGTGCCAGGTCCTCATGGCCACGGGAGGATAGCAGGTAATACAGACTCAGATGGTCCAGCCCCCACCTGTCTGCATATTTGAAGGAGATCTGAAGAGGATGGTCCAGTATGGCTTCACTGGGGCTACCCACCGGGAGGCCGTGAGACCGAAGGAGTGCAAACAGCCAGGGGGTATTGGCATATAAGTCAGCCCGCCTGTCTTCCTTGCGAATGAAAGCCCGGTAGGGATACAACCTGTCCACCTCAGGACGCCAGTCGGCCACGGCCGCGATGGGCTCCTCTACTGGCAAAGGGAGTTGCTGGAGAATCACCCTCTCACTGCTTACCCGGCATAAACCCCGAAGGGTCTTCACATAATCATCCTTGTTGATCGGGGGCAACTTCAGCTCAACTTTCGTCTTGCGGCCTTTTACGAGCTTGCGGGCCTCTAGATAGGCCTTCACATCCGTATTAGTCCAAGATTTCAACTTCTTCAAATAAGAAGCGTCAATATCAAGAACTGTCTCCGGTTGGGAAGCTAAGAACCTGTGCTCCGCCACGGCCCAGCACTCTCTCCGGGAGGTCCTATAAAATCCCGTCCGCGCGTTCCACCACTTGACATATTCAGGCGTGACGCGAGGGAACCGTGCGGGGGCGGGCACCCGGAAAGAAACGTCTTCGCGACGATGGAAAAAGTCCCACCATATCCGGGCGTCGTCATTGGACGTTTGCCCGGCCCTGTGCCTGTTGGGCAATGCAAATTGCGAAGAGGAATGTGGAATCTGCTGGTCGTAGCCGAAGTTTCGACTGAAACGGAACGGGTAATACGGCTCCAACCACAGAATGCCGCTCTTACGAAAAACGAGGACACTAGGCCTTATGGCCAATGCCCAATCAACCAACTCCGGCTCCAGAATAGGCCTGGTACAATTGGCCTGGGAAATCGGATGGATGTACTCCTCGGTTTCAAAGAGTTTGCACTGTCTCGTCCTGTTCGTCAATGGGCTCGAGTGAGCAGCCAAGCTCCAGAAATGAAGAACCCCGGGCGAATCCACGGGAAGACGGGTCAATTTACCCAGAATAGCATAAAGTTGCTCCATTAGCAATGATGGCTCGGCGCTTGCAAACTCAATCATGCGCGGGACCAGAGGAACCGCTTGTAATGCCCGAGGAGCTGCCTCCGGGAACAGGGTGCAGACCCAATCATTAAAGAAATGTAGCGGACCAACCGTCCGAAGGCTTCTGTGGAGGCGCGTCTTGTGCAAGTCCCCCAGCATCTTGTAAATGAGGCACAGGGCCACTGGGCAAAGAGACAGCTTGGTACCCCAAGCCATAAGACAGGCCGGATATATGGCTTCCACCCTGATCACGCTCTCGTCACCCTGAGGGAGAGCAAAGGAACAAAGCCAATAAACCAAATAGGCAGCACAATGAGTCACTGCATCAACACCAGTAGGGTTTGGGTTTTCCCCCTGCCCTCCTCTCGAAGAAAATGACGAAGCGGCCTGGCGTCGTATCCTCTTCTTCCGTTTCTGGGCCACCGGTGCTATCGGAGGAAAATCTTCATACTTGTTCTTCCCCTGGAAGAAATATTGAAGCCAAGCGCCCATCCGCACTCTTCGTTTCTCGCCCGGCTTTCGAGCTTCTCTCGTGTCTTGCGACGAATGGAAGAGGGTGCGATACGCCTTCATTAGATACCGGTAGGCGTAGCCCGCCATATACCGACCGTCACCGTCGGTCTGGTCCTTCAACCAGTCGGGCCAACAAACTTCCTCATACGGCTCTCCATCAATGGGCAGGCCGCTGAGCTGAGATAGACTCCACAAGTCTAAAGAGGTCTCCCCCTCTGAAGTATAGAAGGTGTTGTATTCAGGGCAAAACACCTCGATCATGCCGCAGCACAAGCCTCGGGAAATCGGATACCGATACCTTGAAGCATATACGCTGTGATAAACACCAGCTCTGGTCAAAAGAGGAGCATAATGATGCAGCACATAGTCTGTGAATTCCACTGCTCCGGGCCTGAATGCGTGGGCATCTGTGACTTTCAACTCAGCAAACCATCCCACGGAGATCTGGTGCTTGAAGCGAATCGCCAAGCAATCCAGCAAGAATGACTCATCTCTGTATCCCCACCTCAACGGGGCAAGGAATAAGCCGAAGATCGGCTTCTCTCGGTCTACCCTGCCCGCGGAGTCATTCCACCGAGCAGGCACAAATTCAGGAGCTCTAGTCAGCAGTCCGTCTGACGGAGCCAGGTCTTGCAGCCCCAGCACAACGCTCCACTACCTGACCTCCCCAGGGAGATAGATGGTTCTTCCCCGCGTTACGCATTCGGCCAAGCTGTCTCTCTCCACCAGCAGAGCCTGCTCGACCTTCCGCACGGCAAACACGTCCCGCTTCCCCTGAAGGTTGAAACGCCGAAGAAGGGACATCAGGTGTTTGTCCTTGGGATGATCCTTCCTGATCACGTCCTCTCTATTATAATGAAAGGAGTCGCCCCCGAGGATAAGGAGACGACCGGTGTCTACGGTGTCCGTCTCCGAATCCGAGGACTCCGCAACTATGGCCACCTGACCGTGACCCCAGTCGAGAGAATTGACATTCTCCCATGTCACCACGGCACGAGAGGAAGAGCTGGATGCCATAACAGCTGCAAAAGAGCATATCAAACAAAACAACATCAGGAAACGGCTAATCAAAGGCAAACTTCTGACAAAATTTCGGCAGAGTCTCCCCAGCACGGGGGATTGCCGAAGAAAAGTGGGAACGCGTCCACGGAGGAACGGTCCCTAAAAGACAGCCATCGGTATTACACCGAGGCCGGAGGAACACCCGGGGGAATAGCTCCGAGGGCAAGCCCTGCTAGAAGCCTCCCGGGGTCCAAAGAATGGGTTTCGAGACACAAAGGGGCAGCATCTCCACTCACCCGAAGGAAGAATCACCGCTCTCGGCGCCGGAGAAAGAGAAGAGAGAGAAAAAAATTCGGGCAAATGACGGATGAAGAAGGAAAATCAAAGGCGAAAGCCTTATATGGAGGGGGGGGCCCTCCGCTAAACCGGCGCGCTATTTAGCGCGCCAGATTAAAAACCCCATAGCAAAAGGCGCGCCGGCGAAAGGCGCGCCGGATTAAAACTCCACGGCGTCAAGGCCGCGCCGGGTTAGCAAGGAAAAGAGGAATAGAGCACCGTATTAAAGCCCAAGGGTCACAGGCCGCGCCGTATTAACGCCTGAACGGCGCCGAGTCAACGCCCGTGCCGAATTAAAGGCCATCCCAGATGCCGGCCAATCAAGGAAGGGGTCGATCCGGATGAAAAGTCATCCGTCGGCCTTGCTGCACTCGTGCCTTGCTCGCAACACCCACGTCTGGGGGGCATTTGTTGGCACTCAAAATATGATCATTAGTGACCAAGCCAATAAAGACGAATGACCCGGCACACCGGAGCACGGAAGCCGATGCGGATCAACATATTGAAGATTTCTCAAGCTGTCAGAACCTCGGGTCACTCCGTGTGGATACGGGGACTTCACCTCAGGGGAGCCGAGACAAACTCGTCAACCAACCGGCAGTGCGACCAAGCCTGCCCAATGAACCGGCATCGACTTTGTCGTGCCGCATCCACTACACCCGTTGTCCGATCAAGGATAATGGTCTATCCGGTGGTCCCCCACCACATGAAAGGGCTCTCCTGAAGATAAAGGAGTTTCCCCCTGGTTCCCCGAGAGGGAGGGCCGAAAGCTTTGATGGCAGAAGATCCCGATCGCCTGGCATGGGCACGGCTTCCCGTCAAGATGGGCCCCTTAGTGGCCGAATGATCTCCCGGCTCAGGCGGAACTATCTCCCGGCTATCTAACCTCCTAGAAAGCTCAGAGTGCGAGCCAAGCCGGACCAACAGCATGGAGCGTAGAGCCGAAGGCCGTGTCAGTGGAAAGCCCGCATGGTCAAAATCAAAGTTATCAGGAGTCTCAAGGAATGCCGTAAGTCAACCTGGGAGCTTCTACAAGACACCTCGTCGAAGTTTCGAGGAGCATCGGCAATATTAATGTTCACGGTGATTCCCGGAATCATCCCCGGACTCATCGATGGGCTCGAGGCGCATGAGAAGCATTAGCCCGGCGCGCCTTAAACCGGCGCGCCCCTCATTCAATGCCCCTTAAACAGGCACGCCCCCTTCGCCTTCTGCCCTTAAACCGGCGCGCCCCCTTTGCCTTCTGCCCTTATCCCGGCGCGCCCCCCTGCCTTCTGCCCTCAACCCGGCGCGCAAGTTACCTTACCTGATGGCGCTTTAAACCGGCGCGATAAGCTCACGAAGACTCCTCTCGGCGCGCCAAAAGCTCACGCCGGATGAAGAGCCTCCAACCTATTATATATATACGGGCGAGGTTCGATTAAGAAAAGGAAGAGGCGGAGAAAGAGAGACAGATAGAAACCTTCGAAAGGGAGAGAGAGCTTCCTGGGGAGAGAGGTCTCCATCTGAGCGTCCTTCAACGGCGGTCTTCCTCTGTTCTGATTGAGGTCCTCCGGAGCCGGAGAAGGAGAAATTCTGATACTCTGTTTTGAGAACAGGTGGGCGCCGGCGTTTATCTTCTTTGCTTTTCGTGGATTGGTTTCCTCTTTCAGAGCCTCCGTCCACCAACTGTAAGCAGAGAGGGGGAGGGATGGCAATGATACGAGCCGACCCCTCCCCTCCCCTGCGATCTCTTCTTCTTACTGCATTCGTTTTCCTCTGCAAAAGGATGAACGGCGACCGAGCAATGATGCCGGCGCCGGATTCCTAACGTGTAATTGAATATCTCATTCCTATTTCTGGGGGTGGCAATACATATTTGAATATCTGGACCAACAGGTCGAATGATTGATTCTAAACTTCTGTCTCCTCTCCTATCTACGGCGATGGTTACCTCCGTGCGTTTTCTCTGGTCCCGGTTTTCCCCGAAGCCCCGATCATGCCCCAAAGCATTGTGGGCTACAGAAACACCCCCCTCCCCGGGGTTCTTTCCCCTCTTCTTTGCGACCATGCTCGTGTATGATTTAAGGGCCCCTGCATGCCCTCCGTGGACAGAGCCGCGCTTCTGCGTACGCTTCTTTCTACTGTGTTGTCAAGGGTCAGCTCCCCTCAATTCCTCTCTTCCTATTGCCCTGTGGCTCGTAAGGTGAGGATCGTACTCGGGATTGCAAGATGCATCGGTTTGACATTGCACCGTAACTGTTCGAGCATATGCCCCTATGTTTGGCTCGTCCCATCTGTGAAGTGATTACCCTTCCGCATTATAGTCATGTGAACCGTTCCGAGACTCTTTGGTGTCGTCTTAGTCATCCGGGGAGGGGGACATCCCCTGCTACTTCGCGTAGCTGCTGAGCGACCGGGAACTTTACCCCCCCCCCCCCCATGGTGAAGGCTTCCCCAAGGCCATAGCAGATAGCAACAAGGGTCCTAGCCTAACAGGCTTCGCCTCGACAACCCGAGACTCAATCTAGGCCAAGAGATGTGTGCTCCTCGTAGGCCAGCCCTCGGAGCTTAACCCTCTTGGTGGTCGGTCCCTCCATGGGATGAGTCATATGCCGTGAGATGTCCACCCCTCGCAGGCTAGCCCTCGGGGTGATGCTCTCATCATCAATGACCTCGTCTCTCTATTCTTCCCCTTGCGGAGCTTTGGTGCCCCTCGTAGGCTAGTCCTCGGGGTATCCTATCCGATGGGGTTTGCTGGGTGCCTCCGTGCACACCGGCGGTTTAGGGGCTTGTTCCACAAGTGAACATGACCCCGCTTCTCCCCTGCAACTCTTCAGGTCCAGGGGAGATGCTGTCCAAATTTGGACAGATTAAGAATAAATAAGCTCCAATGAAATGATCGTTCTGGACTCAATCGTCTCAGTGCTCGAGTATGAACCTCGCACTGACCTCCCCCTTTATCTCCAGAGGTCTGTGGACTCCAATCGAATAGTCATCTGGCCCAACAACTCAAGAAAGGATCCTATGAAGTCCAGCAAACTTGAAAGAGTTCGAAACTCAATAAAACAAGTTTATTACGGCGCGGTCTTAACCGGCGCGCCCTAAACCGGCACGGTACCCCCCCGCGCCGGATTAGCCCCACACTCATCTTCAAAAAAAATTTCTTTGCGCCTTTCCGGCGCGCCCTAAACCGGCGCGCCCCAAAGTCCTTGCGCGCCGTTTAAATACCCTGATCGCCGCGCCGTATTAACATCTACACCTATGTCTCTTCGCGCCGTATTAACTTTCATCATGGCCGCGCCGGGTTAAGATGCTATACCTACGCTTCATCGCGCCGTATAAGCTACCTATTGCATGGTTGCGCCGGTTTTGAAACCTATTGTTGTTTTAATCGCTTATCTGCCCCCGAGTGGACCTCATCCCTCGGGGTTGGCATTGATAAATCATAATGCATAATGAATTGAACAAGGGAGGGACCGAGCGAGCCCCGAATTGTATTGTCATTGTATCTTCATTACCATGCCCGTTAGCACTTTGCTTTCGCTGTCGCACTTATGTTGCCTTCCCTCCTCTCGATGAGGAGTAATAAACGTGGCCGACTATCATTTACTTTCACAATTCCATTATCATGCTTAATATAATCATGAAAGTCGTATGTGCATCCATGCATACATCCTTGGGTATATCAAATGGTGTCGACGGAAAAGCCGGATTATATCTGGTCGGAAGTCTTCGCTATGCGCGACGACGGTCTTCGGACCCACGTCCTCCGCCATGTACCGAGGATCCATAATCCCATGAGACATATGCATCCGACATGCCTTTGTCGTAATCATCATGTGGCTCTTTTAATCCGGTTTCGACAGCCCGCTATCTCGGCAATTAATCAAAGGTGTTCCCTCCTCGTGGGGGATGTAATTAACGCCATAGCCTTTATGGTATGGCGGACTGCTGGTCCCGACCGAACCTCACATTCGCCCGATATGGGTCAGAGTGAGCGCATCATAAAAATCGTCACTCATGTGACTGGCACGCCCGCGTCGTCAATCAGTCAGTTGACTACAAGTTAGTTAATTGGTTGATCGATACGCGAACGAAAAGGCAAAAACGAAAGGAGAAAGAAAAAATGCGCGAAACAGCGCCCAAGGTTCCCGGCGCGCTAACCAGCGGGCCGAGGGCTATTCATGGCGCCGGGAAAGTCCTGGGCCGAGAAGGTCTGGGCGCCGGGAAGGCCCTGCTTTGGGGTTTTAGGGGTTTTGTTCTTGGCTCTGCTATGGGAGTTTTAGGGGTTCTTCAGCATGGATTCCGGACTGGATTCGGGGTGTAAGAAGGCTGGATCGGGGTTTTATCAAGGTAGAGCCCGAGAAATGCTTGGAGGTAAGATCCATTGAGAAATCTGGGTCATCAACTATTGAAACCCTCGTGATATATACATATGATTTTATTGCCTGCTGTCCAGGTGATCAAGAGATTGATGTCTCTGATCCCTGAGCAACCTGAAGGCTCGAGAGAGGGCTAAAATCTTTGCAGGAGGCATGTCATTAAGAGAAGAAAGGATAAGGAGATGAAACCCAATAACCCATTGGATGAGGGCCAGTGCTCCATCCTCATCTTTTCTCAAAGGACAGACCCCCTGATATGCGAAAGATACGGAAACCCGGAATATCAGAGTCATCAAGCATCTTGCTGAACAACACGTACAGAGGGGGAGACAGATGACGGAGCAAGGTATCAGTGCCTCTACTGCCAGGGGACGCGAGAATCCAAGATCCACTGAAAGGATCTGAACCTCACGAGAACCCTTCTGGAGCAGCCAAGGCCAGAACCCGGGGGTAGGGAAACATACACAGAGTAATATAGAGAAAGAATAACAGCGAACACTATGCATGCAGTGCTCTTTCACCCCTTTTATTCATTCAATCATCACACAAGTTACATCAGATGGTCTCCATCAAACCAAAAGGAAGAAATGAAGGAAACCCAACAGGAGACACATGGTTTCATCGGGACGAACTGATCGTCAGATAAGAACATAAACATTGGGGAAAGAAAAATACAGTAGAGAAAACAACGGAGAAACTATGGGGGAGGGCGGAGTATTGACTCCTCTCCCTCCCCAGCTGCCCACCTTCTTCTCTGATCTCTTGGTCTCTTCTCTTTTTTCCTTTTGCTCTGTTCTTCCCTCTCTTCGCTTCTTTCTGGCCTCTCTTTTCTCTTTTTTCTATTCTCTCTTCTCTACTTCTTCTTCTGTTGACGCTTCTCTTCTATCGTTGTTCTTTTTTTCTTCGAGAGAAAAGGGGGGTTTTATAGCCGCTGCTGAGTATCTTCTCGGCGGGCATTACATAGCTTCCCGGCGCGCCACAGCTTCCCGGCACGCGAGTCAGCTTCTCGGCGCGCAAGGCTCAATTGGGCCTTGGGAGGATCTCGGCACCATAATCTTAGGCCCATTTAGGGTTTTTGACGCTTCAATTCCTCTTATCAGCGGGTTCAAGCTGTCAAAGCTATCCAGCTTGTCTCTTCGTTTGCTAATCCTTCAAGTCTGTCGGAACAAACGAAGGCCTCTTTGTTGGTGAGTTGGTATAGTTTCATCAGAACATTTCTGGAGGTTTTCATCAGTCAATAGACTGCAATTCTTTATCAGCACTGCCATCTGAGTGACGATAACACCGGATATCAGCTTGGCCGGGAAGGGCTTCAGCTGGATGACAGCTTTAGTGACGACTCTTCTGTAGTTTTGGCTCTGCAGGAATCCCTGGAATCTTCATCTTTGATTTGATCTTCTCTTCGGTCCCATCTTTGTTCTTGATCATATTTCAGGTGTCAACAAATGCCCCCCACCTGCAGACGGCGTAAGTGCAGAATAAGCGGCACGGTGTCCGCAGGTGCATCTTTAGCTCAATGCTATTGACTCATTCTTTCAGTTATAGCTTGGCAGTATCCCCATACTGGGATTTCATCCTGGCACGATCTTCTTGGCTTGAGCCTCGATCAGCTGAACATCTATCGGCTTGAGCCCTGATCAACTGGCACATCTGACATCTGTCGATTTTGAGCCCTGATTGACGGCATATTTGGGCATCTGTAGGCTTTAAGCCCCGATTGGCTGGACATCTTGTATCTGTCAGTTTTGAGCCCCGATTGGCTGTACATCTTGTATCTATCGGTTTTGAGCCCCGATTGGCTATACATCTGACTTCATGTGCTGTTATTTCCTTCATGTGGAAGAATGGCAGTTTCAACAGTCTTTATGCGGATGACCCGTGTTCAGCAGGAGAGCGTCCATCCTCTCAGGGAGAGAATGGGGGACTCGCTCCGCCGCGTGTCGGTATCCGGTGGGATTGCCTTTGCTGGACTTGTTGGTTAACGGAAGACATGTTTTTAGGCCATAGCATCCTGCGAGAGTGTAGACATGAGGGGTTCTAGAGGAGCATCTGGAACAGACGAGAGGTCCGTTCCTCAAAGCTGGCCGTGGCGATGTGCCGACCGACCGGTACATGGTTTCATCGTCGACATTGGGTTTATGTCGATGCAAAGGTGTTTAAGCTTCATCAGAATAGACGTAAGGTCTAAACCGGGTAATTTCATCGCGGGTGGGACATAGAATGGTGCGTAGCTTCATCAGAATAGACGTAAAGTCTATCCCGGTAGGGTTTCATCATTGATCGGGCAAGGTGCCGGTCGACCAACAGCTGGTTTCATCATCGATATTTGGTTTATATCGATGCAAAGAAAGAGTTTAAGTTTCATCAGAATAGACGAATGGTCTAAACTGGCAGGGTTTCATCATTGATCAGGCGAGGTGCCGGTCGATCAACAGTTGGTTTCATCATCGATACTGGGTTTATATCGATGCAAAGAAAGTGTTATAAGTTTCATCAGAATAGACGTAAGGTCTAAACTGAGTAGGGTTTCATCATTGATCAGGCGAGGTGCCGGTCGATCAACAGTTGGTTTCATCATCGATATTGGGTTTATATCGATGCAAAGAAAGAGTTTAAGTTTCATCAGAATAGACGAATGGTCTAAACTGGAAGGGTTTCATCATTGGTCAGGCGAGGTGCCGGTCGACCAATAGCTGGTTTCATCATCGATATTGGGTTTATATCGATGCAAATAAAGAGTTTAAGTTTCATCAGAATAGACGAATGGTCTAAACTCGGTAGGGTTTCATCATTGGTCGGGCGAGGTGCCGGTCGACCAACAGCTGGTTTCATCATCGATATTGGGTTTATATCGATGCAAAGGAATTTCATAGGTTTCATCAGAATAGACGTAAGGTCTAAACTGGATAGGGTTTCATCGTTGATCGGGCAAGGTGCCGGTCGATCAATAGCTGGCTTCATCATCGATATTGGGTTTATATCAATGCAAAGGAATTTCATAAGTTTCATCAGAATAGACGTAAGGTCTAAACTGGATAGGGTTTCATCATTGATCGGGCAAGGCGCCGATCGATCAATAGCTAGTTTCATCATCGATATTGGATTTATATCGATGCAAAGGAATTTCATAGGTTTCATCAGAATAGACGTAAGGTCTAAACTGGATAGGGTTTCATCATTGATCGAGCAAGGTGCCGGTTGATCAATAGCTAGTTTCATCATCGATATTGGGTTTATATCGATGCAAAGAAAGAGTTTAAGTTTCATCCGAATAGACGAATGGTCTAAATTGGGTAGGGTTTCATCATTGGTCGGGCGAGGTGCCGGTCGACCAACAGCTGGTTTCATCATCGATATTGGGTTTATATCGATGCAAAGGAATTTCATAGGTTTCATCAGAATAGACGTAAGGTCTAAACTGGATAGGGTTTCATCATTGATCGGGCAAGGTGCCGGTTGATCAATAGCTGGCTTCATCATCGATATTGGGTTTATATCAATGCAAAGGAATTTCATAAGTTTCATCAGAATAGACGTAAGGTCTAAACTGGATAGGGTTTCATCATTGATCGGGCAAGGTGCCGGTCGATCAATAGCTAGTTTCATCATCGATATTGGGCTTATATCGATGCAAAGGAATTTCATAGGTTTCATCAGAATAGACGTAAGGTCTAAACTGGATAGGGTTTCATCATTGATCGGGCAAGGTGCCGGTTGATCAATAGCTAGTTTCATCATCGATATTGGGTTTATATCGATGCAAAGGAATTTCATAGGTTTCATCAGAATAGACGTAAGGTCTAAACTGGATAGGGTTTCATCATTGATCGGGTAAGGTGCCGGTCGATCAATAGCTGGTTTCATCATCGATATTGGGTTTATATCAATACAAAGAAGTTTTATAGGTTTCATCAGAATAGACGTAAGGTCTAGACTGGGTAGAGTTTCATCATTGATCGGGCGGGGTGCCGATCGATCAATAGCTGGTTTCATCATCGATATTGGGTTTATATCGACGCAAGAATTTCATAAGTTTCATCAGAATAGACGTAAGGTCTAAACTGGATAGGGTTTCATCATTGATCGGGTGGGGTGCCGGTCGATCAACAGCTGGTTTCATCATCGATATTATGTTTATATCGATGCAAAGAAGTTTCATAAGTTTCATCAGAATAGACGTAAGGTCTAAACTGGGTAGGGTTTCATCACTGATCGGGCGAGATGTCGATCGATCAAGGGAAGGTTCAAGAGTTTCATCAGGACAGACGTAAGGTCTGAGCTGGCCAGGTTTTATCAGAATGGTGATGGGTTTCATCATCGGTGGGACATTTGAAAGAGGGTATGTAGATTTCATCAGGATAAACGTAAGGTCTATCCCGGAGAGGTCTTATCATCGGTGGGGCGCGGAGCCAGTTGACCGACGGAAGGCTTCAACAGTGAAGGGGAGGTAAAGGCAGCGTGCCGGTTGGCAAGGAACTTTTGAATTACCACATTACTGACCCAGGCGCCCTTTCGGGTTTTCACCGGAGCCAGCCCCCTCTTGCTTTTATCCACGCTCCCTTTCGGGTTTTCACGTGGCGGGGTACCCGATTTTACCTGCAGTGCCCTTTCGGGTTTTCACCACAGCTGGGTTTTGGCCATTTTTGCCCTTGTTCAGAATGCCCGAACAAGTCTGGCGGGACATCTCTATTTTTAGCCCCATTTTATCTCTCTCCTTTTTTTTCTCTTTTTTTTTGTTGCACTAGGAATCCATGTGCTCAACTTGTATATGCGTCGTCATTGATGTGGGCGTTAACATCAATGCAAGGGGTATGGGGTTTCATCATCCACCCAGGCAGAAGGCCTGGGTCGACTTGAGTGTGTTTTGTGGCTTAGGCGCGAAGCCGTTCACCGAGAGCATAACTGTAATCGTTAATGTGGGGATTGACATTAACGCAAGAGAATGGGATTTCATTATCCATCCAGACGGAAGGTCCGGATTGACTTGAGGATGTGTGTAGCAGCTTAAGCACGAAGCCGTTCGCTGAAGATGCAGGTTTTATTGTTAATGTGGGGTTTAACATTAATACAAAGGAATAGGATTTCATCATCTATCCGGACAGAAGGTCTGGATTGACTTAAGGAAATACGTTGTGTTTTTAGCAGAGCAGACGGAAGGTCTACCCTGGATGGGTTTCATCATTGATATGGCAGTGTGCCGCTCCATCAGCGGCTGATTTCATCATCGGTATTAGGTTCATACCAATGCAAGGATTTCATAGGTTTCATTGGGATAGACGTAAGGTCTAAACCGGACAGGTTTCATCGCTGATCGGGCAGTGTGCCAATCGATCAATAGCGGGTTTCATCATCGGTGTTGTGTTCATACCAATGCAAGGATTTCATAGGTTTCATCGAGATAGACGTAAGGTCTAAACCGAACATGTTTCATCGCTGATCGGGCAGTGCGCCAGTCGATCAATAGCGGGTTTCATCATCGGTATTGGGTTCATACCAATGCAAGGTTTCATAGGTTTCATCAGGATAGACGTAAGGTCTAAACCGGACAGGTTTCATCGCTGATCGGGCAGTGTGCCAATCGATCAGTAGCAGGTTTCATCATCGGTATTGGGTTCATACCAATGCAAGGATTTCATAGGTTTCATCGGGATAGACGTAAGGTCTAAACCAGACAGGTTTCATCGCTGATCGGACAGTGTGCCAATCGATCAGTAGCAGGTTTCATCATCGGTATTGGGTTCATACCAATGCAAGGATTTCATAGGTTTCATCGGGATAGACGTAAGGTCTAAACCGGACAGGTTTCATCACTGATCGGGCAGTGTGCCAGTCGATCAATAGCGGGTTTCATCATCGGTATTGGGTTCATACCAATGCAAGGATTTCATAGGTTTCATCGGGATAGACGTAAGGTCTAAACCGGACATGTTTCATCGCTAATCGGGCAGTGTGCCAATCGATCAATAGCGGGTTTCATCATCGGTATTGGGTTCATATCAATGCAAGGATTTCATAGGTTTCATCGGGATAGACGTAAGGTCTAAACCGGACAGGTTTCATCGCTGATCGGGCAGTGTGCCAATCGATCAATAGCGGGTTTTATCACGGTGGGACGTATGATAGGTTTCATCAGAATAGATGTAAGATCTAAACTGGATAGGTTTTACCGTGGTGGGTCTCAGGCAGAAAGTGGAAGGGTTTTATCAGAACAGACGGAAGGTCTATTCTGAGATGGGCTTTAGTATTGATCGAGACGATATGCCTCATGACCAACGGGGTTTCATCATCGGTGGGACATGCGGTGGATGTGCTGCCGAAGGAGATTCATGAAGTGAACTTTTTATATTACCACATTACTGACCCAAGTGCCCTTTCGGGTTTTCACCAGAGCCAGCCCCCTCTTGCTTTTGTCCACGCGCCCTCTCGGGTTTTCACGTGGCGGGGTACCCAATTTTACCCGTAGCGCCCTTTTAGGTTTTCGCCACAGCCGGGTTGTTTGCCATTTTTACACTCGTCCAAAATGTTTTGGACAAGTCCGGCGGGGCACCTCTATTTTAAGCCCCCATTTCTTATCATCATTTTTTTATCATTTCCTTTTTTTTTGAACTCGTATAAGAGGAGGATATTGAGAGAGTCGACTAGGGCACAATGCCTTGCGTCGAGAAAAGGCTTATTCGTTAGCAAGAAGGTAATGCTAGCGTAAAGGACAGATTTGAGCCGATTCGGGCGTAGGACCCGCATTGGCGATGTTATTTATTATATGCAAGCTCGGTCAGGGCAGAGTGCCGCTAAACCGAGGTGTGGGTAGCTCGATCATGGTGGGGTACCACTAGACCAGGATAAGGGTAGCTCTGTCAGAGCAGAGTGCCTCTAGACTAAGATATAAGTAGCTCGGCCAGGGCGGAGTGCCACTGGACCAAGGGGAAGGTAGCTCGGTCTGGGCGGAGTGCCACTAAACCAAGGTAAAGGTAGCTCGATTAGGGTAGAGTGCCACTAGACCAAGTTTGAGGTAGCTTGATTAGGGCGGAGTGCCACTAGACCAAGTTTGAGGTAGCTTGGTTAGGGCAGAATGCCACCAGACCAAGTTTAAGGTAGCTCGGTTAGGGCAGAATGTCACTAGACCAAGTTTAAGGTAGCTCGGTTAGGGCAGAACGTCACTAGACCAAGATATAAGTAGCTCGGCCAGGGTGGAGTGCCACTGGACCAAGGGGAGGGTAGCTCGGTCTGGTCGGAGTGCCACTAAATCAAGGTAAAGGTAGCTCGATCAGGGCGGAGTGCCACTAGACCAAGGTGGATAGAGCTCATCGAGGGCGGAGTGCCATTCATTGATGTGGGGTGAACATCAACGCAAAGGAGAGTAGGGCTTCATCATGCAATTCAGACGGAAGGTCTGAACTGAAGTTGGTGGTCGGCGGCTTGGGCATGAGGCTGTTTGCCGAGAATGTGGATCTTATCGTTGGTGCGGGGATAAACATCAACGCAAAGGAGAGTGGTTTCATTGTCTACTTGGACGGAGGGTCTGAGCGACGTTGCTGTGTAGCAGCTCAGGCATGGGGCCGTTCACTGGAAAATGTGTATAAGTTTTATCGTTGACGTGGGGTGAACATCAACGCAAAGAAGGATGGTATTTCCTCATGCAATCCAGACGGAAGGTCTGAATTGATGTTGATGGATAGCAGCTTGGGCACGGGGCCGTTTGCCAGAGAGGTAGATTCATTTGACAGGGACGAAAGGTCCAAGTTAAAGGAATAAGCCGACCGATCTTGTCGCGCTGACAAGGGCCGAAAGATTGTTGGACAGGATTTCCGGTGGGACTTTATGATGATTGTCCTTCTCAGAGTTTTATTAGGAAGGGTGAAAAAGGGAACTTTAAATCGCCACATTACTGGCTTAAGCGCCCTTTCGGGTTTTCGCCGAAGCCAGCCCCCTCTTTTTTTTTGCCCACGCGCCCTTTCAGGTTTTCACGTGGCGGGGTACCCTATTTTGCCTGCAGTGCCCTTTCGAGTTTTCACCACAGCTGGGTTTTGGGCCATTTTTGCACTTGTTCCTAATATAGGAGCAAGTTTGGCAGGGTATCTCTATTTTTAACCCCATTTTTTTTACTTTCTTTTATTCTTTCTTCTTCCTTCCTCTCTTTTTTTTTAGAGGGTGACAGGTCAGAATGCCACTAGATCAGGATAACGGTAGCTTGGCTAGTGCAGAGTGCCGCTCGACCAAGAAAGGGATAGCTTGGCTAGGGCGGAGTGCCGCTAGACCAAGAAAAAGGGTAGTTCGGCTAGGGCGGAGTGCCACTAGACCAAGAAAGGGGTAGCTCGGCTAGGGCGGAGTGTCACTAAACCGAGGTAAGGGTAGCTTGGTTAGGGCAGAATGCCACTAAACCAAGGAGAGGTAGCTCGATAAGGGCGGAGCGCCACTAGACGAAGAAGAGGGTAGCTCGGCTAGGGCGGAGTGCCGCTAGACCAAGAAAAGGGTAGTTCGACTAGGGCGGAGTGCCACTAAACAAAGGAGAGGGTAGCTTGGTTAGGGCGGAGTGCCACTAGACCAAGGTAAGGGTAGCTCGGTTAGGGCGGATTACCGCTAAACCAAGGTAAGGGTAGCTCGGCTAGGGCGGAGTGCCGCTAAACCGAGGTAAGGATAGCTTGGTTAGGGCGGAATGCCACTAAACCAAGGAGAGGGTAGCTCGGCTAGGGCGGAGTGCCACTAGACCAAGAAAGGGTAGCTTGGCTAGGGCGGAGTGCCACTAGACCAAGAAAAGGATAGTTCGGCTATGGCGGAGTGCCGCTAGACCAAGAAAGGGTGGGGTTTCATCATGTAATCCAGACAGAAGGTCTGAATTAATGTTGATGGATAGCATCTTGGGCATGAAGCCGTTCGCCGGAAACGTATGTTTCATCGTTAATGTTGGGGTTTAACATTAACGCAAAGGAATAGGGCTTCATAATCTACCCAGACGAAAGGTCTGAATTGATTCAGAGATGTGTATGGCAGCTCAGGCACGAAGCCGTTCGCTGGAAGGGTAGGCTTCATTGTTAATGTGGCTCTGATCAGCTGGATATCTACATCTTTGCATATCACAGATTCTGTTGACTTTTCTCTGGTAGTCTTTGAACATTGGTCGGCTTGAGTGCCGATGGTAGAATATCTGTCGGCCTGGGCGCCGACAGCTAGAATTTTGATTTCTCTTAGCTGGCCATACTGGAAATCAGTATTTGTGAGCATCCGTTGACCTGAACGCCGGTGGTTAGGCGAGCTTCCATCATTCTTCATTGATCCATCATTCATTATTCATTGCCATCTGGGATTACATCATTTGGAGAGTCCCTGACATCAGCAGCAGACGTGCAGTGTAAGAGCCTGCGACAGGATGGCTCTTGAAAGGTCAATGCTCCGATTTTATTCATCATTGCCATAAGTGATCATTGCCCCTTTTAGAGGGGTGAGCATATCCAGCAACGGCCATGCATGCCGCCATTGACATTTCATACATTTACCCCTAGAATGGGGAACCATGTGTGTCTTCCATCATCCTTTTGACGTACATTTGTCCCAAAAACGGGATACCATCAATATTTCTCATTGTTTGGCATACATCTACCCCCGGGATGGGGTACCATTTGGAACTTTCATCATCTCATAATCATCATTTTTTCTTTCTTCCTATTTTCTTCTTCTTTCTTTTCTTTCTTTTTTTTTTTTTGATATGCATCCCCCTCCTTAAAATGGGGTATCATCTGTATCTTCCCTTATTTCATCATCTTTGTCATTTTTTCTTCATTTTTTGATGTGCATCACCCCTCAAATGGGAGTACCATCCATATTTTTTATTTCATCATTTTTTTATCATCATTTTTTACCCACATGTGCCCCCAGGACGGGGTATCATCCATACCCTATCATCATTTTTTTTGTTAATACATCTGCCCTCAGAACGAGGTATCATCTGCATCCCTCATCATTTTTTTTATATCTTTTACGTGTACATCTGCCCCCAGGAAGGGGTATCATTGGCATCCCTCATCATTTTTTTTTGTGTGTACATCTGCCCCCAGGAAGGGGTATCATTGGCATCCTTCATCATCATCATTTTTTTCTTCTCTTTTTTTTGGTTAACATCTGCCCCAGAGCAGGGTGTCATCAGCCCCTTGTTTAGTCTCATACAGTTCTGCCTTAGTAATTTCTTCCTCGGCAGGTGTCATTTCCCTGATCTGTTATATTTTGGGCCCACCCGCCACCACCAGAATTGGTGGATTTGAGTGCAGACCAGGTATATGAACACCCATTTCATTCAGCTTACTCTGCAGCACTTCAACTTCTTGCAATTTTTTTCATATAATTCTGTCATCATGGCGAGGCCAAGAACGTTGCCCTCTGTCCCGATCACAGGAGGGATTGGCAGTGTTCTATTAAAGACGCCAGACGCGTCCAGGCTTTCAGAGATTGACATCTTTGCCCTTATGCCTCCATATGGAGGAGGAGTGGGGTAGCAGCTTCTTCCTTTGGTGGCAGGAGATGCCCATATTTCTCCCTGGTTTTATCATCATGACGGGAGACTGAAGCTTTGGCTTGCTCTGACCTTATCGGTGTGGAGCATATCTCTCCATCATCTTGCTTGAGAGTCTGGCCATTGCCGGGTGAGACCGACAGCATGTTACAGGAGAAGACTTTGTCCCTCCTTGTATTTCTTCGCATCTGCTTTTTCCTTCCTTTTGGCGGTCGACATCTGCACCCTTAAGGGGTTATCTAGCACATCTGGCACTTTTGATTCACTTTTCATTTTCTTCATCAAGCCCGGGGATTTGACATGCCCCCGTAGGATGGGTCCGTCGGTGCCATTTGCACAGGCTTTTGACACCCCTTTAGGCAATTGCCGGTATAGGGATATCATGTTTACTGCTCTTTTTAGCTCAGGCAACTCATGCGGGCGTGGCGGGTCCACTCTGTATTCACCCAGCTATAGTTCCCCTTTCTTAATCATTCTTTCAATAACATCTTTGAATACATAGCAATCTTCAATGGGATGACCCAACGCCTGGTGATATGGGCAGAAGCGGGGGTCATCTTTTCTTTTGGCATCATCAGGTCTCTTTGGATCTGGAAGGATAATTTTGTCAAATTGGGCGGCCCATTCAAACAGGAGCCGAGTCTTTTCCTTAGGAAAGGAATAAGGCTTGCTCATCCTGGCTCGCGGGGCCATCCTTCTGATCAGCCGGCCCAGCGGGAGGAGGGCGGGCAACGCCTTTTTCTTTATCTTTTTGTTGCTCAAACATCTTGAAGTCTATTGTACCGACTTCTGTAGGCATGGGCCGTTTATCAGCCGATCTAGCTTTATGGTATACAGTAGTAGCAATTGAAGGACCACTGGAGAGGAAGGCGTCGACCTCCGCCACGGCATTGTTTAGTCGGTCAAACGACCTTATCTCCATTCCAATCATTCTTTCGAGAGTCTCCCGCCAAAGATTCTGCTTGCAAATTTGGACGGCGTCCTCCTGATGCGGAGGCCGCCTGCATCTCATGATGAGATTCCTCCATCTTTTTATATAATCCAGAGCGGTCTCATCTTGCTTCTGCCTTGTTGCATATAGCTCGGCTATTATGATTTCTCTTTCTGTAATATGAAATCTGTCCCGGGATTTCCGCTGCATATCGGGCCAATCAGTCACTGACCCAGCCGGTAGGCCAAAGTATCATTCAAAGGCTAACCCTGTAAGGGACGAGCCAAAGAATTTCAGGAGGTAGGATTCATCAGATGCCAGGTCGCCCATAATTGTTGTATAGTAGGCTATATGCTCTTTGGGGGAGCCCTGGCCATTGAATTTTTCAAATTTCGGTGGCTTGCTGACGCCTTGTGGTAGTTTCTTAGCAACATAATGCGCAGGATATGGTACCTTATAAACATCATAGGTACCGTAATCCCCAGTCCTTTCGGACAGCTTCATTTTAATAATTTTTTCTATCATCAGCTTGCCAGCCACATCCGGATCTATGGGCTCCTGGAAGAAGTGTGCTCGCTGCCGGCTGAAGGAGGTTGTCATAATTGTTGTATGTAGAGCAGGCATGGCATGCTGCGTTTAAGACGCAGAGGGCTGAGCTGCTGCTTGTTGTAGAGAAGGTTGACTCGGCGCCTTGCCTTTGTCAGTTTGAGCAGGATGGACCGGAGAGGCCACCCCCATCGAGTTGGAAGTCTGCCCAGCTAGCTCAGCATGCTTGGAGACAGGTGTATGCTCACCTCTTTCATTGAGCTGTCTTCTGAGGGAGTCAATCCCCTGCTGATATCTTTTGAACATCATCTGGATCATGGGATCCAGGGTTGTCGGGATCTGTATTTCTCCCGATATTTCTTCAGTGGAAACACCCAGAGGGTTGTATTCTTCTTCTGCAGTCACTACATTGACTGTCATCATAGTGACTTCTTGAGCTTCATCGGCAGCCATTATCTTTTCTTTCGCTGCTCGGCTTCTTCTTGTGACGGCATTTGGCCTATGTGCCAATTTAATCAGCTCTTCAGGCTGGTCTGGCAGTGTGTTATATTTCCCGGTGACACCGGTCATATTGCAGGCAAAAACCTGCATCTTTCCCTTTCAGCTGTGGACTTCCTTCTGACCCGACTCGGATATGTGAGGCGGTCAAAGACTGAAGTCCTTTCTTTTGCTTCTTCCCTCTTGGGGCTGTCTTCTCGATGTCTGACCCTACGGCCATCCTCATAGTCGTTGGAGTCTGAGGATGAGACTCCAAACGCCACATCTTCTGGGGTTTCATCTTTTTCATGCAGGGTGCCCAAGGCACGAGACAATCTTTGCTGCCCTAGGGAGGGACTCCCTAGACAGTGGAAGTAGTCTTGAACCACCTGGTTCATTTCTTCTTGGCTATGCCTTTGTAGATCTGATTGGGGCAGCAGCCTCTCTTCGATCTTTGGCTGGTAAACCAGCTTTGAAATTTGGGCAGCCAAATGCTTCGACTTGGAATATTTGAAGATATCAGCCTGTCTGGCGCAGGCCTTCGGTCTCTTTGGAATAGCAGCATAGGCTGGATCTTCCATTCTTCTTTGTTCTTCCCTTTGGCAGTATATATTGTTCCTCCCCTTTGTGGCGAGTGGCAATGACATCTTCTCTCCTTCTGCCCCCAGCCCTGGGGTGAATGACAGTAGCATTTTCTTTTCCTCTGCCCCTAGTCTGGGGTGAATGACAGCAACATCTTCTTTTCTTTCTTCTCATCTCCTGCTCCCAGTCCTGGGGCAGATAATAACGACATATTCTTCTTTCTTCTGACATCTTCTGCCCCCAGCTCTGGGGCGGATGACAGTGGTATTTTCTTTTCTTTCTCATCTTCTGCCACCTGCGCTGGGGCGGATGGCAGTAGTCTCTTCTTTTCTTTTCTCATCTTTCCTGACTCTGGCTTCAGGGTGGATAGCAGTGGCACCTTGCTCTTGAGCCGGAATCTAGCTCTGTATCTTCTTCGGCCTCCATATCTGTTTATGTCTTGCTGGCTTGGGCGCCAGCGGCTTCCTCTCATCAGTTCCCCAGTTGGCCCTCCTAGTGGCCAGAATTTGGAACTTGTTATCGGTCCGGACGGTTGGGACAACCCTGTCCGGCCGGACGTCTTTGGGGCGACCGTTGAGGTTCACCCTAACATCTCCCATCATCATTGTCTTTCCAGAATTTGAAAGACGACGGCTGGTAGAAGCATACTGGCTCCTCCGGTTACCTCTTCTCCCTTTTTGGGCAGCAGCGGGGACCGCGTCCCTCCTTTCCACATGGTGGACAAAGCAGGCGACGACTATCGGGGCCGTCCTTCCTGGTAAGCTTTCCTTCTCATCATCAGTCTTCATCGGGGCACCTGCAGCAGTGCCTTGTTTTTTTTTTTGTCAGCAACCTCCAGTAGGTCGGTGAAGACGAGGCCCAAGCAGTTGGGCGACCCGATAGCAGGGGGTATAGACCCGAACATCGTGGGCACCGCCAGGTAGCCCTCGCGAACATAAGCATCAACGACCTGCTGGCCGAAGTGGAGGGAGGCGAATCCACTCGTCATTTTAGTTCCTGGAAATAGGATTAGCGCACAATTAGAATTTAAGAGGGGCCGCCGGGCCTCCTATTTTGGCGTAGAGATGAAGGGAGACAATGTCCCACCGGGCGTGCCAGACTTGTGGACGCGGATTTTCGTTTGATTCTTATTCTTTTATTTCCATTGTTTATTTATTGGCGTGCCAGTCACATATGTGACGATTTCATTGTGCGCTCGATCTGACTTCTAATCAGTCGATTGTGAGTGATTGTGTTCTGGACCAAAAATCCGTCATACCATAAAGGTTATGACGTTAATTACGTCCTCCCTAAGAAGGATAACCCTTGATTAAACGCCAAAGTAAGAGGAGATCGGCGGCAAAAGCCCAAATGAGAGCATGCTAATTTATCTGCAAGACATTGAGTAGACTGGATAAAGCGAGGGTATATCAGGTGCGGAGCAAATCCGGCAGCATATCCCCATATCTGATGTGGGCGAATTTTGGCAGCATATCCCCTTGTCTTGGATCATGCCAAGGAGAGATAGAGCATCATCCACGGGATGCCGGGATGAAGGTCGAAAGAGAAGGGCACTAGGCCAGGGAACACTGCTTGCATTCGTAGCACCGGTTGATATTCCCTTGGAAACCACCGGAGCACATGCAGTGGCGGAGCTCCTTAAGTTCATAGGGTTACAGAGGAATCCGGATCGGGACCGGGTAATGTAGGGGAGGCCATTCCCCGTTAATTTGTCTCCTAAGGCATGCATAGTGACATCTGGATATCCCTCAGATAGGTACAGTGGAGTGACCAAGAGTTGGACTGAGGTGGAGATGGAAATTCCTAGTGCAGAGCTTTGGTGGAACCTTCTCGGCACAGTTTTCACATAAAATGGAGGGGTTTGTTGGCATAAAGGAGGGGTTCTCGGCATAGCTAGGTTCTCGGCGCGTAATATGCCATGCCGGGAACTATTCATCGTGCCGGGAAGGTAGGGGTTTGTTGGCACAAAGGAGGGTTCTCGGCGTGGAAATGCCATGCCGGGAACTATTCATCGTGCCGGGAAGGTCCCGTGCCGGGAAGGTAGGGGTTTGTTGGCACAAAAGAGGGATCTCGGCACAATTACTAGGAATGTAGAAAGGGCTTCTCGGCACGGAGGGGAGAGGTTCTCAACGCGCCAACTGAAGGGCTTCTCGGCATGGGTTGGGAAAGGGTTCTCGGCGCGCGAAGGGCCGCGCCGGGAACTGTTCATCGCGCCGAGAGATTCTGGCGCCGGGAAGGTAGGAGTTTTGGACACCGGGAAGGTTTATGGGATTTCACGGTGCTCTGTTTTAAGGATTTTTTGTGATTTAGGCTTCGATTGAGGTAGAGTTTAGGACACAAATGGGAGGCTGGATCAGGGCATTTGTTGGGCAGTGCCAAGGAATCAAAGGGGGGAAGTAGAATCCATCGAGGGATCGCGATCATCAGCCGTTTACAGCCCTCTGGGACAAATGTTCTTTCCCTGTCGCCAGTCGTCCAGGGAATCAAGAGATAGCCATCTCAGATCCCTGGAGCGACCCTAGTGGCTTGAGAAGAGGAGACTGAACGAGAGAAAGGAGGGCTTCGTGATGCCAGCATCCCTGACAGGGGGATAGGATAGAGCACAAAGACCCATGGAAGCGAGGATCGGGGCTCTACCTTTGTTGTTCCTCCAGTAATAGCAGTCAGAGGGCGGAAATCATCCGAAAACCCCGATCATCGGAATGACTGATTCATGTAATAAACAGCACATGCTCCAAAGAACAGAGGAACTAAAGGTCTCATCATTTCGTTTATTAGCCTCATGATATTATGTTTAGTTTCCACATCTCTTTTGGTGCCAGCTCCTGGGGAAATTTAGGCAGCACCTCCCTCGGCTTTAGCATTTGCCAGGGAATGATAGACAATCACCCACGGAGTGCCGGGGTGAAAACCAGAAAAGAAGGGTATTGGACCCCTAGCCAGTGTGCGTGCTTGCAGCACTATCTTAATATCCCTTTTTAAGGCCATCAAAGCCCATGCAGTGGCAGAGCTCCTTTGGTTAGTAGGGTCTGTGAACAAAGTCCACTCCAAACGATATAATGTAGGGGGAAGTTGCTCCCCATTGATTTGATCCTTGAGACGGGTATGATGACCATGAATATCTCTCAATAGGATGTAGGGTTGCCTTGGGTGAATTACAAGGGTGTAGGAATAATTTCTTGGCCGGTAGCAAGGGGTTCTCGGCCTGGCTCCAAGGATTGGAGAGTTCTCGGCGCAGGAATTGGAAGTTAGAAAGGGGAGGCCAAGGTTCTCTGCGCCCAAGGTTCCCGGCGCGCTAACCAGCGCGCCGAGGGCTATTCATGGCGCCGGGAAAGTCTTGGGCCGAGAAGGTCTGGGCGCCGGGAAGGCCCTGCTTTGGGGTTTTAGGGGTTTTGTTCTTGGCTCTGCTATGGGAGTTTTAGGTGTTCTTCAGCATGGATTCCGGACTGGATTCGGGGTGTAAGAAGGCTGGATCGGGGTTTTATCAAGGTAGAGCCCGAGAAATGCTTGGAGGTAAGATCCATTGAGAAATCTGGGTCATCAACTATTGAAACTCTCGGGATATATACATATAATTTTATTGCCTGCTGTCCAGGTGATCAAGAGATTGATGTCTCTGATCCCTGAGCAACCTGAGGGCTCGATAGAGGGCTAAAATCTTTGCAGGAGGCATGTCATTAAGAGAAGAAAGGATAAGGAGATGAAACCCAATAACCCATTGGATGAGGGCCGGTGCTCCATCCTCATCTTTTCTCAAAGGACAGACCCCCTGATATGCGAAAGATACGGAAACCCGGAATATCAGAGTCATCAAGCATCTTGCTGAACAACACGTACAGAGGGGGAGACAAATGACGGAGCAAGGTATCAGTGCCTCTACTGCCAGGGGACGAGAGAGTCCAAGATCCACTGAAAGGATCTGAACCTCACGAGAACCCTTCTAGAGCAGCCAAGGCCAGAACCCGGGGGTAGGGAAACATACACATAGTAATATAGAGAAAGAATAACAGCGAACACTATGCATGCAGTGCTCTTTCACCCCTTTTATTCATTCAATCATCACACAAGTTACATCAGATGGTCTCCATCAAACCAAAAGGAAGAAATGAAGGAAACCCAACAGGAGACACATGGTTTCATCGGGACGAACTGATCGTCAGATAAGAACATAAACATTGGGGAAAGAAAAAAACAGTAGAGAAAACAACGGAGAAACTATGGGGGAGGGCGGAGTATTGACTCCTCTCCCTCCCCAGCTGCCCAGCTTCTTCTCTGATCTCTTGGTCTCTTCTCTTTTTTTCCTTTTGCTCTGTTCTTCCCTCTCTTCGTTTCTTTCTGGATGAGGTTGTTGGTCTCTTCGATTATCTGGCCTCTCTTTTCTCTTTTTTCTATTCTCTCTTCTCTACTTCTTCTTCTGTTGACGCTTCTCTTCTATCGTTGTTCTTTTTTTCTTCGAGAGAAAAGGGGGGTTTTATAGCCGCTGCTGAGTATCTTCTCGGCGGGCATTACATAGCTTCTCGGCGCGCCACAGCTTCCCGGCGCGCGAGTCAGCTTCCCGGCGCGCAAGGGTCAATTGGGCCTTGGGAGGATCTCGGCACCATAATCTTAGGCCCATTTAGGGTTTTTGACGCTTCAATTCCTCTTATCAGCGGGTTCAAGCTGTCAAAGCTATCCAGCTTGTCTCTTCGTTTGCTAATCCTTCAAGTCTGTCGGAACAAACGAAGGCCTCTTTGTTGGTGAGTTTGTATAGTTTCATCAGAACATTTCTGGAGGTTTTCATCAGTCAATAGACTGCAATTCTTTATCAGCACTGACATCTGAGCGACGACAACACCGGATATCAGCTTGGCCGGGAAGGGCTTCAGCTGGATGACAGCTTTAGTGATGACTCTTCTGTAGTTTTGGCTCTGCAGGAATCCCTGGAATCTTCATCTTTGATTTGATCTTCTCTTCGGTCCCATCTTTGTTCTTGATCATATTTCAAGTGTCAACAGGCCCCGCGTCTAGCAGCCAGAGTCCGGCTGAGGGGAAAACCGGTCAGAGGGCCAGACTAGGGACGGACGGTCTGTGTGTGCACACGTGGTTGGGGGCGGTTGGACCCACGTCGACGGGCGTGACCCCAACTAGTCACTTGTTTGTGGTTACTTGTACGGTGTCTCAGTTCCCGCTGGGCCGGAGGGAGACACCTGAGGCGCGGACTAAGACGTCAGTGGACGCATTCGGCCTTGCTTCTAGTGGGAGGTACTCCTGTTCTGGACAGAGAGTGACAGAATGTCAGTTTCCGTGACTTTGACCTTCGGGTTTTCGGTCGTGTTGACCGTTGAGTTCCGGTTGTTTCGCCGTGGCGCGTGTGTCGGTTTTCGCGCCGTGAGACTAGTGCTAGTGGCTTTACCGAGGTTATGTTTTGTTGACGGTACCCGCGACCGGCTGGTCGGGGTTGCACTTTGGACAGTGTGTCTAGGTTGGCCATGTCCTGGGGGATAGGCCTCTACGGCACTGTTGCCGTGGGTTTTTACTTCGGTAAGCAATACTAGTGTAGTTCGGTAGCCCCCGACCGTGAGTTCGGGGTGTGTTTTCTGGTACAGTAGGAGTAGCTGTGGTGCCGAATTTTGACCGGCCACCGGTTCGTTGTTCCTGCTATCGTTGTAGCTTTCCTTTCCGCCACCGCCGTTGTTTCTGATTGGGGTTCCGCGGGATCCCTGCTGAGTCTCTGTTTTGGAGACTCATTCCCTACTTTTCAGGTGTGGCGGCTCTTCCTCGAGGTTCGAGGGTGCGGTTCAGAGGTTGTCAGTTGCCAGCTCGCCGGGCCGAGTGTTCACTCGGCATGTGGTACGTTTTTACTACTTTAGACTGTACTTTCTGTTGGACTGGACTCTGTTGTAGCTGTAGTTGTTTATTTATTTCTGGTAATTGTTGAATTGTCCTACTTTATTTCCTATTTTTTTGTGCCTCCACATTCCTTTTAGCCCTCCCGGCTCGTGGGCGGCGGTTCGAGTCTCGGGTTATCGGGTCTCTCCCGATAATCGGATTCTCGGGTCGTTACATCCACAACGTATCGAATTTTTTCAGATACGATACGACAGGCCCGATTCAACCCGAGTCAGATCAAGTCGACGAATCATGATTTAAACTGTCGAAATATCTAAGTTATATCTTTTTAGAAATTTTAAGGCTCACAAAAATCGAGATGAATTTTGTTATATTTGATTGAACTTGCGAAGTTGTCCTAGACTTTAATCATTAAAATCTCAAAATTCATATTCACAATCCCGATCAAACGATCCCTAGAAGTGAAGTTACCCAAACTTTTGAAGGAGCCAATTATTAATGCACACGGCCAGTGGATGGTACTTTCAACTATACAAGGAAATGCATCAGAAATTACAGCATCCAGTTGCATCCTTACGAAGTTACCAAAATTGTTATGTCGTGGTGGTCTCACCACTGTTATTATTTGGGTCACTTTGTTTATGGGGTTGGGTGACTTATTCGAGTTTCACCGTCCGAATAAATCACTCTATCTCAGTTAAGAGTTAAGAGGGGATGGAATAATTTTCTCTCACATCCATTTATTATTCTCTTTATCTTAAACCCCGGGTGTGTGTGTGTGTGTGAATGTGAAGGACAGGGAGTAGACAACAGGGCATCATCTCCACTGGGTTAGGGAGAGAGCTGGCTGGCACCATGTGTGTGTGTGTCTGTGAAGGACAGGAGGAGGGAGTAGGCAACAGGAGGAGGGAATAGGCAACAGGGCATCATCTCCACCATGTGTGTGTGTGTGTGTGTGTGTGTGAAGGACGGGAGGAGGGAGTAGACAACAGGGATCATATCCACTGGGTTATGGAGAGAGCTGGCTGGCACCATGTGTGTGTGTGTGAAGGACAGGAGGAGGGAGTAGGCAACAGGGCATCATCTCCACTGGGTTATGGAAGAGAGCTGGCTGGCTCCAGCTCATGGTGCTCTTTAATGTGTACCTGGGGAACCCTGCACTTCGCCAGTCCACTTGGTCTCCCTCACACCCTCAAAAGCATGTCCCCAGTCAAAAGAAAAAAAAATGGCAACGACAGGAAGAGAAAGAGGGGTTGAGGGAGGGGGTGGTGGCTGGTGGGAGAGCAGGTGCTACAGAAGACTACAGAGGCTGGTGATTTGAAAAGCGTAAACAACGGAGTAGGAAGGGCACGGCCGGACCGACGACCACGGGGGATGGACGCGCGGGGGTTCCTCCTGCCCGCTCTCGAACACTCCACTCTCCAGTCTCCCGTCCACAGCCAGCTGGCTCGCTTTGTCCGGGAGATTCTGGTTTCTTCATGAAATTTTAATTATCTTGAATTATGTAATGTAAGTGGATCTTTCTAACTCGAGATTTTGGGACTGTTCGTTTTGACGTAACATGTTTAAAAAAATGTATGAAGTTTCATATTTATGTGTCATAGAATATGATATTTTACAGTATTTTAGGTTAAAATAAGTTACTTCTTTTTCTCTACTTTGAGGTATTGTCCGCTATATTTTATCTTTTTTTGTTAGTAAAAAGATATTCATAAAGAAGAGATCTTGTTTATAAACACGTACTCATCTTTATAATTTTTAATATATAATCTGTTGAGCCTACTTCTTAGGTCTCTACACCAACTTCCCCAGCAAAAGTGAATTTTGTATTTATTGAGTCGGAATTTTCACAGACGGTGTCAATGAAGATTATAAATTTGAGATATCTCTTTTGAGATATTATCCCCGTTACATCTAGAGACAATTAAGATTTTATCTTTTTTACTGATAAAAGAGTCCTCAAAGGAGAAGATTTGAGTATTACTTACAAACACGTGTTCATCTTTGTAATTTTTAATATATATAGAATCTTTTGAACTCTGTTCTTAGGTCATTACACTTCTCATTTATCGTAAAGAAGAGAGAGAGAGAGAGATGAGTAAGAGATATAAGGCATGAGACAGCATGGAGATAGATTTGCGTTGTTGACCCCAATTAAGCTTTAAAAAAGTGGCAGAAATGTTTTATCTCGAACTTGACCCACTCTAAGATCTTTCACGTACGTTAGCTCCATCTTTCTTAAGATCGATGGATTAAATTAAATTATGCCAAGTTTGCATGAGCTGTGAGATTATACGTACAGCGGGTACAGACTTGATTCGATCGGCTCATGCATATATATAGATTGCGATCATAAACAAAACATAAACTGCAGTTCTACTTAGTTGGGGATTGCTCCCATCGTTCATGGGGACCCCTCCCTTGTCTCTTTCCGGCGTGTTTCCACGAACCTTCATCAGAGGTGAAAACCAAACGGCATTTATGGGGATCGACCCCTTTACATAGGACGGCTGTAATTAAAATAATTGAGGAAGGCCAGTCCAAACAGTGTTTCTTCTACTTCTGTCTCCCCGACAAAAAAAGGCCAAGATTTTCTTGTCTACACCGAGAACCTTCCAGTCCTCGGCCGTATATCCTTCAAATCTTCATGTCATTTTATACACTCTTTGAACAATCGAGTCTAGTATATATAGTCTTCTCTGTTTCTCTCTCTCTCTCTCTCTCTCCCCCCCCCTTGTTACGTGGGTAGGTGCGTGTGCATTCATGCATGGAATGAATGTGCAGGTGGCACGTCTTCGTGCATGCATTCACGCGATGAATGTCCCCTCACCGGTTGCCATTAACCTCCCCGGTTCAATCGAAACATACAAACGGCAGTGCACAACTGACAGCCTGTACTCCACCGTAGTTTAGTACACCTCTCTCTCTCTCTCTGTTCAATCGAAAGATACAAACGACAGTGCACAACTGACAGCCTGTAGCCCACCCCCTCTCTCTCTCTCTCTCTCTCTCTCTCTCTCTCTCTCTCTCTCTCTCTCTCTCTCTCTCTGCGCGCGCGGGCGCGCGCACGTGTATGTATGGGTTTGACTCCCACTCTTTGATCTCTCTAGGAGATAGAGAGGAGGGATGCCAAGAAGAGGCTGGCTACCATTGGGAGAGAGGTGGGGGAGGGGGAGTTTTTTTTGTTAATTTCCCTTAATAAAAAGGTAATTTCTTTAATCCTTCAATTATGGGAATTGAATACGCATGTTTATACATGAGAGATACATTCGTAGGATTTTTTTTATACATTTTGGGTTTAATAATACGAAGATTCACTAGAATTAAGGGAGACAAAGAAGAAAAGTGCTAAGAACTATTTAGCCAGTTCACGAGTGTGGACTAAGAGCGCGTTTGGTATAGATTTTGGGTAGAAGATTTTTTAAAAATCTGTTAGAGAGAGAAAAAATTGTCTTGAGATAATTTTTAGAGATTTTTCACTCCTCCTTTTCTCTCTATATCCCTCTACACCTCAAAATTCACCCAAAAAAAATCTTGATGGGACATTGTTTAATTTGAAAAGGATTTTAAAAATAGAATGATTTCAATGACTGGAGAGGGAAAAATCCCTCTCTAACATTGTTTCCAAATGCACCCTAAAATGGTCTATAAATAAAAGTCATGATTAAGTATTCAATATCATTATTTTTAATGAAGTTTTATTTAAAACATTTTTTATAATTAAAAAATAAAAAAAAGAGTCATGTGTCAATAGACTATCGTACCTATCCGAACTCGTTTGGGCGTCGTGGTTGGGAGGGTTGTGGGCACACTGACAGCGTCTTTCGTTCTGACGTACGAACATCACACGACCCCACCACACGCACCTGCCAGCCGTGAGACAGCTGTGGAGATAAAAACCTGCTCTCGAACACATCGGTGTGCGTTCCCTCTCTCCCGTCCTTTACAGGTAGAAGGAACACCGATATCTTTGTGGGGAAGCAAGCAAGCATCCATCTGAGGTTACAACACCAGCTGGCTTGTGCTGCTCCCCTCTCTCTCTCTCTCTCTCTCTCTCTCTCTCTCTCTCTCTCTCTCTCTCTCTCTCTCTCTCTCTCTCTGAGGTTATAAAATCAGCTGGCTTGTGCTGCTCCACTCTCTCTCCCCTGTCCTTCACAGGGGAAAGGAACACAGATATCTTTGTGGGGAAGCAAAGCATCCATCTGAGGTTATGAAACCAGCTGGCTTGTGCTGCTTCTCTCTCTCTCTCTCTCTCTCACACACACACACACGGCCTCGATGAACTCTTCTGAGATGTTAACAAAAACTTGAAGACACATGGCGTGTCGGGCATCCCTCGAACGGCACGTGCAGTCTCCCCCCCCCCCCCCAAACCCAGGTACGTAGCAGTGAAAGCTAAGAGTACGGATGCAGGTTTGGACGGGCAGCCCCAACCCAGCGTTTAAAAGCATCGTAACGTTGAGAGAGTGGTGCCCTGTAATCGTACAGACTTTTTTTTCGTACATTTGAGAATGCAACGTGCTGTAATCCCACAGATTTTCCCATAAATTTCAGAAAGCGACGTCGTGACTACTTGAGAACACTGGCAAGGAAGGAGAAATTTTTGAATTTAATATCCGTATAAAAATTTACCGTGTCAAAAATTATCCATCAATAAAAATCACGAGAAACACCTCTAAGATTACTTCGATGAATTATTAAAATTAGACATTTTTGTGTCTGATTCTCTCTCCATTATAAAATATCATTCTCACAAAAATTAAGAAATATTATGTTCATTTGATAAAATTTAAATCCTATCAAAGATTCTAATGATTAAAATCTCCACCGAATTTGCTCCCAAGCGAAGCCTAATAATAAGTGACGGGTCAAATTTAGTGAACATATCATTTGTATCTTTTTATAAAAGGTTGGTTAGAACTGAAAAAAAGTTAGATGTAAAAAGAATTTTACATTATTTGACCTGTCCCTTATGAATGGCAAGTCATATTTAGCAGTGAATTTTACATCTATAACCTTACAAGAGATCGTTTTTATATTCACTTTTTAATTTTACCGTATTATTATGAATATCTTCAATGTGTACCATATTATTATTGCCATTATATCGTCACCGTAACTTTTATTAGATCGTCACTTGGGTTGGTTCGAGGCCGCCAATAGCACCATGAGGACACAGAAGTCGGGTACGAACCCATCCACGAAACCTATTTGTTAATCGGGTGCGATTAGTGAAAACGATCCTAGAAAGTCGAATGCGATGACTGACTCCAGTTAGTGTGTTTGTGTACGAGAAAACGATGAGACCCACACCACTCTCTCTTATCGATCTCCCTATCCTAGCCGCAAAACAAACTGGGCCGAAGAGAATTAGACCTACATCACTCTCTCTCGTCGGTCCCCCTATCGTAACCACAAAACAAACTGGGCCGAAGAGAATATCTGAACACCGGGCCCGTGTGAGAAAAGAGACAAGCCAGTGAACCCTACCGCCGGCCCTGCTCAGTGTACAACCTCTGCGAGGAGCGGCTACCCCGGCCAGCCACCCGAACTCGATCACAGGCCGTCGGTACCGAAGACTTCGGGGAGGTGGACGCTAGCGGCCGTACCACCACGATGCACCTGTACATATGATGCATGGCTCACCTTAATTATGTATTAGTCTGATCTTGTTGTTTTGTTTTTTTTTTTTTAATGACATTTCACTTAAAGCCAGCGCCGCCTTTCGGAACGATGATACATGGCGACAACAGGATTTCCTTCACACGGGTTAAATGGCGAAGCACATCTGACACGCAGCTATGCACACAAATGAGACCAACAAGATCAACCACCCATACCATACGAGGGTTCCCAACCTTTAACACACGAGTCGTCTTTGGTAAAACCTCCCGATTCCACCAAGTTGACCTGCAAGGGGGTATCCAGAACACATGAAACATTTCAGGCATGGCACATCAAGATACATTAGAAATCAAGGTGATACGAACAAGATAATGCAAAGCTATCAAGGTAGACGATACCTTTATGATCTCCGATTTTGAACGAGGACGCAAGTATGCAGCCAAGATGCTCATATGGAAAACCTGCATTAATGAGCATGCATCTGTTACTGTAAAAGATGAACATAACTATAGGTAACATATATACATGTATATATATATATATATGAGAAATTGGAGTCAGAAAGGCACCCTAAATTGATTATCGCTTTCCTGCTAAATTTTAGGAACCGTTTGGCGCCACTTTTTCTTTTCATTTTTTTTGAAAAAGCATGGCATAGAAAGAAAAAGTTAAATTACGAGAGTTTTTTTAGACTTTACTAAAATGATCTTCTTTCTTATTATATCTTTCTACACCAAAACAATCACCTTTCAAAAAATCTGTTGTGACAAAAGAATATTTATTGTGAACATGTCTTGTGGGGATTCTAATCTGCAAAATTTAAGCCTAATCAAATGACACATCCCTCCTTGGCTACTGAGCCTGGGTGGATTTTCATAGAATGAGAGAGACACAGGAGGGTATTAGAAAATTTCACAAATCTTCTCCAGTGCTCCTTCGGGGTGTATTTCTATGTAAACCCACCATTTAAACTTATTCACTTGCCATTTCACCGTTACAGTGGTATTTTAAAGCCCCCGTTAAATGCTAATACATACTTAAACCCGGTATTAACAATGAGAGGAGAGGTGGCGTAAGGTGAGAAAAGACAAATGACATTTATCTCTTTCAAAAATTTCTGACACCTGTCATAATTGTGCTGTAAGCAGATTTTCTCTAACCTCCCTCGATAACAAGTCCAACCAAACGCAGCCTAATTATAGAGTGTTTGGTTACTCTTTTTTACTCTTTTTTTCTCTCAATTTAAAAAAAAAGAGAAGGAGATCTTATAACCCTATTTGATATGTCTCTCCTAAATTTTAGGGAGAGAATCTACTCACGTATAAATCTTCCTCAGAAAAAAAATAACTCCCGACTAATTTTTTTTTGAAACCGCAGTCTCTCGTCTCTCGTTCTCCCCCCTGCGTCCCCTCCCCTCTCCCCCACAGCCGGCGTTCCCTCCCTCCCTCCCCATCAGGTCCCCCCCTCTCCCTCCCCGACGGATCCCCCCTCTCCCCCTCCCTCCCCGACATATCCCCCCCCCCCGGCTCCCCCCCCCCCCCCCCCGCAGAGCGCAGCCCCCTCCCCTCCCGACATTTCCCCCCCTCCGGCTCCGGCTCCCCCCCCTGCGCAGCCCCCTCCCCCCCTCCGTCTCCGACTCCCACCCTGCGCAACCCCCTCCCTCCGGTTCCCCTCCGGCTCTGGCTCCCCCCTACGCAGCCCCCTCCCCTCACTCCAATTCCCCCCCTCCGGCTCCGGCTCTGGCTCCCCCCTACGCAGCCCCCTCCCCTCACTCCAATTCCCCCCCTCCGGCTCCGGCTCCCCCCTGCGCAGCCCCCTCCCTCCGATTCCCCTCCGACTCCGGCTCCCCCCTGCGCAGCCCCCTCCCTCCGATTCCCCTCCGACTCCGGCTCCCCCCTGCGCAGCCCCCTCCCCTCCCTCTGATTCCCCCCTCCGAGATGGCCAAACAATTCTATATAAATTTTAAAAATTATGTCACTTTTACAAACCGATGTTACCAATTTTTATCAATTTTAAAATTTAAGTTAAAATTTAACACAACTTAATTTTTGAGATAGAAAGAGTTCTAAAAAAAAAATACTCCCAAACACTCTATTAGACTTTTCGTAGCCTAATTAGACTTTTCGCAATGTAACTTTCGAGATTAAAAATCACTCTCAAAAAATCCATCCAAACGGTGCCTTAGAATACGTAAATGTGAAGTGACAATGTGGTTCTACCCTTCGTTGGAATTCACGCCGACCAAACACAAGATTTGATGACACTTCCACGCCCTCAAAACTTCGGGGCACGCTTTGGAAAGACTTTTGAGAGCTGACTTTTGATCTCGAAAACTTCATCCCAAAAGTCAATAAATAATCTATAGTCACATCAAACTTTTTTTCAAAGTCACTTTTTAATGTCAGAGAAGTAGGAACAAAAAAGTCACCTTTTGAAAAGTCTAAAAAAACTCCTATAACGGAGCTTCTCTCTCTAGACTTTCAAAAAAAAAAGTAAAAAACCACTACTCTACACAAATGTGCCCTCAGATCCTAGTCCCAGCCCCCCCCCCACCCCCCGAGAATCTGATGCGAATCTCAAATAATCATTGAAACAGACGCAAATTGGAAAATCATAAGAAACACATCCCTGACTGGAACTTCAACCTCCATTAGCCAATGAGGAAATTGGATTTTCTCGGCAACTATGTGCATAGAAAAAAAAAATTAATGCTCAAGAAACTAAAGGGAACCGATTCCATAGTTGGCCACCGAGGTGGCACCATGATGGCTAATGCATTTTTCATCGGTAAGACCAGTTTCCTCGTGGACATGATAGGGAAGGGAAAAAAGGGTAACGACAGTGTAACATTGCTTCTCAACATCCCAATCTGCTTTCAAACCCTGGCAGATGAAAAAGGGTTTTCCTAGTTTCAAATGTGCGAGCTCCCTTGAAATTACATGGACATACCTCACTGGGTTACTAGCTTCCCCGTGGAGATTTAAATTCAACCTAAGGGGGTATTTGCATTCTCAATAATTTTCCGGAGAAATATTTTCCTAACTAATTTACACAGTTTGCAAACACGAGAAAAGGTTAATTGGGAAAATAATTCCCAGATTCCCTGAATATTTAGTATTTCCCCGGAGTTTATTTCCCCACCCCCCCGTGGGGAAATAGTTCCCGGGAAAGATTTCGCACCCATGTTCTCTCTCTCCCCCCCTCCCCCCTATTATTTAGGAAAGAGAATCTTATCAGGTTATCCTATGTGCAAGTAATTTGGTAGCATGCAAAAAATTTGGTACGGAAATGCAAACATGTGGTTTTGATTCCCATTCATTTCCTCACGAAATTTGCAAACCCTTGTTTTTCCTTCTTCGTAAAACCTTTTCCGTGTTTTCCACTTTCTGGTGAAATATTTCCTGTGATTCTTGATTCTCCTGGAAAGCTTGGAGAAAACAAACATTCCCTCAAAAAACATAGCTCACACACACATATATATATATATTACTTCATAGCCTACTAGAATTCCAGAAAAACTTTATCTTGCCTGTGACATGCCCATATTATGGGGGAAAACGAGAAAAGAATAAAAACTGCATAACTAAACCAGGAGTCCATTTTAGGCTCCAGATGGATGCAAGAGACATGCGCGTGCAGATGGATGCATGCAGAAAAATGACAGAATTAATTGCAGTAATAAGAGAAACAAGCATGGTTCGGTCAAAGGTGCAAGATCAATCACTTTCCTGAAATGTACGGTAAAAATAGAAACCTTACCCTGAATGGATCGCCCCTCAAAGACTGCACAAACATTGAATTTTTCAGTCCCCTGCCCTGCAAACAGAAGAGCCTGTGTAAGTAAAGCTCAAGTTTTACAGAAAAGTCATGTCAAATCCCATGAAAAAGTAACTTATTCCAATGGAAATGTGACGAAAATCATCATTCAGTAGTGTATTTCTACAAGGACTCCACATATGGCAGGTAGAAACATCTGAAGGCATGATGAAACATGAAAAAAGGATATAACTTGCAACACTTCAAACAGTATTTCAGTTTCTTGAAGTGTAGTTCTAGTAAAAATAGTAAAGAAATATTTTCAGTTAGTAGAATTCCATAGAGCTTGAAAGAGGATGTATGTAGTCATCCATCATAACAAACAATACTAAATAATATTTATCCCAGGTATACTTAAACTCATGGATTGTCAAATACTTAATGAACTGTTAGAATTAGACCACTTGTTTGCTTATGTTTTGGAGTTTCTTTAGATTATTGGAGGACAATGCAAGAGAAAGAGAGGCAATGGCTTCCCTCTTTTAAATTACAGAAATTTTGGTTGTATCTAGGGGAATTACTATAAAATGTTTCAGGCTTTATTTGTGACAGATGTTTTTGAGGTCTATTTTCACCCCTGTATCACTGCTTTAGCAGAGAGATTCTGTGAAGTTCTTTGAACTAATGGCTTTGCTATTCCAGAATAAATTCTGGGGCATGTATGACAATTTTCAAGGGTTCTCAAATGAGAGCAATTACTTTTGGGGCCCATGCTTCTTAAGGCATGACTAGCCAGAAGGATTCAGGCACATGAGTGAAGGGCACCAAGAGCGCAAGGCATTGCTAGGTCCCTATAACAAAAAGAAAGGATGACAAGCAAGTTCTTAGGTGTGAGTGATTTGACCATAGGAATCGTATTTTACACTGCACGGGGCATCCTCATGCTTATGTGTGTGTGTGCGTGTGTGTGCATGTGTTAACATGCTACTGTTCAGAAAACTGTCATTGGCAAATTGAGAGATTAAAGTATCTTCTAATGTCAAATTACCTCATGGAATAACAGACACCACATGAAAGAGGAAAGATATAACATACCCGTAAATACACTCAATCAGAGTCCTTTTTTATTGTTATGGAACTGAATCACTGACCCAAAACTCAAGTGGGTGGGTGGAGACAGACGTAATATAGGCACAGAGGGTGTCATGAATACACAAGATCAGACTAAACAGCCTTCAACCCCCACCTGAAACCCATCCCCCCCCCAAAGGAAAAAAAAGAAAAAAAAGAAAAGAGATACAGTCGTACAGCAAGCAGCTACTGTGAAACCAAGAGTCCAGGTAGGGGCCAACCCGATGAGTGAACCAGTTTTGTTACCATATTACTGAACTAAATCACAGACCCAAAGCTTGAGTTAGTGGCTGAGAGGCTCAAAACTAACATAGGCATGGAATGACTCATGAATATGGGCTTTGCCAACATTCATGGTCAAAGTGATTTATTGGCAACTTTTACAAACATGGGCACACTGATGAAATGCATGAGAACTTCATCCAAGATATACACAATGTACATCGTGGGCACAGGAAATTGAGCATAAATTTGTGGATACTGTTTATCTACTTGGAATATGATCTTCCCATCCTGTATTAGATTGTTGAAGGTATGGTCTCTGGAACTGCTGCATGAGAGCAAAGAATGTGTATCAATTGCCAAACACTCGAACGTCAATTCATGAGACACAAATGTTCTTTATACGCAACGTGGCTTAATGTTGAGGGATCCTCCACAGGTCTTGTTTATCCAAGGACGGGTTTTTCCAAGATAAAGATACAGGGTCTACCTGGATATGTTAGTAAAAAATACTGCAGTTTTAGGTGGTTTGTGGATAAGTAGACAGATGGCTCATCAATTGCTTCATCATCATCATCAGAACCTTATTCCAATTATTTGGGGTCGGCTACATGAATCCCAATTGTCACATCTCCCACATGACTCATCAATTGCTTCTAGCATGCAATTTCCATACTACTTTATACCGAAAAGGTTGAAGAATTTGGCAGGTGAAGTATTCTCTCTTGTGAAAAGTTTAGGGCAAAAAGGGATTTCGTATCCTTCATTCAAAGAGAGATTACAAGTATATGTGACTAGGAACCCACAATTAGGGGCCAGACACACAGTAAAAACAAAATAACAAAAATACCCCAAACAAAGATATTTTAACACTCCCCCTCAAGCTGGAGCATATATATCAAACATGCCCAGCTTGTCACATAGAGCACTGAATCGGCCAACTCCCAGCGACTTTGTGAAGAGATCAGCAAGTTGGTCTTCAGTAGGAGTGAAAGGGGTACTAACCTTCTGAGACATGACGGCATCCCGAACAAAATAGCAATCAACCTCAATATGCTTTGTACGCTCATGAAATATTGGATTCTTTGCAATATGAATAGCAGCCTGGTTGTCACATCTCATCACCATAGGTTCGGAATAAGTGACCCCAAAATCTGTCATCAAAGATTTCAGCCACATCATTTCACAAGTTGTCTGAGCCATAGCACTTGATCTAGCAACCACACTTTGTTTTTTACTTCTCCAAGTGACAAGATTACCACCAACATAGGTACAAAAACTAGAGGTGGATCGTCGGTCTCGCCGAGATCCTGCATAATCTGCATCAGAAAAAGCCTCAATAGATAAATAGTCATTTTTCTTATATAGAAGACCACATCCAGGAGCTCCTTTGACATAACGCAGGATCCTTAGAGCCGCTTCCCAATGACATAACTTTGGACTCTGCATAAACTGACTAACAACTGATACAGCAAAGGCAATATCTGGGCGAGTCACTGTCAGATATATCAGCTTTCCACAAAACCGCCTATATTGAGTAACATCATTGAACATTGGACTATCCTCCACTTCAAGATCAGACTGAGGAACAGTGGGTGTATCAGCAGGTTTACACCCCAACATTCCCATCTCACGTAATAAGTCTAGAGCATATTTTCTTTGAGATAAGGAGACACCATCATTACCATAAGCAATTTCAATCCCAAGAAAATAGCACGGTCTCCCTAGATTCTTAGTAACAAAATGACACTGAAGGTGTTTCTGAACTTCCTTAACACCATTTTTATCACTTCCCGTGAGCAGCATATCATCAACATAGACAATAAGAATCACCACACCATCAGTAATATGGCGAACAAACACAGAATGATCGGCTTGACTCCTCTTTAATCCAACTCCAGAAGCAATCTGACTGAATTTCTCAAACCATGCTCGAGGGCTTTGTTTTAAGCCATAAATTGCCTTTCGTAGCTTACACACCATCTCCCCCTGAGTGACATACCCAGGAGGTTGCTCCATATATACTTCTTCTTTAAGATCACCATACAAGAAGGCATTCTTGACATCCATCTGCAACATATTCCATCCTTGATTGATGGCAAGAGAAAGCAGCACCCGAACAGAGTTAAGTCGAGCAACAGGAGAAAAAGTTTCGAAATAATCAATTCTATAAGTCTGGGTAAAACCCTTGGCCACAAGTCTAGCCTTATATTTGTCAATGGAGCCTTCTGGAGTGTACTTTATAGTGAACACCCACCGACAAATAATAGGGGTAACACCGGCTGGCCGAGGTACAAGGACCCAAGTACCACGAGACAGTAAGGCAGACATTTCCTCATCCATAGCAGCCTTCCATTCAGGTATGGATAGTGCTTCAGAGATAGACTTTGGAGGGTGAGCATCAGAAATAGACAAGGCATACTGGCGAAAAGATGGAGACAAAGCATGATACGAAATGAAGTCATCAAGAGGATGCTTCGTACTGGATCGTTTTCCCTTGCGAAGGGCAATAGGAAGATCCATATCAGCAGCGGGAAGTGAAGTCTCACCAGTGGGAGGGGGAGCCTCCAGTGAAGAAGTTGACTGTGGCAAGACGGCAGGCGGCGCACTATTGGTCCGTCGTTGATAGACCTGTCCAAATCTATTATCCGCATCTCGAGGCTCAACACAACAATCAATACCTGTAGCTGGCACATCCAGAGAAACAAGATCAAGAGGAATAGATGAAGGAGAAGTCTGTGCAGGAGAAGGCTGTGGAGAAGAGGGAGAATCATAAAAGGGCATAGACTCAAAAAAAGTCACATCAGCTACCACAAATGACCTCTTGGACCGAGGGTCAAAACATCGATACCCTTTTTGGGTCCGAGAATATCCCAAGAAGATACAAAGAACAGATCTGGGAGTCAACTTATCATGTCCTCGTCCAAGAGTGTGAACAAAACACTTACACCCAAAGACCCGAGGAACTAGAGGAAAAGGATCTTCATTTGGATATAAGCATGAAAAGGGGCTTTTGTTATCTAACACCTTGCTCGGTACCCGATTAATAAGATAACATGAGGTAAGAATAGCATCACCCCAATAGTACTTTGGAACCTGCATGTGAAACATAAGAGTACGAGCAACATCAAGTAAATGCCGATTCTTCCTCTCAGCAACCCCATTTTGTTGAGAGGTGTAGGGGCAAGATGTTTGATGAAGAATTCCATGCATTGAACAGAAGAAAGTAAAGGATGACTGGACATATTCCTTGGCATTGTCTGTACGCAAAATTTTGATGGAGGTGGAGAACTGATTTTGTATTTCTGAATAAAAGGATTTGAATACATCAAATACCTCTGAACGAGCTCTCAAAAGAAATAACCAGGTCATCCGAGAAAAGTCATCAACAAAAATGACAAAGTATCGAAATCCGAGTCTGGAGGTGATAGGAGACGGTCCCCAGATGTCCGAATGTACAAGGTGAAATGGAGCAATGCTCCTTTCACTATTACTAGAAGGAAAGGAGACCCTATGATGTTTCCCAAGCTCACAGGCTTCACACAAAAGTCTATTTGTTGAAGAAGAAACGGGAACAATCTCGCGTACCCTGGAAAGGGATGGATGTCCAAGCCGACAGTGCCACTGAAAAGAAGTATCAGATGCTGAGGAAGCCTTATGTCTTTGGAGAGGTCCATCAACGAGGTAGTACAATCCTCCAGATTCATGACCGCCACCAATCAGCTTCTTCGTCTGGAGATCCTGAAATATACAATAAGAAGGATAGAATGTTACTGAACAGTTTAAGGAACGGGTCAAAGAACTAATAGATAACAAGCCAATGGGAAAGTTTGGAACATAAAGGACATCTTTCAAGGTTAGAGATGAGGTATGAACAGTCCCTTTCCCAGCGACAGAACTATATGACCCATCTGCTACAGTAACAGAAGGGTGAGTATTAGATAAATGAAGAGAGGAGAAAAGGGAACGACTACCTGTCATATGACAAGAAGCACCAGAATCCACAATCCAGGAGGAATTGTGGTGAACTGCAGAGGCACTACCTGATGTGGTGGCATGAAAGGACGAAGAATGTGTTGAAGAGCCTTTTAAGAGCCGTTGAAATGCCTCGTACTCCTCGGGAGACAGTGTAACCCCTTTCTCAGATGGTGGTCCTATAGGTGGCTGCTGCACAAGCTGTGGCATAGACTCCGGAGTGAGAGATGAGGAATCACTAGAGGCACCCAGATTAGCAACAGGTCGCAGACGTGATCCCCCTTTGCCATATTTCTTCCAGCAAAAATCAGGCTGATGTCCAGTTTTGTTGCAATGAATACATGGAGAGCCACGACCACGGCCACGTCCACGGCCACGCCCCCCTGCGGCAAGAGCTGAAGCACTACCCGAGTCTCCAATCTCACTAGATGTTGTCTCAGTCACATTCAATTTGGTACTTGCTCTAAGAACACGAGAGTAAGCACCAGCCGATGTGGGAACCTGAGTGTCGGCAAGTAAATTATCTCTAACATGTCCGAGATTATCATCCATTCCAGACAAAAACTTAGCAACAATAAACTCTTCCTTTTGTTTCTCCAGCTGAGCGGCATCTACAGCACTACGCTGAAACAGTTTTAATTCACTCCAGAGACCCTGAATTTAAGCAAAATACTGAGAAATAGGTCTTCCTTCTTGCTTTAGAGTGAACAATCTTGAATAAATATTATAAATATGAGAAATATTTTGCTCTGCAGAATATATCTTTTTCAGAGTATCCCACATTTCTTTAGCGGTGTCTAGAAAGACAATACTATTGAAAATACTCAGTTCACAACTATTATTCAGAACTGAAATTACCATCCCATCATCAACTTCCCAAGCTTCATATGTCTTCTTATCAGTTTTCTCTGGAGGGTCTTGCTCAATATGTCGAAGTTTTCTCAAAGAAAGCAGCAGGAGGCGAAAAGACCGTGCCCATTGAGGATAATTAGTGCCATTCAACTTTGTAGCAGTAGACATCATATGATAAACTTTTCCATCAGAAGTCGGGATAGAGGTGGACCCCGACGATTCTGCCATGACAACAAACCACACAACCAAGGACTCTGCTGCGCAAAAAAAGGGATTCAAACAATCTTCTTACAGCAACATAAGGGTCAGCACATAGGGAGAAGATTAGAAGCCCTCATGCGCTGACCATCCTAAAGGAACGAGCCGGTCCGGAGAGAACTCTGTTAGAAGAGAGGGGTAAGCTTTATTACCACCAAATGTTTGCTAGAAACTTCAAACCCCTTTCACGGGAGACACCTGGGCAAGAGCAGGACCGCGTCACTCGCCGGTGAAGGTCGCAAGGCAACAGGTCGCAACTCTCACGTCCGACGCGCCGTGCACACGACGCCGGATGGTCGCACCGCGAGACGGGAAGAAGAGATGGCTGCTGTCTCGAGGTAGGCTGCTGCCGTCGCGCGGCTCACCGGCGTGCCTTCGCGTCGCTCACCCGCGGAGCCTGCGGAGCCTCTGCCTCAACACAAGGCGGCTGCTGTCGCGGAAAGGGGATCTCGCAGCGCGTCGGCACCGGCGCTCCGGCGTATCTCGCCACCGAGGTTGAAGGGAAGAGGTCGCGACGGTGGGGGGGGGGGGGGGGGGGGGGCGAAGGCAGGAGGTCGCGGCGGTGGTGGTGGGGGCGAAGGAAAGGGGCCGCGGTGGAGGGTCCCTACATCGCGGGCTCTGATACCATGTGAAAAGTTTAGGGCAAAAAGGGATTTCGTATCCTTCATTCAAAGAGAGATTACAAGTATATGTGACTAGGAACCCACAATTAGGGGTCAGACACACAGTAAAAACAAAATAACAAAAATACCCCAAACAAAGATATTTTAACATCTCTGTTTTGAATAGATCAGCAAATCCCAAGGTAAGGTCTTCTGCAGTTTCCACGGGGAATCAGAAGACCATTTATTGTAAACTGTGGCATTATAGAAACAGTATGAAGATGTCAACAATATTAAAGATCCATTCGATTGCTAGTGGACATAAATGACTATTTCAAATGGTGCATCAGACAGTCCAATGGAGCCAGGAAAAGGCTGGTGGTTACTTATTTTTGGCCTTACAAATGGGGTATCTGGTGGAAATGGCATAGGAGGAGATTCAAAGAGGGGTTTCAAGGAGTAAATAATTAATGTGAAGAATTATTCACTTAAATTGCACTTCGGTAAAAAAAATCTTGAAAAAACCTGAGGAGTCATGTATTCTTCAGAGGATTGGCAGAAGGAAAGATTTTACTAAATGATCTGAACTGTTTGCTTCAAGCTTTGTTTTAAGTTGAACCTATATTACCACCTTGGTAGAACAACTTGTGTAGGTTTGCGAGTGTCTTGGTCTACCTGACCAAGAATTTCTTGTGAGTGGCAGGGAATTCTATTCCTTCTTAGCTATATTTCTATGCACTTTTATTTTCTTAATGAATTGTGACTTATGCCACCTTCCAAAAGAGTCCCACAGCAAAGATGAGGAGGGCTTCTTCAAGGTTTTAACTTTCCCCACAACTGTTATGTACTTCCTTAATCACAGGCTTCCACTTGTCCCCAGTAAATACTGAGTGCAAGGTGAGGTCCCCAAAGCATAAAAAATACACCATCAATTAGCATGGAGTGGATAGCCCTCGGGGGGTACAGACCCCCTAAAACAGCATTCATTCTGGGACAGTGACCTATATATTCCCAGACAAAGGAGGGAAGAGTAGAGTGGATGAGACCTGGTTTGGAAAACACATAATGGGGCTACAATCCATCAAAAGCTTGCAAGTAAACTGTAGGGCATTGCACAGATAAAAGAAATGAACAATGCCTGGCTGTGAGAAATGGATCTCATACTAGACTGATGTCAAAGTGGTATCTGGAAGGTTAGTCACATTAAATTCCAAAAGGATGACCTGTAATGGCAGTAATGTCGATGGGGACTACTCTGGGTGGATGACTTCTTACATTTAAGTCCATCTTTTCCCCTTCTTTTTTTTGGTTGGGGGTGTGGAAGTTCTGAAGGTAAGAACTGGAATTGTATTTTCCACATTCAAAAGATCTGAATTGACTTCCTAGGAGCAACTACAGCTCCATCCTTCTTTTATTGGGTGCAACCACCCTCTAAGATCGATTAATTTCCTAAATCTTTAATATCAGTTCCATATCTAAAAAGATGATGTTTGACAAGCGAGAAGGATTTGATGGTCAGATAGCAGGCCAGACACTAAGTCTTCCAGCTTCACTACAAAACTAAATAATATATAATTTCTGAGCTCAGTTTTTTTTTCTCTGCAGGAGGCAAAGCAGTGAGCTTTTGCAACAGATATTAGGGGTTGAATGTATGGAACTCATGGATTTTTAAGCATTTGTTTCTGCCTCAATTTTTTTTTCTGCTCCCACTGTTTGGCTCGTGTTTTTGGGTGCACCACATGCATAGAAACTCAATGTGGTTCGTCATGTTGACAAAGCAATCAAACAGATGAAATTATGGCTTGCTGAATCTAAGATGTCTGACTCCCAGACCACTGACAGGTCTTGAAGTCATCCAGACTAATGACCAGGCCAGTGAAGAGCTCATCAGCAAATTTCGTCAGGAAGCACAAAAAAAATAGGTATCATTACTGGTGGGGAAAACAATTTCAGCCTGATGCTAGACCACCCATGCCTGATTTCCTTTTTTCCTTTTGCCATTCCACCCTGTGGCCCCCAACCAGGGACAACAGAAAATATGACCGCCATTTCCAGGATCTGATGTCAGTCATGTTTCTATAAGGGGAGGGGGTGCAAAATTGAAACAGGTACAGTGCAGCTGCGAGGTTGACTGGTACTGCTGAGATGTGAGGTCCTACAATGGGGTTGAGTGAGGGATGTGTCCAAATTGTCCAAATTCATGTTGGACATGTCAGGGTAGATCTACCTGATGTGAAGGTAAAAAATGATTTCAAACATCCTTGTACCAGCCACCTGTACGTATGTATATAATCCAAAATGGAATTCTTAGCACAAAGATATGACAACAGTGTGTGAACTATGTCTAGCAAAAGAGATCACTCTCATGTTGACTTGGAACAAGGAAATACATGCAATATCCATTAACCAAGATCAAAACAATTGAAGAAACTAGGTATCTATTGACTACATAGTGATAGTGATAAAATTAAAATCACAAAATACAAGCTAACAGCAATGAGAGTCACCTCCAAGGGAATATCCCTAAGCCGCCTTCCAGTTTGCGCACAGCAAATTCGAACAACATTTTCCTCACAACTCCCACTAATAACATAATCTCTCCCATTCATGTAATATGAACGCGTGTAGTTATGCGCACTGCCAGTGGGAGAAATCTTAAACGACATGTGGAGCCTTCCATCCACAGCTAAAAGTTGCTTAACCTGCAAATTAGACCAGTCAGATGCCACAATAGTTTTTGCTGCATGATGTTAACTCAATCTTAGTACCTCGTTGTCAACAGCAGACGACAGTAAATAGTGGTCATCATGTGAGAAACAAACCATCACATTTCCTCTTGAACTAAAAGCTGTGTAACATGGTCGTGACATTCCCTGCCTCAAGTCCCACATTTTGATTTCTTGGTCAAAGGATGCAGTAGCAAACACAGATGGGGAGTGATTAGCAAATTTAACTACATTAATATGCTCCCGATGCAAATCTTTGAAAACTTGCAATCGCCTTCCACTGCTTATGTCATACAGGGCTACATGCTTGGCGAATCCACTTGCAAGAAAGCATTCATCTGTAGAATTCACATGAACAGATGTCAACTGCTCAAATTCATCAAAAGAGAATGAAATGGCATCGATGCTGCAGTATCTGTCAGTAAGTGTCGCCGGCATTTGGTGGACATCGTACAATTGCAAAGAGCCATTGTCAGATCCAGCAATGAGCTTTTGCAAAATATGAAAGGAAGAAAAAAATTAGCATGAATATAGATTGTAACTCCATGAATAATAGGTGCTTCACTTCAATAGAAAGATTTATCTAAAAATGTAAAATTTTCAGCATTGTTTAAGTTGCCTTTGCATACTGAAATGGTTCCAAAGGTGTACAAAGCAAACCTTAAAAATATGTCAAAGTTATAGGCAGAGATGAAATGTCAGCTTCCTTAAAACAGATACATACCTTGGATGGATACTTTTTAAGCCAACACAGCCCTAAAATGCTATTTAATGCTCCTGCAGATGGAAGATAAGCGACAAGTCTCCCAATTTCATGGTTGATAACAACTAACTCTCCATCTAGTGTCCCAAATACCATAAGGCTGGGGTCAGATGGATGGTACTCAAATTGACGTGGCCGAAAACTCTTATTTTCTTCATTGACTATGCTTTTGAACTTTGAAACAGCCTTTGCCCGTGGCCATGGATTCGAGCCAACTTTGGCTGCTGCAAGCAACCTGGGGAAGGAATGCATACTTGGCCGAGAAGGATAAGGTCGCTTCATGTAAGAACTTTGAAAATTTGTTCCCATTTCGCGCTTCCACAAGACACTGACAACACTCTCCTTCTGATGTCTGTTGTAAGGCAAATACTCATAGTGTTGAGTGAATATCACATTTGCCTTATCTCTCTCCACATTACTGATCAACACATTATCTAAAACCTTCAGGCGAGGCAGTGAGGCCATCATATATTCTCTGTAATTTTTCTCAAAGCAAATGGGTGAAGGATGATGTGAAATGAGTTTCTTAGGAATAGGATTTGAGGAACGGATCATGTTCAGCATATAATTTGAACTCTCTTCTTCATCCTTCATTAAAAGTTCTCTGGCAGAGGACTGACTCATACATCTAAACTGTGTATGGGAATCACCAACAGTTACCAGGCTACTTGAAACAGTATTCATTGGATCTGCAATAGTATGAAGCTCACTAGTATTATACTCATGTTTCATTCCTTTATTGCCATCTAGTGAATGAATGTCTTCTCCAAAGGGATGGAAGGGCATCGATATGGAAGGACTGCCAAGTGATGAAAGCCCATCACTGGGTTGGTCTACAGTAATTTTCAAATTGGTCAACCTATCCAACTCAGAAGGTGATGATGGCTCCAACAAGCTGTCTCTGCCTTGCTGGTAACGTGAAAAATTTAGTTCACTCTCATCTGATGATTCAGCTGTGCCTTGAGTATATTCATGACTTCCAAAGGACTCGTCATCAGAAAAAAGAATTTCCTCGCCGTGAGTGTGTCTCATAGTTTGACAGAGGAAATTTTCAGTGGCTGTAAATGAAGGTTCAGCATAAGCATATGAATTTTGGTAACTGTTAAAGATCTCTTCATGAGCTAAAGAAGATGCTTCCCTGCAGGAAGATGTTGGACAAGGTCTGGTGTCGTAGCAACACAGACAATTCTGGAATCTGAGTTCCACCAGTGATGGGAGTTTTGATAGAGCAGCACTAGTCATGTAGAGGTTTGTAATACGTGTCTCACACATCGAAAGACACATCAGATTAGGCATACCACTGAAACAACCCTCCCTAATACTAGTGAGAGATGCACTAAAATCCAGGTTAAGAGTGTGCAGCTGCATAAAACTGCCAGTCATGTTCAGCCTCCGGATGGGTGAGAACTGAAGATCTAAGATCTGACAATTTAAGCCTCTCCGGGAAATAGCACTGCAAAGATTAATGATAAAATTCCGTTAAGCCAGTTAAAGAAGAGAATCTTTGGAGGAATCTCAATAATGCTAATGAAGAATTTGTTCATGGAGGAAACACAAATTTGAAAGGTTCACAGGAAAATGCTCTGAGCAAAATTTAGCAATAGAAAGTGTTGTTCAAACACATTATTATTGTTGTGAATGCACTATAGCATCTTGCTTTAATCAGAACAGGTGAAACTAATTTAACGGCAATATCTGAAATTTCAACTTCATTGATTAAGAAGTAAGAGAATCAAGCAGGAAATCTTATGAGTAAACATCCTTAAAAGATATTTGTTTCTTGTTTCACAATTCACGATGATGGAGGAATTTTGCAAAGACTGTATGCAGATCATGGTTTGCGGACTCCAACCGACTCTGTACAATTTGGGCAATTTGTACTGTATCTGGGCCAGACTGAGCCCAGACATGCATGGGATCACCCGAGTCTTTAAGACTCCTTTGCAACTCAATGCGAATTGCAGTCACTTGTGAGTCGCTACGAACCAGCTCCAGCCGGCTCGAATTGGTTTGAGTTGAAATAAGTCAGCAAACCGTGGCTGGCACAAAATTTGCCAAAATGTGGTATGCTTTTCAGGAACTATGAACCATAGTAATTATGACTTTGACCCATTGTATCATGTTTGGGTCATGATTTGGCCTTTTTGACCCTTTGGATCATGGCTTCCTTATTGTCATGTGCATTTTTGATATGATGATGTGTATTTTCCTAAATTCTTAGGCATGTACAAGGGTTAATAGGGAGACATCATTCAAACATCGTATAAAATGATGTCTATGTTGAAATAATTGCTTTACAAATTAAATTATACGGTAAAAGTGCTAAAATTAAACAAACTTTTCATTAACATTTGATTTGGCATTGAAAAATGCCATGAATCGGCCGCGACTCGCGCAACTTGGCCAAGTCTGTCTAAGACGGACTGAGTCGGCCCGATCCATACTGGATCTGGGCTAGACCAAGTCGATCGAGTACAGCAATCCAGCCAACCTTGATACTGATAATACGAGTAACCTGCTTCTCTATTGTGCATCTACCTTTTGAAAAATTAATGATCAAACCACTGAAATCTCATCAAAACTTTAAATTCCAGTGTCATCAGCTTTAGTAGACTATTTATACTAGAAAAGGCAAAAGTCACTGATTTTGTTGAAGATTCATCAAAGACTATGTGCACATGTTCAGCTATGCTGACCTAGGTATTTGGACGCCCAAAAATCAGGGAATCAAGTCATTGTAAGCATACAAATAAATAAATAAGCACCGGCAACCATGAAGTATGCACGCTGCCACTCTCAACATTTCAATCGAAATGGCAAAAATAATCTCAGTTATCTATTAAATTTAGAAAAATGACTAAAATCCCTGAATCTCCCGGTCACCACATGCTCTGTCTGCATTGACACAGGCAGCCAATAGGGGCTGTCCACCAGCCACCACCATCCACTGCTAGAAGCTTGTTGGTGCCTTCATCTTTCTACATGTTGTAAATATTCCCTTATTAATTTCAATGATAGCAAAGCAAATATTATGAATGTTTGATGGGTCATGTTAATGTTGCTTGGAAAGTACCCTTGAATGACTAAGACAGGTAAGCAACCAAAAACGGAAGGTCTAAACAGAATTAGAGTTCGAAATGGCACAAGGCGGGAATCCCAGAAACATCGGGGCGGTGGACAACCTGGTAAACAACAGTCGACCTCTTTTTCCAATGCACAAGTGTTCTTAGAGTTCTGTCGAGGAGATCGACCACTTTATAGAAAACGGTAGACCGAAAAATCCAATACACAAGCCTGTTCAGAAGAAGCCATTGGGGCGGTCGACTGCTTTGCAAAAGGATGGACTGCTTACAGCGCAAAAACTTATCAGATTTTCCTCGGGTTTGAGATTTCGAATTCTATGTTTTGCCTAACGTCTCCAAAGTTGCTATTACATGTCTTGCTCTATAAAAAGGACATGATGGGCCCTCCACGCTAACCCACAAAAAGAGAAACGAAAAGGAGACGCATTCTTGTGTGTGGCAAAGGAAAAATTCATGGAGCTTCAAAGAGTCATTCTTTTTCTTCCTCCTAGTGCTTCTATGGCGATCTACTGGAAGAAGAGGACTCCAAGGCGTGTCTACATCCTACAAAACTTCTTCCCCACGTGATCGTTCCGACATCTACTAAGGGGGAGCCTTTCACACAACCCTATGTCATTACATGATCTAATCTTCTCTATATCTCATATGTGCTTCATTGTATTGTGAGAAGAAAAAACAAGTGTGTGGATCGTGTGTGTGTGTGTGATCCGTGTAAGTATGGTTCGTGTGTGTGCATGTGTGGTTGGTGCTCATAACAGTTTTCATGAGGTAAAACCGAACCATTATAAAAATCTGTGTGTTCATTGGTGTGATTGCTCCTTGTCTCCCTCCCCCTCCTACAAGATTTTTGACACGTGCAAGTTCATCTACTAAAGGTTAAAATACTTGTAACATCATTAATTTTGTCATAGGGTGAATAGATCTCATTTAACTATCTAGATCTATTAGATCACGTATTTTCCGCAAAAATCGGACATGTTTGTAAGCAAACCCAATTCAACCCCTCTCTTGGTTTGCCATATCTTGGGCCAACACTACACTGTCGGCAGCTCCACCAAACAGGTTAGCACAGGAGTGCTATTGTCTTCCCCCTCCCACCCCATCTGTCCAACTTCTCTGCACCGCAGTGTTTTCATAGTTCTGCTGCTCCTCCCAACATAACGCTACCATTTTCTCCTCCTTACCACTTGATCCTCCACCATGAACTAAACTCTCTCTCTCTCTCTCTTTCTCTCTCTCTATCTCTCTCGCACGTATTTTTAGTCTTTTTTTCCATAAAGGGTTAAGTTTAATCAATGGTTAGTTAACTTGCCATTCGAAACTTGAGGCCATTTCTTAAGCTGGAGAATTAGATAAGAATATTGGAATAAGAAACTTGATCCCTAAATAGGATAAAGCTTAGGGAGTAGTATCTAAAAATCCCAAAGCAAAAGAGCTCCACACACCTTACTAAGACTTTGTGCGTGTGTGCATCCATGCATGTGCATGACATGCATATATATATGTGTGAAAAATTTGAAGGGCCCTTTGTGTGGCCTTGCGTGATATACTTAAAAGCCAAGCAATAAGCTGTCAAATGGCTCTTAACAGCATGGAAAGCTTTGACAAGCTACCCTTTCTCTTCCTTGAGTTCCTTTAGTGCTTACAGACAGGACTGCTGCTTCTCAGCCAAGTTGTAAGCAAGATGTCAATTTGGTCTGTCATCCTTATTAGAGTCCTCCTAGATAAACATATTTTGGTTAGAATACATTCTATATCCCTACGGAGCTGAAACTTTACCAGCATTAAAACAGGTTTCATAATATAAGCGTGGAGGAAGGAGGATCAAAGGGAAAAAACAATGGAAGAGGAGATGCATAAAAGGGAGAATGAATAGGTGACCAAAAATAGAGCAGTCGATCCTCTCACAGACCTCTTATATAAACAACATAATTCACAAATATGCCACCAACCGAATTGACCTAACTACCCTCAGCTTAAGGAGGGCGACCAAACCATAGGCGAAGGCAATAAACCAAAAAATATAAACATATGGACACCCCCTATACAGCCACACTATTAACCCTGCAGCCTACACTCCCCCTCGAGTTCAGCATAGATGTCTTTAATGCTTAGCTTGGACAGAGCTGAAGCAAACTGATCTTGAGACAGCCCTTTGATGAAGACATCTGCAACTTGATCTGCAGACTGAACATAAGGCGAACAAATCTCCCCAGAGTCCAATTTTTCTTGAATGAAATGACGATCCATCACAATATCCTTGGTGCGATCATATTGAACAAAATTATTAGCAATGCTAATTGCAGCCTTATTATCACAATAAAGCTTCATAGGAACATGAACTTGAATTCTCCACTACGTTGCAAGAAAAGCTTCAACCATAGCATGAGTGATACCCTAGGCCATAGCTCTATACTCAGCTTCAACACCGGACCGTGCACGAACGGTCTGCTTCTTACTATGCCAAGTAACTAGATTCCCACCAAGAAAAGTACAATACCCAGAGTTGAACTGTCTATCATCACGAGAACTGGCCAATCTGCATCTATGTAACCCTTAACATTGAGGTCTGTTGCCTTGGTGTATAACAACCTCCGACTAGATATACCTTAGAATTCTTTCAACTGCTTGCATATGTGGCTTGTGTGGTACATGCATGAACTGGTTAACAATGCTCATAGCATATGCAATATCCAGTCTCGTAAGAGACAAATAGAGTAATCGACTAACAAAGCACTGGTACATTCCTTTGTCATGATCAGATAACAAGTCACCCATTATCTCACACAACCCATGATTCGAATCTATGGGTGTGTATGCTGGCTTGCAACCTAAATTCCCTGTTTCTCTAAGAAAATCAAGAGCATATTTCTGCTGACATATATAGAGACAATGAGGGGACTTTTCAATTTCGATGCCAAGAAAGTAATTTAACTCCCTGAAGTCCTTGATCTAACATTCGGTGCAAGATCCTTCTTGAGTTTGCTAATTTTTGAAGTATGATAATCAAATCAACATAGACAACAAGCACCACAACTTTAGCATCCAACCATTTAGTAAACAGGGTGTTGAATCCACAAAGCGCACCATAGCAGCACGAAATCTCTCAAACCAAGCATGAGGAGACTTTCAATCCATACAATGCCTTTTTTAAACAACATACTCTCCCCTTGCAGGAAGTCCGAGGAGTGGCCACATATAGACTTCGTTTGGGAGATCACCATTAAGAAAAACATTTTGAACATCAAGCTAATGGAGATCCCAAGAAAATTGAACAACAAGAGAAAGAATGACCCACACAAATTTCAATTTGGCCATGGGAGCAAAAGTTTCAAGATAATCAACACTGGGACTCGGAGATGTCATAGCTTCCTAAGATAATCAATCCATGACATGCCCTTGCTTGTGCCACGTATGCTTGGCATAAGTAAGAAGATCTAGTGCCAGCTCATCCACTACCAGAGTAGAAGGACCCGACGAGGAGGAACCAGAAGGAACACTAACAAAATCAATAGCAACAAACAAGGAAAAGAAGATGATGAATACGTAGTAGGCTACCCCTAACCCAAGGATGAAGTAGGGAAATAAGAGTTCAACTCAAAGAAGGTGACATCTTTAAGGATATACTTCTGACCCATTTTGGGGGTTTAAACATTATACCCCTTTTGAGAAGGAGAATATTCTAGAAAGATACCATGGACAGCATGAGGGTCCAACTTTGTTGAACCAAGGGTAAGACAATAAATAAAACAAAGGCAATCAAGAACATGAGGGGGCAACGAAAACAATGGATGGTCAAGAGACGAGAACCAAAGAGGACAGGAATGACCAAGTGTTCATGATAAGATAAGTGGCAGTCAAAACAACATCATCCCAAAACTTCTTGGGCAAATCATGTTGTAGGAGAAGTGCCCGGACAGTTTCAAATAAGTGGCTGTTTTTGCATTCAGCAACACCATTTTGTTGTGGCATATAAGGGCATGAGGATTCATGAACAATACCCTTGTCCTCCAAAAAGATATTGAGAGGAAGCTCAAATATTCACAAGCATTATCAGATATGAACACTTTAATATGCCATTCAAATTGAGTCTCAACTATCTAACAAAACACTTGGACAGTCCAAGGAATCTCCTCCACGGATTTTAAAAGGTAAATCCAACAACAATGAAAGAAATCATTGACGAAACTACTGAAGTGATGATGGCCATCCATGAAAGGAACATGGGAGGGCCCCCACATATCAAAATGCACAAGTTGAAAAGGAAGAGTACGGTTATTAATAGAATAGGGCAAATTGGTTCTACAATGCTTAGCAAGTTGGCAGACATGACACTGAAGGGACCCTATATTTATTGGTTTGAATAAATGGGGAAACAAAACTCTCAAAGACCTAAAGAACAAATGACCCAAACGCCGATGCCATACAAGAACATCCTTTATTGACTGACTCAGATCTTCTAGACTATTAGACTGGAAGGCGGCAGCAATCCCAAGCTCAAAATGTTAAAGGCCTCCCACTTCATGACCAACCACAATCACCCGCTTTGTCCAAAGGCTCTAAAAAAGACAAATAGGAAGAAAGGTAACTGAACAGTTGAAGGATTTTGTAATACTACTCAAAGAAAGAAGATTAATTGGAAGAGCAGGAACATGAAGAATAGAGGACAAAAGCTAGGTCTTAGTCAGCGGCACAGTATCTTTACCTGCCATCGTGGCAAGGGTGCTAACAGCAATAGTGACCTTGTCCTGCCCAGAACCCAAGGAATGGGATTGAAAGTAAGTAGAAATACCAGTAATGTGATCCGTAGCTCCTGAATCAATGACCCAAAGAGTATGGGAAATAGTGGAGGAGATGGCGGCCACTGGAAAAGTAGCAGAACCACCATCCGAGGTCGAGAGAAGAGGGCCCTCTGCGGGCTGAGCAACAACATGACCCTCAGCAGTTTGAGCACCCTTGTTAGTCCGATATTTTTTAGGCTTCTTGTCTAGATAGAGATCCCAGCAGTAATCCACATCGTGACTATCTTTTCCATCGTGTGTGCAATGACGATTTCCCTTAGGTTTGTCTTTGCTAGAGTTCATAGCAGACTTTCCGACCTTAGAAGTGGTAAAAAGTGCAGAGAATTCGCCAACCACCCGTGTACCAGCAGGAGTGTGGCCTCCAGTCATAGCCTTCTTGCACCCCTCCTCATTCGATATCTTAAAATAAACCTGCTAAAGAGATGGAAGAGGGTCGACACTATGGATTTGACCTCGTAATGCATCAAACTTAGAATTAAGGCTTGCAAGGAATTTGAAGATCCGGGTACGCTGAACGTGCTGTTTCAGATCTTCAATACAGTGCCACTTATAAACCAAGGTTTGCAAAATCGGTACCAATTTTGGTACCGATACCGGCTTGTACGGTCCTGCCCCCCCCCTGTATAAGTATATATTATATATACCCCCAGGCTAGACAAGGCGTCATCTTCAACATCGCAGAGGCTTAGGTCACCTGCCTCACCCGCAGATGCCACCACCAACTGCTGCTCCGGCCACTGCAGACGCCACCTGCATCATCGTCGCCGGCTGTCGCTTCTCTGAGTGTCACTGTCACAACTGCCGATTGCCGTCGCTGTCTGCAACTAGGGCCACCACCAACCCCTTGTGGCTAGGGCACAAACGCCCTCCCTTTCAGGTGCAGAAGAAAGGTCAGATGGGGTTCATTCTACACCTAATCGCTCAACTTGGTGACCTCAAGTTAACCTGATCCGGCCCACTTACCCAAATCCATTTAACCCAAGTCCACCAAGGAAGGCAGACTCGGGTATCGGAATCGGATCGGTAGATCCAAAACCGATCCAACTCGGTGGGATCGGCCGATCCGGACCGATCCCGATCCCTGGTCGCACCGAAATACGTTAAGTTTCACAGGGAGTTTTATGTAAATAGTTATTCATTTATTACTCTTACCTTTTTCTGGTCATTGTATCTGTCGCATCCCTTTCTTTTCCCCACGCAACCTTTCCCACTTTCCCAAGAGAATGAAAGCAAAGGTGGTTCCGAGGAGAATGCAAGCGGAGGAGGTGGAAGCAGAGGAGGTGGAGGGGGCGCGGGAGGAGGCGGAGGAGGTCGACGAGGCAAGATGAGGAGGTACCGGCGACGGGGATCGGCGGCGACGGTAAGTATTTGATTTTTCTTCTTCTTCTTCTTCTTCTTCTTCTTCTTCTTCTTCTTCTTCTTCTTCGACGACGACGACGACGGTAGGGAGGCGGCGACGGCAGAGAAGGAGGTCGACGACGGCGGGATCGGCCGATCCTGGGCAATCCCAGGCCGAGCCTGGGCGATCCGGCTGATACCAGGCCGATCCTGGGCGATCCAGCCGATCCCGGGGGTGGATCGGTTCAGACCGGATCGGGATCGGGTCGTTTCGCCCGAAATCCGATCGGATCGGGCGATCCGATCCGATCCCGTCCGATTCTGCCTTCCTTGAAGTCCACTGAGTACCCGGTTCATTCTGTTGGATCCCTTCTTATTCTCTCCTCTGCTGTGCCTTGTTAGGTGACCGGGCCATTGTGCTTGTACCAGCCCGCACCGGAATCAAATGGCCCAAACCGTACTAGCCAAGGCCGGAACCCATACATATCGCGCGGTACTGCAAACCATGTTATAAACTATATAGTAATCAACTCCTCTTACTTTTCAGAAGGCCAAAACAGTTGTCACACTTAGAGTCTCTTGTTTGGGGTCCTAAATGTTAGTGATGAGCTGATTAATAAGAGAGGCATCTTTGCACTGCCTATACATCTGCTCAAGAAAATCCCACATGTGCTTCACAGTTTTCTTCATCATGATTAATCGTTGAATTTCAAAACTCACAGAGTTAAGAATCCAACCCATCACACGATTATTATTAAGATCACATTGTGCATAAGAGGGGTTGTTGACAGGTGGCTCCTTCACACAATCATTAATGTAGCCGGACTTTCCACGGCCACCAAGAAAGATGCGAGCGGAAACCTACCAAAGACAAAAATTGGCCTCCATCAAGGCATCAACTTGACAGAGGTCGTCTGCAGTGAAATATTATCCTTCGCAACAAGAGGGATGGTCTTCGACATTGATGACACAACTTCTAAAACGAACGCAACATGATCGTCAGACAACAAAAGGGCTGTCTCGCTACTCAAAGTGGACAACATCACGAGCTACAGTAGCAAGAAGGCAACATAATGGGTAGGAGACTCTCTACACCAAGAAGAGAAGCGAGAGGAGGATGGGTACAGCCTGAATAGGGGAACCACATGAGTGCGAGGACGGGTCTTAGCAGGGTGCGAGGGCAGCAGAAAACTGCCAAATCCCAGCTACACCAAAGAGAGGATCCCCCTAGACTGCGCGCCACCAAGAAAGCTTGATTCTGCTGGCTAGAATCAGGGTAAAAGTTGTCTGCGACCTGAAACCCTAAAAACAGGGTACCGACAGACAAGATGACTGCGAGGTAGATAGAGGCAAACCGGACTCCTCCTTCACATCATTTGCACTCCCCCCTGCGCTGATACCATGTGGAGAAAGATGGATCAAAGGGAAGGAACAATGGAAGAGAGGAGATGAATAGAAGGGAGAAGAAAGAGATGGCCAAAAACAGAGCAGCCGATCCTCTCACAGACCTCTTATATAAACAACATAATTTACAAGTATGCCACCAAGCCTAATTGGCCTAATTACCCTCAGCTTAAGGAGGGTGACCAGGCCATGGGCTAAGGCAATAAACTAAAAAATATTTAAACATCTGAACAGAACTACCCCTATACAGCCACTATTAACCCTGCAGCCTACAATAGGACATCTAAACCACAATTTGGGATTGGAATGCAACACTCTGCTTTCTATAATCCCATTCTTGGATTTACAATGAGTGAATGCCTATCTCTCTATTTGTGGTGGGATAAAGATCAGCTTCATAGTGACCCAGCCATGAGCTATGCTAGAGGAGGACTACCCATAGGAAAAAGCTACCTAGACAAAGAGTGTAAGATGGACCAAAGTGGAGCCGTCACAGTGTGGAGCTACCATTACGGATGGGTGCTGGTGTAGGAATGAACTGGATTAATCCCATATCAGAAGGCAGGAAAAGTTAGTGGGCTATATTTAGGATTTGAATCTATAACTTGTGAGGTCTGAAACGGACAATACCTCACAAAGGTTGGATTGGGTCGTGACAAGCCCTTTCTCTCTCTTTGGGGGTGGGGGTGTTTTGCACAGACACGTGTCCACAAGCATGCATCCATCCAACCCTTCCAACTTGCAAGTAGAAACACATGGCATTAATCATGAAGGAAGAAAATTGGATAGAGAAAGAACTGTTATTTTTTGCTATCTTGCTGCAAGAGTCTCAATAAAATGCAAGAAAAATGTGACACTATGCTACACTGAGAAACTACAAAATGCACAAGCCAAATCTTGAACAGGTGCAATAGCTGAAATATAAAAAGCCTGAATTGGCAGTGTCAAAAGATGGCAAGGGGGGTAAGTGGCAAGTTAACTGGTACAAACCGCAAAATGTCTTTCCAGGATGTACTGAGATTAACAGATCGAAGCCTCTCACTGACCGCATCAAGTAATGCAAGAACATCTCCATTAGGCAGAACACCACATGATTCTAGATGTATGTCCACTGCATCAATCCCAGATAATTTGGTTGCCGACAGTGCTTCAATAAGTGGGGGGAAATCAGAATGCATCAGCCGGTCTAGAGTGATCTCAAGGTTACAAAACTCCCGACGTGACTTTTTTAGCTTAGCCTGATCATCAGGGAATCAATCCTTGAACAAAAGCTTAACAAAATGGTCTTCAAGTAATGCAAAGACGAATAACCAAGCACATGACAACAAGTTGATAAAAGCCTACTCAAGACTTCAAGATGTATATTTTAGCAACATCTTCACTAAGCTCTTCAAAAGTGACTGTCTTTATTTTTTGAAGATGATCAAACATTCACAATTAATTTCATTACAAAAAAAATGAAAAGCGATTATATTATTTCAAGCTCTTACGAAAATGGTTAAACAACATAAAGCCCAAGACCTATATAAGATATTGATTTTTCAGCAACTAATGAGATAATCATGAATCAAACAAACTGAAATAGGCTCAGAGAAGAAGAAGTCCAGACCAAACATCCACAATTAATTTCATTACAAGAAAGAAAAATGAAAAGTGACTATATCATTTCAAGCACTGACAAATATGGTTACACAACATGAAGCCGTATTGAATTTTCAGTAACTGATGAGATAATCATGAATCAAACTAACAAAAAGAGGCCCAGAGAGGGAAAAGTTATATTATCCAAAAAGAAGGGAACAAACACGATCCATAAATGCGAGACAAAGTAAAAGATTTTACCAAACTTGCAAATTCGTCAGTTTCACAGAGAATAGGTCAATCACTACCATTTTTGGAAATTTACACCAGACCACCAAGTTACTGGTATAACAGAGAAAACCAAGCACCACGTCCTACTCCAAGAGGCCCGCCATCATCACCCAGCATGAAAAGGCGCTTGCACTCCCCCAACATCACCCTAATCTTTTATTTCAACAAACCTTATCCCAACTTATAGGATTTGCCTGCCATGATATTGTCTTGCCATACCAAAATATCGGCTTTTCTAATAGCTTAAAATTTCTTTGCTCATATTCAAGGTATTTTGAAGACAAAAGGCCAAACGGCTAATTAGACATAATAGACTTGGAAGGAACATGATTTTAAAAGCCAGATCCAAAAAAAGGGTTCCGATAATGAACTAGCTACTGGCAGAAAATAAATAAAGAGGAGACAGCCAGATGTGGAGGTGGGTTAGGTGGTGAGGGAGGCGTGAACGGTGAGTGAAATATTTCACTATGGTCCCTTGAATGAAAAAACATTACACAAGGACCTAGAAATTAAAAATAAGCATCTATTTAGGTTAAAACTAGCAGATTCTCTGGACCTAGCCAGTTCCAATCCAATTGGGCTGGTTCTCATCCCCCAAGGCTGGCTTCTTAAATCATGAAGCCAACCCATCTGCCATCAGCTGATAACATTCTTACATCTCACCATTGTAGAGCAACCTTCTGAATAATAGTGCTTCAATCTGCCATTCAAAATGAACTAGAAGATAGAGGAAACCCTAGGAATATGAAGGGAAGACCATCACGCCCCTAGAATATTTGTCAACATTTCTAGTTCATCTTAGACAACCTTGAAATTACCCATTTCACTTTTGCAAAGGTTACTTCAATCTAGTCACTCCTTCAAAGATTTTTGAGAGGATTTTGAGGTTCCTAATTTTCTCATGAATCTCATTACATGGGTGAAAAAGGATCATACCATCCACAATGTAGAAGACGAATTACCTCCAATCCTAACACCCAACTTCAACACAACGATAGCATCTGCTCTGTGCCACAGAATGCTGGGAAACTAAAAAAGAAAGCACTGCTCCCACTGCCTCGAGCCTTGAAACTGGAAATAAAACCTACATATTTCCTGTATACAGACCAAGGAAGGCAGAATCGGGGATCGGGATCGGATCGCCCGGTCCCAAACCGATCCGGGTCGGTGGGATCGGCCGATCCCGGCCGAGTCAGGCCAGCTGACTCGGCTAGGGATATAAGTGTCAAAAAAATCTAAAACAATTGTGGAAAAAATCTGAAAAATTAGAAAAATCATTCTAACATAGATCTATATCAAATTTAATGTGAAATAGTTGACATTTGCTAATCTTTTTGTGAAATAGGTGCATGCATTGATTACATGCATATATCTATGTGCATGCATTGATTACAATTTACAAGTAGAGCATGGCTGTGTATACTGTATACTATGAAGATAGGATTGCATAGTTGTAACACAGGAAGATGAATTTTAGTTCATGGTTCTTTGTTACACCAATCTACTTGAATTTAATCTAATTCTAACTGTTGAAACTCCTCTTGTTTCTGAACATCCATAGAGGCCTTGATTTGTCATATAGAACCATCTGTTTATTTGGCTTTCATCATGTTTAGCATCACTTACTGGTAGTACTCGTCAATAATCATAAAAACCATACTTGTTATGTAAATTGTTTATCATGTTGTTTACTGGGGTACCCTTGGATTCCTTGGACATTGTGTTTTGGAATTTATTACGTTTAGCAGCATTTTTATTGTGGGATGCTGGTTTTCAAACCTCACAAGCAGGCAGATTTTTTTAGGATGATCAGCATGCAAAGAAATTTGGGAATTAATATAATTAATCAGTGTCTGGATTTCTCTAATTCTGTTGTGTGGATAAATTCTTTTTTGACTTTCCATGTTTTAGAATGTTAAGTGATGATAAATTGTTGTACATGGAGTCGCTGTCTCATACAACTTAATTCTTTGATGTACACTATTTATCACAATGTAACTATATTAGTTGACTGAGATAAAGCTGATCTAGTATGCATGGATATGAATATCCCTACATATTCTTTATTTGCCTCAATGCATATCCATCAGTTATTCTTTTTCACAAATGAGCAGGAATGCAGACTCGGCCTAGGATCGCCCAGGATCGGCCGATCCGGGCCGATCCGGCCGATCCCAGGCCGATCCCAGCCGATCCCGCCGATCCCACCGATCGGTGGAGGTGGGATCGAGATCGGATCGTTTCGCCCGAAATCCGATCGGATCGGGCGATCCGATCCGATCCCGGGCGATTCTGCCTTCCATGATACAGACACTAAACAAAGGTTGCTGAGATGCATGCATCTATGTAGATATGGACGGAGACCATTGAAGTTAACACAAGAACAATAGAATCTCACAAGCCTTTTCAAAATCCACTTTGACCATACAACTTTGGTTCTTCCTGATCTTTTTTTGGCGGTACGTACACTCTCAAACAGCCATGAAGTTATCAAGAATCAAATGCCCACAAATGAAAGTAATTTGTTCCTTCAATGATTTGTCCAGCATAATCTTCAAGCTCTCCATCACGCTTTAAGAAACACCTCGTAACATTCATCCGGGAAACACTTTCTCTGAAAACACACACAGATACACATGCATCATGGAGATTAGACTGTTAGAAAGATTAGAACCAGAAGGACTGTGATATTACCATGTTAAGGCATCCGATATGATTCTGGAGCTACTCTATCATCAGATTGACCCCATCCCAAAGAGCACCAGTTTGAAATTGTCCTGGCACTAGTATCAACATAGAAGAAGGCAGGGTTTCTATCACCTTCTTTCACCCTTGCAAAAAGCTCTCTGTCATCCACCTACCAAACTATTGTAAAGGCTCCTCAATTTGGATAGAGCATGGAATGCAAAATCGGCCTATACGTACCAGAACAGCCTGAACCGGACCGGGATCGGAGGTGGGTGGTCCAGTTCAGCTGGTTCCGGGACCAGACCGGCCTGTCCTTAAAAAAAAAAGAAGAAGAAAAAAGATGAGTTTTCTTCAAGAAAAAAAAGATTAATTTACAAATTTAACCAACAATCTTAATGACTATAAAGACTTAGAGACTAAAATCTAATGAGATTAAGTGAGATTAGATTTTAAAATCTCCTATTAGAGTTTAAATATACTTAAGATTAGGGTTTAAATTACTTTGAAATTAGGGTTTAAGTGAGATTAGAGTTTAAATCTCACTTGATCTATTGAGATTGAGATTAGGGTTTAAATCTCTTTGAGCCCTATGATCTCCAATTTTATAAACTTAATGTGCAGGTATTTGAGGGAACCGGTTTGAACCTGTCGGTTCCTGATCTGAACCGGAACCAGTATCGGAACTGGCCTTGACCGGTCCTAGAACTGGAACCGGTTTTGCAAACCTTGGGATAGAGACACATTCTACTTAAAAGTAGCACGTGTGAATATATATTTTAGTATTTCCACTTCATTCTAATACTTCAAGTTCCACAAAGATCGGTCATCAATGATGACACTTTGTCAGGGTGGGGAGACAATTAAGAAGCTGCAGCTCAATTGAGATACATCCATCATATGTCCCCCGTGCTCTCTTACCCACTTTCCTACTGCAGAACCTTTGCACATGAACTATCTGCAGCCCCTTTCTTCCATCCTTGCTGTAAGAGACAGTTTACTAAAGGTGCATCAATTTCTACATATTCATTTCCACAACTTGACAAACATTCTTAACCATACATTTTGTTTCAGGAATGAGTACCAACTTTCTGGCTTCCAATACATATGCATTTAGTTTACAACGAGGGACTAAATGGTTACTTGAACATTTTATATGACCAACATATATGGCCATGAAGGGCATGTTGTAAACCATCCTTCAGAGAACAATTAAAATGAATCAATTGTGAATCATTAGATAAGAAGCTCCTGATCAGCAATTGAATAAAAGGAAAATGGTTGAAACTGACCTTAAATAAACTTGACAAAATGGAAGCATTAGGTTGCACCTCTTGGCTCCTACAGGAGTTAAGGTACCTTACAACAGTTTAAAAAATAAAAAAAAAATAAGGCTCCATATAACAATGAAAGAATGACCTTAAAAAATATGTACATCATTGAAGCAAATGATAATGTTCCTTGTACTGATGAGTATAAAGATGATATCAATAAATGTGACTTGTTTACTTCAGCAAAAAACTCAATTGTATACTATGGAAAAAACCCTGAACATGAAGGAACAATGTATTCAATGAAATCATAGGATTAAGCAAAATTACGTTACATTCAGTGTGTATAGTCAATACGGTGCGCATTGGGAGTGTAAAAGTTAGGCTCCAGTCAAAATAGAGTTAGACTCATCAATCACAAGGGCCCCTCTTCACCCTCTCCCATGTTATCAAAAGCGCACCTAGGCACTGACCTAGGCAGTTTTTGAGGCGAGGCGACCCCAAACCGCCTCGCTTTCGCTTCAAACGCCTCACTCCAAGGAGGGCTGGTCCCAGGAGATTTTGATTGACTTACCCCATGTATTTTCGCCTCAAATCTTTGATTATATATATGTATTTTGGCCTCAAATTTTGATTGTTGTTAATTTTATTGAAAATCTTGATTGTATGTATATATTTTTTGTGGTATTTAGAAAAACATTTATATTTTTTGAATTATATATATATATATATATATTTATATATTTATATTTATAAAATACCTCAAACACCTAGGCCATCGCATAGGCATTTGAGGCATGAGGCGACCCCTTGGTCGCCTCATGCCTCTGTCTACATAGCCCTCTCCCCCGACAATAAGAGTTACATTATGACTATGATTATGTAAAATTAAGGTAGAATCAGATCCTAAAGTCAACACAGAATGTATAAGGGTTTTCCAACTTCGTGAGGGTAACAATATAAAGGGCCTTCGACTCAAGTCGCAACACCCCCCACCAAGAATATGGATCATGCTGTGATAATTTGCGATCAGCTCCTAAAATGCAGAATGCCCGTTCATGGCAGCCTGAAGTAGCCTAAATGGAGGTATCTTCACTTCCAGCTTGCAGAGCTCGGACGAGGCCCCCCAGCAACCACATGCCAAAATCGAGAGGGACGCCTCCAAAAGCATCCAAGCAATCCACAGGCCACAAAGTACAGGGACACCCAACTCCAAAGCCCTCCCTCTTCTCTTCTCTACTAACCTGCTTGTCCGTCCCGTCCTACCTCTGCCTAACTCCACGCTCCACCAATTCCCTTCCTAGATGAAAGGGATTCTAAGTCCAATTACGAACTGTTGTCAGGCTTTGGCGCAGCATGCTTCATCTAACCGGTCCAGCAACCTGGCATTCGTCCCTTCGATCTAAACATAAGGTTTTCGAGCCCTAGATACTGTTGGAAGAAGCATGCAAACCAGCACACAGCAACCGTGGAAACTTCGACCACAAGACAAAGAAATTGGAGGCGACAGACGAAGAACACCAAAGGTATGTGACATGGAAGGGGAATGAGGCCAGCAACAGTTGTACCTAGTTTCCAGGTGACATAGATCGACGGCCATGGAGCTCCTCGCTCTTCGCCCCCTGCAGCAAGAAGAAGCAGCAGCAGGAGGTCGTCAAAGGAGCAAGAGAATTATAGAGGACGAAGACGGGGGTAATCGGAAATATCGCGGTGCAGAAGGCCAAGGCGCCACATCAGCCAGGGACTTCTTTTTCCATCGACGTGAGTTAATGCGATTTATCATAGCGAAGTTTCGCGTTAAACACCTACATTTTATTCCTTAACGATTATACTCTCTAACGTTTGTATGAAATTGCATCTCGTGCTTGGAAAATTTACTACACCCACCCCCCGCCCCGTGAAGGCCGAAGTAGACTCCTCGTCAGTGAACAAAGTGAGATCAAGAAGCTTAGTAGCCTCATTAATGTTTCATTGGCATGTTATTAAGATAATTACAAAAATAATTATTACAAGTATGATCATTGGACTATCACTTTGGTGTGTAGCTATATATATAGTAATCTTTCTACATAAATATAGGTATAGAAAGATTGTCGTGACCATTGTCATCTAAACTTCTAAAGTATGATTTGCCTACTCATAAGTACTGATGTGAGTCGATCGACCTGTATCATATCTGGCGAACGAGGAGTCTATAAGTTGACAACATATGTATGGTTCACAATATAGACAAAGATAGGAGGGAGAGGTAGGTCGCAGTGGTGGTGGAGGAAGGAGGGGGACGCCATAGCAGAGACGATAGAGGAAGAAAGAGGCCAACAAAAGAGGAGGGGAAGACTCGGAGAGGAAAGAGGCTGACATAGGATGGGGAGACCATATGAGAGACAAGGGAGGAGGACAAAGGAGAGGGCGCGGAGATAAGGTTCGTCGTTTTCAATGTTCATGTGAGAAAATATTAGTGAGCATGATTTATTTCTCATTTTTTACTATTTATTTGAGAAAATATTATTGAGCATTGTTTATTCCTCATCCTGCTGTTAATCTAATATATAAACGATTCATTTATTATGAAAAATAAAAAAAAGAATCACGCCGAATTAATCATGGTAAGATCCATATTGTACCGTGTCATCAAAGAATCGGATCGTCACAACCCGACGGCACGACGAATTATGATCTAAAGACGTACTAGGGCATATAATGAAATATGTTTTTACACTCATGCTGCATTGTAAGATTATCTTTGAACTAGTTAATCAATATGTTAGGAATATTTTTTAAACTATAGTTAGACTTTAAACTTCAAGTTGATTATATTCATTTGGCATTCGGTTATGACATAGTGATATTCCTACACATATATTTATGTAACAAAACTATATTAATGGGTGCATATTTAAGAGTGGCATCTCTACAATTACATACCCGAGAGAACTACTTTTTGTAATTGTCTCTATATTATTTTATCCTACCTCTTCCTTCTCCATAATGACAATAAATAATTGGGGGGAGGAGAAACAGGAAGAGCGCACAATCATATTAAAAAATATATAAAATATCGACCAATTAGGTTTCTCATCAGCGTATCTACTTATCTGAACCGAGCTCCTTTATAATATTTAATTTAATATATTTTTTAAAACAATAAAACCAACATGCTTGGCTGCAAGAAAGGGACAGCGGGTTCGGTGGGCCCCAAAGTCGGCGCGCGAGCCCGAACGGAGATGATCGGACGGCCAAAGTCGATTCAATCGTCTCGACGGTGGACCACCGGGACCACCGGGGAGCGGGTTTGGATAACCATTGGGAACGCGTGGATAGCGAAGCTTCCTCACGTGTCCACTTCACAATGTGCGTTTTTTCTCTCCCTTGCTCATTTATATGAGCACGATATATCGACCAAAGAACATATTACATATATTTAAAAAGATTTCACCCCTTAGTCTCAATTTAATGGAGTTAGAATCACCGTGAATTAACTCTAACTCACTTAAAAATAGTTTAGAGTTAATTTTTTTATTTAATAAAAGAGGAGTTAATTTGACAGTAAAGAGATAGACTAACTTACTTTTAATATAGTAAGTATGATTTGACAGGTAATAGATTAATCGGGTATCAATAATAAATTATTTAAAAATTTTATTCATGAATATTTGTCACTTTAAATTTTTATTTACTTTAAATTTTAAAATATTTATAATATATAGTATATATTAAATATAATATAAACATAATTTTCTAAATAACATAATTAATCTCACTAATTAAAATGTAAAAGATAGAAATGTCATTAATTACGTATGTAGGTTACTATTCATCTTTACATTTTTTATTTTAAAATTTTAATATATTCTATAAATTAAATATACCATGAAAATAATTTTTTTATAAATAATATCATTAATATCACTAATTAAAATTTAAAATTTAAAATCATCATTAATTATAGATTAGATTATTTTCACCTAAAAATTTTTTATTATATTTTTAACATTTATAATATATTATATAATATCAATATACTATGAAAATAAAAATCTTTTCGATAAAAAGCATCATTAATACCACTAATTAAAAATTAAATGTGATTATTGAATAGTAATATAATATTTTAATAATTAACCTCTCTCGATTTAAACGGTGAGGAGAGGAAGAGACGTCACCGCGTCTCTCTCTTTCTCTCGCCACCGACCAACGAAGAAAAGGCGGTTCAAATGCACTGGTCGGCACGGTGTTTTAATTTTCTCCACTGTGATTGGATAGGTCAACGAATTATTTAATACAATTTTAAAGATTTTTTTTTTGGGGTTGTGTTACGTTCAGAGAAGATGAGGTACGCATGTTATGCTCGGTCCAGAAATTAAATTTATGTTTTTAGGTCGGTAACACTGCACATACATGTGGTGGCACTGTGTCATTTGATTTGTAGATGACATGGTAATACTAACATGTGAGTGATCTGATATGCTGCACTTTAAGCCCCGTCCAAGAAGGTGCGACATGTAATGTTTAGCTTTGGAATTAAAATTGTTTTTTCATAAATTTTTATATCCATACCCCAAAACAATATCATATTTATATTTATCTCTTATTTTTACTGTATTATCATGTGTATCGATGATACACTATGGATTGTTACGGTTATGTCCTTGAGATTCTCGAGTCATCAACGATCGATAAATATTCTGAGAATATACCACAAAATCATCAATTCACGTGAAATCTAAAAAATACTCCACTACTCTCTCTCCTGTATCTCTCTATCTATCTTCTCTCTCTCCACTACTTACGAGGTCTAAGGGGAGGCAGGCTGCCTCCATCGAGCACGACGAGAACTACATCCATTGTCATCCTTCCCATCTCGGCCAGTAGCGGCCCCTTCCCCTAGGCGATCATCTCTAGGTCATCGATGGTTTGCCCAATAGAGTCGCGATGGATGACAGAGGCACCGACCTCGAGGTAAAATGGCAGCTCTTAGATGACCTCGCGGATCGTCGTCATCTCCTTGTGGAGGCCGGTCCCAAGGTCCTCCAAGTCCCACCGGTCGATCTGGATCACGGACTCCAACATAGCGGCCACGCCTTGATCAGTCGGGAGAAGCCGCCCTAGGCACAGGCACCACCACTTCCCGACTCCTTCTCCGCACCGTCGGAGGAGCTCAGATTGAAGTTGATGGCGGCAGTGATGTTGTCGTTAAGACCCTCCTCTGCCGCTTCCTCCTCTCGCTCCTCCTCATTGTCAGAGTCGGTGGGAGGGTCTGGTTGGGTGGAGCATATGGATTTGAAGAAACCATGGTGATGACGTGGAGGGGGGAGGAGGATAAAGATAAGAAAATTATAGGGTTTCAGTTTGCGGTGGAGTGTTCAAGTTGGAGGGAGGAAGAAGAGGAGAAGATGGGAATGACAATGTCTGTCCATCCTGCATCGACAAAGAGAGAGAGGGTGACCCTTCGACATCGAGAGAGAGATGAGGGGAGAGAGAGAGGAGGTGGGGGTGCCTACTACGGTGGCAATGAGTGAGAGAGGAAGATGATGATCACGTAGGCCCCCCTCCAGTGAGTAGCCCACCCCCCAACCTGTCCCTACCCCCTCTTCCTGAACCCCCTCTCCACCACCCCTCCAACGGTGCTTGCAACCACCCCCTTCTCCCTCCTGCCCTCTCCCCCCCTTCGACTTTGCTCGTACGCAGGCCCCCCTTCCTCCATGGATGCTCTCCCCCTCCGGCTTCGGTGACCACCTCCATCACCTCGGGCTCTCCCCCTTAGACAATCACAGGCCCCACCCCTCCGTCTCCCCCCCTCCCCGCCCCCTACCCCTCTAACGGGTCCCCCTATGTTAGTGCCATGGCGGGGGGGGAGAGAGAGAGAGGCTGATCTGAGAATAGATTAGTCTTTTACATTCTTAACTCGTACGCTAACTGAGTTAAAGTTATGCAAATTACGATACAAATAAATTTGCAACAATACTAGATATATTAGGGATATTCTTGATAATATATGAAAAATAAAGAGATAAATATAAATATAATATTTTATAGAGATATATTTGTAAAAATCCCTTTTTTCAACAACTTTAAATTTTATCACCCAAACTAAATATTGGACAACAAGAATAACACATAGTTTAACTATTTATTGCACGTACACCCCATCACAAGTCAAATCGTATGGGTCTCTATCCTACATTTGCATTCACATTTATGCATTTTATACATGAATTTAATATCACATATGCTCTTGCTCCTTTGGTAAGTTTTCAATAGAATATCCAAAGAATATTCCTTTACTCTTCTTCATACCTTCTTACGAAATTTTAAGGGTTTGTTTCGAGAAAGTGACGACAATGCCATGTGTCACTCAATTCATGTACGAAGGGTATGCATGTAAATATAAATTTAAGATATATCTTCATGTGATTTAATTTTAATAGAGATATATGTATATGGGCAAAAACCCCAATTTTAGAAAAGTAAAAAAAAATGGATGTTAAAGCATTTGAGGTGAAACGTCATCTTATCACGTGTTAGAAAGAGGATTGATGACGTGATAGCTGACTCATTTGATGTTGTCCTAAAAAGAGATTAGAAGTAATAGAAGATTAAGATGAGACGTGGTGATCCATCGTCCCCTTCTTGAAGCCGGGAATCCGGACCAGATCCATGGGAGGTTGCTTGTGAAGGCCGACGGAAGAGCCGTGGGGAAAAGGAGGGATGATCTCACCTCTCTCTAATTGACAAGTCTTACCACGTGGGAAATAGAGTTTTTCTCTTATGAATTTTTATTAAAAAATGATTAAAATCTTATATTTTAAAAAATATAAATTATATAAAATTACAATTAGAAAATGGGAAAACCTTCGACATTACTAAAAGATTCCTTTCCGTACCCGTGTACCGCTCCTGCATGGGTCAAAATTGCACCTGATCAAAGGCATCATCACTTGGATATAAATAGATACAATCCGTACTCGTGTACCGCTCCTGCATGGGTCAAAATTGTACCTGATCAAAGGTATCGTCACTTGGATATATATATATATGTCAAGTGTTAGATGCTCACAAGTCAGAATGTCAGGTCACCACTATATCAGTTATGTTTTTATTGACACGTCAGAATGCTCTCTCCCCATGAAAATTTTACCCGCGGAGTAATTCTTACAAATCTTAAAACCAAGGTGCTAAGGTTGAAGGCCCAGGACTATAAACTCAAGGAACCCACATGTATTTTTCAATATAGGATTATCTTCATTCGAGGTTACAACATTCTCTCTCACGGTCAAGATGGGCCGTGAAAATCAGATTAGAAAGGAGGTGACGTAAAGTGGGGCTTAGCCTGCTCTGATTGTGGATTTAACATGATATCAGAGCAGGCCAAATGATCCAACTCCTCTTGCCACCTCTACCCAATTAATGTCCACGGCCCATCTTGGCCGTGAGGGAGAGTGTTGGAATATTTGGACATAGTCCCTTGGGTAATAGTCACGTATTGGTTAAATGCGTCGTGGTTCATGTGCTTATGACTTTGGGCCCTTGTATCTAAACACCGCGATTTTGTGGATTCAACAGTAATATCTCACTTTTGATCTATTCAATAAGTCATAGATGCGTAGGAGCATAGGAAAGAGAGCTGGAGGAAGAAGAGAACTAGAGGGAGTGAATCGGAGGAGTTCGAGGGATGAGAGAGTGCTCGGAGAGTGGTTGGAAGGTTTGGAATGTGTTCGGAGAGACAGGGGAGAGGGACCTCTCTAGCCCTACTTCCCGAAAGGAGATCTCTTCCTCCGCCACATGGAGAAACCTCTCTCCCCTCCTGTCCGTAGGAGTACATGTCTCCTCCTTAGCGTGGGTCTACTCGGTCCTTGCCAGGGAAAGCCCTGTGATGGCAGTAGTAACGTTCGTCCGTTAGCGAGTTCAAAGGTGTCCGAATCCTACGTACGCATTAATTCCGCATGTGGGTTGACGGAGTTTTCTTGGACCTCAGTTGGGCCACACTAAATGGGCCAGAGACTGGTGGGGTGGTCCGTCACGGGCTCGGCTGAACCGGGTCGTAACGGGCCTGAAGATATTGGGCCGCATTGGGCCTGACGAGCATCAAACACATGCAACAAAGTAGAAATACAAGATTAGAGAACTTGGCTAAAATGCCTATCTCTAGGCTATCTTCAAAGAAGAAATCGATCATGTAGATAGTGTCGTCATTGCTTGCGTCTTTATCTATGTAGAGAGTGGACATGTCTGAGATGTTGGAAAAATTTTCTAGGCAACACTTCAAGCGTTGACAACCATGCATGAAGATCTAGTTGACCACTATAGACTTGATTTCGTTTATTGAGTCGGATGCTCCTAAGCTGGTTGAAAATGGCCCGAATAGTGCACAAGCCATTGAGGATTGGAATCAAAAAGATTTGATCTATCATGGTTGCGTCTCGTTAGCTTTGTCCAATGTTTTGTTTGACGTGTATAGCACATCCACCTCAACATCCAAACATATGTGGGAGGAACTCAACAGGAAGTATAACACTGAAAACCTCAATTTCGAAAAGTACTCTATCATAGAGTTCCTGAAATTTCAAATGGTTGAAGGAAAATCCCTATCTGAACAAGCACATGAATTTCTATTCCTACTCCATGGCTTGGGTGAGGTCGAAGTAAACTTTTTGAAAAGTTTCATGTGATGTCCATTATTGAAAAATTCCTTATGTCTTGGGAAGATTTTGAGATGATATTAACATAGGAAATGTGCTTTAACACTTAAATGAATTGTAATAGCAATTGAAGAGGAGCATAAGAATTAGAAACATGTGATGCATGTTGTAAGACCCCGAGTTTCTGTACAAATATTAAATTTCGTAAATAGTAAATGTTGAATAGTGACTGTGGTAAATAGTAAATAGTAAAAATTTTGACTATCATATAAAAATTCCGAAAAATGGTAGTTAATTAGTAAAGACCATGGTAAATACTTTGGTCTTCTGTACTTGACCCGAATAAAATCATTTACATGGCTTAATCAGTGATTTAAGCCAGACTTAAAAACGCGAAAAATACTATTCATACGAAAATACAACTACCTTAGGAAAATCTGTAAAAATCACATCTGATAGAGGGTATTTTTCTTAGCAACTTTGTCTTCTGAAGTTTCATCGGTAAAAATCAGAAACTCTCTCTATCGACTAAACCGTTGAACATTGGGTTAAATTATTATTTTAATCTTAAGATTGGGAGATTAACAATAAACCTCGTGATAAAATTTCATAAAAATCATATTATGAAAGAGCATGTCTTGATTAGTAATTTTGTCTTCTGGGTCCAATTCATTAAAAATCATTTAGTAACAATATTAAATTGAGGTCTTAGTTAACCATTCCTTAATCTTTTGGATTAGGCTTAGATTAGGCTAACCTTACCTTGAGAAACACGTGAAACCGTGTTTTGGTTGGCAGAAACACGTTATCAACAATGCAAAGGATTTTGCGGCTCTGACCAAACCGTGTGTGAAGATTAAACACTCATCTTCCAAACCTATAAGTAGAGGAAGCCCCCTTAAACATCTCTTAAACACAAAAGAGTTCTTGCTGCTGTGAAGAAGCTCTGCAAGTCTACTGTTCATCTTCTTCCCCATTCATCTTTCCTTATTTCATCGGTTAAGGTAGGTAACCATGGCACAAACCTTGAATTTGATAAATGGAATGAAACGGCATCATGTTAGCTTGTAGAAACCATGCTTTTCCATTTATTTACGTACTCAAATGCATGAATTGAAGCCTTAAACGCCGGATTTATGCTTCTGTTTCGCTGTTCCCGTGTTACAGGGATTAACGGTTCCAATCGGACCGCTTTATCTCTTAGACGGCTCAGAACTGTCCGCCCGACTTATACAAACGGCCCAATTAGAACCGCCCGCCTTGTATAAAACGGCCCAATGATAACCGTTTTACAGCCAGTAGGTTTAACGGCCCACTGTCATCCGTTTAACTTCCAGAAAACAGATTTTTTTTACTATTTTGATCCATTTAACAATGTTAATTAGTAAAAATTGACAATCCACATAAATAACAGATAATGACATGAGTAAATTTCTGTTATTTACAATATCTATTTTGATAAATTGTTTAAAGTGAAAATCATTGAAATTCACTTGTAACTTTGGATAAATTGAATAAGTATGGTAAATAGCTAAACTTTACCATAGGTAATTTCTGTAAATTACTGTAAACCAGAAAATTACTGGCCGACTTATGGCAAGTCTTGGCCGATTAAATTATAATTTGAACCGGACACTCTATCCGGTAAATTCCCATTTTTACCGTGGGATGAATTTTTACCGTGAGATAATTTTATCCATGGTTAAACAGTGGATTACATGATTTGTTAAATCATGATGATTAATCTTAGTAAATCTCATGTAATTTGGTTAAAAATTTACCGTGGTAAAATTTTGTAAAATCACCGTAGACCATTAATCTATGGCTGACTTATGGCAAGTCTTGGCCGATTAAATTATAATTTGAACCGGACACTCTATCCGGTAAATTCCCATTTTTACCGTGGGATGAATTTTTACCGTGAGATAATTTTATCCATGGTTAAACAGTGGATTACATGATTTAATCGCTGGGTTCACTACTTGAGTATAAATGGGTAAATTTTTGGCTTATATGGTATATTGTATACCGTATGTCTTTTAAATGGCCCGATCGTTATCGTTTTAACTCGATAAATGACCGATTATCCTTGGATAATCTTCGGTCATATTTGAGCCCGGAATTGATCAATGGACATTAAACTGAAATTGGTTGGTTTAATTGTTATTGGCAACCCGGTAACTATTTTGCATAAATTGTCTTATAATTAGACATTATCGTTATGCTTAATACGGATTCTCTTGAACCGTATTTCTTAAAATACGACCCGAATGGTTCGTATATTCGTTCTTCGGAACTTACTTCTCTCTCTCGAACGGCTTACTGTCAACCGTTCATTCTTGGCCCCGTGACTCGTTACTCATGTGAGTACGGCCCGGTGTTTGCCGTACGACTACCTTGTTTTGAGTTTTTCATCGTGGTTATACTCTTGAATCAAAGGAGGCAAGTGTCGTCCTTTACATCTTGTACCCGACAGAAATTCATCTGATTATATTGGCCATAATTGACTATGTCTAGACGGGGGATCGGTGATCCAATTGAAATGAAATGTCAACGCATCATAAGGGCCCGGTCTGGTCCTGGGGAGAGCGCCCGAAAAGATATTGAGCCCATTGGGATGTTTATGACAGGGTGAGGCATTGCACCCGAATACTTGACTTGACATGTTACGTCTATGACAAACTCTTGTTACTTGACTCGTGCGTATTTACTTGGTTACATGTGTAACATACTTGCTGGCCAAATTATCTACTGTTACTTTACTTGTTCATTACTTGGTAAATTATTATATTTCTTGACCTTGCAAGATATCTTTTACATTGTTTCTTTTATCGTATCGTCATTCTTTATTTACTGCATTTCATATAAATTGGAAATCAATGGTTAATTACGTAAACCTGTTTGTGGTTATCTACTGAGCGCGTTTAGCTCACTCCTACTTTTCCCCTCTTTCCAGGTGATGAACTTGTCGGGAATGGACTGGAGTGATATCGAGAGATAGTTTTAGTTTATTGAGTCAGTTTGTACCCTTAGTATTAGTGAGAGATTGTTCTAGTATTTTACTTATTATTTGGATGTAGTTGTTCTACCCAGTGTACTCAACTTTATTATCAATAAAACTCTGATTATTATCATTTCCAACCTTTTGTGCAATGGTTTGCAATGGTTCGGAATTATTGCTCGTTTGCCCCTAACCGTACGTCCCGAGATTCCGCATCGGGGCGTGACAGTTTAGTTGGTATCAGAGCCAAGTTCAATTTGTCCTAGGTATTTCACTTTAAAGTTATAGGTTTATTGGTTATAGGCTTAAGAAAACAACCTTGTGAGAATTGGGTAGAAATTTGGGTTAAGTTATTTAACCATAATCATGTTCTTCTTATCTAGTTATTCTCTTCTCATCTAAGAAGTTCTTCTCTCATAAATAATTCGAGTAACTATTTTATAGGCACTTAACTAGAAATGGCAGCCAATCGTGCTGAGATGAGGAATTTACAGCGTACAGTTCAAGGACTTACGCAAGCCTTGAATGCACTGGCTCAGGCAGGAGCTGGAGCTGGAGCGGCACCTCATGGCGCAGCTCATGGCACTGGTGATTTATATCGGAATTTCCGAGGAATGAACCCGCCTAGATTCGCTGGTTCAACTGATCCCGATGAAGCCGAGAATTGGCTCGACGAGATGGCAAGAATTTTTGAGGTCATGCAATGCACTGACCAAGAACGTGTTCTTTTATCCGTTTTCCAACTGGAACGTGATGCACGTGCTTGGTGGGAGTCTGTTAAGCCGACTCTCGGAGATCAACAAGTCTCGTGGGAAGAATTCGAGGAATATTTCAATGATAAATATTTTTCTGACCGCGTGCAAGAAAAGAAGGGAGCAGAATTCGCAGCTTTAAAACAGCGAAGTTTATCGGTATCAGAATATGAGGCTCAGTTTTCACGACTCTCTCATTATGCAAGACATCTTATTTCGACTGAGAGAATGAAGGCGAAGCGTTTCCTCAATGGTCTTCGACTTCATTATATCAATCAACTTGCACCACTGGAAATTTCTACATATTCTGAGATGGTAAGAAAGGCACAAATATTAGAAGATACTTTGGAAATGACTGAAAGGATTCGTGGTCAAGGTAACAAGAAAGAGCAACCGAAGGCACTCAAGAATGTTAAACCTGGATTTGGCACTGACCCGAGCAAGAAAAGACCATTTACTAGTTCTGGTTCAAGTTCTAGTTCTGGTTCGTGGAAAGGCAAAATGCCGCGACAAGAAGACAAGAAACCTGATTCTATGATTCCATTCAAGGGCGTATGCCGATATTGTGATCGTCCTGGTCACAAGATGGAAGATTGTTGGCGCAAGCTAGGTGCATGTCTGCGGTGTGGAAGCAAAGAACACCGTATACCCAACTGTCCTTTATTATCGGAACAAGCTATCCCGGCAAAACCTCTGAATTTCAAGAAGCCTCAAGGCAGGCTCCAGGCTCTTCATGCAAAGGAAAAAGATATCGCCGAGGATGGTGGACTCGTCGAAGGTACTCTTGTTATATTCGACTTGCCAGCTTTTGTTCTAATTGATACTGGTGCAACACATTCTTTTATTTCACGGAGATTTGCTAAATCTTTAGCTATGGCACCTGTTTTGTTGAGTTCTCCGTTAGAAATATCAACCCCTATTGGTTCTAAATCGGCAATTCAGCATTACTATCCTTCTAGTAAGGTTATGGTGAATGATCAGAATTTTCCAGCTGATTTGATTTGTATGGACATGAAGGATTACGATGTAATCCTAGGAGCGGATTGGTTGGCTCGGTATGAGGCCAATCTTCATTGTAGTTCTTGTTCCGTGTCTTTTTCTAGACACCCCGGATTATCCTTCAAGGGAGTGAAACACCCTAGTTCTATCTCTCTTATCTCGACTCTTCGTGCTGATAAGTTATTGAGGCGTGGATGCGAAGCTTTTCTGGCTTTTGTTCATGCGTCCCCTGAACAGCAGATCGAGATTAAGGACATTTCTATTGTCCGAGAATTTCCGGACGTATTTCCAGAGGAGTTACCAGGACTTCCGCCTCAGCGTGAAGTTACATTCTCTATTGATCTTATTCCTGTTTCTAAAGCCCCTTATCGCATGTCTCCTGCGGAATTACGGGAATTGAAGCAGCAATTGTTGGAATTACTCGAGAAGGGTTTTATTCGCCCGAGTGTTTCCCCTTGGGGAGCTCCTGTATTGTTTGTTCGGAAGAAAGATGGTTCGATGAGATTATGCATCGATTATCGGCAACTTAACCAGCTGACTGTCAAGAACAAGTATCCTTTGCCAAGGATTGATGAGTTATTTGACCAGATTACTGGAGCTTCTTATTTTTCTAAGATCGATCTTCGATCTGGATATCACCAGTTACGGATTAAAGAAGAGGATATTTATAAATCAGCTTTCCGTAGCCGGTATGGCCATTATGAGTTTGTCGTTATGCCTTTTGGGTTAACGAATGCACCGGCAGCTTTCATGCAGTTAATGAACAATGTGTTCCGACCCTACCTTGATCAATGGGTTGTGGTATTCATAGATGATATTTTGATATATTCCAAGAGTGAAAGAGAACATGCCGAGCATCTGAGGATGGCTTTGCAATTATTGAGAGATCACCAATTATATGCTAAGTTGAGCAAGTGTGATTTCTGGTTACAAGAGGTGTCTTTTCTATGACATATTATTACCAAGGATGGTATTTCTGTAGATCCATCGAAGGTGGAAGCAGTAAAGAATTGGGAACAACCTACCAGTGTTACTGAAGTGAGGAGTTTTCTTGGCCTAGCTGGTTATTATCGAAGGTTTATTCAAGATTTCTCTAAGATTGCGGTACCTCTGACGAAGTTAACCCGCAAAGAGATTAAGTTTGAGTGGTCAATTGAATGCCAACGGAGTTTTCAGACTCTGAAGGATTGTCTGACTACTGCCCCTATTTTAACCTTACCTTCTGGTGAGGGTGGTTTCGTGGTTTACACTGATGCTTCTGGTATTGGCTTAGGCTGTGTGCTTATGCAGCACGGCAAGGTGATTGCCTATTCTTCTAGGCAGCTAAGAAAGCATGAAGTTAATTATCCAGTTCATGATTTAGAATTGGCAGCCGTGGTATTTGCTTTGAAGATTTGGAGGCACTACTTATATGGTGAATCATTTACGGTATTTTCGGATCACAAAAGTCTGAAATACTTATTTTCTCAAAAGGAATTGAACATGAGATAAAGAAGATGGTTGGAGTATATAAAGGATTTCTACTTTTCTATTAAGTATCACCCGGGCAAAGGCAATGTGGTTGCTGATGCTTTAAGTCGGAAGCCTGTGGCTAAGATATCTAGTCTTATGTTACAAGAATGGAAATTACTGGAGCAAATGGCTAGTCTGGATATCAATATTGATAATGACCGGATATTGATTTCCCAGTTGCAACTGAAGCCCGAATTGTTGGTAGAAATCAAGTTATTGCAAGATATTGATCCCGAGCTAGTCGAGATTAAGGAAAGCTTGAGTAGCAGACCTGATTTCTCGATAGCCGATGATGGAAGATTATTATTTCAAGGTAGAACTTGTGTACCGAATGAGGCTAATATAAAGAATTGGATTCTTGAAGAAGCCCATAGATCCAAATATACTATCCATCCGGGAGGCACTAAGATGTTCAAGGATTTGAAAAGGTCATTTTGGTGGCCGAACATGAAAAGGGAAATTGCAAATTTCGTGAGTACATGTCTTGTTTGTCAACAAGTAAAGGCCGAGCATTTCAGACCGGCAGGTAAATTGAAACCACTTGATATACCCCAATGGAAGTGGGAGAGTATTGGCATGGATTTCATTATGGGTCTTCCTAAGACTCGAGGTGGTTATGATGCTATATGGGTAATTGTAGATCGACTGACTAAATCCGCACATTTCTTATCTATTGAGTCCAAGTGGACAGTTGATGTGCTGGCAGCATTATATTTAAAGGAAGTGGTTAGGCTTCATGGTATCCCAGTCAACATTATATCCGATAGAGATCCGAGATTTACTTCTCATTTTTAGAAAGGATTGCAAGAATCTCTTGGTACCCGTCTGAATTTTAGCACTGCATTTCATCCGCAAACAGATGGACAGACCGAGAGAACTAATCAAATAGTGGAAGATATGTTGAGAGCTTGTATGATCGACTTCGGTGGAAGTTGGAGCGATCATTTAGCATTGATAGAATTCGCCTACAACAATAGTTATCAATCCAGCATACAGATGACACCTTTCGAGGCTTTGTATGGAAGGAGCTGTAGTTCTCCATTATGTTGGGATGAGGTTGGCGAGAAGCAATGACTTGGACCGGATCTTATCTCGGAGTCATCACAAAATATTCGTATTATCCGAGACCAGTTACTTGTGGCTCAATCGAGGCAAAAGAGCTATGCTGATAATAGAAGAAGAGATTTGGAATTTCAAATTGGCGAGCATCTGTTCTTAAAAGTCTCTCCTTCAAGAGGTATTCGTCGATTCGGTATTCATGGCAAGTTAAGCCCAAGGTATATTGGTCCATTTGAGATCCTTGATCGAGTGGGTGAAGTCGCCTATAGATTGACCTTACCTCCTCAATTATCTGGTGTACATAACGTATTCCATGTATCTATGCTTCGGAAATACGTGTACGACCCTAGTCACATCATTCAACATGTGGACTTTGAATTTAAGAAGGATCTATCTTATGAAGAAAGACCAGTGAAGGTTCTGGATCGGAAAGAGCAACAACTTCGAAATCGTTCCATACCGATGGTTAAAATCCAATGGAGTCGGCGTGGAATAGAGGAAGCTACATGGGAATCTGAGGACGCCATACGGAAGCGTTATCCCGATCTATTCTAGGTAAGCTATTATATTTTGATCCAGTGAATTTGGAGGACCAAATTCTTTAAGTGGGGGAGGGTGTAAGACCCCGAGTTTCTGTACAAATATTAAATTTCGTAAATAGTAAATGTTGAATAGTGACTGTGGTAAATAGTAAATAGTAAAAATTTTGACTATCATATAAAAATTTTGAAAAATAGTAGTTAATTAGTAAAGACTATGGTAAACACTTTGGTCTTCTGCACTTGACCCTGATAAAATCATTTATATGGCTTAATCAGTGATTTAAGCCTGACTTAAAAACGCGGAAAACATTATTCATACGAAAATACAACTACCTTAGAAAAATCTGTAAAAATCACATCTGATAGAGGGTATTTTTCTTAGCAACTTTGTCTTCTGAAGTTTCATCGGTAAAAATCAGAAACTCTCTCTATCGACTAAACCGTTGAACATTGGGTTAAATTATTATTTTAATCTTAAGATTGGGAGATTAACAATAAACCTCGTGATAAAATTCCATAAAAATCATATTATGAAAGAGCATGTCTTGATTAGTAATTTTGTCTTCTGGGTCCAATTCATTAAAAATCATTTAGTAACATTAAATTGAGGTCTTAGTTAACCATTCCTTAATCTTTTGGATTAGGCTTAGATTAGGCTAACCTTACCTTGAGAAACACGTGAAACCGTGTTTTGGTTGGCAGAAACACGTTATCAACAATGCAAAGGATTTTGCGGCTCTGACCAAACCGTGTGTGAAGATTAAACACTCCTCTTCCAAACCTATAAGTAGAGGAAGACCCCTTAAACATCTCTTAAACACAAAAGGGTTCTTGCTGCTGTGAAGAAGCTCTGCAAGTCTACTGTTCATCTTCTTCCCCATTCATCTTTCCTTATTTCATCGGTTAAGGTAGGTAACCATGGCACAAACCTTGAATTTGATAAATGGAATGAAAGGGCATCATGTTAGCTTGTATAAACCATGCTTTTCCATTTATTTACGTACTCAAATGCATGAATTGAAGCCTTAAACGCCGGATTTATGCTTCTGTTTCGCTGTTCCCGTGTTACAGGGATTAACGGTTCCAATCGGACGACTTTATCTCTTAGACGGCTCAGAACTGCCCGCCCGACTTATATAAACGGCCCAATTAGAACCGCCCGCCTTGTATAAAACGGCCCAATGATAACCGTTTTACAGCCAGTAGGTTTAACGGCCCACTGTCATCCGTTTAACTTCCAGAAAACTGATTTTTTTTGCTATTTTGATCCATTTAACAATGTTAATTAGTAAAAATTGACAATCCACATAAATAACAGATAATGACATGAGTAAATTTCTGTTATTTGCAATATCTATTTTGATAAATTGTTTAAAGTGAAAATCATTGAAATTCACTTGTAACTTTGGATAAATTGAATAAGTATGGTAAATAGCTAAACTTTACCATAGGTAATTTCTGTAAATTACTGTAAACCAGAAAATTACTGGCCGACTTATGGCAAGTCTTGGCCGATTAAATTATAATTTGAACCGGACACTCTATCCGGTAAATTCCCATTTTTACCGTGGGATGAATTTTTACCGTGAGATAATTTTATCCATGGTTAAACAGTGGATTACATGATTTGTTAAATCATGATGATTAATCTTAGTAAATCGCATGTAATTTGGTTAAAAATTTACCGTGGTAAAATTTTGTAAAATCACCGTAGACCATTAACCTATGGCTGACTTATGGCAAGTCTTGGCCGATTAAATTATAATTTGAACCGGACACTCTATCCGGTAAATTCCCATTTTTACCGTGGGATGAATTTTTACCGTGAGATAATTTTATCCATGGTTAAACAGTGGATTACATGATTTAATCGCTGGGTTCACTACTTGAGTATAAATGGGCAAATTTTTGGCTTATATGGTATATTGTATACCGTATGTCTTTTAAATGGCCCGATCGTTATCGTTTTAACTCGATAAATGACCGATTATCCTTGGATAATCTTCGGTCATATTTGAGCCCGGAATTGATCAATGGACATTAAACTGAAATTGGTTGGTTTAATTGTTATTGGCAACCCGGTAACTATTTTGCATAAATTATCTTATAATTAGACATTATCGTTATGCTTAATACGGATTCTCTTGAACCGTATTTCTTAAAATACGACCCGAATGGTTCGTATATTCGTTCTTCGGAACTTACTTCTCTCTCTCGAACGGCTTACTGTCAACCGTTCATTCTTGGCCCCGTGACTCGTTACTCATGTGAGTACGGCCCGGTGTTTGCCGTACGACTACCTTGTTTTGAGTTTTTCATCGTGGTTATACTCTTGAATCAAAGGAGGCAAGTGTCGTCCTTTACATCTTGTACCCGACAGAAATTCATCTGATTATATTGGCCATAATTGACTATGTCTAGACGGGGGATCGGTGATCCAATTGAAATGAAATGCCAACGCATCATAAGGGCCCGGTCTGGTCCTGGGGAGAGCGCCCGAAAAGATATTGAGCCCATTGGGATGTTTATGACAGGGTGAGGCATTGCACCCGAATACTTGACTTGACATGTTACGTCTATGACAAACTCTTGTTACTTGACTCGTGCGTATTTACTTGGTTACATGTGTAACATACTTGCTGGCCAAATTATCTACTGTTACTTTACTTGTTCATTACTTGGTAAATTGTTATATTTCTTGACCTTGCAAGATATCTTTTACATTGTTTCTTTTATCGTATCGTCATTCTTTATTTACTGCATTTCATATAAATTAGAAATCAATGGTTAATTACGTAAACCTGTTTGTGGTTATCTACTGAGCGCGTTTAGCTCACTCCTACTTTTCCCCTCTTTCCAGGTGATGAACTTGTCGGGAATGGACTGGAGTGATATCGAGAGATAGTTTTAGTTTATTGAGTCAGTTTGTACCCTTAGTATTAGTGAGAGATTGTTCTAGTATTTTACTTATTATTTGGATGTAGTTGTTCTACCCAGTGTACTCAACTTTATTATCAATAAAACTCTGATTATTATCCTTTCCAACCTTTTGTGCAATGGTTTGCAATGGTTCGGAATTATTGCTCGCTTGTCCCTAACCGTACGTCCCGAGATTCCACATCGGGACGTGACAGTTTGATTTGCATGCAAATATGATGATTATTAATAAGAACAAGGATCATAAAGAAAATGCCAAAATTGAATTTACAGTCAAGACTAAACCAAAAGATAACATCCCAAAAAGGTCCAAAAACAAACCTTGCTAGGTAGACAGGTTGGATTATTTCATTAAAGATTGTCTTGTCAAGAAGGCTAAGAAGTCTCATGCTAGAGCCTCTGCATCTGCAACACAAATTCATACGGTGATTGGTGAGACTGATCCTACTAGAGGGTATGTGACTGTAAATCCTCAAATATTTATTATATATGAACCAGATGAATGGTTATTTGACACGGAGGCTAATGTACATGTATGTGTTGATAAGTCTACATTTGTGTCTTACCAGGCCATCCATGGCACCTCAGTGACCATTGGTAATGCAAGTGCTGCCAAATTGCTAGGGATCGGACGAGTGGACTTGAAGTTAAATTCAAGACGAGTCATTTCTTTACACAAGATGCATCATGTACCATCCATCCGTAAGAATATTCTTAGTGGTTCATGTCTAGTGAGAGAGGGTTTTGAGTTCAATATCAAATGTAATAAATTTGTAATATTGTTGTAGACACATTATTTTTAACATCACATTGAGTAAATTTCATATCGTATCATACATAATGCCCTAAAATGGTTCTCATTATTGAATCATTTGATTAATTATTCTCTACTTTTCTTAAATTTTCTCATATTTTATTGAAAGGCATCTACCTGATGATTTCTTAATATGACGTCTATATACATAGATGTGATTCATCTTCTTAATCCTAATCGATTAACTGTTTTGAATTTCATTCGATTAAGTACTTATTTAAAAAGACGTCGAGATTGAAGATGCCAATCAACTTTTTAATTATTTATGGCCATATTATCTGGATTTTATTTCCTTAATTAATTCTTATAATTCATGTTTTCTTGATAAAATGTGATTTAGGTGGCGTCAAATCAAACTGACGCGATTAAGATGTGTAGCCCAATAAGTTCAAATCGAGCCCAATTGATTAGTTACCCTAATTAGGATGTCTTGTGGGTAAAAGGCTGGTAATCTCAAGTTTCCTAATGCATGGAGAGGTGTTTTTGGAGGTTTTTCCGATCTTAAGTTCTTTGGATCTTAGTTACTATTTTTATATGATTTTAATGTGAAAATAATTTGCTCTATAAATAGATCATCCTTTTAAGCTTTGAAAAAAGATTGGCAAGGTTAAAGGATGTTGGAAACATGGGAGAAAAGCGCAAAAATCGACAACCTTAAAGTCTTTTGGAGCCCCTTTGGAGTCCATATAGATCTTGGAGAAGTCATTCTCTCCCTCACAATAAATTTTTCTCACCCTCTTTTCTCTCTTATTTTATTTAATTTTAATCTTCTTAGTTGCATATATCATTCATCACTTATCTTTATTAATTCTCTTCATTGAGAATTTCCTCTAGTGCAACTCTTACATATTTTTTTATTCATCATATTATTTAACCACCTTTGGCATCAAAATGGGTTTCAAAACAACACCAAGAAGATGTGTATTCCTCAAATTTTCATCATGTCTTATTTCAAAGGATTGATAATACACTACATATATTATTCTAATTCAATATTTGGTATTTGTTTATTTTTGCAAGAGTAATCAATGGAGAATTCTCTTCATCGGCCTGTCGAGAGAAGAGAAGGTTGGAACTGTTGGAAAAGTAAGATCACGGATGCACTATTGAGGGATTTCTCTATCAGACGGATCAACATAAAAAAGTGAAATTGAAGTTTAGGAAGATCAAACTCGGGTCGAAGCGCGATGTTGCTTTCTTTAGAGTCGTTTCACCCCTACACGATGCAATAAGCTCCACGGAGAAACTTCTCCAAAGATACGACGACCCAAACGATGGCGGCGTAAAGGTGCACTCCAAGTTGCGACGTCGGGGCGAACACCACAGTGACCACTTCGAGATCTTGCAGAGGAAGATGACCGGGAGCAGAAAAACGGGAGGAAGATGAGTTCCTTCTTGTGTAAACCCTTGGAAAAAACTGCTGCCCTAAATAGACTCCCAACCAGAGTCTACAACGGTCAAGCACACGAACCGACACCCCCGTTCCCAAAGGGACGCGAGAGAGAGAATCCGAGGAGACGCGGAGGAAACCCAAAAGACGCTCGGTCAAAAAATAAAATAAAATAAAGGTCGAATATTACATACACACACGCACGAGTTCGCATCGGCAAGACAAGGCAATATACGCGCGTGTGTGATATAGAATAAGGCCCAAAGAGCCCACAAGCTCAAATGGCCCAACTACCATAGTCTCTCCAAAGGAGTGCACAAGGTAGCAAAGAGTCACAACTATAAGAAGATGAAAACTTTTCCCATCTTCCAATGTGGGACAAAACTCCACATGAAACAAAACTTTGATACTTTTAAAACACTAAATTCAACAGGAACCTCGTAAGTCTCCCCATATCCAAGGTATTCTCATTAACGTGATCATTCTATTATTTTTAATCTTTGAGATCTTCAATCTCTGGCGATCACATCAATTTTTTTATATTTCATTGTAATATATTCATTGTTCTTCAACAACTCAATTTTTTAACCCACAATTGCGTTCTTGGATGTTTGTTGGAATCGGGTACTTGTCTGATGGCTTATTTAAAATTCATGTTACTCACATTGTGAATAAAGAGATGGATAGTTGTAATGACCCAAGATCCGAATACCGAGTCAAACCCGATATCATTCGGATCCTATGCTGCCACCCACGAGCTGAAGCTCGGAAGGGTTCAAATAGGTGTTACGAGAGTGTATAGAAATCTAAAATAAATACAAAAATTAAAGTACTGAAATTAAAATTTACATTCATAAACAGATTTACACAATTTTACATATTTTTAATCTAGATATACAAGTCCCAAAGGTACAACTCAACAAAAGAAAAGTACAAAGTCTTGAGGCATATCTCGGCTGGCTGAAGTTGGCTACGTTTGGACACTCGAGTGCTGCGCAAGGTCTTCGTATGACGAGGAGGCACACTAGACCTGAAAAGAAAAGGGGTGAGTCTCATTTCATTGGCTCAGTAGGGGTCTCACGGATCTCCACCACAACAGAACGTAACGAATAGTACAGTAAATAAAAGGCATAAAGACCTGTCAGCAAGAAAGACATTAAGGCAGAAAGATCAACACTATATATACACATAGCTACTCTAAACCATTAACTGCCAAAAGCCTACACAACAATGGATTTCCTTGAGTATCGACCATAAACCATGCCGAACCAAGTTCTTGTAAATTGGACTAGAAAGACTGGATCACGGTAGCCTGTCTCAGAACATCTCTATCGGTGAACGTACGCTAGAATTTAGGCTACTAGGTAGGCTCTCGATCGATCAATGGAGGGACACAGTTCTACTATCGGAAAAAGACTCTTGAAGGTAGCAAGGGACTACTTTCAATCACGCCTAGCGAGGACACGGAGCCGCCAAAACTCTGAACCTAGTCACACGTGTACCACGGCCAATCACAATAACCCATGAATCGATACCGTATAATAGGATACCATTGGCCGCCAGAGCACTAGGCCACAACGATACGAAACTAGAGTCGTCACACTCGAGTGACATGAGTACTATACACTAGAAGCAAGGTTGGATGCATCTACTGACGACTTAGTCCATAATCTCAGGTGTCCCCCTATATGTCCTAGGCGGAAACTGAGACACCGTACACGGAACACAAGACAAGGGTCTAGTCGAGGTCGTGCTCATCAACACTCGTCCGAAGTCCCCGATCACGTGTGCACACATTGACTGACTGCGCTATGTCAGGCCCTCTAGTTGGTTTTCCTCCTCGCTCGAACTCGAGCCGCCACAGTGGGAGGCCCTATGGAAATCAACCCCAAACCGTCTCTCTCGGGTCTAGCTCTCCACTACTCCCAAGTGGGTCGACACAAGCGTAGCCAGGCAAGCTACGACTAGTGGAAAAATGTCACTCGAAGTAAGGACTCACTGTGAAACCATTGCCGTGTAACCGATCGTAGACACAAACACATCAAACGAAACACGAGTCTAAGTTTGCAAGGCACAAGGCCGCCGAGGTTGTCATCTCGAAAAACATAAACTATTTACATTTCCCTGCCATGGGATACACCCTCATATTTTAAACTCAGTCATCGGGCGTCTCACCATGAAACATCCCTCGCGGGGTTAACACGGCTAAATCCTTGGTTATTTTATCCAAAAATATCTCTATTTAAGTTTCGGAGCGAAAAACCAAGTTTCCGGGGCCGAAAAGGCCATTTTCTGAAGTGGGTCTGGGGGTTTCGGTCGACTAGTCCAAGGGGGTCGGTCGACGGGACTCCACAAAGGATTTCCGATCAAAAACCCAGTTGACAGGCCTCCCAGGGTCGGTCGACCCTCCTGCTGAACGCAGTTGGGGAAGGCAACGCGACTAGCAGGAACGCGATCTCTCATCTGACCGCGTCAACCCTGGACGCGGTCGGTCTGACCACCGCGTTCAGACTTACCGACTTAGGCCCCAACACATATGGACGCGGTCTCTGGGTACACCGCGGTCATTAACCAGAAGCTTGACGTGGTCGGAAGACTGTGTTCTCACACTCGACACAAACGAGGGTAAACTACCCTAAAACTCATCCCACTCGACACAAACGAGGGGCAAAACATACAAAAAATTCATGCATTCGTACATCCATATACACTCATTTGGCTCCAAAAATCATGTAAAATTCATGCATGTTTTACATTCACGTCAAAAATTATAAAGAACTCGTATCACAATCAAACTATTCCGGCGATTAAACCTTCTAGCATGTGATTAACTACACAAAATTATAAGAAATTAAGATTAAAAGTGAGAGGATTCCATCCCTCTACTTCTGTGCAGTTTTGTGAAGTTACGGACGGCACCCAGTTCTTAGTTAAACCACATTGTGACGATAATATGCAAACACTATACATCTTGCTGGCTAACTCATAAACAAGCATCTCAAAGTACAAATCATTACCATAATCATGTTGAGATCTTCGATGACAAATCTTTGAGTCCCTATCCAAAGTGAAATGAAAGAAATGCCACGACCAAATTAAGTCCGGACGTGATAACATAGAAGAGATTAATTAAACTGCTGAAACCACGTATGTATTTTATTTTTATTATTTGATTTAGGGGCCATTAATTTGACTTGATGCAGATCACTTCAAAACACTTCAAACTATCCATCTCTTTTGGATCACAAATAAGTATGGTATTACAATATTTTGCAATATTTTATGTGAGAATTTAATTAATACTCCCCAAAAATGTAATAATTTATTATGTCATTTTCAGCCGTGGCATCTTAATAAGGGCCAGGCTTTTAAACCCAATTAAGGGTACATTAATATGTTGCTGTCCCCTGGTAATTAATGTAAGGGGGTCTAAATTTTAAGCTCGATGCAAAGTAAAGATCATGAGTTTAAGGGTACCTTTGGTTGGAATTAGTCGGAGATTCTAATCATTAGAATATCACGCATAATTTTATCTTAACTAAATGACTCAAAAATATCTCAATTTTTATGTTAGATGGATTTTTTAAAATAGAAAGTGAAAGACGTAGAAGAAACGGTGTTAAATAATCTTCGAGAACTTTTATCATAGAGTTTCTGAGTGAATTTCGAAATCTAAAATCTCTGACACTGACATTTATTTTATACAGAAATTTTTTAAAAAAGTTCACCTAAATAATTTCAATCAAAGAGATTCTAAATTAAGATTCGTCGACTCGGTGATCCGTATCGGATCTGTTCTTCCTTGATCCGATACGATACACCCGAGTCTCTCAAAAATATATTGTGACTCGACCCGACTCGATCAAAGCCGGGACGATCCACACCGTATCAAATTTTTCCTGATATCATACGACACGTCCGAGTCAACCTGACCTAACCCAAAATCCAAGTCGGGCTCACGGATCTGGTAGACCGACTCGATACATCAACAGCATGCATGGTGTGAACAGATTCAAAAACAGCAACAATATTAACCAGTTCAAGGTTAGGGGGGGGGGGGTGGCAATTGGCATCCACTGATAAAACCGAGCGGATTGATGGCAAAGTGGCCCTCTCAAGATTGCATCGACATCACCGTCGCCGTCCGGTGCCGCCACTTGCCTCGACACAATCCAACCCCTCTTGAGTCGCTTGGATTCTTATTATAACACACAATTCTGCCGTATGATCATTTTGTGGCCACCGCTCTCTTCGTTCCTCCCTCCTCCGTGTTGCACGCACGAAGAGAGCGGTGGCGAGGAGGGGGTGGTGGTGGTGGTGGTGGGGGGGGGACGCGCAACACGGAGGAGGGAGGAACGAAGAGAGCGGTGGCGAGGAGGGGGTGGTGGTGGGGGGGGGGGGGAGGAGGTAGCAGAGGGCGGGGAGGGAAGATGGATCCAAACATAAATCGCGTCCAACCATCTCCCCGCCCTCCAACGTCTCGTTCTACTCGGGGAAGCGAGGCGGGGAGGGGAGTGGAGGTCAAGGATGAGCGTGATCGATATCCTGACGCGAGTCGATGTGATCTGCAAGAAGTACGACAAGTACGACGTTGAGAAGCACAGGGAGCTCCATGTCGCCGGTGACGATGCCTTCGCCCGCTTATTCACCGACGTGGAGAACGACATCGAGGCTTGCCTCCACGTAATGGATTTCGCCGCTTTCCCTCTTTCCTGCCGGCTGCCCCCTCCAAGTTCACGTCATGTTCCCCTTCTCTCTCCTCGTTTACCCACTTGTGCTAACTTCTTTTGGCCTTCCGTTTCTCTTCTGCCCTTGAAGAAAGCGGAGCAGGCGCCGAAGGAGAAGAACCGGGCGACCGTCGTGGCCATGAACGCCGAGATACGGCGGACCAAGGCCCGCCTGCTCGAGGAGGTCCCCCGGTTGCAGAGGCTTGCCGTCAAAAAGGTCATTTTCTCCCACCTTCTGAGTGAATATTGTTGAAGTTTTGAGTCATGTAGGTCTTATTGGGAGGGAAATATGGTATGACATTTTGATTCCTAATTCTTGCTCTGTTCTTTGGGATTACGTTACATTTCCGATCGGTTGTTGCATTTCTCATCTCTCCTCCATAGGCACATTCGGTTGGTGGCTAATCTACTTTTCAGGAATTGAAGAACCCTTGTCATAGTTATCTTCATCACCATCATTAGGAGCAGTTTTTTTTTTTTGATGCCCTGTAGGCGTCCTAAACATAGCATGTAGATTTTCTAGTAGAAACGCAATGGTGGAAAATTCATAGGGCCTCAGTGAAGATGACAATGCCTGACAGTTTGATCTTCATTTAATCTGTATCATATAGTGATATCATGGTCGCATGTCTTATCTGAGCCTTTTCATAGGTGGCTATTCACGATTTCCTTTGCTTGCTTCTCGTCTTCTTCCTGTAGTCACCAGTCAAGTAGTATCTACTATGGATTTATTGAAGTTTTCATATTTTTCGAACCTACAGAATACAGTATTCCCATGAATTCATTATAGGGGGGAGGGGGTGGGGGGAGAGATATCTATCCTTTTGCTGATTAATAGTTTACTTCTGGGACAAATGGAGAAAGAGTTATATACAAACAATGCAGGATGACTAGCACCTCTTTTAAAGAAAATTTGACTGGAAGTACCACTATCTTGCATCTTTTTGGTTTGTGTTTGTTTTGATTCCTAAGATGTTTGTTACTTGTTTGTGTGATCAGATGATCATCTTAGTCAGTTTCAAAGTCATTGAATGTAGGTTAAAGGACTTTCAAAAGAAGAGCTAGCTACGCGAAGTGATTTAGTCCTTGCACTACCCGAAAGGATCCAGTCAATACCGGATGGGTCTACAACTGCTGCAAAACAAACTGGTAGTTGGGCAGCTTCAGCCTCTCGCCCAGAAATCAGATTTGACTCAACAGGTAATTGCTCTCAATACTTTTGAAGGTCCATTAGGACAGGAAACACAAACCAAAGAGATTGGTTTCCATGTTTTGTCATTTAGATTACTAGTGTGTTCTTGACATCTCATCCTCCTTATTCTTTTAGTCTTTTGCACCCCCTCCCCCTCACTCCCCGCTCTTTTGTGGTGTATGATGCCTCATTCTCACCTTGCAACTAATGGCGTATGATATCTCATTCTGACTTTTTAACTAAACGAGTTAAGGCTTGAATTCTCTAAGATTATTACAACAGGGCAAAGCAAGGGAGAAAGAGAACAAATAAGGGAGGCATGATTGGAGAACCATGACCTCTATAACGGCATAAGCCCGATATATATACACCAGTGTACAACATGATTCCCGGTACAACTGGTAATAAGATGCACAAATGCAAATCGAAGTAGATGATAGCCCTCTAAGTAGGATCAGTAATCCTAATCTAAGAAGGATGTGCAATATATGTAATTTCTGTAAAACTATCCCTCAAATTCGTGACGGATCATAAACTGAGTTTGCCAACGGAATTTTGAAGTGCGAGCTTTTTGACACTTTGTAAAGTGATTAGTAACCTGCTCAGTGGATGACACATGAGGAACAGAAGAAGAGTAAGGGTCCTAGAGAGGTAATGCTCATGGAAAAAGTGGCAATCAATCCTAAAATGCTTTATTTGATTGTGAAAGACTAGATTGTGGGTCTTATGAAACAGAGATAAGGGGAAGAATTGGAGGGCTTGTCCTTTCCTATGGTATTACTGTGTATATATATAAGTACAAGAGACCAAAGAAGGGCAAGGCCAGTGGCCTGTCTCCTATTTATAGTAGGATACAAACAAAGGAAAGAAAGGCTAAGGAAAGGTTGCATAAGAGAATATGCGACCCTCTCTTAACACTACCCCTCAAACTCACGAGGGATCATAGATCGAGAGTTTGCCAACTAGCTCCTTGAATCACGGAGTCGTCTAAGACTTGGTGAACAAGTTAGCAACCTGCTCAATAGAAGAGGTATGGAGAAGTGTCAAGGTGTCAGAGAGGCACTGTTGACAAACAAAATCACAATCAATCTCAATATGTTTGGTGCGCATATGAAAAACAAGATTGTTGGTGATTTGAAGAGCACTCCGGTTGTCACAATAGAGTGGAGTAGGAGTTAAAGACAAACCATGCCAAGATTGTGAAGAAGACGACAGAGCCAAACAATCTCAGAGACGTATTAGCTATAGCATAGTACTCTGCCTTAGTATTGGAACAAGAGACAACAACTTACTGCTTACTCCTCCAATAGATGAGGGAGGAGCCAAGAAAGATGCAAAGCCTTATAGTCGAGCGACGATTAGTAGGATCACCAGCCCAATCAACATCTATATAGACACGAAGCTCTAAAGTCACAGTAGATGACATAAATAAGGAGCGGCCAATAGTGCTATGTAGATACTAAAGAACATGCATGAGTGCAACGAAGTGGTCCCAAGTAGGGGTGCTAATGAATTGACTCAAGATGTGCACAACATGAGCAATGTCTGAACAAGGATCGTCAAGTACATAAGAGCTCTAACAAGTTGGCGATAACATGTAGGATCCTCTAAAGGGAGCCATCAGAAGGACAAAGCTAAGGTGAAACTCCATAGGAGTGTCATCCATGCAAGAATCAAAGAGGCCAGCACACTGAAGGATGTCACTAAAATACTTCTACTAAGGCAACAAATAACCATGAGAGGAACACACGACCTCGAGACCAAGGAAGTAGTGCAAAGGCCCAAGATCTATCATTTCAAATTGCTGATGAAGATGATGCTTGACGGAAGCAATGGTGGTATTGTCGTCTCTAGTGATGATCATGTCATCGACATAGAGCCATAGAGGAGAAGAATGGCATGACCATGATGTAAGCCATGAACAAAAAGAGCATAGTCCTCAGCATGTCACTGAAGCCGACATCAAGAACAACCTAACAAAACCACTCAAATCAGGCGCGGGGAGCTTGTTTGAGTCCATAGAGGGCTTTATAAAGATGGCAAACATGAAGTGGCGAGATAGAAAAACCAAAACGAGGTTACATATAGACTTCTTCAGAAAGATCACTATGAAGAAAGACATTCTTCACATCAAGCTGATAAAGAGATCACCGACGAACAGCTGCAACAAAGTGAGAGTGCGAATAGTGGTCATTTTGGCCACCAGAGTAAAAGTCTCTTCATAAGCAATGCCATATTTATGAGTGAAATCCCATGCTACAAGCTGAGCCTTATAATAATAAATACTACTATCATACTTGGTTTTAAGCTTGTAAATTTATTTGCAGTTGATAGGAGATACGCCGGAAGAAAGTGAAGTAAGATCCCAAGTCTGAGTCCGTTGAAGAGATTGAATCTCCTTATCCATAGCCTATCGCGCCTCGGGCAATTGAGTTGCGCGGCGATAACTTTGAGTCTCTTAATAGGTGTAAAGGGCTGCAAAAAAGTAGAAAATTGTGGAGAATAGGAGATAGACAAAGCAAGACTAAGCCTATCAGAAAGATGACAATTATGTGGGGGGTTATACTATAGAGGATCCGCAAAAGACAGAGCAAGAGCAAGAGTACGCGAGTCTTGTCCATTGGAGTCACCAACGTCTTCATCCAGAAGCATAAAACATCTCCAAGATCACAAGGACAACGACTATAGACATGGACAATAGGAAGTTGAAAAGGTAAGGAAGGCTCGGGGAGCAGTGGAGAAGGAAAAGGAGAAAGCGTAGAAGGAGGAGAAGGCTCAGCAAGAGGAAAACCCGGAATGATATGTGGAGGCAAATATTAGAACTAGAGAGGAGAAAAAGATCTTGAGATGAAGATGCAAAGAAGGGAACGTCTTCAAAGAAGGTAACCTGACGAGAAATATGAAGACAATGAGCTATCGGATCATGGCAATGATACTCACAATTCTCTGAGCTATGCTGGAGAATAACACACTTAGTTGTTGTGGGAATGGATTTTTATTATTGGTATTATTATTGGGTTTTATTTGTTTTATAGGCGTGCCAGTCACTTCCGTGACAAATTTATTGTGCGCTCCGTCTGACCGATCAGACGAATGTGGGATCCGTGTTGGGACTAGAAGTCCCCCGCACCGTATAGGTATCGGCGTTAATTACATTTCCCCGGAGGGGAGAAAATCTTTGATTAATCGCTAAGAAAAGAAGGGCACTTGAGCCTAAAATTGATACTGGTGAGAGGAATGATGAAAATTCTGAAATTCAGTAAAGCGTTCCCTAGAGAGGGGTACAGAACGGGGTAAAATCGGTCATTTGCTTGACCACCTGGGATTTAGACAAGAATCAAATATCTGCCATGAATATGGCAAGTTCAATGTTTAGGGGTCAGAGGAGCAGGGTTAACCCTTGATAGGAGTGAATTAGGAATAGCGAGATATTGGCACGGGACAGGACCGAACCATGGCCATGATGGGGTGACCCCTAAGGTCCAAGTTCGGCCTGATTGATATCCCCTTGCGTAGGGTCTAGGAGGGGGAGGAGCCCCGGGCTAAATGCCCTTAATCTCTTAAGATGAGCGTTGATATTCACTTATTCAGTGTTATTTTATTGTGATCATGTTTCATGTTGTTTCTTATTATTATTACCTTATTATCGTATTTACTATCATTGTTCACGCTTTAACACTTTGATTAATGTTTTCTTTATTTATTATATTATATTATTATTATTTTATCAGTTTTCCAGCTTTGCAGGGCTGACTATTTCTTATTAGTTTTTAATGCTTTGTTCTTTGGTTTGATTTCATTTGTTTTATTGGTGCGTTGTTTCACCATTTGTTTTTCTCTTGTCATTTATTTGTTATTATTTTATTATTTATACATATTATTTTATTAATTTATGCCTTTTTTTCCTTCTTCAAGTGCACGGGCCCCAACGTGCTGCAAGAGAGCGGGTCGACGCAGCCTACTGGTGTGTCGACGCACCCAGTGGGCCGAATGCAGTTTTAAACAGGACAATGCCCAGCACCTCAGATGTGTCGACGCAGCCTATTGGATGCGTCGACGCACCCAAAGGGGCTGACTGCATTTTAGGCAGGGGGCTCACCCAGACCCTGAGTGGGTCGGTCATTTTCTTATCTTTTCTTTCCCTTAAGATGGTATGCAATACCATGACATGCAGGAATGTATGATCTTGCTTATCAAGGGGGGAGATTATACCTTCGAAGATGCAGATGCTGCTGCAAACATTTTGATATATATGCAAGTGTGCAAGGATTTAATGATGCATCTATGCGATATGACCTTGGTATGAGGCGGAGTTGCGCACTTACGCATCGTGGGAGTGTCCAATTGGGCGTAACCCAACCTTCTTCAACCCACCATTTGATATACCCTAGGTCACGGCATGCAAGCATTCATGGGTGGTTTATGCATAGGGTTTAATTCATGCACGTGGTGGGGCATGCATCATTCAGTGTAAATGCAAGTGAATTTCTCTATGTTGAGGAATGCATAAGGGGGTAGTTTGATTTTGTTCATGGAGTTCATCAAAGATTACCATGAATCGCATGATGCATGCAAAATGCTTGACCTATTCCACCACAGAGCTGGCCACTGCGCAGCAACCAAGCTCGAAAGGGGATCAACCCATGGTGTCGACCCCTGGGTCAGTTTGTAGCATGAAAACAAAGGGACAAAGCCCAGGCTAAAGGGTGTTGACCCCTAAGGTCGACTTCTTATGCAACAGACCCAAAATTGCATTTTTTTGTTCATGAGGTTATGCAAATGCGCAGTCCACTACTCATGCAAGTATGATCTCCACATGATTATGAAAATTCTTATCTGTTTGATTATTTGAACGATTGCCACTCTTGTTTCGTTCTTTTCCTTCTTTATTTCTTTTAAGTAGATTTCTTTCCTCTGTTTCTGCTGCCAGTAAAGCAGTGGTCTTCGCATGTTCATGTCTTTGTCATCAGCCCATTTTTTATTAAATCCAAGATTTTGATAAAATTTGGGCAGCACCTCCCCTAGACCCAGGCGTTTAAGGGGATAAAATGGAAGCTCGTCTACGGAGAACCCAAGACGGCCCCTTAATTAAGGGATGTGCACAAAAGGGGCAACATCCATACCCGCGGGACTATTTTACAGCATACACCGAAGTTGCCGGGATGGCTATGTAGAAGCCGCCGGGGCTGCCGGATCGAACGCAACTGAGGGCTGCTGGATAGCCTGCCGCATCAGCCATGGAGGGCCGTCGGATCAGATGCAAAGGGGCTGCCGGATCAGATGGGGACAGAGCTACCGGTCCGAGTGAATTACAAGTTGTGAAACCATGGCAAGGAAGAAAAGTCTGTGGAGGAAATCGAGTAATTACTACCCCAAATGGAACGAAACAGTGATGCATTGTGAAGCAAGTGAGGATTCCTCGATAAAATAATGCACAGGGGTTTGGATCCCGGGATCATATCCATGACGTTGGACAAACCCCGCGTCCGCCCTTTTTAGACCTGCGAGATCAAATAAAACAGGGATTTGGGACCGCGTCCGTTGCCTGAGGCAGGTCTTGAAGCCCCAAAGATTCTGAAATTTAAAGAGACGCATCCATCATTGCATTTTTTTTTTGAACCATTTGATGCTTCGAACCCCGTTACTGAACGACCACAGTTTTGAAGAAAATGGCAGAGTTAAAAGGACCCACAGAACGAAATATGGAGACGACACACACACGGGCATATAATCACAGCGAGAGAGAAAGAAATGTAGAGAAGGCAGAGGCATCACATTCTTATTCATTGTAATGAGAGCAGAAACAACGAAAAGGAAAGAAGATACATCCAAAAAGAAGAAGAAACGAAAGGCAATACAATGTGGGGGGGAAGTGAGCATTGGCTCCTCTCCCCCCCCTTTCTTTCTCCCCACTGCTCTTTCGCTCTTCTCTCTCTGCAAATCTTGGCTCGCGGGCTGTGGAACCTCACCTCTTGATTCGAGCTCTCTTCTCAAATTTTTTTTTTTACAGACTCCTCTCTTTGCAGCACACTCTTCTTTTTCCCTTTTTCTCTACTCTCTGATTCTTAGAGCTCTCTCACAAGCTTCTCAGGCTTCAGACCCCAACCCCCCTTCTCTTCAGGGGTTGCCTTCCTTTTATAGCGGCAGCACGAAGGTCCTCAGATCATGGCCGGGGCGAGGCAGCCTCAATGATTGAGGCTTGATCAGTCACGTGTGCATACGGCTTCCATGTGGACTTTTGGATAATGCCGCAGGCTGCTGGCCATGCTTCGAGAGTGAAGGTGCTGCCGTTTAAAGGGCTGGTTCTGCCGGTTATCATCGCGCGCTGCCGGATGAGTGGTTGCTCTGCCGGATGGACATGCTGCTGCCATATCGAGAAACCACTGCCGGATTTAAGGGAACGCTGCTAGATCGGGCAAACACTACCGGATCAGGAGGGATGCTGCCATATCAATTCTTCTGTCGGATGGAGCCGGGGCCTGCCGAGTCCAGCTTCATGCCGGTGCTGCCGGTTGGGAAGGGTGCTGCCGATTAGGCTACATGCCGGATGGAGCTTAGGCCTGCCAGATCATGCCCCTGGTGAGGCTACCGGATGGAGGTGGCTGCCGGACGGGAAGGTGCCTGCCGGATGAGCACGCACGCCCTCGTAGCAGCCGGTGCTGCCGGATGGCATGCCTTACGGTATGGGAATTCTACTGCCGGTTGAATGGGTGCCTGCCAGGGGTTGCTGCCGGCTGAGGAGGGTGCGCCGGATGAGGGTGCGCCGGACGGGGGGAAGCTGTCGGGTCAGCTCAGAAGGCCGCCGGATGAGGTCCCTGCCGCCGTATCATATGCCCTGCCGGATGGGCTCCGGTCCTGCTTGGATCGGGCAGTTGACGCCGGATGGAGCATTGTGATCCTGGAGCGAGAACGAACCGGCGTGCCCCCTTTCTTCTGCCGATTCAGGGCGGATGTGGCCGCCGGATCACTTGGCGAGGGGGGCCGCCGGATCGAAGGGGCGCAGGATGTGAGGTCTCCGGATCGCGCTCCCTGCCGGTTCAACCTGTTGAAGGGGCCGCCGGATGACCCTCCCTTCTTCTCTTTTCCTTCTTTTTCTTCTTCTTTCTTTTTCTTCATTTCTAAAAAATGAGAAAATAGCAGAAGAAAATAGCAGCAGTAAATATGTTAGTGTTATTTTTAGCGTGTCAACAGTTGCTTGTAGATAGAGCTTGGTGCATTTGTGGGGCGGAAGGTGGACAAGATAGGTACACCAAAAGGTGCGAAGATCACGATAGTTAGGAGAAGCATAAAGATGCTCGTAGAGAGAACAACCGTAAAGAGCAGAGAATGGCATGATGGTGATAAGATAAATAGAAGTAAAAATAGCTTCTGCCCAAAATGTTTGAGAAATGGAGGCAGAAATGCAAAGTGCTCAAGCAGTGTCAAGAATATGACGATGCTTGCACTTAGCAACTCCGTTCTGTTGCGGAGTGTAAGGGCAAGATTGTTGAGGAAGGGTCCCATGAGAAAATAGGATTTCTCAAATGTCAGTGGAAAGGTACCCGTGAGCACCATCAGTACAAAGTATTTTAATGCAACAATAAAATTGGGTGTAAACTATCTCAGAGAATTGGTGATAAATAGAGGGAAGGTCAGTCTGTGGTGCATAAGAAAAATCCAAGTGAAACATGTACAATTATCAATGAAACTGACATAATAATTAAAAGAAAATGTCATAGAAGGCAAAGGAGACAAACGCCAAATATTAAAATGCACTAAATTACATGGTTTTGAAGATATAGAATTTGAACTAGAGAAAGGGAGGGTGGAATGCTTAGCAAGCTTACAACCCTCACAATGAGACAAACGAATAGGAGACTATTGAGACCTTAAGACAATAGATTGAAACAAAGAGTTGAGACTAATTTCAAAGAAAAAATGATGCCATAAGACAGCAATGGAGAACGTAGAGCCATGAATGTGTTTGGAGACAATGACTGAAGGAGAAAGATGTAGGGACTCTAATCGGTACAAGTTGCCCACTCTATGATCCGTTCCAATCCTCTAACCAGTATGCGGATCTTGCACATAACAAAAAGAAGAGGTAAATGAGATAGTATATCCAGCATCAGCAAGGCGACTAATGGAAATTAAGTTCATGTAGATAGTATATCCAGCATCGGCAAGGCAACTAATGGAAATTAAGTTCATGTAAAGTTTTAGAACATGAAGTACAATTGAAAGGGTCAAGTGGCCAGAAGGTTCAAATGGCGAGTGATAGTACCACACTGAGAGACATGAAGAGGAATGTCATTAGCAGTGCGATCTACAAGTGAGTGGGAGTAGGAGAGCAATCTACAACCATTGATCCATCGAAAATCATACGATTAGAAGCCCCAAAGTCTAAACTCTAGGTAAAGATAGTATTAATGATGACAGAGATGACAGAGTGTTCATGTAAAAAATCAGCAGATTGAAGTTATTGAAGCTGAGAGGCAAGTTGAGTCTCCTGGGTGGCCAACTATCCCATGTCAGGAATGGCAAGAGATGTGGCCGAGGTATCTAAAGAAGAAGACTCAACATCAGCGGTGACAGCAATAGGGTGAGTTGGACAAGTCTGTTGGTGGAGAAGCTTAGGACAAGCATCATGAAGATGGCCTCGAAGACGACAATAGTAGCAAAAGAGCCAAGCTATAGAGCTAGTGGTATCTCCAGAAGAAACTTGAGAGGAGGTACACTGGCGAGTAAGTCATGTCGAGGCTACCAAAATTGTCTCAAAAAGAGCAGAGCAGAAGAAGAACCAAGAGTATAAAGCCGTGTCTCCTCAGCAATGATCTCAGCAAGAGCATCATCTAGAGTAGGCAATGGAGAGTGATGAAGATGTTGTGCTCGAAGTGCCTTGAACTCAGTCCGGAGCCATGTCAAAAAATGATAGAGCTATTGCGGATCCCGTTGTGTGGCACGAATAATAAGAAACCCAGCTAATTGCATGCATAGCATCCAACTCAGATCGGATGTGATGAACCCGAGTGAAGAAGTCTTGGATGGAGAGCTCACCCTAACACAGTTGATAATCATGTCGTCGACATAGATCAGATAGATGCGATGACTATTATAACCATGTAGAGAAATACGAGCAAAATATGCATAGTCATGAGGACTCTATAAGCCAACATGAAGAACAACACACTTGATGCCTATTGGAGAATATAAATAGCACAACAAAGATGGGACACATGTTAAGGTGGGGCAGAGGCTAGGGGGAGGCTGCATATACACTCCTCAAATTGTGAATGGTGTCATGACCCTGGAAGATTCAAAGTGCTAGATATCTGTGTGGACGCACTTATTTTCACTTATTATGTTTTGTTCGTTTATTAAGTGCGTGGGCGTGCCAGTCACAGAGTGACGATGTATTGTGCGCTCGATCTGACTAATCAGATGATTGTGTGGTTCGGGTCGGGACTAAGACCCGTTGTGCCATGAAGGTCACAATGTCATTTGCATCCCCTCGGAGAGGGGAATACCCTTGATTAATTGCCAGAAATAAGGGCTCTACGACCGAAAGAAATACTAATTAATGCAGGAAGAGAAAATGGTAGCCGGGCTTATGCAATAAGCCCATAGTGAGGGCATGAACACTCAGATTATATCGGTCGCCGATGGACCACTCCACATTTGGACAAAAGTTCATTCGGAAAACAAGACGGTAACGGGGAACGAATCTGTGCGAATGTCTGCCGAGGGACGGAAATTTTAATACAAGGAGGAAGGTCAGATCCCGGCGAGGGAGGGGATCCTGATGAGGTATTGGCCCGAGGTAAGGCCGAGCGGTCAACATGACGAGAGAGAGAACTCCCGAGGGTGAAGCCCGGCTTACAAGAGCATCATTAATGTTCCTGGGTTCGGAATCCAAGAAGGAGAGACGGGGACTATGCCGTTATGTTCGTGGGTTGCCTTGAGTAACATGTATCATTATCGCTTGTTTATTAGTGTTACTCCCTTTTGTTATCCTCTTTGCGCTCATTGTTTGATTGGAGCCATCCCCCCTTTTTGTCTTATCATTATTATTATTACTTATTGTCCCTTTTATTATATAGCCCCCCTTTTATTACATATATATGTATTCATTAGAAAGACGGTGGAGTGTACCGCTGGTGGAGTTGGGAGTGTGCCGCTGAAGACTGGGAGAGGGTGTACCGCTGGAGGATAGAAGGTGTGCCGCTGGAGGGAGAAGACTGGGGGCACCGCCGTACGGTTGGGAGGCGTAGTCAGTGCAGCCTGGAGGGGGGATGTATCGGTGCAAGGCATGTTGTATCGGTGCAGGGTAGTGGGTCTGTGCAAGGGAGGTTCAGGGTCCGGTCAAGGTCGGTGCAGAAGAGGCTGAGCAAGGTCGGTGCAGACGAGGCCGTAAAGGGGACAAGGTCGGTGCAAATGTTCACCCGGTTGGGTGAAGGTCGGTGCAAGCTCTGCTTCAACCTAGGAGAGGTCAGTGCAATGCTAGGCGCAGTCGGTGCAGCCTGGGGGGGGGGTTGTATCGGTGCAGGCTGTGATGAAGTCAGTGCAGGCTCAGGGACAAGGTCGGTGCAAGGGGGATTGCCTCGGTGCAATGTGGGGTGAAGTCAGTGCAGCGGTAGGGCCGGTGCGGATCCAGACTGACTCGGTGCAGGTCTAGTCGGCCAGGGGGACGAGGTCAGTGTAATGTCAGGCAGCGTTGGTGCAATGCGAGTTCATGCGAAGGGGAAAGTCAGTGCAATGTTGGGTTGCATCGGTGCAATGTGGAGAAAGAGTCAGTGCAAGGTGTTTGGGCTTAGGTCTGTGCAACACGGGCTGAGGTCGTGTCGCTGGAAGGTGATTTGGAGAGTGCCGCTGAGAGTTGGAGGTAGGCGTACCGCTGAAAGTGTATCGCTGGAGGATGAAGGAGCGTACCGCTGGAGGGAGGTGGGAGCGTACCGCTGGGAAGAATGGAGAGTAAAACCAAGCAAAGTATGCTGTTCAAAGAGTGGGCCAGGGTTCGAGAGAGGGTCCCTTGTTCAGTTCATGATGAAGCATCTTAGATGGTTAAGCTTTCAGCTTCCCGTCATGAGATTGAGTCCCAAGTTGTATTTAGCAATGCAGTTCTTGAAGTCTTATTCAGCCAATTCTTAGAGCCTTGAATCGTTCCTTTAGTTGATTAGAATGTTTTATTGTTACCTACTTCGTTCGTTTGTTGCTTCCTTCCACCCTTTTTTAATTTATTGTCATTCCTGACGAAAATTCGGCAGCACCTCCCCTTGACCCGGGAGGTAAAGGAATAACAAGGAACATGCCCACAAGGAGTGGCATGAGCCAACAACTGAGGGGGGTGCCTGAGCAGCCACCTTTGGGGAAACTTCGGAAAACTCGGAGAAAACGTCGAACAAGGAATTGGTGGACTGGTGCAAGCTATGAGTATACCGGAGAAATGATAATCAATGTGTGCCTCTGAGGCAGCCCAAAGGGTGTGTTGCTGAGGCAGCCAGAGAGAGCGTGCCGCTGGGCAGACAAATGAGAAGTGTACCGCTGAGACAGCGAAAGGAGGGTGTGCCGCTGGGCGGCCACGGGAGCTGTACCGCTGGGCAAATCCAGGGGGGGCTGTGCCGCCAAACGAGCGAATGGGAGAGGCGTGCCGTTGGGGGCCTGAGAGGTAGGATGACTGGGAGGCTGGGATGGGTGTGGGTACACCGTGGACTTTGAAGGAAAGGCTGAGGAGCCTTCTGACTAGTAGGTGGGTGATACACGCCAAGTAGAGGTCCACGAAACTTCGACGGGTTGTAAAGGGTGGAAGAAGGGGGATTGCATTGCAGAATGCCATCAAAAGGAGGAAGGGGTTAGCCTTGCCTTATCAAACCAAGAGCTAAACCTTTCAACCAGGTAGACACATGCCATGGGAGGGGAGATCAAGCAAGGAGTCGGAGAACTGGAGACAGACGCCAAACTCACAGACCAACAGGAAGAAGGAAACTACAAATACACGAAACGAAGGCAAGATCAAACGGTGTTTTATTCATGACAAACTCAAAATGACAAAGGCCATGGCCAGAAGACCAAGTGTAACCCAGTACATCCAAGCAAACAAAAAAAGACACAAGGGGAAAAAGAAAGAAAACGTGGGGAGAGGGGCATGATGAGGAAGGGTGATCGCTCCCTTCACCACCACCCTTCCCTCTCCACCCTACAGCGCACACTCTCTTTTCCTCTCCTTCTTCTCTTCTACCTTCTTCTTCTCTTCTTCTTCTTCTCTGGAGCTCTCTTCGAATGGGTGCCCTCGCCTCTCTCTGTGTGTCTTCCTTTCTCCTCTTCGTGAGGCTTTTTATACGTGGGCCGTTGACGGGGCCGACCTCATGATGGCACTGCCATCCGAGGTTGACTTCGGTATCTTCCTCATCAGGTGAAGATCTCCCTCCTCCAGCCAGAAGGTGACACCGAGGGGGGTGCTAGCTGGCTTTGAAGTGGCCGAACTGCGCGCCAATGGGTCTGCCTATTGACCATTGTATCTTCTGCCGGTGCGTGCCGTTCAGGGGAATTCAACGCTGTGCTGCTGGGGAAAGGGCATTGGGCGTTGAGGGCAGAACGCCCGTACCGCTGGGAGCTTGAGGCCGTGCCGCTGAAGGACTTGAGGCCGTACCGCTGAAGGACAGAAAGTCCGTGCCGCTGGGGACTCGAGGCCGTGCCGCTGAAGGGCCTCAGGCCCGTGCCGCTGGAGGCACCAAAGGTGCCGTTTTGACAGGGGCCTTTACTTTTGCTTCAGGAGCTTGAAGTTGTGCATTCTCTGGGATATTTCTTCACCGTTAGGGGCCCGAGGGTGGGTCCGTAGCAGTGTGTCAATTCAGGAGGGCATCCTGTGACTTCTCGGTCTCTTAATGCGCCCGTGCAAATGTGGGGATTTGCTGGACGGTAGTATCTTCCCGGAGCCCTGGATGACCAGTCTCTCCGGGTCTTCTTCCTTTGACTTTGACATTAATGCGGGGCCCGGCGGGACATATGGACGTGCCATTTTATACGTCCACAAATGCCCCCCACCCGAGGGCAGCGCGGGCGAAGGATGAGCCAAACGGTGCTCGCGGGTGTGTCTGGGGAATTAACGTACATTATTGGACGTATGTTCATGAGACATGTGATGCGGACATCGTTATCTCTATTGTGTATTTATTGTATCACTATTATATATGTGTTATATTATTATTATTATTATTACTATATATACATATGTGTATATTTATTCTTCCTTTTTCTCTTCTCCCCCTTTTTTTTTTTCTCCTTTTCTCTTTTTTTTTCTCTTTTTTTTCTCTCTCTTTTTCTCTTTTTTTTTCTTCTTCCTTTTTTATTTCCTCCTTTTCTCTTTTTTTTCTTTTCTCTCTTCCTTTTTCCTTCTCTCTTTTTTTCTCTTCTTATTTTTTTTCTTTTCTCCCTTTTTTATTCTCCCTTTCGCTCGTTTGTTTCCCTTTTTTTTTCCTTTCTTCTCTTTTTTCTCTCTTTTTTTTTGAGGCGGCTATAAAAAGGGGGAGGGGGAGTTCGAAACTCCCCCCTTCTCCTTTCAAATTATCTCTCTCCCTCTCTCTTTGTCTCTTCGGTCACCACCGCCACCGCCGCTCCCCCTTCCTCTTCTTCTCTACCGTTGCCGGACGCCGCCGCCGCTCGCCGCCGTCTGGGGTGAGGCCACCGTGCCCCCCCTTCTCCTTCCCTTCTTCCTCTTCTTCTTTTTTCTCTTCTCCTTCTTCTCTTCCTTTCCTTCTCTCCTTTTCTTATTCGTCTCTTCTCTTCTTCGTCTTCTTTCGTTCTTCTCTTCCTCATCTTCTCTTCTTTCGCTCGGGGGACGACGGAGCCCTGGGCTCCCATCTTCCCCTTCCCCTTCCTCTTCCCCCTCTTCTTCCGTTCTTCTTTCTCTCTTCTTCCTCTTCGTCTCTTCTTCTTCTTCTCTTCCTCTTCTTCTTCTTCGCATCGGGGTGGTCATGGCGTCGGGGCGTGCCGCTGGAAGTGGGCACAAGGCGTGCCGCTGGGGGTGGCACGAAGCGTGCCGCTGGGGGTGGCACGAAGCGTGCCGCTGAGCGAGGAGGCACGGAGGGTGTGCCGCTGGGCGGCCATTGAGAGCGTGCCGCTAGGGCGGCCATGGGGTGTGCCGCTGAGGCGTGCACAGGGGTGTGCCGCTGGGGCGGTCGCTAGGAGCGTGCCACTAGGGCGGCCATTGGGCGTGCCGCTGAGGCGTGCGCAGGGGCGTGTCGCTGGGGCGGCCGCTGGGCGTGCCGCTGAGGCGTGCATTGAGGGTGTGCCGCTGGGCGGCCATTGAGAGTGTGCCGCTGAGAGAAGGCACAGGGTGTGCCGCCGAAGGGGAGAAGCAGACTTCTTCAACCGGAGGACCTCCGGTGTCGCTCTTGGGCACACCATGACTTTGTTGGGACAGTCACTCCTTGTGGGCGTGCACCCGTGTTTTCCCTTATGCCTCCGGCCTAGGGGAAACTCTGCCGAAATTTCGTCAGAAATTATTGGCATTCTTTTAATTCAATTGTAGTGTAGCCCCATTTATAATTCCCTTTCTTTTTCTTTACTTGTGTCTTGTTCTGACTTGAGGTACCTTGCACCTTGCAGAGAAATGGCTGCCCCGAGAGATTCTGCTGCTTCCGGTGCCGAACACGTTCCCCCACCCCCAGTGCCGGTGGTTACGTGGTTCAACGTAGAAGACTTGGACAGGGAGCACGCCGAGATAGCGGCACTGACCGGATCGTCGGGCTCGGACGCTGAGATGATGGATTTCCGCAGGCTCACTCGGGTCGAAGGCGTTATGACTTTTGACCGGGCTACGGGGGAGTACCGGAAGGACTTCCCGAAGGACATGCATCTCATTCGCTTCCTGAAGCACCTCAGTCACCAGGAGAGGCGGAACTTTCGAGTTGTGAAGGAGGCCGAGCGGACGATTCTGCAGTCTCGGGACAGCCTATTCTACAGTGTTTCGAGGAGCATCCCGATGTACTTAGTGGGAGAGCTCGGGAGTGGAAGCCCATCTTGGGGCTCGAAGCCGTGCTATTGGCAGAGGACAAGTTGGTGCGGGCGCCTCAGTTCACCCCTGCTCGGTGGGACACGTCTGCCGGGCGGGTTCAGAATGAGCACCCCCGGTTCGGCCTGTTCCTAGCTCCGTTGAAGTGGGGATACAGAGAGGAACCCTTCCTGTTGGATTGCTTGGCCATCCGATTCAAGCATGAGCTGGCGCTGGGCTGGTTCGGAGAGTTAAAGCTTAAGGATGCGCACAGCTTTCGAGAGGGGGCCGTGGAGTTTACAGAATACGTGATGTTCAATTATGCGCCGATCCTCATCCGGGCTGGCGTCTATCACAGTGTGTATGCCTCTCGGTATAGCTACCCCATCTCCAGGGGTCTTTGCTGCGGGATGATCGAGGTGTTCAACACAGAGACCAACACTTTTTACACAGCAGAGGGCGAGACTTTGTTAGATCTATGGAGTCTTAATCAGCTCAGTGGCTTGCCCATTGATGGGGAGCCCTACGAAGAAACCTGCCCCCCGGATATGATTAAGGATGAAACCAACGGGGATGGCTACTATTCTCTCGGCTACTCATACTGGTACCTTATGAAGGCGTACCGGGAGTTATATCAGCTGTCGCATGGCGGGAGGCAACCCCTCCCGAGGGGACCGAAAAAGGGTCCGCATGGTCCTCTGGGTGCAGTATTTTTATGATGGGCTGAAGCAGTACGAGGAGTTCCCTCACATTGGCACTACCGCCGCCCGGAAGAAACGTGCCAAGTCAAAGGTTGACGTGAAGATCCCTTCTCGAGGGCGCCGCGGCGGGCCGAACCCGATGGGAGTCGACCCGTTGACGCATTGCGCGGCATATCTGACGTACTGGCTGTGCTCGTTCGCCATGCCCTACGGGGACGAGACCGTCATTCGCCCAGACGCCATCTACCCAGCCTGTCAGATGGCCTGGGGTATCAAGCTATCTTTGTGTCCGGCCACGCTATGTCTGATATACAAAGCGCTTGGGGACGTCAGCAGTCACCAGTTCCCGCGGCAAGCGCGGTATGTGTGCCCACTGCATTTTTTCAATGCGTGGGTCTGTTCCTTATTCCCGGAATTTGCTCCGCGCACCATTCAAGGCTGGGGGTTGGTTCCACGGATGCTGGAGTTTGCAAGTGTGGCGTCAAGCTCGACGTCCATGCGGCTATACGACATTCGAGGCAAGTTGACGACGGTGCCCCTCGATGCCGCGGGCACTATCCATTTTTGGACCCTGGCCGCTCACTCAAGTCCATTAGTAAACAGTAACCGGGAGTGCCGAGATGACCAAGTGGAGAAATATGTACACCCGATCAGCCAGGAGAACGTGGTTCGCCCGCTATTGGAGCCGGAGCTCAGGGCCTGGGCGTTGTCCATCCGTCCAAGTGTGCTGGCTTTCCGAAAAGGGGACAGTTTGCTGCTGGAGCCATATTATCCCTTTCGCTTCGGTAGGGATTTTGGATATGACCAGCATATCCCGGCACACAGTGCTCACTTTGAATTACTGGTGCGAAGTCTCCGGGGGAGTCCCACTGCCGAAGCTGCCCGAACCTGGTGGGATTTCTTTCATCGAACAGACACTGCCAGCTTCAGGGTGCCAGTCTCGGGTCGGATTCCACGGGTAACCCCCGAGTACGTGAAGTGGTGGAATGCGTGGACAGCTTTTTACCGACTATGCCGGACCGACTGTTGGGATGGGGCAGAGAGGAAATTTCTGAGCCGGCAGCCAGTGCCGGTACTAGATATTGATCCGGAGCACCTACTCCGATTGAGGCGCGGCAGGGAACAGGAAGTTGCCGCATACATGATCGCGCGCAAGGCAGCTCGCGAGACCAAGCCAGCGCCGCAGGCCAAGCTGCCTCCTGTGGCAAAGGATGATTTCAGGAAGACCTTGCGGGACCTCTGCCACATCGGGGGTGACCACCTGGAACTGATCAACTATCCATTCCCCATGGAGGAAGAAGGCACCCGCGAGGAGCTGGCGCCCGGTGAGGGACCCACTTTGCCCCTACCGCACATTCGTGAGGAGGGAGGAACGGAACCCAGAGAATTACAAGGACACCACGTGGCTCTACGTTCTCCTCCGAGTGCATGGGTTGAAGATTGAAGATTCAGCGGTGGTCATCTTGGGCAAGCGCCTTCACTTCGGCTATTACTATGCCGAGGGGTGGGGAATGGACCACTTCAACCTTTTCTGCCACCTGGCCGCTAAGAAGCATGCGGACCTGGCCGCCCTTGCCGATCGCTGCCAAAAGATTGAAGACGTATGTTGGCTGGTCCGGGAGGCGGCTCGTCGGGACAAGGAGCCATCCCTCAATTATTGGCCGATAACGCTGCGGCTGTACACTGGCCCACATGGTACTTAGTGTTCTCTTCCTTCCCTTGTGTTCTTCAATGCTGCCCTTTCTTGAATACTGGACGTTGATCGGGTCCCTTGTTTTCTTTCTCCCTTTTTAATAGATCACCCCGACAGCACTCAAATGGCGACGTATCGCAACGTTCTGCGGCAGGCAGGCAAGCCGGCTTACTTTGAGGAAGCGCCAGGGGCTCCGACCACGACCCCTCTGCTGCCGCCTGCAAAAAGGTCCCGGGCGAAGTCGCCCGTGAAGAAGGCTGTAGATGCTGCCAAGGCGGATGGGCGACGGGAGGCCAAGCGAAGAAAGACAGAGGCCGCCAAAGCCACCCCAACCGCTCCCCCGGCACCCGTAATCTCCTCATTCGAGGAATTCGAAGCTGCCCGGGCCGAGCCGAGTCGGCCTGCAGGTTGGGTCCCTTCCGCTCTTCGAAACTCTTCAGAGTTTATTGAGATGTTAAGAGGGGCGCTTCTTGTGACACTTGTGTCCTTTTGTTTCAGCTGTCGTCGAGAGGCCTGCTTCTGCTTCCATCCCAGGCGTGGGTGAAGCCGTAACCCACGGGGCCGTGGAATCTGTTGACGAAGCTTTCTTCGCCCCGGCTCCTGCTGCCGAAGTCGAAGGAGGTATATTGCTTTCTTGGCCGGTCATTCTGATTAATTTTCTTCATCCCTCGAGACTTTTACGGGCATGACCGAATTCGGATCTTGCCTTGTTTGTGTAGGAGCTGATGTGGCGGTCCCAGAACCGGAGTCGGCCCCGGAGGCATCCCGGTTCGGGCAAATATATCGGAAGAAGGGGCGGCGGTCAAGGAGGTCGCGACTGCCGACCCCGGATGTTGAGGCGGGGGCTGCCTTGCCAGCAAAGGAGGTGCCCACTAGCCCTAGATCCTCGTCGGGCGAAAAGGTAGACTACGGCTACTCTTCCGACGAAGTACTTTCAACTGAGGGTGTCCCCGGGGATCCCAGATTTCAAGTTCCTGCCTGGAAAGCCCCGGTACTGTCTGTGTCTCTTAGCCTGGTGAAGCAGGCGCCTGTAAGTGCGAGCCTGTTAATTCAGGTTTGCTTTCTTCAGGCCCTCGGCTAATCTTCTTGATCTTTTTATTTTTTTAGCTTTCAAAGGGACAGGCCCTGTCAGAAGATGTAGAGACCTACGTCCCGGGGGCGGGAGCTACGAGGCGAGAGACAGCTGCTGCGGCTTTGGACAAATTGGCGTTCCTAGCCGAGGCTACACGGCGAGAGGAGGCCGTGGCGAGCTCAGGTGTCGCCGTCTCGACCGCCAAGATCTCACTTCGGGAAGAAGTGGCAGTGGCTGTGAGTGCATAATTTCCTCTTCTCTCTTTCTGAACCCTCCCTTGGAGTTGTTGATTTATTCGAGGCAATACAGGCTCGTGCCTTTGAAGGAGCCGTGGAGACCACTACCCCAGCCACCGAAGCCCTGGAAGAGGGAGAGATAGCGCCAGAAGTCAAGGTGCAGGAGCCGGTGATGCCCGAAGCCGGAATTCGGGTGGAGGAAGAGGCGGTGCCGACGACCGAGATCCGGGGGAACCAATTTCTGAAGTCGACGCTTGGGAAGAGGTAACGCCGGAGAGCAGCATAGTGCCGGTGGGCGAGGTAAGCATGAGGATCCATTCTTCTTCTTTGGGAATTCAGTGATTCACTCCGCCTTGCGAGCGGCTAACTTCTCTTCACATGGCCAGGTAACAACAACGCCCCGCGGAGCACGCGCGCCTCGGGCTCGTAAGGCTGTCCCCAGGTGGAGCTCGTCCTTCTGCGTACACGCGGCTAAGAGGCTGAAGACACTCCTAGGGCCGGACGCGGGGTCCTTGGCGTCTCTTCTCCAGATGGGAGCCGTTCCGCGGTTGGTGATCCCGCTGCCACCGATCCCGATGCCGGTGATACCCGAGGAAGCCCGGCTTCTAGGGAGGATACTGGCGATCCTCCATGAACATTCGGGGGAATTCCAGGCAGGGAGAGATGAGGACTTGCCGGGAACAGTAGCAGACCTGCCCGTCATCGACGCCCCGTCTGCCGAGGTCGTCGTCCCTTAGCTTCCGGTCTGCTGGGATGCCATGGACTCAGAGCCTGTTGAGGAAAAGGAGGCTGGAGCAACTTCGTCCGCGGCAGCGCTGGGTTCGGTCTCCGCGACCGCTCAGTCTTCTGACACAGTCATGGCTCTGGTTTCGACGGAGGAGGCGACCTCGTCGGACTCGGAATCTATGCATTCGATGGCGCTAGGGCAGCCGCTCATCATGGCGGAGCCGGACGCTCTTGTTGCGGTGTCTCACTCCCTTCCGACGGTGGCTGGCCAGGGGTCGTCCTTGGAGCCCGGGAGGCCCCTCCTTTCGTCCGTGGCTCTTCCACGTAGCTCGGCCGTGGTCGACACAGAGCTGTGGGCGGCTGTGGACAGCGAAGTTAGCTTCGATCCACCAGTCGTCCCTTCTATCGGCCATGTGAGTTCGGACCTGCCAGTCCGCCAAACCTTAATGGTATTGCGATCGATGGTTGTTGCCGACCCGACGCTTACATACCAGGGCGCAAAAGTTATTGTGGAGCAGCTGACCAAGGCATTGCAAATGATGGGCTGCCCGCTGGAAGAATGGTCGCGACGTGTTCTGCTGTTACTGAAATACGTAAACCGTCGTGCATTCCTTGAGACGCAAGCCCCAACTGAACTGACAGCTATCGGTGCTCAGAGGGACGAATATCTGGAGGTTCTGGCGGTGCGGAGGGACAGTCGGGAGCAACACCGAGGGGCCTTGGACAGGCACGATGCCAACATTGACGCTCTAGAGAATCGGATCGAGAAACTCCGGGGCTGGCTTACCCAGGCTGAATCTGACCTACTCGAGGCAGAGACTAGTAAGGCCCGGGAGACTGAAGAGCTAGCCATCGCCGAAGCAGCAGTAGCCTCTGTGGCGACTGAGCTGGAGCGCCTCGACGCGCAGGAAAGTCGCCTGCATGAGATGGTGAGCTTCTCTTGCGTCGGGATCCTCCCCTTCGAGGACATCTTCCGGGGGCTGGATTAATTGCCGGTTCCCCTTCTATTCTTTTCTTTGCATGTAACACCGGGGTATGCCCCGAAGCCGATGTAATTTTCTCTTAAAAAGGAATATAATGCAGTTACTCCATGTGTCTCTTGTATGCGTGTGGTGTTGGGCAGTCTCTTCCTTCGTTTTCCTTTTTTTCTTTCCTTGCTGTGCAATGGGACGCAAGTCCACACTAATAGCTTACCCGAGGAGGACCCGGTGAGGTTTGCAGAGGAGCATAGGAGAGTGCTCGCCCCTTCCAGAGGAGGGACGAGGGGACCACTCCACCATGTCCATCAAACGACTCATCCAACTGATGTCGTCGATATGCTTGACCCGACTAGGTTGATCCGACCTTGGAAAGGCGGAGAGAAGAGTTTGTTCGTTCAATGACCTCGACGGGAGGTCTTGGTCAAAAGAGGGTTGGTTATCTGTGCCGACGGAGTGCCGATGACAGGTGTGGTTTATTTGTCTCTTAGTGTGTTCGTTGGTACGGGTGAGCGCCAACGCAAGGAGGAGGGTTGATTCCCCGATTCCGGGCGAAAGGTCCGGTTGGGGTATTCTTCGTCAGTGCCGACAGAATGTCAAGGGCTGACAGGGTTGATTCGTTCATTGGAATATTCGTCGGTACGGGGGAGTGCCAACGCAAGGAGAAGGGTTGATTCCCCAATCTCGGACGAAAGGTCCGGGTGGGGTATTTTTCGTCCGTGCCGACAGAATGTCAAGGGCTGACAGGGTTGATTCGTTTATTGGAATATTCATCGGTACGGGTGAGTGCCAACGCAAGGAGATGGGTCGATTCCCCAATCTCGGACGAAAGGTCCGGGTGGGGTATTTTTCGTCAGTGCCGACAGAATGTCAAGGGCTGACAGGGTTGATTCGTTTATTGGAATATTCGTCGGTACGGGTGAGTGCCAACGCAAGGAGAAGGGTTGATTCCCCAATCTCGGACGAAAGGTCCGGGTGGGATATTTTTTGTCAACGCCGACAGAATGTCGAGGGCTGACAGAGTTGATTCGTTTATTGGAATATTCGTCGGTACGGGTGAGTGCCAACGCAAGGAGATGGGTTGATTCCCCAATCTCGGACGAAAGGTCCGGGTGGGGTATTTTTCGTCAGTGCCGACAGAATGTCAAGGGCTGACAGGGTTGATTCGTTTATTGGAATATTCGTCGGTACGGGTGAGTGCCAACGCAAGGAGATGGGTTGATTCCCCAATCTCGGACGAAAGGTCCGGGTGGGGTATTTTTCGTCAGTGCCAACAGAATGTCGAGGGCTGACAGAGTTAGTTTGTCTATTCAAAGGGGGTTGAATCCTTCTCTTCTTTTCTTTCCTCTTTCTTCTCTTTCCTTTTCTTTTCTTTCTTTTCTTTTCTCTTTTTTTCTCTTTCTTTCTTTTCTCTTCTTTTTTTTCTTTTCTTCTTCTTCTTTTCTTTTTTTTTCTTCCTTTTTTTTCTTTCTTTTTATTCCTTTTTTCTTTTCTTGGCCTCTTCTTCTAAGATGCATAGTGAATAACGGCAAACCATCCGAACAATGATAATGCGAATTCGCCCGCGGTGGGGCGGAGAAATGTATTATTCATTGAATGGGGAAATCGGAGCGTGATACAATCTCAGATGCCTACCATTAAGGGGCGGAAACTGTACCTCCCCTCGATGGTTGACTATTACATAGGATCACGTGGGGCCCGAGCCAGCTCTCATTCAGCTTGCCCTTGGGGTTGGAGGCCATGACTTCCCTCCTTTTGACCATAACGAGGTCACCCTTCTTGAATTCTCGCTCCTTGACGAGCTTGTCGAAAGCGCACGCTATGCGGGCCTGGTAGACCTGAATGTTCTGTTGAGCTTGGAGCCGCTTCCCCTCCAAGTTAGAGAGCTCTTCGAGCCTTCGTTCGACATTTGTCTGCTCTTCCTGGACTAATCCGTATTGGATTGCGACCCGAAGGGAGGGTATTTCCAGCTCGATGGGGACAATCGCCTCCGAGCCGTATACTAAGGAGAAGGGTGAACAACCCGTTGGAGTTTTGTATACAGTTCGATACGCCCACAGGGCCTCATACATTTTCTCTTCCCAGTCCCTCTTGTTAGAATTAACAATTTTGGAAAGGAGAGTACAAAGAGTTTTGTTGAAAGCTTCAGCCAAACCATTGGCTTGCGGGTTGTAGGGGGTTGATGTCCTCCAGTCGATCTTGTACTTCTCTGCCAGCCGGTAGATTTTCTGGTTGCGGAAGTGGCTTCCATTATCTGAGATGATTCGGTTTGGCGTGCCAAACCGGAATATGATGTTGCGCCGGACGAATCTGGCGACGATCTCCCCAGTCACTTCTCTCAAAGCAACGGCTTCTGCCCAACGGGAGAAGTAATCAGTTGTCGCCAAAATGTATTTGCACCCGGCGGATGACGCGGGCAGTGGGCCCACGACGTCTGTCCCCCACTGGGCGAACGGCCAGCTGGGCAATGTCGGATGTAGCGGCACGGGCGGCCTCCTGGGTACTGTGGCATGCTCCTGGCATTTCTGGCAAGACTTGGCGTACTTGCAGCAGTCATCAAACATGGTTGGCCAGTAGTAGCCAAGCTTCTTTATTTCAATTTTCATCTTTGGTCCCGCCTGATGTGCACCTGCTGTTCCGGCGTGGACTTCCTTCATGACCCTCCAAGCTTCTTCCGTGGACAGGCACCGCAGGAGTACTTTCCGTTTGGCATCCGCCATAATTCGGAATAGGAACCCGTTCCGGACCTCGTAAGAGTCCTTCTTTCTGATCAGCCTGATCTTTTCTTCTCTCTGATTGGGCAATTGCTGGTATTTAAACCATTGCATGAGGGAATCCCTCCAGTCAGGTAGGCCGACGGCTTCTGCTGCAGCGACCTCCAGTTCTTCTTCTTCTGGCTCTTCTATCATGCTAGGCACCTGGCGCTGATTCACCACCCAGATGCTAAGAGATCCATCAGGCGGGACTGCTAACGAGCTTGCCAGTTTCGCCAGTGCGTCGGCTTGTGCATTTTCTCCCCGGGCAACATGGCCTATCTCAATAAGGTAGAATTGTTCCATGAGCCGCTTCGCTTTAGCATGGTAAGGGAGCAACTCAGGTTTTCGGACATCAAACTGCCCCTGGACTTGCTTGACGACTAGTAACGAATCGCCAAACACTTGCAGCATTCTAATCTCCATCTGCAGCGCAACTTGGAGACCAATAATCAGAGCTTCATACTCTGCCTCATTATTTGTGCAAGGTTTATTGATAGAGCAAGATGTATGCACCACTTCTCCCTCGGGGGATTTGAGGACGATGCCGGCCCCTGCCCGTATTTTGGTATGTCCGGACGGGGTTGTTTCTGTTCTCGAAGCTCCATCGAAGTACAGCTGCCAAGCGATCTGCTGGACTTGGTCCACTTCCAGTGTTTCATCTTCGGGCAGCTCTGTGGCCAACGGGGAATTTTCAGGCACAGGATGTGCGCAAAGAATTCGGCCACGGCCTGACCCTTGACGGCCTTCTGCGGCACATAGGTGATATCAAATTCCATTAGCAGTACGGCCCACTTGCCGAGACGCCCCTTCAGGACTGGCTGGGAGAGAATGTGTTTAACTGGGTCGGCCTTGGAGATCAGGCTCACTTCATGGGAGAGCATGTAATGCCTCAGCTTCTTGACTGCGAAGACCAAGGCGAGGCAGACCTTCTCCATCGGGGTGTATTTTGCTTCTGCCCCCACTAGCCTTCGGCTAAGATAATAGAGGGCCTGCTCTTTTCCCTCGTCATTGTTCTGGGCGAGCATTGCCCCCAACGAACATTCAGCGGTGGCTATGTATAGAATAAATGGCCTCCCCTTGACAGGTGCCCCCAGCACAGGCGGGGTCCTTAAGTAGCCCTTCAGCTGATCGAAGGCCTTCTGGCATTCCTGGTTCCAGTTAAAAGGTGCATTCTTCATCATCAATTTGTGGAATGGCTGACAGCGCCCCGACAAATTGGAAATAAATCTTCGGATGTAGGCCAGCCGGCCCTGCAGGGACCTTAGCTCTCCCAGATCCTTCGGAGGGGGCAACTCCCGAATGGCCTTTATTTTAAAGGGGTCGATCTCGATCCCTCTGTATCGGACAACAAAGCCGAAGAACTTCCCGCTGGAGACGCCAAAGGCACACTTCATCGGGTTCATCTTCAGCTCATACTGTCGGAGTCTCTCGAAGACGACTCTAAGGTCCTTCAGGTGATCTTCCTTTTTCTTTGTCTTGACGACCAAGTCATCAATGTAGCATTCGACTTTGTTGTATAGCAGCTCGTCGAATATTTTGGTCATCGCCCGCTGGTAGGTAGCGCCGGCGTTCTTGAGGCCGAAGGGCATTCTTTTGTAATGGAATGTTCCTTTGGGCGACCGGAAGGCCGTATAAATTCGGTCGCGCTCGGCTATCCAGATTTGGTTATAGCCGGACGATCCATCCATGAAGGACAAGGCCTCATGACCAGTAGTTGCATCAATCATGACTTCAGTGATGGGCACCGGGAAATCGTCTTTTGGGCATGCTTTATTTAGGTTGCGGAAGTCAACGCAGATCCTGACCTGTCCATTATTTTTCTTCACTGGCACAATGTTGGCCAACCAGGTAGTATACTGGTTCTCAGCTACGAAATCGACATCTATGAGCTTGTCGACTTCTTTGCAAATTTGGTTTATCAACTCCGGTCTCATGCGCCGGGGAGACTGCTTCACTGGCTCAACCTTGGGGTCGATGGCAAGAATATGTTGAGTCACGCCAGGACTCAGGCCGGGCATCTCCTTATAATTCCAGGCAAAATAGTCCCGGAACTCTTGCAGCAACTTGATATACTGTTCCCTCTCCTGTAGAGGAAGAAGGGCACTTAGAAAGGTCGGCCTGGGGTCGCCTTCCGTGCCCAGGTTAATTTTGATAAGTTCGTCTACTGTGGCCTGGCCGCCATCTTCAATTTCTGGCGGTGCTGGCAATAAGTCGACGAAATCTTGATCTTCGCCGTCTTCTGCTTCAAGGACACCATAGATGTCACCCTGCTCCGCCTCGTTGGGCAGTGATGCTTTGCTAATATCCCCCTATTCCAGGCTTGCAGGTTGCGGCTCCGAGGGGTCCTCCTGTGCGGAGAGACAAAGAACCTCTCCGGGGTCTTCCTGGTAATCATCATAGACGGCTCCAGCCGGGGCCGAAGTAATTGATTGCCACACCGGGGGCCGGCTCTCTGCCGGTGACCGGGGTTGCCCGTTCTCCACCGCCTCTTCAAAAATCTGGTGCTGGACTGACACCATGTAGATATTTCTTTCGGGGTTACCTGTCGCATGAGGGCGTGGTGGAGCTACCACGTAATCTCCCATTCTGAGCTCATCTTTCTCAATCAAGTCTTGAGCAATGTCCTTGAAGACGTAGCAGTCTTCGATGGGGTGACCCAGTATTTGGTGATACGGACAAAACAGGGGGTCGCCACTTCTGCGGGCATCTTGCGGCCTCTTGGGCCTTGGGAGGGTAACCTTGCCATAGTAGCAGGCCCATTCGAAGATCCCTCGGGTTTTATTCCTCGGGAAGGAGTAGGGCCTCCGCATTCTCTCTTGTAATGTGGGATTCCGGTCGGCCGGCCGTCTGACTGGGGAAACAGTTGCGCCTCTGGCCTCCTTTCTCCAGTACATAGGGATGTTCGGGGTGGCGCTCGGGGGCAGGTGCGTGCCGATATTCTGTTGGCGGAAGATGCCCCCGATCAAGTCAGATATGAGTACGGTCACTTCGGCCAACCGAGCCTTTAGCATCTCGATTTCTCGCTGCTGTTGATAGCACAGGGCAAACAGGGCGGAGTCGCACCGAGGGAGGCCCGGAGTTCGACTTGCTTCTTCGCCTTTTGCATCAGTGTCCGACGAAGGCAATGACGGTCCGTCGCTGTAGTCGTTCGGGGCCGGTCCCTCAGAGGAGGACGGGGCCTTCCCCTTGTTCTTGCAGGGAGGCGGCTTCCATAGGAATACCTCCTCGTCCTGATCTTCACCGACTGAAGGCTTAAGATGCTGCCGACCTTGCACTTCTGTGGGCCTTGGGCGCCTGTGAGGCTGCTGCCGTTCGGAGCCGAGACCGATATAACGTCGGCTTCGTAGGAATCTTCTAATGAGAAACCTAATCCCGGGTGCCGGGTGATTTGCAGCAATCTCCGGTCTAGGTTTGGTGGGTTCCACATCTTTCTGAACATATCCTTCCGACTGGAGAGCTGGTGAAAGGGGATCCCTTGTTTTCTGGTCATTCTGACTACTCGGCCGGTTATGTCAGGCAGCCCCGTGATCGGGACGAATGGGTCATGCAGTTCGTCGGGGAGTTTACAATCATCGTCCCCTCTGACCGGGTGCTCATCAGTCACATAGAAAATAGTAGACCGTCCCCCGGGGTTAGGCACCTCAAAGGTCTTCAGTGGTTCAACCGCTTGGCAGTCAACTTCTGCGAGAGGCTTGACGATCCCAAACGGGACCCTGATGTCCTCCAGCAAGTCTTCGAGGTGTGGCAACCCCGGTGCAGGGTAGATGGAAAGGGGAGCTGCTTTGAATACTCCTTCTGCCCCAGAAACAAATGATACTTGACGGGGAGCCACATAGCCTGGCGGCGGTGGAGGGAACCAACTGTCCGGCTCCGCCTTCTTCTTTCCCTTGTCCAGGGTGACTTGGGGAGCTTGCTTCGACTTTTCTAGATACAGATTGGCGTCTGAGAGATGGCACTCGAACACCTCAAAAGGGTGGAGGTCAGCAAAGATTCTCTCCTCCTTCCCGTTGCCGGGGTACTTGATGCATTGATGCAGTGTAGACGGCAGTACCTTGTTTTGGTGTAGCCAAGGCCGACCGAGCAGTGCTTTGTATGAGGTACTGGAGTTAATCACATGAAACTGGACCTTAGTCGTGAAATCGCCGAGAGAGAGGTTAAACTCGGCAATCCCCATGGGGACCTCGCACTTCTGGTTGAAGCCAGCAATCTTAACATTCTTGACCTTGACCAAGTGTACATCAAAGTAATGTTTCTGATATATCTGGTAGGGGAATATGTTCACTGCCGCCCCAGGGTCAATCAATACTCTGTTGATGGGATGCCCATTCAGCTGCCCCCTCATATAGAGCAGTCTGTTGTGACTGCAGGTAGGTAGGAGCATATATTCTTCTGTGAACGCCACAGCTACCTCGGGTGACATTTTCGCAAGGCAGGCTTCCACATATGCTGGTGTCTGGAGTGCTGCGATGACGGCCCACCGTGTCTCTTCATCTAGGGACAGGATCTCCCAGACGGTGAACCTGGCCGGGATCTTCTTCAGGTGCTTGACTATTCTACTGCTAGCTCGGACCTCGAGCAACTTCATCTCTTCGGCCCTGCTGCGCCTGCCCCCGGTCTGGGCCTGGGGAGCCGGCTCAGCGGGTGCTTCCTCCACCGGGTCAGGTATCACTCGAGCTTGCGGGGCCTGTTGGGTTTCTACCTTCTCTTACATGAGCTCGGCAAGGTTCGGGATGTTGTCAGGTTCTTCCCTTGACAGAGAAGGAGTTGCCACGAGTGGGGCCGAGGGGCTACTTGCTTCTTTGACCTGTCGAGACTCTCGGGGGCATGACTGCCTTCCCCCTTGAGTCGTGAGATACTCAATAAATGAAGGAATATTCTGGCCGACCGGCTCTCTGGGGTAGAGACCCGAGGGAGGGGGAATCTCCATGCCTTGGATCCTAGGTTAGGGATATGGTATGGCTGTTCTCCCCTGAGCAGGATGTTATGGTTGGCCTGAGGAGGGCGTCCCCATTTCCTTCCCGACCTGGTGGCATGCTGGGAGGTGGATGCTTCGGCCTGGTTTACTTCCGACGACTCAATGGGCGCCTCTTGCTCTTCCTCCCCCAGGGAGAGGGCAGTGTCGAACAATGCTGAGAGGGTGTTGCAAGAAAGGACGACCCCGCTCTTCTTCTTGTTTCTGGGCCTTCTCTGCTTCTTTTTCTTTTTTCTTCAGTGGCAGGCAACTGGCCTTCGGGGGGTTCGCCCCATAAGAGAGGCTCTTCCTTTGCGTCGGCCTCTGCCCCCGGAGCTAGCTCGAGTGACTCGAACTCCTTCCAAGGGACGTATTCCTTCAGCTCCACAGGCTGGATTTCGGGCTGTTCATAATCTTCGAGCCCGTCAATAATGGCCTGGAGTCTTTCCACTGCGGGACTGGTCTCTTTGTGCACCCGCATCGGGGTATGCTTCTTCTTGTTGTTAGTGAAGCGCCGCACGACTAGCCGGGGGGCTGTATCATGCCAAACAGGCGTCACTGGTGGTGGGACTGGTTGAGGTGTGACACCCCTTACAAGAACCTCCGGCGTGGGCCGGGGGGCTTGCCTTCTTCTCCTATTCCTTGTCGACGCAGCCTGCCAACCTCTTTGGTCTTGAGCTGGTGCCATAACGAAGGCTTCATATGTTGCAGTTGTGCTGGCCTCGGCCCATTCTTCAGGCAGCTGCTGGTAAAGAGAGGTCATGTTAACAGAAGTGCCGAGGTTTGGCATCTCGTGCGGCTGCGGAGGATCCACCTTGTGCTCCCCCATGTCCAGCTCTCCCTTCTTAATCAAGGATTCAATGACATCCTTGAAGATATAACACTCCTCGATAGTATGCCCCAGCATCTGGTGGTATGGGCAGAAACGAGGATCATCCTTTCTTTTTATGTCGCTAGGCCTCTTTGGTTCTGGCAATGTGATTTTATTGTACCTGGTGGCCCATTCAAACAAGATTCGGGACTTATCTCGAGGAAAAGAACAAAACTTATTCCTCATTTTCTCTCGTAGGGAAGGACCTTCCCGCCGCTCAGTAGACCTGGCTGGAGGGGAATTGGCTGCCTCCATAGCTTTCTCTGTCTATTTCTCAAAAGCTTGAAAGTCCAATGTGTGGACTTTTGGTGGTATCGGCTTCTTCTCGGCCTGCCTGGCCCTTTGACTTGATATAGTTGGAGCGGAAGAGTACCGAGCAAGGAACGCCTCAATCTCAGCCACTATATTGTTTAAACGGTCGAATGTCCTTACTTCGGCACCAATCATTCTCTCAAGGATTTCTTTCTTCAGGTTCTGTTTACAGATTTGCACCGCGTCCTCCTGATGCGGGGGACGTCTGCATCTCATGCTGAGGTTCCTCCACCTCTTTATGTAGTCGAGTGCCGACTCATCATTTCTTTGCCTCGTGGCGTAGAGCTATGCTACAGTGACCTCCCGTTCAGCTATGTAGAACCTCTCTTTAAATTTCTTCTGCATGTCGGGCCAGTCTGCAATGGACCCGGCGGACAGGCTCGAGTACCATTCAAAAGCAAGCCCGGTAAGTGTCGAGCCGAAGAATTTGAGAAGGTAGGCTTCATCTGCAGCTAGATCCCCCATAACATTCACATAGTAGGCAATGTGCTCCCTAGGAGACCCTTGCCCGTTAAACTTTTCAAATTTCGGCGGCTTGGTGATGCCGACCGGGAGCCTCCTTGCGGCATAGTGTGCCGGATAAGGGACTCGATACACATCAAAGGGCGTGCAATCACTATCGCTCCTTTATGCCAGCTTCATATCTATCATCTATTCCAACATCAGTCTGTTCACCGTCGCCGGGTCCACCGGGTTCGGGTAAAAGTGAGCCGGTTGTGCCAATGGCGTTGTTAACACTGTCGCCTGGGGTGCAATGGTGGGTCCCTGGAATGGTAGGTTCGGCGGCGGGGCCGGAGTTGTGTGCTGTGGCTGGTGCAGGGGTATGCCCCCGGTGTAGTTGGGGATCGGCGGAGGCACCGTCGCCTGGAGAGAAGCCTCTGAGGCTTGACCGTTGCCCCCAGGGGTCTCTGGTAGTGCTTCGGTCTGCCCGGATGTCGAGGGTTGAGCAGCTCTGTCGGTCAACTGCTTCCTTAGAAACTCGATCTCTCTCTGATATTGCTGCATCATAAGTAATACAGCGGGGTCACTCATTGAGAGGCTAGGGGTGCCCCCTCTTTCTTCAGTCGGCGCCTCTTCGGACGAAGTGGATGGTCCTCCCATGGTGCCTTCAGTAATGACATTGGCGGCCAGGGACATCGACGATCCCCCGTGGTCAATTTCTTCAGTGTAAGCTTGTGTCTTTTCAGTTGCTGCTTTCCCTCTTCTGGTGAGAGGTCCCGGCCTTGCCACAAGTCTGGCCATTTCTTCGGGCTCGGTCGGTAAGGCCCCGTACCGGCCGAATACTCCTGCCATATTGCAAGTGTAGACCCTTAGGTCTCTGCCTCTTCTTGCTCCTCTTCTCGACGGCCTGCCTGGGAAGACCAATCTGTCAAAGACCGACCCCCGCGGCCTCACCTCTTCCCTCAGCGGGGACTGATAGCGCTCCTCAGAGCAGTTCCTCGACTCGGCACTAGGCACGGGTCGGGCTTCTTCTTCTTCAAATGCAGAGGCCACTGCCCCCAGCAGTCTTCGGCGACCCAAGGGAGTGCTCCCCGGGCCCCGCAGGTAGTTTCTCATGGCTTGCTCCACTCCTTCCCAGTCTTGATCAGGAGGAGAGGCGGGTGGTGTGGCCCTGTTGACAGCAACATGCATGTAGGCTGCAGGCTCCGCACGGGCAGCCTGGTAGTGGCGTCGATGGTGTCGGCGGCAGGTGTTCTCTGGCGGGGCCAATGTGACCAGCGCCGGTTGGTAAGCGGGGGCTAATGTCTTAGCTTGTTCTGCCTGTTGAGCCCTTGCCGGGCGAAAGGTGCTGGGTCCCGCCTGGGCTGGTGAAATAGCCCGGGCTACCTTGGGAATCCACGCCCGCTTGCCCTTGGTCGGCATGGGGGCCGGTCGGTGCTGTGGGACTGTGGCCGGAGCTGCGGACGTCATCCTACCCTTCATCTGCCCCAGTGGCTGGAAGGAGTTGCTCACTGGAACGGCGGGTATGATGCGATCCGGGATCACTTCGGAGCGCTGCCCGAAAAGATTCACCCGAAACGTTCCGACGATAGTAGACTTGCCGGTGCTGGAGACCCGGCCTCGGGGTGATGTGGTTGCATGGCTCCTCCGGAGCCTTCTCTGATGGGAAGCCGAGCCTGGGCAGGATGGGCCGGCGGTTTCGTGCACATGGTGCATGTTGCAGCCCAATGTCTTCACAGGGGCAGCCTTGGGGGATTCGGCCATTGGTAGGCCGGTGGCAGCTTTGGTGGCCCCCTGGATGGAGGAATTGTTCTTGATCCCGTCAGACGCTTCCACGTCCAACAGGTGCGCGAAGGCCACTCCCAAAAAGTTGGGGAAGCCAACCGAGGGAGGGAAGCTCCCGAAGGTGAGAGGGATGGCCATGTAGCCGTTCCACACGTGACTCTCGACAGGTTGGTGGCCGAAAGTGAGTGCCATCGGGACGTCCGTAACGCAACATGCATTCGCAAATTAGGGAATCAGTATTACAAGAAGGGGGCCGTGGAGCCCTTGGTTCCGGCAAAAAGATGAAGGGCGATCCAGTCCCACCGGGCGTGTCAGACTTGTGGACGCACTTATTTTCATTTATTATATTTTTTTATGTTTTGTTCGTTTATTAAGTGCGTGGGCGTTCCAGTCACAGAGTGACGATTTATTGTGCGCTCGATCTAACTAATCAGATGATTGTGTGGTTCGGGTCGGGACTAAGACCCGTTGTGCCATGAAGGTCACAACGTCATTTACATCCCCTCGGAGAGGGGAATACCCCTGATTAATTGCCAGAAATAAGGACTCCATGACCTAAAGAAATACTAATTAATGCCGGAAGAGAAAATGGTAGCCGGGCTTATGCAATAAGCCCATAGTGAGGGCATGAACACTCAGATTATATCGGTCGCCGATGGACCACTCCACATTTGGACAAAAGTTCATTCGGAAAACAAGACGGTAACGGGGAACGAATCCGTGCGAATGTCTGTCGAGGGACGGCAATTTTAATACAAGGAGGAAGGTCAGATCTCGGCGAGGGAGGGGATCCTGATGAGGTATTGGCCCGAGGTAAGGCCGAGCGGTCAACATGACGAGAGAGAGAACTCCCGAGGGTGAAGCCCGGCTTACAAGAGCATCATTAATGTTCCCGGGTTCGGAATCCAAGAAGGATCGACGGGGACCATGCCGTTATATTCGTGGGTTGCCTTGAGTAACATGTATCATTATCGCTCGTTTATTAGTGTTACTACCTTTTGTTATCCTCTTTGCGCTCATTGTTTGATTGGAGCCATCCCCCCTTTTTGTCTTATCATTATTATTATTACTTATTGTCCCTTTTATTATATAGCCCCCCTTTTATTACATATATATGTATTCATTGGAAAGACGGTGGAGTGTACCGCTGGTGGAGTTGGGAGTGTGCCGCTGAAGACTGGGAGAGGGTGTACCGCTGGAGGATAGAAGGTGTGCCGCTGGAGGGAGAAGACTGGGGGCACCGCCGTACGGTTGGGAGGCGTAGTCAGTGCAGCCTGGAGGGGGATGTATCGGTGCAAGGCATGTTGTATCGGTGCAGGGTAGTGGGTCTGTGCAAGGGAGGTTCAGGGTCCGGTCAAGGTCGGTGCAGAAGAGGCTGAGCAAGGTCGGTGCAGACGAGGCCGTAAAGGGGACAAGGTCGGTGCAAATGTTCACCGGGTTGGGTGAAGGTCGGTGCAAGCTCTGCTTCAACCCAGGAGAGGTCAGTGCAATGCTAGGCGCAGTCGGTGCAGCCTGGGGGGGGGGGTTGTATCGGTGCAGGCTGTGATGAACTCAGGGACAAGGTCGGTGCAAGGGGGATTGCCTCGGTGCAATGTGGGGTGAAGTCAGTGCAGCGGTAGGGCCGGTGCGGATCCAGACTGACTCGGTGCAGGTCTAGTCAGCCAGGGGGACGAGGTCAGTGCAATGCCAGGCAGCGTTGGTGCAATGCGAGTTCATGCGAAGGGGAAAGTCAGTGCAATGTTGGGTTGCATCGGTGCAATGTGGAGAAAGAGTCAGTGCAAGGTGTTTGGGCTTAGGTCTGTGCAACACGGGTTGAGGTCGTGTCGCTGGAAGGTGATTTGGAGAGTGCCGCTGAGAGTTGGAGGTAGGCGTACCGCTAAAAGGTGTATCGCTGGAGGATGAAGGAGTGTACCGCTGGAGGGAGGTGGGAGCGTACCGTTGGGAAGAATGGAGAGTAAAACCAAGCAAAGTATGATGTTCAAAGAGTGGGCCAGGGTTCGAGAGACGGTCCCTTGTTCGGTTCATGATGAAGCATCTTAGATGGTTAAGCTTTCAGCTTCCCGTCATGAGATTGAGTCCCAAATTGTATTTAGCAATGCAGTCCTTGAAGTCTTATTCAGCCAATTCTTAGAGCCTTGAATCGTTCCTTTAGTTGATTAGAATATTTTATTGTTACTTACTTCGTTTGTTTGTTGCTTCCTTCCACCTCTTTTTTAATTTATTGTCATTCCTGACGAAAATTCGGCAGCACCTCCCCTTGACCTGGGAGGTAAAGGAATAACAAGGAACATGCCCACAAGGAGTGGCATGAACCAACAACTGAGGGGGGTGCCTGAGCAGCCACCTTTGGGGAAACATCGGAAAACTCAGAGAAAACGTCGAACAAGGAATTGGTGGACTGGTGCAAGCTATGAGTATACTGGAGAAATGATAGTCAAGGTGTGTCAGGTTGACAGGCCGAGGGTGTGCTACTGGGCAGGCCAATAGAGGAGGTGTGCCGCTGGGGCAGCCAAAGGAAGAGGCGTACCGCTGGGACAGCCAAAAGAAGAGGTGTGCCGCTGAGGCAGCCAAAGGAAGGGGCGTGCCGCTGGGGCAGCCAAAAGAAGAGGCGTACCGCCGAGGCAGCCAAAGGAAGAGGCATACCGCTGGGGCAATCAACGGAAGAACCGTGTCGCTGAGCAAACCCAGAAAGAGGTGCCGCTGGAGGGCAAAGGGGGACAGTGTAGGCACTGAGGGGATCCAAAGTGTTAGAAGGGGAGTGGACTCCCATAGACACGTATGCCAGAAATCAGGGGGGATACTACACTAAGGAAAGCCATTACGAGGGGGAAGAAGGCCGGCCCTGCCCCGTCAAACCAAGGGCTAAACCTTTCAATCAAGTAGACCCATGCCACGGGAGGTGAGATCAAGCAAGAAGTAGGAGGGCTGGAGGCAGATGCCAAAACTCATAGACTAACAGTAAGGAGAAATCAACAAACGCAACAAACGAAGGCAAAGTCAAAGGATATTTCATTCATGACATACTCAAGATGACAAAGATCATGGCCTGAAGGCCAACTACAATATACTGCGAAACAAAAAAGTGACAGGAGAAGAGGAAAACTGAGAAATGGAAAAGAGGAACAAAAGAAGAACAAAGCCGGGGGAGAGTTGGAACAAGGGAGGGTGCCTCCCTTCACCCCATTCCTTCTCTCCCCATACAGGTGGCTCACTCCCTCTACATCTCTCCACACTTCTCTACCTTCTTCTCCTTCTCTTCTTCTTCTTCTCTGGTGCTCTCTTCGAACGGGTGCCTTCTCTTCTTTCTCTATGTTCTCCTCTCTTCTTCTTCTCTCTTTTCGTGAGGCTTTTTATACGCAGGACGTTGACGGGGCCGAACTCATGATGGCACTGCCATCCGAGGTTGACTTCGGTATCTTCCTCATCAGGTGAAGATCTCCCTCCTCCAGCCAGAAGGTGACACCGAGGGGGGTGCTAGCTGGCTTTGAAGTGGCCGAACTGCGTGCCGATGGGTCTGCCTATTGACCATTGTATCTTCTGCCGGTGCGTGCTGTTCAGGGGAATTCAACGCTGTGCCGCTGGGGAAAGGGCATTGGGCGTTGAGGGCAGAACGCCTGTACCGCTGGGAGCTTGAGGCCGTGCCGCTGAAGGGCGGAAGGGTCGTGCCGCTGAAGGGCTTGATGCCGTACCGCTGAAGGGCAGAAAGCCCGTGCCGCTGGGGACTTGAGGCCGTGCCGCTGAAGGGCAGAAGGGCCGTGCCGCTGGGGACTCGAGGCCGTGCCGCTGAAGGGCCTCAGGCCCGTGCCGCTGGAGGCACCAAAGGTGCCGTTTTGACATGGGCCTTTGCTTTTGCTTCAGGAACTTGAAGTTGTGCATTCTCTGGGATATTTCTTCACCGTTAGGGGCCCGAGGGTGGGTCCGTAGCAGTGTGTCAATTCAGGAGGGCATCCTGTGACTTCTCGGTCTCTTAATGCGCCCGTGCAAATGTGGGGATTTGCTGGACGGTAGTATCTTCCCGGAGCCCTGGATGGCCAGTCTCTCCGGGTCTTCTTCCTTTGACTTTGACATTAATGCGGGGCCCGGCGGGACATATGGACGTGCCATTTTATACGTCCACAATCTGCTAAAGCACTTGAGCATTGCTCAATGTACCTGAATGGACTTCCAATGATGTCTGATCTGTCGACCATCTTATAGAAATGTGCCTAAATGTAGTTTTATTTCATTACTTGTGATATGTTATGAGGGTTAAGACTATTTGGGAACCATGTGAACATGCAGGGAGGATCTTCTAAATTCTCTTGATGAATGATATCTATCTTGTTTTCCTAAAGCCTGTCTGCATGTGAACTAGTGTTGACTTCAGAAATATGTGTTTTGAGGGTGAAACATCACTATGTCTCTTGCACCATGCTTGACCTTTCCTTTGTTAACGTATTTCAGATGGTAATTTTGAGAGTGACTACTTTCAGCAAACAGAGGAATCAAAGCAGTTTACGCAAGAATATGAAATGCGCAGAATGAAGCAGGCAAGTCATCATCCAATATATCAGTTGAGCATTATGTTTCAGCATGAGGAAGGACATTCATCAATAAGAATAAAAAGGTTTCGAGGTGACTACTCATAGGTGACGTTAATCAATGGGCTGCCAGTGTTCGATTTCTCCTCTTCATCTTCAGGTTGCTCTATGCAAAGAGTAGCTACACATAATGCAAACTAAACTATAGGAAACCTCAAACAAATGGCTTAGCAAGACACTAAGCTTGTGAATAAAAACTATGGCTAATATTTTGGATTCTTTCCATCGTCAAGCACATGATGAGCGTTGCCCATATTTCTGCAATGGAACATAGTTATGGCCTAACTCGGCACCCTTATATCGATCTATATGTGTCATTGTCACTTTTAGCAGACAAACTTAATTTTTTTTTTCAATAATTCATATAGTCTTTGATAAGCAAAAGCTGCAAAACTTTGGCATCATTTCAGTATTAGGTAGCTGACCTAAAATTCCTGCAAATTATTTAAGCCAATAAGGGCATTGTAGAAAGTTTGACTGCTTATCCAAATACTATTCTTGAAACTTTGGATAAACACAAATGTAAAAGTAAGTCTCCATGCAGGATCAAGGCTTGGATGTTATATCAGAAGGTCTTGATACGCTGAAGAATCTGGCCCATGACATGAGTGAGGTTAGTTATTTGTCTCATGTAATTCTTTGTAAAGTAAGATGAAAAACACTACTAACCATTAGTTTATTGCAGGAATTGGACAGGCAAGTTCCTTTAATGGATGAGATTGATGCCAAGGTTACTATCTATTTTTTCTGTTCCCCCCATTAAACTTTTATCATTTATTTGCTGTCTAGAAATTTATAGCACTGTTGCAGGTGGATAGGGCAACATCTGACCTAAAAAACACTAACGTACGACTTAAGCAAACTATCAATGAGGTAACCAAAGGAGCATATATAGTTCATCAGCCAGTTGTAATTGTAAACCTCTTTTGCTGTAATCCTAATAATCACAATTGTCTCTTTTCCAGTTGAGATCCAGTCGCAACTTTTGCATTGATATCATCCTCTTATGTATTATCTTGGGAATTGTCTCATATCTGTACAAGTAAGTTATCTTTTCCCACTTGGATATTTCACATTCTTTTTATGTCCATAACTAAACCGAGTATATCCATTTCTTAACTGGGCCATGCATCTGCATCAGCTTTTTTGACTGATAAAGCTATTCAAAAGTCACATAAGTTGAATGTGATATTTGGTGGATAGTTCTATTTGCATAAGAGAGGCAGGTTAAATACTTCAAAACAAGGCAGCAGTTAGACACACATGTTGATACTCCAATTTAGGATTTCTAAGTGAGAACTTCAACAATTCATCAAAAACTCATTTGAATGATAAGGTTCAATGGTAGGATGAATATATATTTATCTTCACATTTTATACATTATCATTTCATCTTACTTTACTACATGCATCTGTAATTAGATATGAATAAGTCCACATCTATATATCTCGTATATGATGTTTGTCAGCTCAAAAGAAAAGAGTTCTCAAAAACGATGTTGACGAGAACTTGTAGAGAATGGTAGGCTTCTAAAACATGTCATCTTGGAGGAAAATATCTTGGGACACCACGAGATGCAGTACTAGCTACTCAAGCGAAGTGTTTAGGTGATCATAACACAAATACACTATCATCTTAGATGCTTCCATCTGCTGAACATCTCAATGGTATAAATAAATATCAAATTTTTTAATAGAAGTGAGTAGCAGTTCTTACTAGACCAAATTTCTCGTCAATGTAATACGTAATACAAGTCGACAAATGTATGCTAAGTTAAGGTGGTTAGACATATTGTATGAGAAGTGTCTGTGAAATTTGTATATACCACTAGGTCTCCTGTTGAGTTTTTGGCTTCCTTTTGCCAGCTCACTATCCCTTAATAATTCTCAAATTGTTTGAAATTTCTTACAAGTAGCACAAGGCACTAACACCATTATTCCATTGTCATATTAATTGTGGACCGCATATTGGTTGTCTTCTATCTCATAGTACTGACCCTGGATGTACCTTTCTATACCCTATCACAATATTAGAAATTTAGAAGCATACTGGATTTTTTTCTACATCATTATACCTGTACTCGTACTACACCCAGTAACAAATTTTTAGCATCAGTGTTCTAGACATTTGAAGATTACCCGATTAATTACATAGAAACACATGTATATTCAGATTTCTTAAGCATAAAATCATCTTGATGGCTGCTTTCGAGGGCACCGGATGTATCATATACTGTACCGTTCATTCAATACTCCTATTACTATTAGTCACAAAGTATTGGCATCTTTTACAAGCCCAGTTTCTTTTGTATGATCACTAATGTACTTGTTTCAGGAGTTTCATAATATCATCTCAAACCTTTAACATTTACTTTGCTTGGGAGCAACATAGTGAAAGTTACAGGGGAAATCTTGGTTCCTACTAATTTGTATTCGATCTTAAGGTTTTTCTCCCTAGAAGTTCTATGATGGTCAATTGTGTACATAGCCCCAGAAATCTTTCATTTATCCCTATCTTTTTTTCTTTAAATTTTTTTGGGGTAAAAATGCCTGCTGTTGTATTGGCGGCAGTTTTATGTCCTACCCCACCACCTGGGTTCAAACCTGCATGCTGCACACCGCCGTGGCTCAGATACCATCCTGCCACAAAGGCATCCGACTCTATTTTGTTTCAGTCTTAAGAGCATTGAATCTTGAGACTTGCAAGTTTTTTTATTTAAGGAAAGTATTCAGTTTGCTTCCTTTTATCCCAAAATTGCATTATGTCCATGAGTACTTGCTGGAACAGTTTTCGTCTTTTGGAAGGAATATTACTTGTCAATCTCTCCATAGCTGAATGCATTCCCCCCCCCCCCCCCCCCCCAAAAGTCACCCCAGCATAGGTAGATGTATCTTTTTCTTTTATCTAGTGAGCTTTGAATATATAGGTGCTCCAGCGCAAGGGTATAGGGCATACAATGACATGAAATAGATTTGACATTTACTTGCAGTAAGGCAGGTCCTTGATCTCAGCCATAGCAGCAAAGATAATCTTGCTAAATTTCTTTATGCATCAGCGGAAGTTCTCATATAAATGGGTTTGATGTGTAGTGGAATGGTACTCCGCCTTGTGTTTGTTTGTTTTGGATGGCCTCATTTCACTAGTTTTCTTTTCTTTTTTTCTTTTTGCAGTGCCTTGAATTGAGATAATGAAGATTCTATTCTCATCGTCCATACAACATGACAGACTTGGGATGCTCGAAGATTTCATGATGATGGTTTCCTATTTGATTTTGGCATTCACAATTGATGTATGAATTGACATATGTGGATTTTGCGGCATTACACAATTATAGTCATGTACTGTATATTGGGAAACATTCCACTGTAAAGTGGGTTCCCAGTCCCACACTGTGTGTATTTGTATGTTCATTTCATGAACCAAGAAGGCGATGGCTCATTGAGGTGGCTAGCATGACAGTCCTCTTGCTGGATGTGGATATCAACGTTTAAGTGACAAATCTGTTCAACGTTTCATCCAACTGTTGAGGGTGGCAGTCGCATTTTTTTGTCTTAATTAAAGGATGCTGGTTCCCTTTATCTAGCAGTCAAGCAACAAATAGTTGGGTTCTTGGTCCGTAGGAGGATTATGTGGATGGGAACTGTAATACGGTTCCATGCTATTGAGATCCCAACATGATCTCTGCGTTCCAAGTTTAGCCACCTATGACCAGGTGCAGGTTTTTGTCACATCCATGCCCCCCCCCCCCCCCCGACCAACCCCTCGAATGGTGAAAAACTTAGAACAGGGGAAGACGTTGGCCGGTTATGTGTCATTCACGTCTACGTATTCACCGGTAACATTTAAAATCAGGTTTGATAATCACGGGAGTAACTAAGCGAACATACTATTTCCTTCTTATTTTGTTGTCCAATCCGAGATTTCGTATTCGAACTCGAGAGGTTGAACACGCCATCCCAGTTGAATAACAACAGGCTGTTGTTCTATCCTTTTATCAAATAGGCCTCGCTGATTACTATCCATCATCTATATGTATGGTCGCTTTTTTATCAGCTCTGGCTTTAGTTTGGATGATGGATCCGTGCAGGACTGCATTGACGTGAAATGGGTCATCTTTCCAGCCTGGTTCTAGCATGTCTTCTTCTATTTCCTCTCTTACCTTTGCCATTGCGTCATAATTAGCCAGTTCTTCGAGCTCTCCACGTCTACTGGGTGCCAAATTAATACGTGTTTTCAAATTCCTTGACTGCTCTGACCCTTCTCCCCGTAGACTTAAATTGTTTGCTCTATGACATTGACGGATTTCTTATATCAACTGTATATTTTCTGACGATGAATAATGATTATTGTAGAGACGAGAAAATGATCTCTTGATCTCGGTATCATACTTTTAATATTTATTTGTTGCAGAAGATCGTTTAGCCACCCGTGGAAGCCTGTAAATATTAGAAGAACGGCGTCAGAAAGAGTCCTAGGTGTTATCTCAGGAGATAACCCTTCGATGCTTAAGTTAGGATCGTATTATGTGGAGATCAAGGGAGGATGGAGGAGAGAGAGAAGAATGAGGGCAGAGCGATCAAGTCTGGAGTGAGGATTAGACTTTCGGAGGTGTTCGTTACATCCAATGGGTGCTCGGAGAGTGCTCGCTAGGCTAGAGGCGTGCTCAGAAGCAAGTCAGAGCTCTCCTTTGGAGATGACTCTCTCTGTCTGTAGGCATCTGTTGCTGTTCACCTGTCTCTGTGTGTTTTTCTGTGTCACCGTGTCTCTGTCCTTGGTCGAAGGTTCATTTATAGAGGTTGTCATGGCGGTGGAGATCTATCCCTTAATATACAGGGAAGGACGTGAGTCGTGAGGTAACGTCCCTCCACGATCGTGGGGTGTTTCTCATTGTGCGCCCGTTCATCTGGGACTGGGCGGTCTTCTGGCGAGTCTTACGACACCAGTGGGGCGTGCTCGCCTTTAATGGAGTGGAGGTCAATGATGGCGGGAGTAATGTTCAGTCGTCAGAAGATCATCCGACGTCTAATATGCTCGGGTTGATGTCCCTCGTGGGCTGGCGAAGATGGCTGACCTTATTGGGTTGTCTGGAGTGGGCCATCGGATGTCGGGGGTCCGTTACACGTTTCACAGACCTTAGACCGACACGGGCTTGGCGTTAATGGGTCGCACATGGGCCCTATGGATTTTACCCTCCTCGGTTATCATGGCTTCGAGGAAACTGCAGATATCCTTCTTCCTACCCTCAGTGATTACAAGAAACCAGGCAACAGGTACTAAAAAGTATCCGAAGGTGTTGGAGAACCGCGACTTCAGAATGCAATTCTCTTGATGACATTTTGTTGGTTTATCGTGTCAAACCATGTGAGAGGCGACATCGATGCATAGGATTAAACACCCACTCCATGACGCCCCTAGTTTTTGTGGCGTCCGACCCTAGTTAAAATTTGATATTAATGGAATTTGTGAGTTCTTTTACTACCTAAAAAAATGAATTTGTGTAGATTTTAGAGTAGGAGAGAGAGATGGCCCCTATATATTATAGACTAGACCGTTCGGAAGGAAGTCCATGGCCTTTCTTTTTTTAAGTTTTTTTGGAATACTAAACAGTATCTCGAGCCATTAAGTCCACCAAATCTCACTCTCATGCAATGGACCTCCAAACAGCACAACAAAATCAAGTGGATCATTGTGTAGACCTAGCTCATGGTGAGTCACATTTGCCCTACCTTGCTATCCATGGTGAGACTCAGCCATTGAGGTCTCATGGTTTATCCGTGCACGGGCTCCTTCATCCAACTCTCTCACCCCTTGTGGACAAAGTCCACAGTTATATCACTAACAACGAATTAAAAAAAAAGCTTCAAAGTCATTCTTAGCTATTGGATTTTTTAGCACTTCTATTCTCATGAGGTAGAAACTCTTGGGGTCCTTGCGTAGGATGTTTCCTCCTTCGTGTTTCGGCAGCCACTTGACGATGATTCCATGCCTTTAGGCCTTTTACTGAGATCAAACTTGTCGAACTAACATCTAAAAATCATATCTAAATTAACTGAAGAGATAAAATCTCGTGTAAAGTCATTGACCGTCAGACCTGAGATGATCGAGGGAGCAGCCACCTCAACAAAGAATTATGCAAACAATGGGGAAGAAACGATCAGGGGCTCGGGATTGTAATCCTGAGAAAAATCCTCTGATGCTTAAGTCAGTGACGGTAAGAGTCAAATGTGAGAAGGAGGCAAGGGGGTTGAAGGGCACGGGATTGCTCCTCATCGATGAAGTGGCTAGAGTTGGCTTACCTTTCTGGAGAGTTTTCCTGGATTTATATAGCTGCTCGTTCTCTTTTTGTAGCAGGGGAAGTGGGAGAGCCTAGGGGGCGTTACTTCCTAGGTGAGGGCTCTTCACCGTTTGAGGATAATTTCCCTTTCCTTACCCCCCGAACTTCCTGTGGCCGATTACGCTCGGTCGCCCTTTGGGCTTTCCCCGCGCATAGGAGGTACTGCTATCCGGACTTCTCAGCAAGAAAACCAAACAGGTTGTGTTGGTCCGAATGAGTTGGGCCTCCTGTTGAGTGGGCCCAATAGAATTTTCCGTTGAGCATCTGTTTCTCTAGAGTCAGGCGGTCTTTAGGTGAGTCAGACGGCCTCCGTGGGGCGTGCTCTTCGTTATTGGCGTTGAGGCCGATGATGATGATAGGAGTAACGTTCGGTCGCCGAAGGGTCCTCCGCCGCACGATATGCCCGGGTTGATGCCGTTCATGGGCTAGCTAGTCCGATGGCTGGCTCTATTGGGTTGTCTATTGTAGGCCGTGATCGTCGGGGGTCCATCATGTGTGTTACGGACTTTGGGCCGATGCGGGTCTGACGTCAATGGGCCGCGCGTGGGTCATGCCGATTTTATCCTCCTCAAATCTCTTAGTAAAAAATTTATAAAAAAGGCGTGAATCCGCATCTTTTTTTTTATTGTAAGATCTTTTGTCTCCTAATTCTTGTTTCCTTGGATTAGAGCAATAATATATTAGAGTGTGCACTAAAACATGTTACTCTTACTAGTTATGTTAATCGGAAGTGGGGAGCAAAAGATATGGACCTTCAGTCTGTCATCATGGGCCCGAAGATGCTGATTGACCCGAACCATTTTTAAGCATTTATGGTCTGGCTATTTGGAGGCTGCGGCCGCCGAGAAAAGTGGCCCTCGGCGAGATCTATTGGCCCAAACCGGGTCAACGTAGGCCCACCTTCGTCACAACCACCGATGCAGCCGGACGTCAGAGCGCCTCCGGTTCTCTGACGGGCGGCCTTTTGAGGCTGACCCAGGTTTGATTGGGCGCGGCCCAGCCACGGGTGGCTGTCACTTGCTCCAATAATCATGTGGAAGGATAGGTCGGGCAACGGATTCGGATTGTTTCGGATATAGTATTTGGATCCGTTTAGAATTTAACGGCACATTTGGAAC